>CM062372.1:18812728-20012728 GCA_031216125.1 Dalbergia cochinchinensis | reverse complement strand
GCACTATTCATTTGAGGTCTATAAGGAGCTGAGTTGTGATGCTTGATCTTGAAAGTCTCAAAGAACTTCTGAACTTCGGCACCATTGAGGTTAGGAGCATTGTCTGTAATGATCTTTTCTGGAATTCCATATCTGCAGATGATGTCCTTTTTGATGAATCTGAGAAACACCTTCTGTGTGATATTAGCATATGAAACAGCTTCCACCCATTTAGTGAAATAATCTATCGCCACCAAGATGAAACGATTACCATTAGATGCTTTGGGGTTAATCAGACCGATAACATCTATGCCCCACATCGAGAAAGGCCAAGGAGACACCATCTTTGTGCAATCAACTGGGAGCATTGACTCGATCTGCATATATTTGGCATTTGTGGCACTTCCAACATATCGTCTGATCATTCTCCATAGTGGACCAGTAATAACCGCTTCTTAAGATTTTGCGAGCCATCATATGTCCATTGGCATGAGTTCCACAGATTCCTTCATGAACTTCAATCATGATTATTCGAGCTTCATGAGCATTTACACATCTGAGGAGAGTCGTGTCATAGTTTCTCTTGTAGAGAACTTCACCATTCAGGAAGAAAGCCATGGCCAGTCTTCGAATTGTCTTCTTATCCACCTCATTTGCACCTGCTGGGTATTCTCCTCTTTGAATATACTGTTTGATATCATGATACCATGGTTGGCCGTCCGGCTCAATCTCCACATTGCCACAATAAACTGGTTCACTTTGCACTTCTACATGGATGGGTTGGACATTAGCATGGACCTTCAAGTTAGTCATCACGGCCAAAGTTGCTAAAGCATCCGCAAACTGGTTCTTGTCCCGAGTTAAATGAGAGAATGATATGTCATCAAAGCGCTCAATTAACTGAGACAAATGCTTCTGATAAGGTACCAATTTCGGATCCTTTGTGCGCCATTCTCCATTAACTTGATAGATTATGAGCGCGGAGTCTCCAAAAACCTTTAGTTCTTTGATTCCCAAGTCAATTGCAACTTGCAATCCATTTGCACACGCTTCATATTCTGCCATGTTGTTGGTACATTCAAAGTCTAGTTTGATAGAAACTGGATACTGCTTCCCAGCTGGTGAGACTACTACAGCTCCGATTCCACATCCGTTCATATTGGCTGCTCCATCAAAGTACATCTTCCACACATTCCCCTCTTCCTCATCTTCTCTTTCTAGTGTCAACACTTCATCATCAGGGAATTCAAGCATAGTGGGTTGTACACCCTCCAGAGGGTTTTCAGCTAGATGATCAGCAATTGCACTTCCTTTGATAGACTTTTGAGTGACATATTTGATATCAAACTCAGACAGCATCACTTGCCATTTTGACATTCTCAATGACACATGAGGACTATCAAATATGTACTTTAACGGATCCATTCGAGAAATCAGCCAAGTAGTGTAGTATAACATGTACTGCCTCAACCTCTTCGAAGCCCATACTAATGCACAACAAGTCTTTTCAATTGCTAGATAGCGAGATTCACATTCATTAAACTTCTTGCTCAAATAGTAAATGGCATGTTCTTTCTTTCCAGATTCATCATACTGTCCCAACATTGCCCCGAGTGAAGTAGGCAACACTGTAAGATATGATGATTAAAGGACGGCTGGCGTAGGAGGAGGAATCAGAACTGGAGGTTTCATTAGATAAGTCTTTATTTTATCGAAGGCCTCTTGGCATTCCTCATTCCATTCTCCAGGTTGATGTTTTCGCAGCAACTTGAATATAGGCTCACAAGTACTAGTCAAATTTGCAATGAATCTAGCAATGTAGTTGAGCCTCCCAAGAAAACTTCTCACTTCCTTCTCAGTTCAGGGGGCTGGCATTTCTTGTATGACCTTCACTTTATCTGGATCCACTTTTATCCCTTCTCTGCTGACAATGAATCCCAGTAATTTCCCCGTGGAAGCTCCAAAGATGCATTTATTCGGGTTCAGTCGCAACTTGTATTTTCTGAGTCTTTCAAATAGCTTTCGTAAGACTGCTACATGGCTTTCTCCCTCTTTGGACTTAGCGACCATGTCATCTACATACACTTCAATTTCCTTGTGCATCATGTCGTGGAACAGCGCAACCATAGCACGTTGGTAAGTGGCACCGGCATTCTTCAACCCGAACGGCATGACTGTGTAGCAAAATGTTCCCCACGGAGTTATGAACGTAGTTTTTCCTTTGTCATGAACATCCATGAGAATCTGATTGTACCCGGAGTATCCATCCATGAATGAAAATCGGTGATTCCTGGCCGTATTATCAACAAGGACATCAATGTGAGGGAGTGGAAAATCATCTTTCGGGCTGGCTTTATTCAAGTCCCGATAATCAACACACATCCTAACCTTCCCATCCTTTTCAGGTACAGGAACGATGTTGGCCACCCAATCTGTGTGTCTTGACACCTCTAGAAACCCGGCCTCTAGCTGTTTAGTCACTTCTTCTTTTATCTTTAATGACATGTCAGGCTGCATCATTCTCAACTTTTGCTTTTTCGGCTCAGCTTCTGGGTACAAAGGGATCTTGTGTGAAGCAATCTCTGGATCCAACCTGGGCATATCATGATAAGACCATGCGAAAATATCCAGGTATTCTTCAAACAAGGTGATCATTTCTGTTCGCTCAGGATTTTCCACTATTTTCAGCTCTTTCCTCTCTTCTTCGGTGCCCATGTTAATTACTTCGACCACCTCATTGTCTAAGTCAAATCCTTTATCCATGTGTTCTAGTAACCCTGAAAATTTCTCAACAGTTTCTTCATCTTCTTCAGATTCATAGCTATCACAATCAAGTGCAGTAAGAGAATCAATTGATTGGCCTTCAAAATCCCTTTCATGTGGCAAAATTCTTATACTTAAATCCCTGGAAAGTAATTGCGGTGGGTTGGAATACCAAGACAAATAATGGGTAAAATACGAATAAAAGGCACAAACTAATGGTTTGAGGAAATAATGCTAAAGAAAAAGAATAGCGGATAGAAAAAAGAACAATTGCTGGATGAACATGCAAGTTTATTCAAATGATGTCTCAAAGTAGCATCCATAAAAGCAAATACAATTAATACAATCCCGAATGATTACTTTGAAGTAACAACATCAAGCATTGGTTCGGCTGTCCAATTCATCAGCATCTCATCGTGGTTGACAACATAAGCATTGTTGCATTCTTCAGGCTTCTCGACATCCACCACATTGATGGTTGGACAACAGCTAACTTCATAACCTTCTTCAGCCATAATCACTTCAGCCGGGTAAGGAAATGTCTCTTTCAGATGAGAGATCTGTTTCATCTTCTCTTTTGGTTCCTTTTGCTCAAGAGCCATGGTCCTGATCTGCTCCTCCAATGACGCCTCATATCCTAAACCAAATCGGTTAGGCTTCCCTGAGATAGGTAGAGGTGTCTTGATACCCTGCAACCGTGGTCCCAGTCCTTTGCCGTGCAGATAACCATTTTTGGTCATGATATGAGCCACTATCTGATTGACATCTTGCCTTGGGAGCTCGTTCTGTTCTTGCTTCAACCCTACTGCCTCCAGACTGTGCCATAAACTGTTTTCCACTAACTCCACATTTTCAACATATGGAAGTGAGACAGGTTTAGATACAATGATTTCCTTCTCTCCATGGATCGTAATGACCGAACCATTTTCAATGTACTTAACCTTTTGATGCAAGGTTGAAGGAACAGCAACAACATTGTTAATCCATGGTCTTCCCAGTAACATGTTGTAATCAGACTCAATCTCCATCACTTGGAATAAAACCTCAAATCGGCTTGGGCCGATCTCCAATGGCAGCACCATTTCCCCCAGGATGTTTTTCTTTGCTCCATCAAAGGCTCTTACGATCATCATTTGTGGTGAAATATCGTCTTTGCTTATTGACAAGTAGCTCAAGGTCGACGCCGGAAAAACATTTAGTCCTGACCCTCCGTCAATGAGGACTTTGGGCACTATATAGCCTTTGCATTTAAGGGTTATATACAGTTCTCGTGGGTTAGCCTGTGATACGATCTCTTCATTTGAGAAAGTGATCATATTGACACGCTTTACCGGATCCACCATGTTCACCATATTCTCTAATGAGACATCCGGATTCACATAAGCATCTTTCAAGACCTTTAGCACTGCCTTTTGATGAGATTCAGATGACAAAATCAGTGACAACAGGGAGATTCTAGCAGGAGTCTTTTTCAATTGCTCCAGTATGTCGTACTCACTTTGTTTCATGATTTTCAGGAACTCCTCTTCTTCATTTTCTTCTCTTTCTTTTCTTTCCGCACTAAAACTCCTTCCCATGTTCTCTTCTTCGACAAGCTTTCCTTTGTTCAGTTCTCCGGGTCCATAGATTCTTCCACTTCTTGTTATTCCTTTTACCTCCGCTACCACTTCACTTGTTTGGACCTTCGAGGTTTCCCCTATGTCTCCATTTGTCTCCACATTAGTTTCATAGTTCCAAGGGACAGCATGTGTATTCTCGTAACTGAATGGTGCTGGTTTCTTCACAGTGATCACCACTTTCTCTGGTTTCGGAGCTCGATTCAGTGGAGGGACGCGGAGTAAAAAGCGATCGATCACATTCACCTCTTCTGGAAGATTCGACCTCTTTTTTGCTTGAATCACACCTAGGTCGAGTAATTCTTGTACTCGAGCTTTGAAACTCCAACAACTTTCTATATCATGACCAAAACCTCCCGAGTGGTATATGCAGCTCGACTTTATGTCATCTTTCTCATTTTCTTTCATTATGGATGCAGATGTTGTGATATGATACCCAGTCTCCTTCAAGCCATTGAACACTTCCTCCGTTGATGTTCGAAGATTCAGAACTTTCTTAACTAGAGGTTCTTCCACCTCCAAGGCGTTCACACGACTTCCTCCTTCGTGTTTTGGGATCGGGTTGTTAACAATGTCTGGCTTCGAATCTTCTTGAAGGTCTAGTCTCCCACAAGCAATTAATCTTCTTACTGATGTCTTGAAACCTTCGCAATCCTCAATGGAATGCCCTGCTATGTCCATATGGTATTTACAGGTCAGGTTTGGGTTATACCAAGCTGGGTATGGCGGTTCCAACGGGTGTACAGGATATGCCGAGATCAGATGAGCATCAACTAATTTTTGAAAAAGGTCAGCATTCGAAATAGATAGCTTTGGGAAAGGTGGGAAGTTGGGGAATCGATTACGGTTTTGGTTTTGGAAATTTGGTCGCGGTGCTGGGGTGTACGTTGGGTGAGTTGGTTGGTATGGCCTTATGTGGAGGTTGTTAACTTGGGGTTGGGAGTATGGAATGGTGTTTGTGGTTGGTGTGGCTTGGTAAGATGAGTAAAGAGGGATATGGGTTTGGTATGATCGTGGCCGTGTTGGTATGTATCGTGGGACGAAGGATTGCTGACCATGCACATAATTCACCTCTGTCTCCTTCTTTCTGGGTGGAAAACTTTTCCTAGTGTCTTCACTGCTCATGGGAAGCTTGCCGGCTTTTGCTAAGCTTTCAATTCTTTCTCCAGCAGTTATCAACTCAGAGAAGTCTTTGTATGCTGCTCCTGCCATTGCCCCAATGTAAGGGGATCCCAAGGTTCCCAAGAAGTAAGAACACATTTCAGTTGGGATGAGCGGCGGCTGAACTTGGGCAGCCAAGGCTCTCCACCTTTGAGCATATTGCTTGAATGATTCAACCTTTTTCTTCTGCATAGAGCTTAATTGCTCCCGTGTAGGTGCCACCTCAAGATTGAACTTGTATTGGCTCATGAACAGATCTGCCAATTCTCTCCAGCTAGAAATTTTTGAATGGTCTAGTTGAATGTACCATTCCAGAGCAGGTCCCGTCAGGCTTTCATGGAAGAAGTTGATGAGAAACTTTTCATCCTTTGACCATATCGCCATCTTAGTACAATAACTCTTCAGACGAAAAAGAGGATTACCCGTCCCGTCATACTTTGAGAAGTCAGGAACCTTGAAGTCCCTAGGAATTACTACATCAGTAGAAGGACAGAGTTGTTCAACTTCCACATACCCATAGGGGCTAGGTCCTTGAATAGCCCGAATTTGCTCTTGAATCTTCTCCATCCATTCCTCTTTGAACTTTCCTTTTTCTGCCTCTGCACGACTATTTTCTGAGGAGGATGGCTGTTTCTGGATGACCACACGAGGTTGCTCCCAGACAGGGGTAACATGCCCATGCTCATGAGTTTGCACATTTTCTAAGGAACGATAGCCTTCTCCGATAGGGATTACCAATGGTATCGTGGGCGGTGGTTGTCCATGGAAGTTATTCGGAATTTCACCCATATCATTCATCCCCGCAGTGACATTTAGAGCTGCACTTTACCACCTGTGCATACCCAGTGTCGTGGTACTTGATTGCACATTTGCTGAATGAGCTCCCAACAGGTTAAGTGATTCTTGTATGGCCCGCATCATATCCTCCAATCTTCCTTGCTTGTTTGACAGTTCATTCAATTTTCCTCTCACCGCATCAACTTCATCGCTCAGATTTCTTCCTACTTCAGAAGTAGTTGTGATTGGGATACCCCTTTCTGTGTCACCATTCCCTCCAGCCATTTTGGTCCGGGCTCTGGTATTGTGAATTCGAGTTTGATCGGTATCGATTTTCCTTGGGCGCCCAATTGTGATGGATTTTTACCTATTAAAAACAAACTTTAGTGAAACGGAAAAGACAAAAACATAGCTATTTGTTAGAAATGATCAAGCTGAGTCTTGATGTGAGTATCTTTGATGATAACTGTTCCTCAGAACGTCTCGTTCAAAAGTACTAAGTCATGGGTATTGCTATGAGACCAACACAATGCAGAGAAACAAGGATTTTTTCATTCATGAAAGGGTATTGTACCCATTGTCCCTTTTTTACATTCATTCCCAAAACAACAAAAGACAATACATCATAAAGCCCTAACTGTCATTCTCAGCATCTCTCAGCAATTATTTGTTTCATTCTCCCAATCAAGTCTTTACAGTAGTCAACAAAATTACAAATCTCGATTGGAGTCTTGAAAGGGATTATTCCTTGCTCGGCCAATCCTAAGTATCTTGGAACATCTTCGATGGCCGCATTAGCCAATCCTGCCAAGTTTGAGAAGCGAGTCTTCAGCTCATGAATAGTGTGGTTCTGATGTTGTATTTCAGAATCCAAACTTGCAACTCTTTCCTTCTCTTCTTCCAGAGCAACTTGATATTCCATGATCTCATCATGCATGTGTTGGCTTAGTTCTTCAATCTTCCTTTGGTACTCATTGTTCAATTCTTCCATTTGTTGTTTCATTTGTTCTTCACCTTTTAACGCAGTTTCTTCAGCAATTTTGGCCTTTCGAAGTAGATCTTTCAGCTGTTGATTTTCGGCTAGCGCTTTGTCACGCTCCTGTCTCCGAAGTCCTAGCTCTTTGTTGGCAGCTTTGAGGCATTCCTTGGTTTTCATCATGTGTTCATGCCCCATCTTCAGCTTCTTGCTTGTTCCTTCTAGAGCCTGATCCTTTTCAGTGCTTTCTCGTTTTAATGTCATGTAGTTATGGTGGACACTTTTCAACTCAGCTTCTATTTGCATCTTTTCTTGTTCAACCTTGTCTAGTTTCTCCTTCATTTCTTTGATTTCTTCATTTTCATGGGAATACCAGGTTGATGCATTGTCCGGAGGAGTAACAGCTATGACCCTAAATGGCATCTTGATCTCTTATGCCCTGTTTCTCACCCATTGACGATAGCTTTCTTTCACAGCACAACTCCTCATTCCCAATTCTTTTCCCTTTCGGACGATCTTGTTCCAAGCATATCGGACTTTCTGCAGTAGGCCAATGTCATCGGAGTCTTGATAATATGAGACAAACGGAGTAACTGCAGCTTCAGAAGGAGGTCCCATCATGGGATAACCGAGTTGGCGTAATAACAAGACAGGATTGTAATTTATGCATCCTCGGGTACCCATGAGAGGTACGTTTGGAAAGCTTCCGCACTGATAGATCAGAGTTTGACCATCCTCCCTCCAAGGATACCATCGTATCATCTTTCCATCCAATTTGGCCATGTCTTGAGCCCACTCTTGTCCATTCTTCTTCTTGATATTATGCATTCGTAGGTCTTCAATCGGACAAGGCGCCTTGTAATTCCTTTGGAATATGTGCGAAGTAGCCCATACGTATAGCATTGGTAAACAGCACAGAATTCTCTTACCATTTCTCTCATGGCAAAAGTTCAAAGTACAATAAACGTCTGCCAAGAGGGCTGGAACGGGGTTATGACCATGGAACTTGCGAGCAAGGAATACGTCAATAGCCGCAAAGTCTACAAGGCCTTCAATGTTCGGAAATAAGGCAGTGCCGTAGATGGTGAGGGCTAGTACATCTGCAAAAGTATCCCAATCTTCTGCTTGTGCCAGATGGTGCATGTGCTTTTCCAGGTAATCTCTTGAGAATCCATAGGTCCCATTCCTACATTTCTGTGCTTCATGCAGATTCTTTACGCCTACCCTTAGGACAGTTGATAGGGTTTGTAAAGAAGGATAGTGGCCTTGGTAATGATAAGGTTTTTCTCCTTCTAGTGGTAACCCCAGAATCTTCTCAAACTCTTCGATGGTAGGTGCTAGTTGGAAGTCTTGAAAAGTGAAACATCGGAACGGAGGATCATAATATTGTGCCAGTGCTGTGATTGCTTCTTCTTGCTCTTCCACTTCTAAGAGATTCAAAATCTTTCCATATTTTCTGGTGAGAGACAAGCGTTGTGGTAGCTTCAGCAATTGACCCAAAGACCTCAGGCTTTTAGTGTCAGGTGTCTTGGCTTTGAGACGTAGAGTTCTTTTCAACTTTTCACCTTTCTGACTGTCTGGTCTCATATTTGTTTCCATTTTCCCAAAGATACTCACAATAAGATTTCAATTCAACCTTCTAACAAACCTGCCATAATAGAAAGAAAAAATTTGACTTAAATGAAAGAAGGAATAGAAAACAATTTAGGAAATGAGCAGAAATTATGCACAAAGAACAAAGATAGGAAATTATGTACAAAGAAAGGAGTTAAGGAAAATGCACGCTCTCTTTGTGTCCTATGTGAGGTAAATTCTGGAGGTTAATTCTATGGTTCTATGGTCGTTCTACCTTGTGAACACTTTCACTGGGTGGCTCTATATTCTTAGAGTTCTACGGGCTCTAGAGTTAAGATTCATTTCAGAACGTTACCCACAACAGCAGGTGAACCGTTAGATGTAGGGCATTCATGAAAGAATCACACTCTAGATGAGATTTTCGCGATAACCAAACAGGATGAACATCCAAAAGGGCTACCGCTACACAATCTCTTTCCTATCTCAAGTTACACTCAGACCCGGGTATAGGGCCCCACTCGTGTGATTATCGTGTAAGTGTTGTGTGTGAAGAGAGCATACAAACCTGAAATCCTAAGACTACCTATGACTAATACCTGTAAAAACAACTCAAACAAACACGTACAGAACCCAATTAACAATCATCTATCCTAAGGTTTTAACAAATAGAGCTATCAAACACATGAAATGTAAGATTCTGTAAAGAGACAAGGTATAAAGAAATAAATATTATACAAAGTAAACTAAGAGAAGGAAAACAAACGTCAAAAGGCTATATTTAATTTGCACAATTAACTAAAACAGGCCTGATTCTCTTGGAAATCCCCAGTGGAGTCGCCATCTGTCGCAACCGGGATCGCGACGGAGACGGCGAAAAAAGAATTTTTTATTGAAAATTATGGAGTCGCCACCAAGTTTATTTAAAATTGGGAAAACGTTGGAAAAACCCATTTTTTAGAGAATAGTCTTTGAAACCAGTTTGAGTTCGGGAGTCGGTTATGTATAGGGAAGGGCAGGAATTTAATCCCACGCACCCTAGTACACCCGCCCTGACTGCACTTTAATTAACTGTGCAAATTAAACAAATAACCTTTTTCAAACATTTATTTTCTGTTTCAAGACAATTAAAAGGAATTTATTTTTTTTAAAAGAAAAGATTTTTTTTTAGAACGCCAAACTGTCACAGTTCAGGTATTCTAAATGATAGGTTAACAAGCTGTCACAGCTAAATTAACCTCTTTATCTGAAATAAAATCTTGATAGATATATATAAATTTAAATCGAAAATGAAATTATAAATTATAAATATTTGCAAATAAAATAAAAAGAGACTTATTTTTATTTTATAAAAAAAAGAAACAAATATATAAAAAAGGTACCTTTTAGAGAAATTTTCAAGTCATTAAGTTGTCACAACTCAAATGCTTGAAATTTGGGGTTAATAAGCCGTCGCGGCTAAATTAACCTCCTTATCTAAAATTCCCCAATTACCCACATAAATGAACATTAAATAAAATATTCTAGAAAAAAGAAATTATTTATGAATACAACAAAAATACAAGATTTGCATAAAAAACCAAGTAAAGAAGTATTAAAAAAATTTACAAATAAAATGAATTGTGAAAAGATAATTTTGACTTGACAGGGATCGGAATCTCCTGCTCCTACGTATCCCCTGGTGCAATAGAGAATTCAAAGTCACGTAGTTCTATAAAAAAACGTTGTTTAATCTTATTTTGAAAAAGAGATTAGGAATATTAAGCTGTTACAGCTAAAATATTCTAAAACATAAGGTTAACAAACCGTCACGGTTAAATTAACTCTATTTTTTTTTTAAAGAGATTTTTTATATCAAGCTGTCACAGCTAAAATATTCTTGACACATAGAGTTAATAAGTCGTCTCGGCTCAATTTATCCCTAACAAAAAACAACTAAGCATATCTTTAATAAATAAAAAAACTCAAGTATTTATTTTGAATAATAAATAAAACTTTTTTAATTTTAGACTTAAATTAATTGATATTCAAACAAGCAAAGCAGAATGTAAAAATAATAATAATAATAATAAAAGAAAAAAAAAACTAGAAAAGAATGCATGACCATAATCCCACAATTAATTTAAACACAACACATAAATAAAAATTCATAAATACAAATATATAATTAATTCAAGCAAAACACTTAAATACATAAAGTAAATAAAAAAAAAACCACAGTTACGCAATTAACTTCACCAAAACACATAAATACATATAAAATAATTAAATTACACTAATTCATGCACAAATACACAAAACCGGTAAGATAATTATACCACAAAAGCAAACTTATTACAAATATGCAATTAATTTAATCACAATATACAAACATAAAGTATTTAAGTCTAAAAAGTAAAATAAATACAATTAAGCAATTAATTTAATCAAAACATAAAATTAATTCATAAGCATAAACGTAAACATACAATTTAACAAAGCATTTAAAGTAATTAAACTTAAAAAAAACAAAGGTCTTAACTACTATTTTTTTTCTTTTTTTTTTTATATTCCATTTCAATTAATAGAAACACTAACACTAAATTCATCAACAAAAGAAATTAAATCACCTTTTTCACAATTAATTTACTTAATTCTACTCAAAAGAAAACAAATCTCTTCTTCTTTTTTTTTTAAAAAAAACTTAAACTAAACTAGTTCTAGAACAAGCAAAATTAAAGATTGAATGAACACTCAAGAATTCAAAACTTATTCTAACGTTAACTCAAATTAAAAAACTCTTTCTTTAAATTTTATCAACATAAATTTTATCTAACCTAATCCTATTTTAATTCTACCCCTAAAATCATTCTACCTATTCCCTAACACACTCACACACTTATACACTCTCACACACACACCCACTCAAAACGCACACATACACGCTCACACATTTAGCACGCTCTCACAATTACTCACACGCGCAGCACACACGACCACACTTTCTCATATACTCACATACCCCTCTCTCAGACACTAACATACACGTAACTCCTTCTCACTCTCTCACGCACTAACTATTTCTCTCTCCTTTTCTATAATAGTCACATGTATCAAAAGGGAGATGAGCCAAAAGGAGCGGTCAGCAAAAGAGATGACCATCGTGGTTGGAGAGAAGAGTGAGGGGGACCGCGGCCAAGGGAGAAGCTTGGATCGGCGGTGCGGTGCGGTAAGCAAGGTGACTGGAGGCGTGGCTGGGCATAGGCTCGAAGAGTGATGGAGTTCGCAGCGTTGGGAAAAATGGCAGAGGGGAACCACAACTGGAGGCTTGGAGGGGGCTTGCCATCATGGCTTGGTGGTGGATCTGGGTTATGGAGGATTGATGGTGGTGTCAGTGGCTGAAGGTTGAAGCAGCGCCGTAAGAGAAGAAGAGCGGCACTGCGAGGATGACCCACGGCGGAGGTGCGGTGGGGCTGGGCTAGAGGTGGCAGACAGGGGCGCGGTCTTGTGCGACGGTGGTCAGAGAAAGGGAGCTTCAGATCGGAAAGGGGAAACACCACCTGCGGTCTTCACGCGGCAGTGGGGTATGTCAAGAACAGCTGAGTTCGCGGCGAGGACAGCGCAGAGGGGAGGCTGGACGCATGCGATGGAGGGCTGAGAAGGGTGGATGTTCGCGGTTGATGATGACGAGGAAGAGGAGCGGCTGGTAGCTCTGCTCGCAGCCGAGGTTCGCCGCTGAGGAAAACAGTTCGCGGTGGCCTCTTCCTTTTTTTTTTTAGCTTCTTTTAATTCTTGCTTCCAACTTTGTGTTTGGTTTATTTATGGTCTGATGAAAAATTTCAGGTGGTTGAGCTACATGATGGTGGCAACCGCTGGCATCCCATGGTGGAAAGAGGAGATTTCGGTTGGTGGAAGGATGATGATAATGGTAGTTGGCCGGTGAGGGTGTAGAGAGATCTGAGGGAGGGATGGGTTTCCTGGTGGAGGTCCGAGGAGGTGGTTTCACGGCGGTGAGGTGGTTCGAGGTGCTGGATTCGCGAGATTAGGGAAGAGGGAGGAAGAGACGATGGCCGCGGTGAGGGAGGAGGATAGGACGAGGATGGAGGCTGAGAGGAAGGGAGGGGGCTGTGATGGTGGTGCTTGAGCTGGGAATGGAGTGGTGATGATGTTGAGGTGAAGGTGATGAGGGAAGATAGAGGAGGAAGGGGTCGCGGGTTCGTGATGATGGTGCTGGAGAGCTTTCATGGTGGTTTAGTGTTGTAGGCTATGAGAGGGATGAGATAAAGGAAGAAGATGATAGAGGATGGGTGATGGAGGAGTGGTGAAGAGAAAGGGGAAGAGGCCGCGGCGGAGCAAGGGAGGCCGCGGCCTCACTGTGTCATTTTTTTGTTTTTATCAATTTGTTTTAAAAAAAACGATACTGATGAATACCTAGGCTGCTGCTGCTTCTGATTTTCTCTTTCTGGGTTGTATGTGGACTGGTTCTTGTTGATTTTTTTCAAGTTCTCCTTGATGTTCTGATGTTTCTGTGTTTTAATTTTTTTTCTTGGGTGTCTTCCAAAATTCTCCCCTTGTTCTCTGATCCTCCTCAATATGTATACCCTACGTTATTTTTTAGCTCCGCCGAAAGAGAGATCCCAAATTCCAGGACATCATCATTGTGTCCATTTTATTTTTCACGCCTTCCCTTATCCCCATGCTTCACGGGCTTGTTTCGGGGGAAGGAAAACAAGGAGAGAAGCCTGAAGATAGAGCCCGTGACTCCCTTATTTTTTTTTATTTTTTTTTTATTTTACTTTACTTTATTTTATTTTATTTTTTTGAAATACAAAAAAAACAAACAGCAAAAATTTTTCATTTTTCATTTTTTTCAAAAGGAATAATTAACGAACTATAATAAAATAAAAAAAGGTAAACTAGGTGCACATTTTTGAATTTTATTGTTAAAAGATTGAACAAAATCGGGTGTTCGCAATAAGTGACACACTTCTAGTTATTATGTTAATACGCGAGTAATACACGATATTTAGGAGGGTGTTGTATTATGGTATTAGGGCTGGGCAATCCTAATAAAGCTTGACGATTGGACCAACTGTGCTTCCTTAGTGAATGTCATGCATTGTAATCTAGTATGTGTGGCTGATGGTTATGAATGTTGTAGGTTGTTGCTACACTTAGTTTGGTATTGAACCTGATCAATTGGATATCTCTTGGTCAGTGTGACAAAAACCAATGGCTTTAACTAGCGTAATAGGAGCAATGCTGAAAATGAAGCTAGGATGTGTTAGTTCCAAAACCTTTTGAGCTTATTTGTTTTGATTGACAAAAAAGCCAATTTAAAGAAAATGCTTTGAAGAACGTCCGATGTCTCTATTGAGTTCCATGTAAGATTATAACATGTTTCTATCGTTTAGCAAGAGCAAGACTTACTCAAAGAAGAATATATTTCACTATACATGTATAAACATGTTTATCTCTTGTTATGAGATCTAAAATAGAAAAGAAGTGAAATTACCAAGCTATAATTAGCTAACAATGAGAAGAAGTTTTCAATGCTGCAAGGAACCAAGTTCATAGACTTCAGAAAGTAGCATGGGACATCAGAAAGTATACTCAAGATGAAGATATCAACCTGTAACGCCCCGATTTTCTGTCTGAGTGGAAAATGACCGAAATGCCCCTGAGGTCATTTTCGGCCCGGAATTCGAGTATGGCCGACTCGGCAGTCCTCGAAGGGCCAACTCAATGTTTGAAGGGGATTGAATGACCCTTGAGTGGTTCCGGAGGCGGAAGTCTCATTTTCCGCAGTTTCGGGTCAAAATGACCAAAATACCCCTGTAGCGTTTTACGCGGGTAAAGGTGCCGTTTGAACCCGGAACTTTTCCCAGAGGTTTAAAAACACGTTTTCATGTGTCTAGAGGTCTCTGTTCAAGTCCCGGTGGTCCCGGGCAGTTTTGTACAAAATTACGATTTTGCCCCTAGAATAGTGTTCTCACGCCTAATGACATAATAAAGCAAACCTAAGCAATATTAGGCTCTAAATGAAGATTAATTAATTTCCCTAATTAATCTAGAGTCAAAATAATTTATTAAAATTAATTAGAACCTAAAATTGCTTAGATTAAACTTAAATCCCTTTTTAGAACTCAAGATTCCTAGTCTTGAAATCTTGAATAGTGTTTTTTCTCTCCAATTCCTTAAATCAAGGAATTGTGTCCAGAATTGTTTATACACTAAAATGAGTTTATAACTCACTAATGATGCAAGAACACTCTCTAATTATGTCTTGACAACCCTAATTACCCATTTTCTCACTTAAACACTTTCTTACAAACTCCTAATCTTAATCCTAATCAAAGATACACCTAAACACAACTCTAAACCACAATTAAAATGCAAGAAATCCTCCCCCCATGGCTGATGCATATTCGGTCATCTCTCCCCTTTTACCACACATGTTGAATTGTTTCTCCCCTTTTCAAATATTCCTTTTCATGCCTAGAATGTTTTGGCCATTTCCTTTCTTTTACTTGAGTCAATGTTTTGATTTTCTAAAATGCTGTCTTGAGTTCTAAGAACTCTAAGCTTTACTTAACCTTGGTTGGATGAGTTTGGGTTGAGGATTGAGTTCCTTTAAAGTCTTGTTAAGGGCTCTAGAAAGATAAAATGAACTTGCATATTTTAATTTATGCTTGCACTCATATTTACATTCTTGCTATGCATCTTTACTTTCAAGCTATCACCCAAGAACATAAAGAATAAAATGGAACTTGCATCATCACTTAATTTAATTCTCAAAGCCTTTCTATTTCGGCCTTAAAGTCGATTGTTGTTGGGCCAAGAGCACTAAAATAAAGAATTGAACTTGCATTATCAACTAATTAATTTCTCGAATGCCTATTTATTTCGGCCTTAAAGTCGATTGTTGTTAGGCCAAGAGCACTAAAATAAAGAATTGAACCTTACATATTTACGTTCAAGCTTGCACGTTTAAGTTTATACCTTGCATATTTAATTTTAAGTCATCACTTTATTTTGTAAGCAAGATTAAAAATGAAAAGCATGAGCACGTTTATTTTATGTCATAACTTAAGAACCTAGAGCTCAAAGACTTGCCCATTTCATTCCAAGTTAAAGTTTAATGTGAATGCATTCTTTGAATGCATGTTTTTGGCCAAGTAGTGATGATGGACTTGCAATGAGTTTTCATCTAGCTACAAGGGCTAATAGTCTATGTTCTAAGTTTTTCTTAAAGCTTTACAAATCTTTACAAGGTTATGTTATCATGAGATATGACTTTATTCCCTTTTAGAAGATGAAATATATTTTGGTCACTGACCTAAGGCTTCTCTTAGCCTCTTGATGAATTAAAATGATTTGCAAGAGTTTTAGAAATTCTAAATTGATTCCAAGAGAAACTAGTTAACTTATGTACCTTGAAATGTTAATTTAATTCTCTTACTGAAGCTCCATGATTTCGGTTCTGTCATGATGAGTGTGATGCTGTATGGTGATGTTTTGATGTGTGAAAATACCATATGATGATGTAGAAATGATTCTATGCATAATAGGTAAGAAGCTAGCTAACTAGAAATACCGTAAAGCTAGAATTTAACATAGTTTAGACCCAGTTGTTTTTGGAACTTATCCAAACTGTTTTAATGGGAGCATAATCAGATTAGGATTGTTTAGACATGAAAAACTTGACAACATTTAAATTAGAATTGAATTCTAGCACCTATAGGGAAACTAGTAACTAGAAAACCGTAAAAACGCAAATGTAGAACTCTTAGAACATTTAGTTTTCTGGATTCTGTCCAGCAACCTTACAACATGATAAATGTGATTTATAATTAGTCCTTAAGCATAGGAATGTCTCATAATTGATTTAGATTTAATTTATAGCGCCTTAGGCAAAGACGGAACTGAGAAAGGGTCTAAAACGTAAGTTCTAGAACCCCGTAATCACAAGTTAGAAATTCTGCCCTATGCTTTTCAGATTCGGGTATGAACATGAGGATTAGGAATGATGATTAGATTATGAGCCCTTAGGTGCATAAAATATGAACGACAGATGTTAGAGAACTATATCTCAAGATTAAGACCCGTAAGGGTCAAAGCATAAGCTACCGTAAGGGTAAGCGTTTGAATGTTCTATGATGATGCATGTGGTATGATGATGATGTTATTCATATGAGGAATTCATGAGGATATATGTTTATGTGGCATAAAGCAAATTTGGAAGGAATTCAGCGTAATGCCATCGTGCCGCCGAATTCCCGACGAATTTGGGGACTTAAAGAGATTTTGAAAATTAAGGTACTAAGATGGGTTCTAGGATGACACCGGTTCGGCCGAGTACCTCCATAGAACTCATGTGAGATCGGTACCAATTTATACTCTTAGGTGACACCGATTCGGCCGAGCACCCCTAAGAGGATTGCCCCCTAACCTGTACTCAGATAGTCGGGATTTATGATTTATGATACGCTTATTGTTAAGTGGTAAGTAAGAACTAGTGACGACTAGTTAAGATATGAGCTCATAACCTAGAGATGTGACACGTTCTGGGTGACACCAGTTCGGCCGAGCACCCCCAGTTCGATTGTCTTTTAGGGTGGCCCATGAGGAAGAGATGTTTCATGATTATGATTATGTCACTAAGTTTGTCCCATATGAACGTTACTATTGCCACTTTATGCCACTAAGTATGATCATGCTTGATGTTATGTTTTATGTATGTGCATTAGGTAGTGCCATGCATACATTCTCTATTATGTTGCATTCATGACATTAAGATCATCCTAAAATGAATGAACCTTGGCTAAAGTATATTTTAAAGTTTAAAATGAACTTAATGCATGTTCAGTCATTTTGTATAATTAAACCCAAGGTTCCTGAGGACGTAGATGATGACACCTAGGTAGTAGGAGGCCCTACTGAGATTCTTTAGCAAGATTCTCACTCCCTCTATCTCTTTCTTTCCGTCACGTCTTCAGATGGCGACGTTCGTAGTGTTCGTGGACACACCGACATAGGAGGTGCACCATGACCCGGACCACGGGTCGTTCCATTTTGTGGGTCGATGCACGGTTAGAGTATTCATGTTCATGGGTCGATCCTTCACTCCCCCTGTACATTCCCATCGTTTCTCCCCTGACTCACCTTTTGGCGATGACCTGGTGTTCGAGCGCGCACGTCCCCTAGAGGAGAGGCTTCGCTGTACACTACCGTCCACGTCCGCCGCTCGAGACTAACCCCAGTATGTGCCCGTTGCCCGTCGTCTTTTTCGGAGACGGATCCTTCTGAGGATTCGGCAACCCAGGTACCCTCCGAGGGATCTTCCCCCACCATACCCATGGACTTTGGGGAGGGTAGCAAGCCCTCCGTGACTCAGCCGAGGCTTGCACGACGACCGGAGATGAGGCCACGCCGTGGAGGTCACTTTCGAGCCCCGTCCCGCCTATTTACGCTGGAGGAGCTTGCTCAGTTTCCTAGTTACATGCCACGCTCGAGGGATAGTCGCCAGTAAGAGGCTGTGGATGGCCCGAGTTAGAGCACACACCACTTAGATGGGGATAAACCTTCTTTTGATTTGAGGTTATCCCATTAGATGCACTCGGGTAGGGGAGTAGTTTATGTTTATGTTGCATTTTCCTTTATGTATTCCCTTGTACCAAATTAAGTCCCACACTTATAAGTGGGCAAGTTATATATATATATGAGATGATATTCAGTGTTTCCCATGATGTGCCTTTTCGTGCCTTATGCTATGACGTTATGAGATGTATGTTTTGTCCGTTACTTGTTATATCGCATCACACGGCTCTCACTTTGTATTTAAAAAAAAAAAATTTACCCGTATTTTTCGCTAAGTATTTCTAAGTAAAATTGAGAACTATGAAGTAACAGACTAATGATTAACCTAAGTATGTTCTAGAGTATTGGGTTAAAAATTAGGATGTTACATCAACCCATGTCTAAGAGCAACGTGTTACTTAATCTTCAATCATCACAATCGCAAAGATATAATCTGCAAAGAAGATTTGATTGAAGATCAGAAAATGAAAAACTTTTCAAAGGACTGATTGTGTACATCAAAAAGCTCACTCGTGAGTGGAGCAAAGAATGCTACAAGAAAGGGAGGGAAATTTGAAATTTGAATTTCAAATAATCAAGTCAAACCCAGTTTCAAACTGTACATCATCTCTTCTATCTTTTTGATCAACTACCTTAGCTTTATGAAGGAGGAGTTCAGAAAGCTTGCTCAAAAAGTAAAAAGTAGTTTCTAAAGGAAGATCAGAAAACTCAACTTTGCAACGGCTTTTACAACTGATATGATAGATCTATCAACCTTCCTTCTACCCGTTCTTTCAAGACACAACTAATGATCAACACATGTCATTTGAGGAATTGATCTATGGCAATGGTCATAAAGAAATGCCACTATATAAGGAGATGCTAAGCTTGAAGAATGATAAGAGATTTGAAGATTTAAGAGAGTAAACTCTACAAAAATCTCTTCCCACTTCCTAGAATATTCAATCTTTATCATGTAATCAGTTTTATCCTTGAAGTGTAAAGAAAATCTTTCTTCTATATTCTTAGTTAGCTTTATGCTCTTCCTATGGAAGAAATAAAAGAAGGAAGTCATTCAAGTTTTTCCTAGGAACTTCTATGTATATGTTAAGAAAACTTGAGTATAGGTTAGTTTGAGTGGCAACCTAAACACTTAACCTATGTATCTTTAATCCAATAGTGATTGCTATAAGATAGCTTGGAGAGGCTATTGTAAAACTACTTGCAACGAGACAGCAGTAGTTGCTGTTGGTCATGGTTTGGCTTAGAGATACCAGTGTTAAGACTACTTTTAACATGACAGTAGAGGTTGCTATTGCTCATTGTTTGGCTTGGAGACGCCAGTGTTAAGACTACTTTCAACGTGACTGTAGGGGTGGCTACTGATCACGGGTTAGCTTAGAGAGGCTAGTATAGTACTACTCGTGTTAGCTTGGAGATGCTAGTACAATACTACTCATGTTAGCTTGGAGAGGCTAGTACAATACTACTTGGTTTAGCCTGGAGAGGGTTGAAGAAAGAATAGTCAACTTTTTTCAATCTCTGAGTTGGTCTATTGGCACAAGTGAAAGCTTTGGAAGGCTAATGTAAAGACTATCCATCTTTACTTTCTTAGGTTGAGAAAGTTGTTTTGAATGGAACCTCAACTATTGTTGAGTACTAGATGTAGGTAGGTTTGGCAAAACCAATATAAAATCCTTTATGTCTTTTCTCCCTCTCTCTGATCTCTCTGTTATATTGTTTACTTTTTCTTGATCTTATATATCTTTATTGCTTCCTGTTACTTTATTTAATAATGAGCATTTTATTTACTAAGGTTCATAAATCTACTTTTTGAAGCTACTAACTATGTTTTTACTATACTTCAAGTTTTACACTTGATAGTTATTATTTTCAGAAGCTTTAGAAAATGCGAAAAGGGATCAATGCATGATTCAATCCCCCTTCTCGTGCACATCTTTACCTACAAGTAATATAAGAGCTAGGCTTCTGAGGGGTTGAGCAATCCAATGATTACAGAGGACAAAGATCCAAAGGACAAAATGGCCTACACCATCTTCACAAGATTGATATTTTATCTGATCATCCTTTATTGACAAAGACTTTAGAGTATGGCATAATTCATTCATATGATGAAATGGATTCAAAAGAGACTTGTTGACATAAACTTTTCAATGGAGAAAAGTTCAGTTGTTCCATTAAGTCAAGTCTCTGTACATATATGCCTTAACCTACAGCTGTATATGCTACCTAATTATTGTTTGCTACATATGAAAGACTATATGAAACTATCTGTACATGATGTTGAAAGATCTCATTTTGTATCAAGATGTCGTTGATCCTAATAGTAACATATTAGATGTTTCTCAACGATGAAACAATGGAAATTGCTAAAACTTCTCAGTGAAGTAGAAAGATCTAATATTGGATTTGGAGATAAACTCTCTGAATGTGAAATTTGTCTAAAGTCTGTAACGACTATATCTAGAAGTCATCAATCTCATGAATGACAGATCAGGACAAAGATCATCTTGAGAAAGAACATCTGCTCATAATAGCAATGTTACACATCGTGTATTTGACCTGTACTTATTTGTCATATCCTTGTGCCAAAAAGGAAAAATGTGCCAAACATCTAGATAGCCTTTGTCAGGAAGTCTTGTTGAGCTAAAACTCATTCCCTTTCTGTGCTCATGGCTGAAGAACATCATCAGAGACTTGTGAGGTAAAAGTTTCTATATCTTATTTCTGTTAAAATTTTCCTTTTACCTCTTGAGATAAGTTGCTAAGAAATATATCAAGCCTATTCATCTGTATATCTCAACCTATCAAAGAACTTATAGAGTTGCCATGAACACTTGAGAAGGTTCAGTTTAAAGCTGGAAGGCTGTAAGAGAAAAATATTCTAAAGAGAGTTTGCTCTTCTCAAGTTATTTTGTTTTTGAAGCTTCCAAGAAACTATATGAACATATCAGAGACTTCTTCTAAATCCTTGAGAGAATTTCATTGCATCCTAAGATCTGACTTGTTTTACTTGACAAAATTCAAAAATTATGTTTTTGTTTCAAAATTCAAAAATTTCATTGCATGTTTTGTTTCAAAAACACTGGATTGAGATATACAAGTGAAGCAAAAGAAGAAAAATCTATGCAACTTCATCCGTATACATATAAAGAGATATCTTCTGGTTCTAATGCTCAAAGATATTCAAAGAGATACCTTTACAACAAATGAATCCTGAAAAGGACTTTTGTTTGAAAGGTTAAAAAAGTCTTTTTATCTGAAACTAAGTGAAAAGGACCTATGAAAGTCTGGGTACCAAAAGTCATACTCTTTCTTACAGGTATATCTAAAAATATCTCTCTGACTGAAAAGCTAAAGAAGCACTCTAATGATGATCTTTCTAGATATCAGGCTTTGATTTTAAGTGTTGTCATAATTCATGAGAGATAATCCTCTCAAGGATCTCTCATGTATGATGATGATGAAAAGCCTAAGGAAGACTTTGTTGATAATCTTGATTATCTTGAAGAATGTCCTGAGAATTTTTATCTCAAGGTAACTACAGAAAGCTAGCAGATGAAAGCCAATGCTTCAGAAAATGAGCTCCAAAACCTCAGTTTCTCAGAAAGTATGCTCGGACCATTCAAAATGATTGAAAAGTGATCTTTATGAAATACAACATGAGCAGTTTGAAGATGACATAGAAGCTGGAAGATCTAAATGTACAGTAACTTCATGAAAGTTCCATTTTAAGAATAATCTTCTATTGCCAAAGTTCTTGGAGCTACCCTAGGGCTATGAGAACCAAATCATTCCTTGGATATTTATATATGTTGAGAAAGCCATGAGTTGTCAAAGTTGGGTGGAAGCTATTCTGAATATGCTAACCAAGCTCAAGAAAAAGGCAAATTCTACTCATCATGCTTTAGACATCATCATCTATACTAAGATGGAGCTCTAGGACCATTTGGATAAATCTGATATCATCAGGGCAAGCATACCCATACAAGAGAAAAGGGCTAAAAAGAAATAGCCTAAGTATGCAAAGATCTTTGAATCCAGATGCTGCGGATAAGGAATTAACTGCAAGACCATATGCTGAGGTAAGTCACTTTCCTATCTTTTGAAATAATGTTTTGCTATTTATCCTTACAAGAATCCATTCAACACTTAGTATTCTAGTCAGTTTTTGTAAAATTTCTTTTTATTTACTTAAAAATAGGGATGCTTAGTAAATAGATATGTCTATTGAAGATCTTATATCAAGATGTATTCACAATATCTATGAATAAAGATCTCTCGGTTGTTTTTTGGCTTTGAAAAGTTTTTAAGCTTTTACATATGCATAAGCATCTCTGCATAAATAAATCTTTCTGGGTGGTCTCTCTCCACTACTCCCTTCAGAAGATAAAGCAAAGTAATTAGAAATCATCAAAGTACATATCCTCCTGAAGACTCTGCCTATAAGTTTACAAGAACATCAGAAGATCAGTATGCAAGATCAGGTTTACCAACATGTATTTTAGAAGTCAGTTTTCAAGGCCATAGATCTCTGTAAGGAATAGTGTATCAGTTTGCAAGATTAGAAAGGTTTCAGCATGATTCAGTTTGGAGATGGGTTAATTAGAAAGAAGAAGGTGTGTTCAGAAGAAGGTTGTCTGGTCAAAAAGAAGTTCTTGAGAATCAGAGAATAATGGTTATATAGAAGCATCAAATCCAGAGCTGAAAGAAGAATCTGGAATAAGACACAAAAGTTACTCAGTGGGTCAGAAGGTAAACTTTAATGCTTCAGAAAGTAACTCCTTCAGAAAGTGAGTTCAAGAGTCAAAAGACTCTCTTTCTAAAAGAAGGATGAAAAGGTGGGACTTTTTCCATGATATCAATGTTTTTCTCTCCCGTGTCGCTTCACCTTCAGTCAAGTTATATCTCTTTAAACCCCACTTTTCACTTTGTTCTTAACCATCATCTTCTTGAGCAAATCACTTTTCTTTTCTCTAAACCTTTAACCCCATGCATTTTACTATTTCTTTTTCACATACATGTCTCTATAATCTCAACTCTTCTTCTTCTGCTACACTATAATCTTTCTCTAAAACCTTCATCTTCTGGAACAAGTTTTTTTTCACCATCATCCTAACCTCAAACACTGAACCATCTCTCTTGCTATCTTCCTGAAACTTTTTCTACTTCTTCACAAGCCTCAGTATCTATAAATCATTTCTTAGCTTTTCTTTATCTCTTCTATCCTTGTCACCTCTCCTGCTTTACCAAACCCTAACTTACTTTCATTCTCTTTCAAGGTCCTTTCCATGGCTGAAAGGTGAGAGATAGAAAAAAATACATTTAGACAAGGAGCTATTCTTATGTACAATGAGATAGATATACAGGAGAAATATGAAGAAGATTTTTCTTAGAGGACCATAGCCTTCTGAAAAAGGTTAAGCAATGTCTTACTAGATCAAGTTCTGATACTTAGGGAGATGTTTACTTTCCAAGGATGGAAATACCTTTTGGACATCTTTGATAGAATCTTTCCTAGAATGGTCATAGTATTCTATTACTTTCTGGAAGTAAAGGATCAGACCATTCTCTCCACTACAATCAGGGATGCCTTCTTAGAGACAGAAATATCAGACTTGGCAGTTATGGTTAGAGCTCCTACTGTTAGAGTCAATTGCCTTGCTGACGAAGACTGGACAAATTACCTTAGGCTGAGTGCAGAAGAAGTATCAAAATGCCTCACTAATTCCACAAAATACAAACCTGGTAATATTACTACTACCCCACTCAGCTCTAGGGTAAGAAAAGTATTCTCTGTGGTACAATTTACTATTCTTCTTGGGAGATGAGGAACAAATGTGTTAATGGAAATGGACTGTATGTTACTTTTTTGTTTGATGAGCAAACAAAAAGTGAATTTGCCAAAGCTAATAATGGACTACATGCTTAGTGCCATTACAAAGGACAAGAGAGAAACTACAATAGTACCTTATGGAATGCTATTGACAAAAGTCTTCCAGTACTTCTGATACCCTCTTACTGAAGAATGGTTTAAGTATGTTCCAGGAACTAACTACACCATTAATTCCTTCAAATCATAGAAGAAGACTCAGTCATTTCCTGTGAAAACAAGCTCAAGGAAATCAAGCCACCTGGTTGAGGAAACAAAACCAGAAACAACAAAGAAGAAGAAAGGAGATGAAGATAAAAAAAATAGGAAGGCAAAGAAATTTGTCATTCTCTCTGAAAGTAGTTCAGAAAGTTCTAATGAAGAAGAACAGACATCCTTTGAATCTGAGAAGGCTATTTCAAAACTTGTTCAAAAAGGCAAGGGCAGATTAACCAAGAGGCATAAGCTATCCAAGACTCAAGGGCAACATGACAAAGAGGTAGAAACATCAGAAAGCGAGCTTCCTTGAGGCAGACCTAATAAGCTCTCCATTCGAAAGAAAGTTCAAGAAAAAGAGACACAATCTTTGCCTAAAGGAGTTTAAGGAGCTGCACTCATTTTGAAAGATATGAGTGAGGTAGAGCATACCATTGTAGCAACTAGGGAGGCAGAGCCACCTGACGATGAGGAAAAAGCAGACCTCCTTCTTAAGGAATAGAGGATTTTGCAGGAGAAAGGAAATCTTAAGGAAGTAAGGAAAAGGCAAGAAGCCAAATGAATTCAGGGCTCAAGCAGCAGAGGGGTCAACACTATTCCTGAACACTTTGTAGTTAGCAAAGAACTACTCTCTCAACCTATGGCTCAACAATTTGGGCATACCTCTAGTCCTTCTTGTACAATGTCAGATGAATTAGCCTTTGATATTTCTAGAGACTTTATGACTGTTTGCCAAGTCTTGAAAATCATGTCAAAGTCTAAGGAACCAAATTCACACCCAAAGGAAAAGGATATGGATGGCCTGCACTTCTTTGTCAATCAAGTCTTCTCTAATATGGAACCAATGGTAGAAGAACTTGAGGATGAAGCATCTGAACCATAGATGGCAATTACTCTTATGGTACCTCAACCTCCTTCTTCCATCTGCATTACTCCAGTGGAAGAAGAAGTAGTTAAGGCTTCTGAAGCTCCTATGCTGAAAGATAGTGCTACCTCTATCTCTGTTCAAGAAGTTCCTATTCCTTATGCCTCTACTCAAGCGACTGTTATTCCTTCCCTGCATCAAACATCTAATACTGATGCTGCCATTCCTAAGCACTCCTCTGCTCATGCTACTTTTGATCTTGAAACTTCTGCAATAACTTCTCCACATCCATCTGCTACATAGAAAATCACTCGGGTTAAATCACCTCATTTAGGGGAAACAATGCCTCTTGACATACCTACACTATCTCCTAGAGCCGCTCCTATACCTATCAATATACCACCTTCATCCTCAACTGTATCTTCAGCAAGCTATCAGGTCATCCTGTAGAATCTTAGAGAGATTTTCTCCAGATAAAATAGCTTTGAAGCAACCTTGGCTGCACATGGTGCTCAGCTGAGACAAATGGAAGATCTTCTACTTTAGATGTTTAAGTGGATGTAGCGTGCGTTTCCAGGCACACTTCCTTTTTGATGATGCCAAAAGGAGGAGAAGTATACTTTAAAGAAAATGAAGAAAATCTATTTTGGTAGGATTTGCTACTAGGATTTAGGGGGAGCCATGCTAAAATGGATGCTATGCTGAGAAACTCAGGGGAAGAAAATGTAGAGGGGGAGCCTACAGAAATTTTTTTCCTATTTAGCATGTTTTTCGTTTTTCCTTTTTCTTTTTTGCATTTCTTTTGTATATCCTTGAACATGTTTTATGTTTGTATAAGTCTTTTGTTTCTTCTTTTGTTTTTAATCCTTATCTCTTTATGTCTTTTATATCTTCATTAGCTCATGTGTTTGATGCATACATACTTATGCTTCATGGTTTGTTTTATATTAAGCTCTAAGTCATATCAATACTTTATCTAAGCTCAGCTAATCACATATGTCTCTGTCAAATGTTTGCTTCTTATCTTGAATGCATATGCTTTGACATGTTTATTCATATACACTAGATATTAGCTTACACACTTTCTGTGATTAGTAGTGATTAAGTATCTTTAAGAGCACAAGGTGGTTGTCGCTCTGATACTAGTTTATAAGCTGAGTCTTGATATATATTATGAGCTTAATCATTTCTCTCTTTATCCCTTACTCTTGTAATAGATAGTTTTCCAAAGTGTTGTGTATAATTGTAAATAGTTTCTAACGTGTCTTCAGAAACCTGCACTTACACTTGCTAAAAAGACCAAGATCAGTTAACAAGCTTCAGAAATCTATCGAAGAGTAATGTGTTTCATTTGTACAAAACCCGGTTTTTAAAAAAGGATCATATCTTTTGATTTGAAAACATCTTTTTCATCATCTGTTTCTTATAGGAAAGTTTCGTAGCTTAGTACAAAGCTCCTTCTTGCTTATTCAGGGATTGATCCCTATATGAGCTTTAGAAACCTTGCATAGCAATATGTTGATCTTATCCTTCTTGTGGTTTCTCTGAGCATCAGAAACTACATAAGCATCAATTTGCTTTTCAAAAATTATGAATGCTCCATTTGTTTTTCCATATCTTTGACCATTCCTTTCAAAGTTTCTTATGGATTAAGACTTGCTGCAAATGGATCTAGCTAAGATAAAATATCACAAGTTTTACTTGTTAAGTTTTCGCACATAAGGATCTTTAGAAGGTTCCTTTCTTTTGATAAATGATCAAGCTAGTTGTCTATTCAAAGCTTGAACGTCTTTCTGTTTAACATCTGTTCTCACAACATTTAGAAAGTACGTTAAGTTTGTCTTATGCTTAAAATGAAATTACAACAGTCTTGATTAAATGTCACCCGTGAGTGAAGCAAAGAATACTACAGAAAGGGGAGGGAAATTTTAAATTTGAATTTCAAATAATCAAGTCAAACCTAGTTTCAAATTGGTACATCATCTCTTCTGCCTCTTTGATCAATTACCCTGGCTTCATGAATGAGGAGTTCAAAAAGCTTGCTTAGAAAGTAAAAAAATAGTTTCTGAAGGAAGATTAGAAAACTCAACTTTGCAATGGCTTCTGCAACCGATGTGATAGATTTGTCAACCTCTTTTCTAGCTATTCTTTCAAGACACAACTGATGATCAACACGTGTCACTTGAGGAAATGATCTATGGCAACGGTCATAAAGAAAGATCACTATATAAGGAGATGCTAAGCTTGAAGAACGATAAGAAATTTGAAAATTCAAGAGAGGAAACTCTGCAAAAATCTCTTCCCACTTCATGGAATATTCAATCTTTATCATGTAATAAGTTTTATCCTTGAAGTGTAAAGAAAATCTTCCTTCTATATTCTCAGTTAGATTTATGCTTTTATAGGAGAAATAGAAGAAAGAAGTCATTCAAGTTTTTTCAAGAACTTCTATGTATATGTTATGGAAACTTGAGTATAGGTTAGTTTGAGTGGGAACCTAAATGCTTAACCTATGTATCCTTGATCCAGTAGTGATCGCTGTAAGATAGATTGGAGAGGCTACTATAAAACTACTTGCAACGAGACAGTAGTGGTTGCTGCTAGTCACGGTTTGGCCTAGAGAGGCCAGTGTCAAGACTACTTTCAATGTGACAGTAAAGGTTATTACTGCTCACAGTTTGGCTTGGAGAAGCCAGTGTCAAGACTACTTTCAATGTGACTATAGGGATTGCTACTGATCATGGGTTAGCTTGAAGAAGCTAGTACAATACTACTTGGTTTAGCCTGGAGAGGCTTGAAGAAAGAATACTCAACTTATGTTAGTCTCTGAGTTGGTCTGCTGGCACAAGTGAGAGCTTGGAAAGGCTAATGTAAAGACTATCCATCTTTACTTTCTCAGGTTGAGAAAGTTGTTTTGAATGGAACCTCAACTATTGTTAAGTACTAGATATATGTAGGTTTGACTGAACCAGTATAAAATCCCTTGTGTCTTTTCTCCCACTCTCTGATCTTTTTTATTTATCTCCATTGGATTGTTTACTTTCTCTTGATCTTACATATCTTTATTTCTTTCTATTACTTCATTCAATAATGAGTATTTTATTTAATAAGGTTGAGAAATCTACTTTTTGAAACTGCTAACTATGTTTCCGCTGTACTTCAAGTTTTACACTTGATAGTTATTATTTTTAGAAGCTTTAGAAAATGTGAAAAAAAGGATCAATGCATGATTCAACCCCTCTTCTCATGCACATCTTTACCTACAGGATGATGGATAACTTTTGTCAAATAGTTATGGTTGTAAGAGAATAAGCTGCAATGGTTAACCAAATGATGGAAAGATTGGACTGTAATGAGGAAAAAAATCCATTTAGGAATACTAGGGAAGCAGAGGTGGATGTGGAATACTAGAGATTTTTTGAATTCAAGAAAGAAAATTCTCTGCCATTCTGGGGAGTTTTCAATACAAACAAAGCAGAAGAATAGATTAAAGAAATGGAGAAGATTTTCTCAAACTTGTACAGAGAAATAGAAATTGGTCTTTTCTACTTATATTGGGAAGCAGATGCAGAATTCTGGTGGGTTGGCACCCATGAATTGTTTGAAGCCCTTTAGAATTAACCCATTTGGGATATTTTCAAGGGAGGCTTTCAGCATATGTACTTTCCTCCTTCTGTAAGAAATACAAAAGGGTAAGAATACATGGCACTTAAGCGCTTGAAGTGCATGAAATATGAAGGAGGTTTACTTGAAGATATTAAGGTAGTTGTATGGCTCTTAGAAATTAGAGATTATGCCACTTTGGTAAATAAGTGTAGGCAGGTAAAGGAATCTAGTAGGAAGTTGGCAGATTTTCGAGTCCACACAAAACATCTCTAGGAAGGGATCAGCACCACATGATCTAATGCCTAAGCTTGGTAACCAATCCAGGGGAATATTCATTCCAAATAACAACCAAGGAAAATAACAGCAACTATCAAGATTAGTGGTAGGACAAAAATTCCCTAAATATGCGAAGAATCATAGGAATAAGCTTTGCTGAGTAAGACAAACTATTTGTTTAGGTTGTGAAAAACCGGGACCCATGGTATGTAATTGTCCTACTAAGAATTAATAGCCCATCTCTAGTCCATAACACCAAGGGTGTGTTTTTACTCTGGGTGCTGATGGAGATTCTTAATCCACAGATTTGATCCATGGTTGTGTGAAATAAATGGTAATGCCTAGATATTTTCAAGAAACTAGTCCAGAAGTTCCCTTAGAAAAGGAAATTGAGTTCTCTATCGAGCTTGTACTAGGAATGGCCTAATCTTCCTTTCCCCTTATAGAATGTCTTGAGTTGATAGAGTTGAAGACACAGATTGAAGAGCTTCAAAAGAAGCAGCTTATCAGACTAAATGCCTCACCATTAGGAGCTCATGTACTTTTTGCAAAGAAGAAGGACTGAGGCATGAAGTTGTACGTTGATTTCATGCAGCTAATTGAGGTAACGATAAAGGACAAATATCCTTTGCTGAGGATTGATGATCTTATGGATTAATTTTGAGGAGCCCGACTATGTTCATAGAATACAGGAACCAAAATCATAGATGACATACATATCTATTCATAGATCAAGGAAGATGATGTTGAATACCTTAGGATAGTACTTCAATTCTTAAGGAAGCAGAAACTTTATGCCAAGCTGTCAAAATGTGAGTTTTGGATGGTAGAATGCTCCTTTCATAGGGGCCCCAGAATATGAGAGCAGTTTCCAAAAGTTGAAGTAGAAGCTGACCATATCACCAGTGTTAGTACTACTAGATCCTCACGAGCTGTTTGATATTTATTGTGATGCTTCTAGCAAATATTTAGCATATGTGTTGGTGTAGAACCATAACATGGTTGCCTATGCCTCTTGATAATTGATGCCGTATAAAGTAAACTATCTAACTCATGAACTCGAACTCATAGTTGTGGTCTTAGCTCTAAATCTCTAGCGACATCATCTTTATGGAGTGAAATTGATGTTTTCTCGAGTACTATGAGTTTAATTTAAATTTCTATCTTACCAAAATAAATGTTGTTGCTGATGCATTAAGTAGGAAATCTTTAAGTGTGGCATGGATGATGACTAAAGACACGAGACTAATGGAGAGCTTTAGCAAGCTTAGTTTAGGAGTGTCGGTAGCTCCTCAAGGAGTTAAATCAAACAAAAGTGATAAGTGAGTTCAAGGAACAAATTTTTGGCTAGACAACATAATAACCTAAGGTTCCAAGAGACTTTAAAATTGGTTTAGGTAGGGAAGTTGACAGGGTTTGTTCAAGACTAGCAAGGTATATGGAGGTACAAAGACAAGGTATGTGTGTCTACAAATGGCAATCTCATAAATAAGATTTTAGAAGAAGCTCATGAGGGTAATTTCACTATATATCCCGAAACTAGTAAGATGTATGGAGACCTCAAGAAGATGTTCTAGTGGCTAAGGATGAAGAAAGATATAGTGGAGTTTGTCCGAAAGTGCTTGACTTATCAAAAAGTTAAAATCGAACATCAGAAGGCAACAGGAACACTACAACCTCTAGAAATCCCCGAATGGAAGTGGGAAAGTATATACATAGATTTCATAATGGGATTGCCAAGGACATCAATTGGGACATGATGCTATATGGGTGACAGTAGATAGGTTAACAAGTTTACCCATTTTTTACCCATCAAGGCTGGCTATTCTTTTGATAAGTTAGCTTGTCTATATGTTTAGGAGATAGTGCGATTGCATGATGTTCCTTCTATGATCATTTCTAACAAAGACCCAAGGTTTACTTTGAGGGGAGCTTTTCAAAAGGCTTTTGAAACCAGGCTCTATTTGATTACCAATTATCACCCCTAAACTGATGGACAGATAGAACGAACCATACAAACCTTGGGAGATATGCTAAGAGCATGTGTGATTGAATAGAAAGGAAGTTAGGACCAGTTGCTACTATTAGTCAAATTTGCTTAGAATTATAGTCATCATGCCAGCATTGGCATGGCCCTATATGAAGCTTTGTATGGAAGAACATGTCAATATGTCTTATGCTTGTATGCCCCAAGAGAAACAAGTTTGTTAGAGCCTAACCTCGTTAACCAAATTGCTAAAAGATTTAGCAAATACCATTTGAATCCAAGTCATGTTAGAACCCAAATCTATACAATTAAAGGATGACTTAACATTCCAAACACCTCCAGTCCAGATCAGCAATAGAGACGTAAAGAAGCTTAAGGTAGGCCGAAAAGTGAGGAAAATGCTTAGGAGTTCTAGTCAGACATGAATAAGGATCACCCAGAAAATTTTAAAATATGAAATTTTGAGGGCAAAAATTTCCTTTTAAAGTGGGTGGTAATGTAATATCCTAAAGTTATTAAAAAATTAATTTGAGCTTTATTAATGAGAATTTGAGTATGTTGACAGACTTAATGAAAATAAAGACAACCCAACAGATGAGTAGAAAAAAAAAATTTCGGGCCATGCATGAATAATAACTTTATAGGCCCACAGATGAATACTAATGTTGAAACCAGAACCAAAGACAACCTTGAGGCCAGAGGAACTTATACCTAAAGAGCGAGGCAGAGTATTAGGCCTAGGGCCTGGGTAAAGATACTTTAAGTTTCCGATAGAGGTATTTCATACATTCAGTAAAGTTTTGATGTGCAGTTTTTAATACCATAAAAGTGACTTTGTGGCCAAGTAACTACTACCAATCATATCTTACCAAGTGGATAGCATGAATTAAAACTTGGCAAGCGAGTTTTAATATTAGCCTTTCATTAATTTTAATTTCACCTAAGGGCCAATATCTCATCCATTCGGTAAAATTTCGGTGTGCAATTTTAACACTGAAAAAGTAACTTGCTCTCTAAATTCAAGTGAGCCACTTATCTTGAGCCATGTGGATGGCCAAGATTCATTCTTTGACCAACAAATAAATCCTAGCCATTCATATAATTTATTTTTCAAAAAGAAAGAAGTAAGACCTTGAAACTAGATAAATACTACAACATAACCTAAGATAGGATTAAAAAAACCATTACCACCCTTATGTCTTCTTCATTTTCAATCACCACCCTTCCAAAACCCTATCTCCATTGTTCTTTCTCTCAAAACCCTAACCCTAGATTCAAATCCTCAAAACCCTAGCTCTAAACCTCTAAAACTACAAGTGTCCTTCACTAAACTTCATTTACTCATCGTAATCTATAAAACTAACTGATTGAAATTTTGATTCATCATTATTCTTCACATTTAGCCATGATATACTACTTCTGGAAGAAGGATTAAGTGCAGATTGGAAGAGCTTGGAGTGAAGAAAATCATTTTAGGGAAGATCACTTCATGCCAGAAGCCTTAAAGCTTCAAGAGTAGGTTTGTTTGTAGCCTTTTCTTTCAACATTGTTTCTAAAAGTTATTGAATGTTTAAGCTATATATTTTTAGTTTATTTCTATGCATACACATAGATATTGATGTATTTGTATAGGTAAAGTAGTTTGATATTGTTAGAAAATTATTTTTGTCAAAATAAATTTTGAATTGAGTTGTTGAAAACTCAAATTTTCCACTAGCAGTAAGAGCTTCATGATTTTTCTTAAGTAGCTGCAGACATATTTTTGGCAGAATTTTTTATATAGTGAAAGTGAAATCCTGAGGTAATTCCATGATTTTTCTTGAGTCGATTTGTTTTACTATTTTTGAAAAATAAAAAACTAAGGCTGTCAGGGTTGCTATTTGAACAATTAGTTCTAAAGCTTTGAATTTGTCCAATTTTTTTTTACTATACTAAATGATCAAATTTTTAATTTGAATTTTTACAAATTTTTGTAGACATCTTGAGGTCTAACCCTAAATTTTTATAGTATTTTTTAAGTTAATTTGTTATGGTAATAAAAGTAGAAATTCTGACCGTTGGCTGAAATTAGGTGGCCACAGACTATCAAAATTATACAATTTTGTTTATATAGCTAGAGACCCTATTTTAACTTAAATTTTTTACAAGACGCGGTGTAGTCATGCTTTATGTAGTTTGATCTGTGAATTAAATGCATTATTGAGAATTTTATAATATTCCCATCCCTATGTTACATGTACCTTGTGTTATCCTTAGATATTGCATATGCTACCCTTATGGATCTTCGTTGATATGCTACCCTTATTGTATTATGACACAATAGTTCTCGTTATCCCAGTTTATTTTTAGAGCCTTTTACGAACTCGAGTTTCCATGTAATGGTGGGCCTTGGCTCCTAATACACCCAGTTTTTGTGTTGTACCTTTGCTTGAATCGCAAGTACTTTGTAGAGGGTATACCAACTCTATCATCGTCTAACTCAGGTATTTTCAGTATGAAAGTGATATTATCTTTCGGATAGGCAAATGGTTTTCCTTTAGAGACATTTAGGAAATATTAAAGGTGGCCATACTTATCTATTAACTTGTTAGGTTATATAGCTATTGATGTACCACTTTACATATATATATATATACATACACATTGACAGGCTATTAATGGGTGGTTGCATCAGTACTTTACATCATTGATGCTAGGTTTATTTCACTTTATTTTCATGCCTTATAACTAGTATGACTTAGAAAATATAAACACTTATAATTATTATGTTAATACTCAAGTAATAGACAGTAGTTAGTGTTAGCTCCAGAACCCTTGCCCTCATATGTTTTGAATGACAACAAAACTAGTTTAAAGAAAATACTTTGAAGAACAACTGATGTCTCTATTGGGTTTCTTGTAAGTTTACAATAGGTATCTATCGTTTAGCAAAAGCAAGGCTTATTCAAATAAGTATATATATATTTCACTATGCATGTGCAAACATGTTACCATATTTGCTGTAATAAAGAATTGAAATTATATTCTTATCCAAGTCCTTGATAGCTAACGATCAGAGGAAGACAGTAACGCTACAAGAAACCAAGAAAAGAGACTTTAGAAAGTAGCACGGGACATCATAAAGTACTTTTAAGGAGAAGATATCAGAATATGTCTATACGCAACGTGTTACTTAGTCTTCCATCATCACAATTGCAAAGAAATCATCATCAAGAAGATTTGATTGAAGATCTACAAGTGAAATAACTTTTCAAGGGCTGATTACGTACATTAGAAAGCTCACCTGTGAATAGAGCAAAGAATACTACAGGAAAGGGAGGGAAATTTGAAATTTGAATTTTAAATTATCAAGTTAAACCCAGTTTTAAAACTGGTATGTCATTTCTTCTATATTTTTTTATCAATGACCCTAGCTTCATGAAGGAGGAGTTCAGAAAGCTCGCTTAGAAGGTAGAAAAGTAGTTTTTGATAGGAGATCAGAAAGATCATATTTACAATGATTTTTAAAATCGAAGTGACAGCTCTATCATCCTCTCTTCTAACTGTTTCTTTCAAGACACAACTGATGATCAACATGTGTCACTTGAAGAACTGATGTATAGCAATGGTCACAAAGAAAGACCTTTATATAAAGTGATGCTGAGCCTAAAAACATTGAGTGAGACAGAGAGATTTGAAGATTCAAGAGAGGAAACTCTGTAAAAATCTCTTCTCACTTCCTGGAATATTCAATCTTGATGCAATCAGTTTTATCCTTGAAGTGTAAAGAAAATCTTCTTTCTATATTCTTAGTTAGATTTATATTCTTCTTGTGGTAGAAGTAGAAGAAAGAAGTCATTCAAGTTCTCACAGGATCCTTTAAAATATATCATCTTTAAGGAAACCTGAGTGTAGGTTAGTTTGAGTGGCAACCCAAACACTTAACCTTTGTATCCTTGATCCATTAGTGATAAGAGTGAGACATAGCTTGGAGAGGCTAAGGTAAAACTACTTGCAATACAATAGTAAGATGTTCTTGCTCATCACGGTTGAGCTTGGAGAGGCTAGTCAAAGACTACTTGTGGCTTGGAGATGCTGGAGAAAGACTACTTGCGGCTTGGAGAAGCCGGGAATAGACTATTTACAACGTGTTAAAGGAGTTGCTTGTCAGTCATGGTTAAGCTTAGAGAGGCCAGTGTCATGACTACTTGCAGCTTCGAGAGGCTGGGTAAAGATTACTAACAACATGCTGAAGGAGTTGCTTATCAGTCACAGGTTGGCTTGGAGAGACTAGAGTCAAGACTACTCATGTTAGCTTGGAGAGGCTAGTATAGAACTACTCAAAATCCTTGGTTATAGGTGATTTTTGAAATCCTTGGATAATAGCTTGGGAAGGCTAGTGAAAAGACTATCCATCTTTACTTTCTCAGGTTGAGAAAGTTGTTGTTATAGTGGAACCTCAAAAGTTGTTGAGTACTGAAAAGTAGGCATGATAGCCGAACTAGTATAAAATCCTTTGTGTCCTTTCTCTCTTACTTTGATCTCTTTTGTTTTTCCTTTTTGCTTCATTATCTTATCTATCGGTTTTATTTTTGTCATGCACCGTTTATGCTATCTCTTTTAATACTGAGCGTTCCATTTAATAAGGTTCATAAAGTAACTTTCTGAAGCCACTAACTTTGTTTCCACTGTACTTCAAGTTTATACTTGATAGTAATTTTTTTCAGAAGCTTCAGAAAATGAAAAAGGATCAATGTACGATTCAACCCCCCTTCTCGTCCACATCTCCACCTATAGTTAGGAGGGTGTTATATTATGATATCAGAGTTGGGCTATGCTAATAAAGCTTTAGGATTGGACCGACCGTGCTTCCTTAGTGAATGTCATGCATTGTAATATAGTATATGTGATTGCTGGTTGTGAATGTTATGGCTTGTTGTGTAATACCCTAAAAATTATTTAAAAATTAATTTGAAGGTTATTAGTGAGAATTTCAAAAATCTAACAGACGTAGTAATGATGGGAACTACCCAATGGATGAGTTGAAAAAAAATTTGGGCTAACATGAATAGTGATTTTTGGGTCCATAGATGAATAGTAACCATAGAACTGGGGCAAAAGGTGTCCGGGGCTAGGAGAACTAGACCTGAGGATCGAGATAAAGTATTAGGTATGGGGCCCATATAGAGTATTAGGCATGGGATTCATGTAGAGATATTTTAAGTTTATCAGGTACGATATTTTACCCATTTGGTAGAGTTTTGACGTGTGATTTTTAACACTGTAAAAGTTACTTAGTGGCCAAGTAACTTTTACAAACCACTTTATGCCAAGTGGATAGCAAGGATTGAAACTTGAAAAGCAAGTTTTAATCATGGCTTTTCATTTATTATTATTTTACTCAAGTGCCAATATCTCATCCATTTGGTGGAATTTCGGTGTGCGATTTTAACACTGAAAAGGCTATTTACTCTCCAAGTTAAAGTGAGCCACTTATCTTGAGCCAAGTGGATAGCCATGATTCATTCTTTGACCAAGAAAATAATCCTAGCCATTCATTTCATTTCTTTTTCAAATAGAAAGAAAGAAAAACTTGAAACCAGATAAATATCACCACCAAACTTGAGATAAACTCAACACAACCAACCTTATCACTCCATCACCATCAATTTTGGCCAGAATGTAACAGGAATTTTTAAATCAGGGGAAATGACCAAAAATGCGAGGTCATTTCACGACCCGAACTGAGGTAACCAACTTCGGTCATCCTCGAAGGTCAACTCAATGTTGAAGGGATTGAATGGCCTTTGAATGCTTTCCGGAGCGAAAATTCGTTTCATGATTTAGTCAAAATGACCAAAAATACCCCTATAAGCGTTTTTCTGGCGAGTAAAGGTACCGTTTGAGCCGGAACTTTCCCAGGAGGTTTAAAAACATGATTTCATGTGTCTAGAGTATCTGTTCAAGTCGGTGGTCCCGGGCAGTTTTAGTGCAAAATTACGATTTTGCCTGGAATAGTGTTTTTAAGCTTAATGCGTAATTAAGCAAACCTAAGCAATATTAAATCTAAAGCGAAGATTAATTTATTTCCTAATTAATCTAGAGTCAAAATAATTTATTAAAGTTAATTAGAACCTAAAATTGTAGATTAAACTTAAATCCCCTTTTTAGAACTCAAGATTCCTAGTCTTGGAATCATGAATAGTGTTTTTCTCTCTCCAATTCCTTAAATCAAGAAATGAGTCTAGAGTTGTTTAAACTCTAAATTGAGGATTTAACCCTCTAATGGTGCAAGACCACTCCTTAATTATGTCTAGACTACCTTAATTACCCATTTACCTTACCTAAACACCTTCTTACAAATTCCTAATCTTAAGCATAATCAAAGATACACCTAAACACAACTCTAAACCACAATTAAAATGCAAACTAATCCTCCCCATGGGCTGATGCATTTTTACGACCACATGCTCCCCATTTGACACATATTAAATTGTTTTCTCACTCAAAGAAGCCATGCTTGAGCCATACCTTGAGCCATACCTCACCATGCTTTGAACCATACCTCCCACCATACCTCAAGAACACATTATCTCACCTCATGGAACTCATGGAGAGCCTCCAATCTGCACCCTCATGGCAGAAACCTCCTCCTCCATGAGCTCCCTCCATTTGTTTCATTTCTCTATAAATAGAATGCCTTGAGGAGCTTGCACCACTTTTAGATCATTTGCTAAGTTTAGGAAACACTCAAAAGCTTTCTTTTTCTCTCAAAGTTTTGTGTTCTTCAAGTTCTTGGAGTTCTTCAAGTTCTTCATCATCTTCATCTTCTTCTTCCATCTTCAAGTTCATCACACCAAGTAGGGATTTTCTTTCATGTGTTCTTTCTTTAAAGTTCTTGTTCTAAGCTTAAAGTTCATAGTTTCTCTTGATTCTTTTTAGAACTTCTTTTCTTCCTTTTACCTTTTCATTTCGGCCATGGGCCTTGGAGAACAAAGGAATGAGAGCTTGATGATGAGGATTTCATGATGATGTTCATCACTTGAAACAAACTCTAGAGCTTGATTTTTGTTCTTGAGCAAAGAAGTGTTTCTAGATTTTTCCTTTCTTGAACTTTTGAGAACCTTAACTTTGATGTTGTTTCAAAATGGTTCTAATGACTCAATGATGAGTCTCATGATGTTGGAGTTTGTATATCACCAAGATCATGGATTCTAAGTTTCAAACATTTCTTTTCTTTCCTTGAAGTTTGGCCATTACCTTTTCCTTTTCATGCTAGATGTTTGATTTTTAAATATGTTATGTTGAGTTCTAAGAACTCTAGACTTTACCTTGTCTTGGTTTTGATGAGTTTGGGTTGAGGTTTAAGTTCCTTTAAAAGTCTTGTTAAGAGCTCTAGAAAGATAAAATGAACTTGCATAATTTATTTTATGCTTGCATTCATAATTACACTCTTGCTATGCATCTTTACTTTCAAGCCATCACCTAAGAACATAAAGATTAAAATGGAACTTGTATCATCACTTAACTTAATTCTCAAAGCCTTTCTATTTGGCCTTAAAGTCGATTGTTGTTGGGCCTAGAGCACTAAAATAAAAGTTGAACTTGCATTATCACCTAATTAATTTCTCGAATGCCTATCTATTTAGGCCTTAAAGTCGATTGTTGTTGGGCCAAGAGCACTAAAATAAAGAATTGAATCTTGCATCTTTACTTTCAAGCTTTACGTTTAAGATTATAGCATATTTACTTTCGAGGATTTACGTTTAAATTATGCCTTGCATATTTAATTTCAAGTCATCACTTTGCAAAGCAAGATTAAAAATGAAAAGCATGAGCACGTTTAGTTTATGTCGTAACTTAGAACCTAGAGCTCAAAGACTTGCCCATTTCATTCCAAGTTAAAGTTTAATGCAAACCACCACACTTTGAATGTCGTTTTTAGGCCAAGTAGTGAAGATGGACTTGCAATGAGTTTTCATCTGCTACTAGGGCCAATAGCCTATGTTTGAGTTTTCCTTAAAGTTTGACAATTCTTTATAAAGGTTATGTCGTTATAAGTTGTGATTCAATCTCTTTTAGGGATGGAATATGTTTTGGTCAGTGACCTAAGGCTTCACTTAGCCTCTTGATGAATTAAAATGTTTTGCAAGAGTTTTAGAAATTCTACAGATTGATTCAAGAAAACTAGTTAACTTATGTACCTAGAAATGTCAATTTAATTCTCTTATTGAGGCAAGATGTTTTAGGTTCTGATGTGATAGATGTGATGCTGTATGATGATGTTTTAATGTGTAGGAATGTGTGGAAATATGATGTGATGTGGGAGAAGCAAACCTATACATGATAGGTAAGAAACTAGCTAACTAGAAATACCCGTAAAGCTAGAATTTAACATAGTTTTGACCCATTTGTTTATGGAACCAATCCAAACTGTTTTAATGGGAACATAATCAGATTTAGATTGTTTAGACATGAAAAACTTGGTATCATTTGAGTTAGAATCAGAATTCTAGCACCTACGGGGAAACTAGTAACTAGAAAACCAGTAAAAATGCAAATGTAGAACTCTTAGAACATTTAATTTTCTGGAATCTGTCCAGCACCCTTACAACATGATAAACATGATTAATAATTAGTCCTTAAACATAGGAATGTCTCATAATTGATTTAGATTTAATGTATAGCGCCTCGGTGAAGCGGAGCAGAAAGGGTCTAAAAGCGTAAGTTCTAGAACCACGTAAAAACAAGTTAGAGACTACTGTCCTATGCTATTCAGATTTAAGTATGAACATGAGAATGAAGAATGATGTTTAATATGAGCCTTAGGGGCATAAAAATATGGCAGCGGATATTAGAGAGCTATATCTCAAGATTAAGACGTAAGGGTCAAGCATACTTCTAAAGTGAGGGTAGCGTTTGAATGATGTATGATGATGCATGAAGTATGCTAATGATGATGATGTTATTCATATGAGGAATTTATGAGGTTATATGTTTATGTGGCATAAAGCAAATTTGGAAGGAAATTGATTGTAATGACCGTTTTGGCGCTTGAATTTCCGACAAATTTGGAAGAAACTTCGGTGTAATGACCGTTTTGGCGCTTGAATTTACAGCAAATTTGGGGACTTAAAGATTTTGAAAATTAAGGTACTAAGATGGGTTCTAGGATGACACCGGTTCGGTAGCACCTCCATAGAACTCATGTGACATCGGTACCATTTTATACTCTTAGGTGACAGGTTGGCGAGCACCCCTAAGGGATTTGCCTGCTAACCCGTGCTCGGATAGTCGGGATTTATGATCGCTTATCGTTAAGTGGTAAGTAAGAACTAGTGGCGACTAGTTAAGGTATGAGCTCATAACCTAGATGTATGACACGTTACAGGTGACAGGTTAGAGCACCCCGATTGATTGTCTTTTAGGGTGGCCCATGAGGAAGAAAAAGTTCATGATTATGATTATGTCACTAAGTTTTTGTCCCATATGAATATTACTATTGCCACTTTATGCCTAGCGATGATGATACTTGATGTTATGCTTTATGTATGTGCATTAGGTAGTGCCATGCATACATTTTCCATTATGTTGCATTCATGACATTAAGATCATCCTAAAATAAAACGGACCTTGGCTAAAGTATATTTTTGAAGTTTAAAATGAACTAAATGCATGTTGAGTCATTTCATATAATTAAACCCAACGTTCCTGAGGACGTAGATGATGACACCTAGGTAGTAGGAGGCCCTCTTGAGATTCTTTAGTAAGATTCTCACTCCTCTATCTTTCTTTCCGTCTGCGTCTTGAGATGGCGGCGTTCGTAGCATTCATGGACACCCAGGCATGGGAGGTGCACTGTGACCCGACTCCACGGGTCATACCATTTGAGGCGTCTGCAGATTGATTTTCATGTTTAGAGCGCTTCGCTCATCCGTGCACACCCATCACTTCTCCCGGCGCACCCTATGGCGGCAGGCGGCGGGTTTTGGCGTCGCGCGTCGCGCGGCATGAGTACTCGTAGGCACCACGCCGCCTTAGCCACGAGATTATCCAGGCTATGTGCCGGACCTATTTCACGGAGGCACCCATCCGAGGACCCGCCTTTACCCATCCGTATAGCGAGGACTCTGCCCTCTCCACCAGATAAGGGAGGCGGTGAGGATACCGTGACTTCGGCCACGGCTTGACTGACGGCCAGGAGATGCGACCATAGTGGGGTCACCCTCGATCCCCATTCCGCCTCTTCACGTCAGGAGCTGCTTGATTTCCGGATATCTGCCTCGTTCGCGAGATGGGCGCTTGAGAGGTGGCGATCGTCAGATGGAGTGCGGTTGACACACACACCACTTAGATGGGGATAAACCTTCTTTTGTTTAGAGGTTATCCTATTAGATGCACTCGGGTGGGGAGTAGATTATGTTTATGTTTTAGGTTGTATTTCCCTTGTCTTGAATTAAGTCACACTTATAAGTGGAGCAAGTTATATATATGAGATTATATTCAGTGATGTTCACGATGTGCCTTATGTTATGATGATTGTGAGGCGATTGTTTTACTTTGCATGGTTTCACATCGCTTATCACGCGGCTCTCACTTTTATTTCAAAAAAATTTCCGTATTTTCCGCTAAGTAATTCAAAGCTAAATGAGAACTATGAAGTAACGGACTAATGATTAACCTAAATATGTTCTAGAGTATTGGGTTAAAAATTAGGATGTTACATTATGGTATCGGCTTGATTCGATTCTCATGGAGCACGAGGATTGGGTGACTATGCTTTCTAAAGCGTGAAATGCGATAGCTAGGTCATCGTGAGAGCTTAACTAGAGATAAGCTATAGGGTAGAAGTTCATGACCCTTGTCTACTTGCGTGTGCCATGGTAACTAGCTCATTTTACATGGAATATTGAGCTTTGATCACCTCGGTGTTTATTGTCTCATGTGTTTAGGGACCAATGGCACCAAGGAGACAACCTAGGACCCGACCCAGGGAGACCAAGCGATGCCACTTCTTTCTTCTTCGTGACATGGCTAGAGCCATGGAGCAGATGTTCAAGAAGGATGAACCAACAAGGGGACAGGACGTGCTCTCTGCTGAAATGGTCGAGCAAGCGAGGTTTGGTGAGTTTCGCAAAGACACCAACCTTCCAGAGAGCCATGGACCCGAGCAAAGCTGATGAGTGGATCAAACATGGAGAAGATCTACTCGTGGTGGCTTGCTTCGGAGGAGCAAGGTCACTTTGCTTATATGATGGAGTCGGATCTGAGTTCTGGTGGATGGCACCCGAACTGCTAGAAACCTGCAGTCTTCTTGTCGGCCCAGGGAGCTATTCAAGACCTACTTCTATGAGAAGTACTTCCCGAGTCCGTGAGCAGAAAGATATTGAGTTCATGCAAGCTGACTCAGGAGGGTCTCACTGTCGCCCGATTACGCAGCGAAATTGAGGAGGCTGATTAAGTTCTCTAGGGTGTTTCAAGAAACCCGACGAGGTGTGGAAGTCGTCAAGTATGAGGCCGGACTAACGCAGACTCAACTATCTTTGTAGCGCACATGGAGATTAGGGACTTTCCAACCTAGTCAGCAAGTGCCGGATCATGGAAGAGGACAGAGAAGAAAATCAATCTTGCAAGAGGCGGCCGCGAAACAAGGGGCTAGCACCTCAAGCCCCAAAATTCAAGCCCAATATCAAACCAATCCGAAACCATTACAACCCCTACCACACCAACCCAATTCAAGCCCACATCAACAACAACAAGAACCCCTTTACCACCAACAACCCAGCAATCATGCCGACCACAATTCGAACAACAACAACAACGCAACAACCACAACAACAATCGACAAGGAGGGTCAGGCCCCGAAACAACCAAGGAGGGTCAAGTGGGACTAAAAACAGGGCATAGCCTCAAGGAACCCCCGCCCAAGCTATCTAGTGCTGTATGTCCCAAGTGCGGGAAGGATCATGGCAACCGTCACTGCCTGGCGGGCGAGAATATCTGCCAGATGCGGAAAGCACGGCCACTACGCCCGACAAGCTGCACTAATGGGAGGCGACAAGCCAGGAATTCGGCTTAACACCAAGGGAGGTCTTCACCCTCAATGTAGGCAGGACACATCCAGCGGTCTCATAGAAGGTAAGTCTGAAATAGATGGTAGAACCTTAAGCGTGCTATCGACTCACGGTGCAACACATTCTTTTATTTCATATGCTAGTGTCAGAGGCTCTAAATTTGAAAACTTCCAAACTTCCTTTTGATCTTATTGTCTCTACCCCCACAAATCATCCACCTGTGAATACTTGTTATTGTTGCCTAAATTGTCCTCACCACGAGAAAATAGATCATATGTTGTGGATTTAATTTGTTTACCCATGAAAGGTATAGGAATAGTTCTTGGCATGGATTGGCTTCACGCCAACCGTGTATTGTTAGGCTGTGACACCAAAGCAGTCGTCTTTCCTTCTCCCCTAGTGAAATAAGTCAACCTTTGAAACTCTATCTCAATGCAGTGAGGTCCTTTGTAGTGGGAAAAAGACTAAGGGATATGTTCTCCTAGTTTGCTAGCGAGGTACACTTTGAGCGAGGTTTAGAGAATATACCTATAGTGAGAAACTATCGAGGTGTTTCCGGAAGATATGCCGAGTTCCTCCCGGCGAGAAGTGGAGTTCTCCATTGAGTTGGTTCCTGGGCGGGACCAATCTCCATCGCCCCTATAGAATGTCACCCTAGAACTAAGCCGAGCTTAAGAAACCCAGCTTGAGGAACTTTTAGAGAGAAAAGCTTCATAAGACCTAGTGCTTAGCCCATAGAGAGCCGGTCTTGTATTTGTGAAAAAGAAGGGCGGGAGGTATGAGGTTGTGCATAGATTATAGGCAATTAAATCGTGTGGCAGTGAAAAACAAATACCTTTGCCTAGGATTGATGATCTCATGGACCAATTGAGAGGAAGCGGTAGTGTTTTCCAAGATCGACCTAAGGTGGGGATACCACCAAATTAGAGTGAGAGATCAAGATATACCAAAGACAAGCCTTTAGAACTTCGGTATGGACACTTTGAGTTAGCGGTGATGTCTTTGGGTTGACAAATGCTCTGCGGTGTTTATGGATTACATGAATAGGATCTTTAGACCTATTTAGATCAATTAAGTAGTCGTTTTATAGATGATATACTCATCTGTTAGAAGACCCACGAGAGGAGCATGGCGTCATTTAGGATAGTTTTGGAGATTTTGAAGGAGAAAGCTATATGCAAAACTCTCTAAGTGAATTTTGGTTGGAGGAGAGTCAAGTTTTTAGGGCACGTTGTGTCAAAAGGAGGTATAGCCGTTGATCCTAGTAAGGTAGAAGCCCAGTAATGAATTGGGATAGACCCAAAGTAGCAATCTGGAGCTTTTTGGGTTTAGAGGCTACCGTGCAGAGTTTATCAAAGGATTTTCCCGATTAGCTACCCTTGACCAAGCTCACTAGGAAGAATGCCCCGTTTGAGTGGAGCCCAGAATGTGAGAAGAGTTTCCAAGAGCTTAAGGAAAAGGTTAACCCACGACCCCAGATCTTAGTCTTACACAGCCCCAATGTACCCTTGAGGTATATTGTGATGCTTGAACGAGACTAGGTGTGTGTTGATGCAAAATAGGCAAGTGGTAGCCTATGCATCTGACAACTCAAGCCTCACGAGGCTAACTACCCCACCCATGACCTAGAGTTAGGCTAGTAGTGTTTGCCTTAAAGATGTGGAGACACCATTTGTATGGTGTAAGGTTTGAAAGTTTTTCTCCGATCATAAGAGTCTCAAGTACCTCTTTGATCAAAGGAGTTAAATATGAGGCAAAAGAAGGTGGATGGAATTCCTCAAGGACTACGATTTGGTTTAAGTTACCACCCCAAAGGCTAATGTAGTCGCCTTGAGCCTTGAGCGAAAGTGCGTTACACCACATGATGATCAAAGAAGTTGAGTTGATAGAGAAGTTTAGGGGATATGAATCTAGGGATGTCAGCAGATAGAGGGATAAGATGTGCTACCTTAGCGTAACAAGTGGATTTAAGCAAAGAATCATGTTAACTGCTTGAGAGAATGAGGAGTTGAAGAGATCATAGATCTTTGTTAAAGGCGGGGAAAGTTAAAAGGTTTTGAAAGAGGTGAGGATTGGATATGGAGATTTGAGGGAAGGATCTGCGTACCCCAAGATGGTGACCTCAGAAGATCTTGGAGGAGGCTCACAAAAGCTATTTCACCATTCATCCGGTGTTACCAAGATGTACCAAGACTTGAAGGAGATGTTTTGGTGGCGAGGAATGAAAAAAGGATGTAGTCGCACTGGGTTAGTAAGTGCTTGGTATGTCGAGAAAGTGAAAATCGAGCACCAAAAACCTTGAGTTTGTTGCAACCTGTCAATCCCCGAATGGAAGTGGGAATGCATATCTGTGGATTCGTGACGGGATTGCCTAAGGCATAAAGCTAGCCATGATGCTATATGGGTGATAGTGGATCGACTAACCAAGTCGGCACACTTTCTACCTATTAAATATGCGTACTCTTTTGATAAATTGGCTCGATTATACATCCAGAGATCGTAGATTGCATGGAGTACCAGTCGGCGATAATCTCGGGATAGAGATCCGCGGTTCGTCGCGTTTTTGAGAACCTTCCAAAGGCGTTTGGTTCAAAGCTATGCTTGAGCCTTTGCTTACCACCCACAAGCAGACGGACAATCTGAAAGGGCGATCCAAACCCTAGAGGATATGCTAGAGCCTTTGTGTGTTAGACCAAAGGGGAAGTTGGGATAGGTACTTGCCTTTGATCGAGTTTGCGTATAACAATAGTTATCACGCAGCATCGAGTATGTACCGTCACGAGGCATTGTATGGAAGGAAGTGCCAATCACCTTTGTGTTGAGTGCGAGCACGGGAGCAAAGTGTCTTAGGACCCGATGTAGTGAGGAAACAGCAGGAACAAATCAAGAGGATCAGGGATAGGATGCTCCTTGCTCAAAGTAGACAAAGAGCTATGCGGACAAGCGGCGCAAGCCTTGGAGTTGAGAGGGAGAACATGTGTTCCTTAGGATTACCCCCACTACGGGCATAGGAAGAGCCATGAAAGTCAAAAAGTTGAGCCCCAAGTTCCTTGGTCCCTTCCAAATTCTTCAAAGGATAGGAGCAGTTGCCTACAAAATAGCCACCCCTAATCTTTCTAATCTTCATGGCGTCTTTCACGTCTCTCGATTAAGAAGTATGAGTCCGGCCCTAGCCACGTTTTAGAGCGAGCATGTTGATTAGGGGGCGACCTAACTTTCAATCTTCCCCCCTACGAGAATCGTGGACACGAGTCAAGCGGTGAGGAACAAGTCATTTCCCATTGGTAAAAAAGGTAGCATGGGAGACGCGACAAACGAAAGAGTTTACATGGGAGCTAGAGTCAAATGCAAGACAAGTATCAGAGCTTTTCTAAGATAGCAATTTGACGAAATTCTTTTTAAGGAGGAATGTAATGTAACACCGATTTTTCTGTCGAGGAAATGACCAAAAATGCAGTCATTTCTGACCCGAACTTCGAGGGTAACCAACTAGTCATCCTCGAAGGTCAACTCAATGTTTGAAGGGATTGAATGGCCTTTGAATGCTTTGGAGCGAAAATTCGTTTCATGAGTTTGGTCAAAATGACCAAAATACCCCTATAAGCGTTTTTACTGGCAGGGTAAAGAGTGCCGTTTGGGCAGGAACTTTCCCAGAGGTTTAAAAACATGATTTCATGTGTCTAGAGGTATCTGTTCAAGTCCCGGTGGTCAGGCAGTTTAGTGCAAAATGCGATTTGCCCTGGAATAGTGTTTTTAAGCTTAATAGCGTAATTAAGCAAAGCCTAAGCAATATTAGGCTCTAGCGAAGATTAATTTATTTCCTTAATTAATCTAGAGTCAAAATAATTTATTAAAGTTAATTAGAACCTAAAATTGCTTAGATTAAACTTAAATCCCCTTTTAGAACTCAAGATTCCTAGTCTTGGAATCATGAATAGTGTTTTCTCTCTCCAATTCCTTAAATCAAGGAAATGAGTCTAGAGTTGTTTAAACTCTAAATTGAGGATTTAACCCTCTAATGGTGCAAGACCACTCCTTAATTATGTCTAGACTACCTTAATTACCCATTTACCTTACCTAAACACCTTCTTACAAATTCTAATCTTAAGCATAATCAAAGATACACCTAAACACAACTCTAAACCACAATTAAAATGCAAACTAATCACTCCCCATGGGCTGATGCATTTTAGGCCATACATACTCCCATTTGACCACATATTAAATTGTTTTCTCACTCAAAGAACCATGCTTGAGGCCATACCTTGAGCCATACCTCACCATGCTTTGAACCATACCTCACCATACCTCAAGAACACATTATCTCACCTCATGGAACTCATGGAGAGCCTCCAATCTGCACCCTCATGGCCGAAACCTTCTCCTCCATGAGCTCCCTCCATTTGTTTCATTTCTCTATAAATAGAATGCCTTGAGGAGCTTGCACCACTTTTAGATCATTTGCTAAGTTTAGGAAACACTCAAAGCTTTCTTTTTCTCTCAAAGTTTTTGTGTTCTTCAAGTTCTTGGAGTTCTTCAAGTTCTTCATCATCTTCATCTTCTTCTTCCATCTTCAAGTTCATCACACCAAGTAGGGATTTTCTTTCATGTGTTCTTTCTTTAAAGTTCTTGTTCTAAGCTTAAAGTTAATAGTTTCCCTTGATTCTTTTTAGAACTTCTTTTTCTTCCTTTTACCTTTTCATTTTGGCCATGGGCCTTGGAGAACAAAAGGAATGAGAGCTTGATGATGAGAGTTTCATGATGATGTTCATCACTTGAAACAAACTCTAGAGCTTGATTTTGTTCTTGAGCAAAAGTGTTTCTAGATTTTTCCTTTCTTGAACTTTTGAGAACCTTAACTTTGATGTTGTTTCAAAATGGTTCCTAATGACTCAATGATGAGGTCTCATGATGTTGGAGTTTGTATATCACCAAGATCATGGATTCTAGAGTTTCAAACATTTCTTTTCTTTCCTTGAAGTTTGGCCATTACCTTTTCCTTTTCATGCTAGATGTTTGATTTTTAAATATGTTATGTTGAGTTCTAAGAACTCTAGACTTTACCTTGTCTTGGTTTTGATGAGTTTGGGTTGAGGTTTAAGTTCCTTTAAAGTCTTGTTAAGAGCTCTAGAAAGATAAAATGAACATAATTTATTTTATGCTTGCATTCATAATTACACTCTTGCTATGCATCTTTACTTTCAAGCCATCACCTAAGGACATAAAGATTAAAATGGTACTTGTATCATCACTTAACTTAATTATCAAAGCCTTTCTATTTGGCCTTAAAGTCGATTGTTGTTGGGCCTAGAGCACTAAAATAAAAAGAATTGAACTTGCATTATCACCTAATTAATTTCTCGAATGCCTATCTATTTGACCTTAAAATTCGATTGTTGTTGGGCCAAGAGCACTAAAATAAAGAATTGAATCTTGCATCTTTACTTTCAAGCACGTTTAAGATTATGCTTCATATTTACTTCGAGTTTACGTTTAAATTATGCCTTGCATATTTAATTTCAAGTCATCACTTTACCTTGAAAGCAAGATTAAAAATGAAGAGCATGAAACACGTTTAGTTTATATAACTTAGAACCTAGAACTCAAAGACTTGCCCATTTCATTCCAAGTTAAAGTTTAATGCAAACCACACTTTGAATGTCGTTTTAAAGCTGAAGTAGTGAAGATGGACTTGCAATGAGTTTTCATCTATCTTAGAGGCCAAATAGCTATGTTTTGAGTTTTCCTTAAAGTTTGACAATTCTTTATAAGGTTATGTCATCGATTATAAGTTGTGATTCCAATCTCTTTGGGGATGGAATATGTTTTAGTCAGTGACCTAAGGCTTCACTTAGCCTCTTGATGAATTAAAATGTTTTGCAAAGAGTTTTAGAAATTCTAGATTGATTCCAAGAGAAACTAGTTAACTTATGTACCTAGAAATGTCAATTTAATTCTCTTATTGAGGCAAGATGTTTTCGGTTCTGATGTGATGAATGTGATGCTGTATGATGATGTTTTAATGTGTTGGAATGTGTGAAAATATCATGTGATGATGTAGAAGCAAACCTATGCATGATAGGTAAGAAACTAGCTAACTAGAAATACCGTAAAGCTAGAATTTAACATAGTTTTGACCCATTTGTTTATGGAACCAATCCAAACTGTTTTAATGGGAACATAATCAGATTTAGATTGTTTAGACATGAAAAACTTGGTATCATTTGAGTTAGAGAATCGAATTCTAGCACCTACGGGAAACTAGTAACTAGAAAACCGTAAAAATGCAAATGTAGAACTCTTAGAACATTTAATTTTCTGGAATCTGTCCAGCACCCTTACAACATGATAAACATGATTAATAATTAGTCCTTAAACATAGGAATGTCTCATAATTGATTTAGATTTAATGTATGGCGCCTCAGTGAAGGCGGAGCTGAGAAAGGGAGTCTAAAGCGTAAGTTCTAGAACCCAGTAAAAACAAGTTAGAGACTACGTCCTATGCTATTCAGATTTAAGTATGAACATGAGAATGAAGAATGATGTTTAATATGAGCCTTAGGGGCATAAAAATATGAAGCGACGGATATTAGAGAGCTATATCTCAAGATTAAGACCGTAAGAGTCAAAGCATAAACTACTGTGAGGAGTAGCGTTTGAATGATGTATGATGATGCATGAAGTATGCTAATGATGATGATGTTATTCATATGAGGAATTTATGAGGTTATATGTTTATGTGGCATAAAGCAAATTTGGAAGAAATTGAGGTGTAATGACCGTTTTGGCGCAATTTCAAACAAATTTGGAAGGCTTCGGTGTAATAATAGTTTGGCGCTTGAATTTACGGCAAATTTGGGGACTTAAAGAGATTTTGAAAATTAAGGTACTAAGATGGGTTCTAGGATGACACGGTTCGGCGAGCACCTCCATAGAACTCATGTGACATCGGTGCCATTTTATACTCTTAGAGTGACACCGGTTATTGAGCACCCCTAAGAGATTTGCCCCACAACCCATACTCGGATAGTCAGGATTTATGATCGGCTTATGGTTAAGTGGTAAGTAAGAACTAGTGACGACTAGTTAAGGTATGAGCCCATAACCTAGATGTATGACACGTTCTGGGTGACACGGATTTAGTTGAGCACCCCCGGTTCGATTCTCTTTTACGGTCGCCCATGAGGAAGAAAAGTTCATGATTATGATTATGTCACTAAGTTTTGTCCCATATAGATATGTTACTATTGCCACTTTATACCACAACTTGATGATGATACTTGATGTTATGCTTTATGTATGTGCATTAGGTAGTGCCATGCATACATTTTCCATTATGTTGCATTCATGACATTAAGATCATCCTAAAATGAAACAGGACCTTGGCTAAAGTATATTTTTGAAGTTTAAAATGAACTAAATGCATGTTCGGTCATTTCATATAATTAAACCCAAGGTTCTGAGGGCGTAGATGATGACACCTAGGTAGTAGGAGGCCTCTGAGATTCTTTAGTAAGATTCTCACTCCCTCTATCTCTTTCTTTCAAAATCACGTCTTGAGATAAGCGGCGTTAAGTAGCATTCATGGACACCTGAGCATGGGAGGTGCACTATGACCCGACTCACGGGTCATACCATTTTGGCGGTGCGGTGCGGATTTTCATGTTTGTAGGGCGCCGCCGCTCATCCGTGCACACCACATCACTTCTCCGCACCCTATGGCGGCGGCGGCGGGTTTTTGGCGTCTTGGCGTCATAGCGAAGAGTACTCCGTGAGCACACTGCCGCCTTAGCCATGCGAGATTATCCGACTATGTGCCGGACCTATTTCACGGAGACCGACCCATCCGAGGACCCGCCTACCCATCCGTATAGCGAGACTCGCCCTCTCCACCACGGATAAGGGAGGCGGTGAGGATCTGCGTGACTCGGCCCGCGGCTTCTGCGACGACCGGAGATGCGACCATACCGTGGGGAGTCACCCTCGATCCATTCCGCCTCTTCCGTCCAGAGGAGCTGCTTGATTTCCGGATATCGCCTCGTTAGCGAGATGGGCCTTGATAGAGGTGACGATCGTCAGATGGAGTACCGGTTAGAGCACACACCACTTAGATGAGATAAACCTTCTTTTGTTTAGAGGTTATCCTATTAGATGCACTTTCGGGTAGGGGAGTAGATTATGTTTATGTTTTAGGTTGTATTTCCTTATCTTGAATTAAGTCCCACACTTATAAGTGGGCAAGTTATATATATATGAGATTATATTCAGTGATGTTCACGATGTGCCTTATGTTATGATGATTGTGAGACGATTGTTTTACTTTGCATGGTTTACCGCTTATCGCATCACGCGGCTCTCACTTTTATTTCAAAAAAAATTTCCCGTATTTTCCACTAAGTAATTCAAAGCTAAATGAGAACTATGAAGTAACAGACTAATGATTAACCTAAATATGTTCTAGAGTATTGGGTTAAAAATTAGGATGTTACACAGAACCCTCCAAGAGCACCTCTTCCATTGTCCTTGCTCTCAAACCTTCATTCTTGCTTTCAAATCCCCAAAGCACTAGCTCAAAATCACTAAAACACCAAGATTCCTTCATAAAACTTGTTCTACTTCTCACAATCTACAAAACCAACCTATTGGAATTTTTAATCATCTCTAATATCCACCTCGAGATATCATTCTATACTATTTAAGGAAGGGTTTGGAGCTATTTGGAAAGCTCGAAGGGAGGAAAAATTAGTTTTGAAAGATCCTTTGGGGTTAGAAGCCTTAAAGCTTCATAAGTAGGGTTTTTGAACCTTTTTCTTTTCAAATCTATTACTACCATATAAACTGATTTAACTTGATATTTTTTATTGTATTGGTTGATAATATATAGATATTGATTTATCTAATTTGGTGGAGTGTTTGAATGATGCTAGAAAACCCTTTTGTTAAAAAAAAAATTGAGTTGGTTGCTAGATTGTCAGTTTTGTCATAAGTAGGAACAAGCCATGAATTTTCTGATGTGCTTGTAAGTATATTTATGAGCTAGAAATTTTATATGTTGAAACTAATGCCAATGTTATACTTTTTCTTAGGTCATTTTAAAGACTCTTACTACCTTAAAAAAATCAAGAACCATGACTATACATGTTGCTGCTGAATTACTAAACTTGAAGCTGCAAATTTCGCTAATTTTGTTACCATAGCAAATGATTGAATTTTCCTTTAAAATTTTTACAGGGTATTGGAAATATATTAGGTTTAACCATGAATTTTATCCTAAGTTTATGAAGTCATTTCTAGGGTTAAAAATTCAGGAATTCTAGATTTGAGCTGAGATTAGGTGGTCTCTAACTACCAAATTTGTAGAATTTTGTTAACATAGTTAGAGAATGATTATTGCCTGAAATTTTTATTAGACCTTTTGGACATATTGAAGTGTCATGGATAATTTTTGTAGCTTTTGGATTGGTTATTTGATATGCATATTAAATTTTACCATATAAGAGTAGAATCTGCAAATATGCTAAAAATGAACCAAAGTCTTGAATTAATGATATAATGACATTTTGATTTTAAGTATGATGTGTATGAATGCATATTATGGACTTTAAATATAATTTTATGAGAAATGAATGAGAGTCATTGGTGATTGATTGTCTATATATGCTTTATGCATGCATTTGGAAAACGAAAAGTAAATGATACAATAATGTATGAACTTCAATTGTGCATGTTCTAGCATATGGACAAAACAGAAACAAGACTTATGTTGGGTGAAGGGAAAGGCCAAAAGAGAAACTTCCCTAGAGATATTATGAGTCAATAGATGTATTGACTAGGAATAGAACTATGTGGGATTCGGAAAAGGAAAAAAAAATGAAGTCCAATGATCGTGTATAGGAATGAACTTAGTCTTGATATGCAGTCTATTTCCCCTTGTGGAGTTATCATTGCAGATACCATTTGGTATGAATTACCCATTATGGAGTTATCCATTATAGATACCACTCGGTATGAACTAAGTTTTTCCTAGGTCGATGAAAAGAGAAAAATGCATGAAATTGAGTTCTATGGCCACAAGTAACACCAAGGCACCTTAAGATAATTTTACTGCATTTATCACATGCATCCTCATGTCATATTGAATTATTTGCATACAAATTACTATGTTCTTGAACATTATGATACATGTGAATTAAGTGTTTGAATACTAAACGAAACCTACTTCGAAAGGATAATTTTGAACTTTAAAATGAACCGTTGTTATGTAGTGCATGATCATATTTTTCCTAATAAATTGAAGTGGCTAGAACGATGAGGATGATATTTATAATTGTGTATTTATGGGATGCCCTATTGAGAATATTAGAATTCTCATCCCTATGTTTTGTGTTCTCATGTCATTTCTAGATTGATCTAGAGAACAATGAGGTTGCTACATGAAAGAATCAGATTTGCAGTAGTTCAGTAGCTTAGGCTTTTATCAATTGTACTTAGTTGTATGCATATGTCTATTAATGTAATAGAGAACAGATATATTTTGGATCTCATAAAAGAGCTTATTCTTGTATTTGAATGTGTATTTAATAAATACTTGTTTCTTATTATATATTTTAATTGAATTATGAATTAGTTATTACACGAATCAATTGAATTTGCTATAGGTACTTAAGCAAGGTTTGCTAATTTATAAGTAACAACTCTTGAGTCCGATGTCATGGCTTAAGGATGATGTTGCACTTGGGAGGGTGTTACATGCTGCCACACTTAGCTTAGTATTGAGCCCTATCAACTTGATATGTCTTAGTCAGTGTGATAGGAACTAATGACTTTAAACTAGCGTAATAGGAGCAGTGCTGAAGTTGAAGCTGGGAAGATGGATACTTTTTGTGGGATAGCCATGGCTATGAGACAATAAGTTGCAGTGGTTAATTGACTGATGGAAAGATTGGACCGCAATGAGGAGCGAAACCGAGCTAGGAATATTAGAGCAACAGAGGTCGATATGGAATACTAGAGATTTGATGAATTCAAGAAAGTAAATCCTCCGCCATTTCGGGGTGTTTTCAATACAAACAAAGTAGAAGAATGGATTAAAGCGATAGAGAAGATTTTCTTAGTACTTCTTTGTATGGAGAATTAGAAAATGGTCTTTTCTACTTATATGGGAAGCAAATGTAGAATTCTGGTGGGTTGGCACCAATGGACTATTTGAAGTCCCTCAGAATAAAGCTACTTGAGATGTTTTCAAGGAAGCCTTTTAGCATAAGTACTTTCTTCCTTCTGTAAGAAATGCAAAGGAGCTAGAATTCATGGCATTTAAGCAATTATCCATGAGTGTAGTAGAATACATAGCAAATTATGAAGAGCTTTGCAAATTTTCTACTATCTATCAGTGTGATCCTGATGAAGCTTAGAAGTACATGAAATATGAAGGAAGTTTACTTGAAGGTATTAAGGTAGCTATGGGGCTCTTAGAAATTTGAGATTATGTCACTTTGGTAAATAAGTGTAGGTAGGCAAGGGAATCTAATAGGAACTTAGCAGATTTCAAGTTCGCAAAAAACAACTCTAGGAAGGGATTGGCACCATAGGATCCAAGGTTTAAGACTGCTAACCAGTCCAGGAGAAGATTCTTACCAAATAAAAATTGAGGAAAATAATAGCAACTATCAAGACAAGTAGTAGGAAAAAAATGACCTAAATACGGGAAGAATTATGGGAATAAGCTTTGTTGAGCAGGACAAACTATTTGTTTAGGTTGTGGACAACCAGGGTACAAGGTTTGTGACTGTCCCACTGTAATGCCCCGATTTTTCTGTCTAAGAGGAAAATGACCAAAATTTTCCTGAGGTCATTTTCTGCCCGGAATTCGAGGATGGCCGGCCCGGCAGTCCTCGAAAGGCTAACTCAATGTTTGAAGGGGATTGGATGACCTTTGAATGGTTTCGGAGGCGAATAGGCGGTGCAAGCCATTGGAATTCAACGAGGAGAACATGTGTTCCTTAGGATCACCCCCACTACGGGCATAGGAAGGGCTATGAAGGTTAAAAAGTTGAGCTCTCGATTCCTTGGTCCTTTCGAGATCCTTCAGAAAGTAGGGCCAGTAGCTACAAAATAGCCTTACCCCCCAACCTTTCCAATCTTCATGACGTCTTTCACGTCTCCCAGTTAAGGAAGTATAAGTCCAACCCTAGCCATGTCCTAGAACCAGAGCACGTACAGTTAAGGGAGGACCTAACTTTCAATCTGCCACCGACGAGGATCGTGGATCGCGGAGTCAAGCAGTTGAGGAACAAGTCTGTTCCTTTGGTGAAAGTAGCATGGGGACGGGACAAGGCCGAAGAATTCACATAGGAGCTAGAATCAGAGATGACGATGAAATATCTAGAGCTTTTCTAAGGTAACGAATTTCGAGGGCGAAATTCTTTTTAAGGAAGGGAGTAATGTAACGTCCCAATTTTTCTGTCTGAGAGGAAAATGACCAAAATGCCCCTGAGGTCATTTTCTGCTTGGAATTCGAGGATGGCCGGCCCGGCAGTCCTCAAAGGGCCAACTCAATGTTTGAAGGGGATTTGATGGCCTTTGAATGGTTTCGGAGGTGAAAATCTCATTTTCTGCAGTTTTGGGTCAAAATGACCAAAATACCCCTATAGCGCTTCTACGCGGGTAAAGGTGCCGTTTGAGTCCGAAACTTTCTCCGAAGGTCTAAAATAATGTTTTTACATGTTTAAAAGTGTCTGCTTAAGTCCCGATGGTCCCGGGTAGTTTTTGTGCAAAATTACGATTTTGCTCCTGAAATAGTGTTTTTGAGATTAATAATGTAATTAAGTAAACCTAAGCAATATTAGGCTCTAATCGAAGATTAATTAATTTTCATAATTAATCTAGAGTCAAAATAAGCTATTAAAATTAATTAGAACTTAAAATTGCTTAGATTAAAATTAAATCTCTTTTTAAAACTCAAGATTCCAATCTTGGAATCTTGAATACTATTTTCTCTTTCTAATTCCTTAAATCATAGAATTGTGTCTAGAGTTGTTTATGAACTAAAATGAATTTATAAATGATGTAAGACCACTCCTTAAACATGTCTTGACAACCTTGATTACCTATTTTCTCACCTAAACACTTTCTTACAAATTCCTAATCTTAATCCTAATCAAAGATACACCTAAACACAACTCTAAACCACAATTAAAATGCAAGAAATCCTCCCCATGGCTGATGCATGTTTTGGCCACCTCCTCCCCCATTTGCATCACATGTTGATTTGTTTCTCACTCAAAGAACCATGCTTGACCTATACTTGCACCCATACTTGAACCCATACCTAGCCATGCTTTCCACCATACCTTGGAGAAGATATTTTTTCCTCCTTGTGGTTGTAATGGCCGAAGCTTTCCCTCCCCTAAACACCTATCATTTTGTTTCATTTCTCTATAAATAGCATGCTTGGGTGAACTTGCATCATTTTGGGTTCATTTGCTAAGTGTAAGTTTTCAAAGAGCACTTCAAAGTCTTCTTTTTCTCTCAAAGTTCAAGTGTCCAAGTTCTTCATGCTCTTCACTCATCTCAACCTCTAATCACTTGGTAGGGATTTTCTTTCAAGTATTTCTTGCATTTAAGTTCTTAATCTAGTTATGTGTTCATGGTTTCTCTTGAATCTTTTTGGAACTTTTTTTCTTTTTCTCTTCCTTCTTCATTTTCGGCCATGAGCCTTTGAAAACAAAGGAATAAGAGCTTGATGATGAGGGTTTCATGATGATGTTCATCACTTGAACAACCCTTAGAGCTTGATCTTTGTTCTTGAGTTAAAAATGTTTATAGTTCTTTCTTTCTTGAACCTTGAAATCTTTAACTTTGATTATGTTTTAAAATGGTTACATGAACTCAATAATGAGGACCCATGGTGTCAATGTTAATACATCATCAAGATCATGGTCTCTAGAGTTTCAAAATGGTTCTTTCTTGCTCTTAAGTTTCGATTTCTTTCCTTTCCTTTTTCTCTAAAATTTCGGCCAGCCAACTTGGGTGGTCCAACATGATAGCTTGATGATGAGAGTTCTAGATGGTGACTTTATGTTCACCACAAAGAAATCTCTAAAGCTTGAGTTTTCATAAAGGTGTTATAAAGTTCATTTATGGTTATATTTTTAAGGAATATTATCTTGAGTTCTAAGAACTCTAGACCTCACTTTATCTTGTCATGATGAGTTTGAGTTAAGGTTAAAGTTCCTCTAAAAGTCCTGTATGAGCTCTAATAAGATGTAAATGAACTTACATATTTACTTTGAGGTTGCACTCATGCTTATATTCTTGCTTTGCATCTTTAGTTTCAAGTCATCACCTAAGGACTCAAAGATTAAAACAAGACTTGCATTATCACCTAATTAATTCTCAAAGCCTTTCTATTTCGGCCTTAAAGTAGATTGTTGCTGTAACATCCTAATTTTTAACCCAATACTCTAGAACATAATTAGGTTAATCTTTAGTCTGTTACGTCATAGCTTCCTTATTACTTTAAAATACTTAGCGGAAATACTGGTAAATTTTTTTTGAATTATAAAAGCAAAGTGAGAGCCGCGCGACGCGTTAATTAGTAATGCACGAAAGGTAACAAAGCAAGCATCACATAGCACATTACATAAACAAGTAAAGGCACATCATAATAACATTGAACTGCATATTTATATAATATATGATATGCTCACTCATAAAGAGTGAGACTTAGTTTAGTACAACTAGAATGAAAATACATGGAAATGAAAGTACAACATAGGTGATAAAGGAAACTCTCCTAGCTCTAGTGCGCCTACAAATGGATAGCCCCAAAGACAAAAGGAGGCTATCCTAGTCTAGTCAAGCTCGTGCACTAGAACCGTGACAGTCGTCTCCTACTGCGGGCCTCTCTGGAAAGGAGGGATGTACTCGATCCACTAGGCGATCTCGGCCGGGGTGGCGATGCCCTGCATCGGTCGGGCATGAGCTCCAAGGCGGGGAATCATCCTCACCCGTCCCCCACGTACTGGCTAAGCGACGGAAGCCTCGCCACCCTCCCCAACATCCATCGGCACAGTGCGGGAGGATCCCTCGGAGGGTACCTGAGTGGCAGAATCCTCCGAAGGATCCGTCTTGGAGAATGATGAGGGCGAACGGGGTACATACTGTGGGTAGTCCCGGATGGTAGAGGCCATCGGTGGGGTGGGGCGGATCCGCTCCTCTCGAGGACGTGCGCGCTCGAACACGAAGTCGTCACCGTAGGGTGAGACAGGAGAGAATCGGTGGCTATGTACGGGGTGATTGAAAGGCCGTCCAATGAACATAAACACTCGAACGACGCAGCGACCCACAAAATGGTATGACCCATGGTCCGGATCATGATGTACCTCCCAAGTTGGGGTGTCCACAAAAACTACGAATGTCGCCATCTGAAGACGTGACGAAAAGAAAGAGGTAGAGGGAGTGAGAATCTTGCTAAAGAATCTCAGTAGGGTCTCCTACTACCTAGGTGTCATCATCTACGTCCTCAGGAACCTTGGGTTTAGTAAACAAAATAAGTGAACATGCATTAAGTCCATTTTTAGTTTCTAAAACATAATTTAGCCAAGGTCCGTTCATTTTAGAATGATTCTTAATGACATGGATGCAAACATATTAATGGATGTATGCATGGCTCTACTTAATTCAAGAATAATCATCATAACTTTAAGAACATCATGATAGTGGCATAAAGTGGCAATTAAATTCTCTTTGTGACATAATCATCATAACTTCCTCATAGGCCACCCTTAAAGACAAGCGCTCTGGGGGTGCTCGGCCGAACCGGTGTCACCCAGAACGTGTCACATCTCTAGGTTATAAGCTCATACCTCAACTAGTCGTCACTAGTTCTTACTTATCAATCTCGATAAGCGTAACATAATCATAAACATAATCCCGACTTATCCAGTACGGGCTAGGGGGCATTTCTTGGGGGTGCTCGGCCGAACCGGTGTCATCCGAGAACCCATCTTAGTACCTCATAAAAATTTCATAGGTTTTCAAAAACTTTCTGAGTCCTGAATTTGTCAGAAATTCGACGGCACAACTGTAGCACGCAGAATTTCTTCCAAATTCTTCTTTATGCCACATAAGTCAATCAAACATGCATCCTTCATCATAATTTCATGCATTCACGTAATCATCCTCATACTTACACAAGCAACATTAAAAGTTCATTATGCACTTGGTCCTACGGTATCTTATGCTCTGACTCTTACGGGCCTTAAACTTGTGATGTAGTTAACCTATCATCTCCTATCAAACTTTTATGCACCTAAGGGTTCTCTCTTATCAAAACTTATCAATTATTTAGGTTCTCAATTAAATCTGAACATCGCCATTCCTTAGGGGCAGCATTATAAACCTGTGATTACGGGGTTCTAGAACTTGCGTTTTAGACCCTTTCTTGGTTCTGTCTTCGCCTAAGGCGCTATAAGTTAAACCTAAACCAATTATGAGTCATTTCTATATCAAAGAACTAATTATAAACCATGTTATCTACATTTTAAGGTTTCTGGACAGATTTTAAGAATTAAATGTTCTAAGAGTTCTAGAATTGCGGTTTTACGGTTTTCTAGTTACTAGTTTCTCTATAGGTGCTAAAATTCGATTCTACTTCATTTGTAACCAAATTTTTCATGTTCAAACAATCCTAATCTGATTATATTCCCATTAAAACAGTTTGGGCAGTGTCCATAAATAAATGGGTTAAAACTATGCTAAATCTTGACTTTACGGTTTTTCTAGAAAGCTAGTTCCTTTACTAACTTGCCTAGAAATGTTCCTACTTCATCATACGTAATTTTTACACATCCAAACACATCAAAACATCATCACATGGCAGCAAACACATCATGGAAGAACCGAAACATTAAATTTCCAAAAGGTGCATAACTTGATATTTTCTAAAACGTATAAGTTGCTAATTTCTCTTGGAATCATTTTCAAGACTTCTAAAACTCTTTTGCAAACCATTTTATTTTGTGAAAGAGACTAAATACATCCTTAGGTTAGTGACCACTTAATCCCTTCTTAAAAGAGAGTTAGATTCATATAACCTTGTTGGTCTTAAACTCAAACAAAATCATGAGATTTAAAAGGATTCTTAAAACCTGACTTATTGGTCCTTGAAGCTAGATGAAACTCATTCCAAGTTCATCATCACTTCATGGCCGAAATCATGCATTCAAAGAATGCTCCCTCATTAAACTTTAACTTGAGATAAAATGGGCAAGTCTTTGAGCTCTAAGGTCTTTGAAGTGATGACATAATTTAAACATGCTATGCACTTCATTTTTATTCTTCATTAAAAAATAAAGTGAGAACTTAAAGTAAACATGCAAGACTTGAATATAAAAATGCAAGGCTTAAAATAAATATGCAAGACTTGGAATATAAATATGCAAGACTTGAGATATAAATATGCAAGTTCAATTCTTTATTTTAGTGTTCTAGGCCCAGCAACAATCGACTTTAAGGCCGAAATAGAAAGGCTTTGAGATTTAGTTAGGTGATAGTGCAACTCTCATTTTAAATCTTTATGTTCTTTAGTGATGAAAGGTAAATATGCTAGACAATAATATAAATATGAAATGCACTCCATTCTTTAGCCTTTAACTTTAAGTGATGGCTTGGAATTTAAATATGAATGCAAAGCTCAAATTAAACATGTAATGCATAAGCTTGAATTTAAATATGAATGCTAGTTCATTTTATTACTTATTAGAGCTCATACAAGACTTTTGAAGGAACTTAAACCTCAACCCAAACTTATCATGACAAGATAAAGTAAGAACAAGAGTGAACCTCAAGGGTTCTTTAAAAACACAAGGTTTCTTTTCTTGAAATGTAAACATAAATGACATTTTTATTAAAACTCAAGCTCTAGAGGCCTCATTGTGATGAACACATAGTCATCATCTAGAAGCTCTCATCATCAAGTCATTGTGAACTTCCTTGGCCAATATGGCTGAAATCTTAAAGAAAGAAAAGGAAGAAGAACCGAAATTGTTGGAGAAGAAAAGAAACATTTGGAACTCTAGAGACCATGATCTTGATGATGCATTAACACCAACATCATGAGCTCTCATCATTGAGTTCATTTTAACCATTTTAAAACATCATCAAAGTGAAAGGTTTCAAAGATTCAAGAAGAAAGCTAAAAACATTTTGAACTTAAGAACAAAGATCAAGCTTTAGAGATTATCCAAGTGATGAACATTATCATCATGGAACCTCATCATCAAGCTCTCATTCCTTTGCTCTCAAAGGGCTCATGGCCGAAACAAGGAGGAGAAGAAAAAGAAAAGAAGTTCTTGAAAGGATTCAAGAGAAACTATGAACACATAAAGAATTTAAGAACTTTAAATGAAAGAACTCTTGAAAGAAAATCCCTACCTAGTGATTAGGAGGTTGGAATGAGAGAAGAGGATGAAGAACTTGAAGACTTGAACTTTAGATGAAAAGGAAACTTTGAAGTGTTTCTTTGAAAACTTACACTTTGTAAATGAACCCAAAATGATACAAGTTCACCCAAGCAAGCTATTTATAGAGAAATGAAACAAATGAAAGGTGCATTTGATGGGAGAGGCTTCGGCCATTGCAGCCCATGGGCAGCCCCCATGAGTTCCATGAGGTGAGATAATGTGGTCTTGAGGCATGGTGAGGTATGGTTCAAAATATGGTGAGGTATGGTTCAAGGTATGGCCTTAAGCATGGTTCTTTGAGTGAGAAACAATTTAACATGTGTGGTAAAAGAGAGAGAGGTGGCCAAAATGCATCAGCCATGGGGGGAGGGTTTCTTGCATTTTAATTGTGGTTTAGAGTTGTGTTTAGGTGTATCTTTGATTAGGATTAAGATTAGGAATTTGTAAGAAAGTGTTTAGGTGAGAAAATGGGTAATTAAGGTTGTCAAGACATAATTAAAGAGTGTTCTTGCATCATTAGTGAGTTATAAATTCATTTTAGTGTATAAACAATTCTAGACACAATTCCTTGATTTAAGGAATTGGAGAGAGAAAATACTATTCAAGATTCCAAGAGTGTAATCTTGAGTTTTAGAAAAGAGATTGAAATCTAATCTAAGCAATCTTAGGTTCTAATTAATTTTAATAATTTATTTTGACTCTAGATTAATTATGGAAATTAATTAATCTTCGTTTAGAGCCTAATATTGCTTAGGTTTGCTTAATTACATCATTAAGCTCAAAAATACTATTCCAGGGACAAAATCGTAATTTTGCACTAAAACTGTCCGGGACTGCCGGGACTCAAACAGATGCTTTGAAACATGTAAAAACATGGTTTTAAACTTCTAGGGAAAGTTTTGGTCTCAAACGGCACCTTTACCCGCGTAAAACGCTATAAGGGTATTCTGGCCCTTTGGGGACTGCCGGGTCAGCCATCCTCGAATTCCGAGCCGAAAATGACCTCAAGGGCATTTTGGTCGTTTTCCACTCAGACAGAAAATCGGGGCGTTATAGTTGCTAGGCCTAGAGCACTAAAATAAAGAAATGAACTTGCATGGCATATTTATTTCAAGTCTTGCATATTTACTTTCAAGCCTTGCATATTTACTTCAAGTCTTGCATATTTAAATTTCAAGCCTTGCATATTTATTTCAACTCTTGCATATTTACTTTCAAGCTTTGCATATTTATTTCCAAGTCTTGCATATTTACTTTAAAGTTCTCACTTTACTTTGTAATGAAGAATAAAAATGAAGTGCATAGCATGTTTATATTTTGTCATCACTTAAAGACCTTAGAGCTCAAAGACTTGCCCATTTTATCTCAAGTTAAAGTTTAATATGGAAGCATTCTTTGAATGTATAATTTCGGCCAAGTAATAATGATGAGCTCGGAATAAGTTCCACCTAGTTACAAGGGCCAACAACCTATGTTCTAGGATTTTCTTGATGAGTTTTATAAAGTTATGACCAACAGGATTTATGATTTTAATCCTCTTCTAAAGAAGAATTAAATTGGTTACTAACCTAAGGTTGTTTTTAGCCTCTTGATAAAATAAAATAGTTTGCAAAGGGTTTTAGAAGTCCTAAAATGATTCTAAGGGAAACTAGCAACTTACATGCTTTAGAAATGTCAAATTCTATGTCTTTGTGGACTTGAACAATTCGGTTATGCCTTGATATGTTTGTCACTGTATGATGATGTTTTGATGTGTTAGAATGTGTGGAAATAATATATGATGAGATAGGAACACTTCTATGCATGTTAAGGGAGAAACTAGCTTCATAGAAAAACCGTAAAGTTGGAATTTAATGTGTGTTTAACCCCTTTAATCTTAATCAATGCCAAAACAATTTTAGTACGATAACAATCAGTTTAGGATTGATTAATCATGAAAAATTTGGTTACATTTGAAGTAGGATTGAATTTTAGCACCTATAGAGAAACTAGTAACTCGAAAACCGTAAAAGTGCAATCCTAGAACTCTTAGAACATTTAATTTCTGGATTCTGTCCAGCGACCTCATTATATGGAAAACATGGTTTATAATTAGTTCTTAGGCATAGGAATGTCTCATAATTAGTTTAGATTTAATTTATAGTACCTTAAGTGAAGACAGAACCGAGAAAGAGTCTAAAACGTAAGTTCTAGAACCCCGTAATCATAGATGTATAACTCTGCCCTTGGAGAATGGTGCTGTCCAGATTTATTAAACAACATAAATGATAGTAAGATTTGTTAGAAGAGAATCCTTAGATGCATAAGAGGTTGATGGAGAATGATAGAATAATTACATCTCAAGTTTAAGGCCCGTAAGGGTCAAAGCATAAGACACCGTAGGATTAAAAGCATAATGAGTTTCAATGTTACATGTGAACGTATGTTTTATTTGAGAATGATTATGTAAACGTATGGAATTATGATTGAGGATACATATTTTATTTTTTTATGTGGCATAAAGTAAATTTGGAAGAAATCCGGCGTGCTGCTATTGCACTGTCGAATTTCCGACAAATTTGGGCACTTAGAAAGTTTTTGAAAACCTATGAGATTTTCTTTATAAGATATGAGGTACTAAGATGAGTTCTTGGATGACACCAGTTTGGCCGAGCACCTCCAGAGAACTCATGTGACATCAGTACCAAGATGTATTCTTGGGTGACATCGGTTTGGCCGAGCACCCCCAGAGCGAATGTCTTTTAGGGTGGCCCCATGATGAAGTAAAGTATGATGATTATGTCACAAAGTTTTCCCACATGAGATTTCAATTGCCACTTTATGCCACTATTATAATGTTCTTAATGTTATGATTACTATTCTTGCATTAAGTAAAGCCATGCATACATTCTTTACTATGTTGCATCTATGACATTAAGAATCATACTAAAATGAACGGACCTTGGCTAACTATGTTTCAAAAGCTTAAAAATGAACTTAATGCATGCTCACTTATTTTATACACTAAACCCAAGGTTCCTTAGGACGTAGATGATGACACTTAAGTAGTAGGAGGCCCTACTGAGATTCTTTAGCAAGATTCTCACTCCCTCTATCTTTTCTTTCCGTCACGTCTTCAGATGGCGACGTTCGTGATTTTTGTGGACACCCCGACATGGGAGGTGCATCATGATCCGGACCACGGGTCATACTATTTTGTGGGTCGCTGTGTCATTCATGTATTCATGTTTGTTGGGCGGCCCTTTATTTACCCTGTACATACTCATTGATTCTCTCCTGCCTCACCATTCGGCGATGACTTCATGTTCGAGCGCGCATGCCCTCGAGAGGAGCGGATCCGCCGTACTCCACTAACAGCTTCTGCTATTCGGGCTACCCGTAGTACGTCCCCTGCTCGCCCTCATCATTCTCCGAGATGGACCCTTCAGAGGACTCTGCCACTCAGGTACTTTCCGAGGGATCCTCCCCCACTGTACCGATGGACTTTGGGGAGGGTAGCGAGGCTTCTGTCACTCAGCCGGTATGTGGAGGACGGGTGAGGATGATTCCTCGCCGTGGAGCTCACGCTCGACCGATGCAGCGTATAGCCACCCTGGCAGAGATAGCCTAGTGGATCGGATACGTCCCTCCTTTCTAGAGAGGCCCGCAGTAGGAGACGACCATCGTGTTCTGATGCCCGAGCGTTGACTAGACCAGGATAGCCTCCTTTTGTCTGAAGGCTATCTATTTGTAGGCACACTAGAGTTAGGAGAGTTTCTTTTCATGCCTCTGTTGTACTTTCGTTTTCCATGTAATTCTATTTTGGTTGTACCAAACTAAGCCCCATTCTCCATAAATGGGCATATCATATTATATAAATATGCAGTTCAGTTTTATCATGATGTGCCTTTACCTGCTTTATGTTATGATGTTCATGAGATGCTTGCCTTATTTCCCTATGTGCTTCATTGCTTATCGTGACGCGCGGCTCTCAGTTTGCTTTTATAATTCAAAAAAAAATTTTACCAGTATTTTCCACTAAGTATTTTAAGGTAAAAGGGAAACTATGACGTAATAGATTAATGATTAACCTAAATATGTTCTAGAGTATTAGGTTAAAAATTAGGATGTTACACCCACTAAGAATCAGTAGGCCGTCTCCAGGCCTCAATGCTAGGGATGTGCTTCTACTGTGGGTGTTGATAAGGCTTCTCAATCTATAGTTTGATCCGTGGTAGTGTGAAATAAATTGTAGTACCCAGATGATTTTCAAGAAGCTATTCTAGAAGTTCCTTTAGAAAGGGAAATTGAGTTCTCCATTAAGCTTATACTAGGAACGAGACTTATCTTCCTTTCCCCTTATAGGATGTCTCATCTTGAGCTGATGGAGTTGAAAACACAAATTAAAGAGCTTTTAAAGAAGCTGCTCATAAGACCAAGTGCCTTACTATTAGGAGCTAATGTCCTTTTGGTAACAAAGAAGGATGGAGGAATAAGGTTATGCATTGATTTCAGGCAGCTATGTAAAGTAATGATAAAGGACAAACATCCTTTTCCTAGGATTGATGATCTTATGGATCAATTGCGGGGAGTAACCATATTCTAAAAGATGGGTTTGCGATAAGGATATCACTAAATTCGAGGTAGAAATAAAGATATTCCCAAGACTGCCTGTAGAACTTACTATGGACATTATGAGTATATAGTGATGTTTTTTGGACTGACAAATGCTTCGGCTATATTCATGGAATACATGAACCAAATCTTCCGCCCTTACTCAAATGATTTTGTAATTGTCTTTATAGGTGACATACTTATCTATTCAGAGACCAAGGAAGAGTATGTCAAATACCTTAGGATTGTACTTCAATTCTTAAGGGAGCGGAAACCTTATGCCAAGATGTTGAAATGTTAGTTTTGGATGGTATAATTCTCCTTTCATAAGGACATAACAATATGAAAGCAGTTTCCAAGAGTTGAAGCAAAAGCTAACCGTGTCACTCATGCTAGTACTACTAGATCTTCACGTGCCATGTTTATTGTGATGCTTCTAGCAAATATTTAGGATATGTATTGATACAGAATCATAACATGGTTGACTATGCTTCTTGACAATTGATGCTGCATAAAGTCAACCATCTAACTCATGACCTCGAAGTTGCAGCTGTGGTCTTAGCTCTAAACATCTAGCGACATTATCTCTATAGAGTGAAATTTATGTTTTCTCTAATCACAAAAGTTTGAAATATCTTTTTGATAAGAAGGATTTGCATATACCGCAAAAAAAATGAATGGAATTTCTCGAGTACTATGAGTTTAATTTAAATTTTCATCCTAGCAAAGTAAATGTTGTTGCCGATGCACTAAGTAGGAAATCTTTAAGTTGGCGTGGATGATTACTAAAGGGACAAAACTAGTGGAGAGCTTTAAGAAGCTTAGTTTAGGAATGTCGGTTGTAACACCCTAATATTCAACCCAATACTACTAGTATGTACTGAGGCCAAATATTAGTCATTACTTCTTGCTTTAGTTCTATTACCTTTGAAATTACTTACTGAAAATACGAGCCATTTTTTTTTGTAACAAAACCTTGATAAAGTATGAGCCGCGTATAATGTAATTCGAATGATAATGTAAAGTGCGGAAATATAAACACATAAAAGGCTCTATCCACAGCATCATGAATACATATACTGAAATACCTCATGCATTAATACTTAAGATGCCCACCAATAGCGGCGGGACTGTTTGATAAATAAAGTGCAATACAACTAAAAGAAGGAAATACATGGAAACATAAATGCTACAAGCAAGAGAATACCACACCCAAGTGCATCTGAAATGGATAACCTCAACACAAAAGAAGGTTTATCCTATCTACATGACGTGTGTGCACTAAGGACTACCCTCTAAACCCTACGGCTATAGTCACGGGTAAGGTGGGACATAGCCGATCCATGGGCGAAGCACGTCAGGAGTGGGCACTCGGACACGTCCACCGTGGTGAGGTCGCACCTCGGGCATCCGAGCCCTCCATGGCTGGGTAACCATCTCCTCGCTGCTTGCTGGCACACGTGGGGGAGTGGGGGTAGAGTCCTCCTCATACATAGGGGTAGGTGGCTCCTCCAAATGCTGATAGCGGGGTACATATTCGGGTATGGCGCCCGAGCCTACGGTGTAAGTCCGAAGGATTCTCTCATTGCGTGTGCGAGCATACTCAAAAACCATGTCATCTCCATAGGGTGACATCGGGGAGAAGAGGTAGCTATTTGCAGGATGGGCGAAAGGCCATCCGGGAAACATAAAGACACGAACAGTGCAGCGGCCTTCAAAATGGTACGATCCATGCTCCGTGTAACGCCCCGATTTTCTGTCTGAGTGGAAAATGACCAAAATGCCCCTGAGGTCATTTTCGGCCCGGAATTCGAGGATGGCCGACCCAGCAGTCCTCGAAGGGCCAACTCAATGTTTGAAGGGGATTGAATGACCCTTGAGTGGTTCCGGAGGCGAAAGTCTCATTTTCCACAGTTTTGGGTCAAAATGACCAAAACACCCCTATAGCGTTTTACGCGGGTAAAGGTGCCGTTTGAGCCCGAAACTTTCCCCAGAGGTTTAAAACCATGTTCTTACATGTTTCAAAACATCTGTTTGAGTCTCGGCAGTCTCGGGCAATTTTAGTGCAAAATTACAATTTTGCCCCTAGGATAGTGTTTTTGAGCTTAATGATGTAATTAAGCAAACCTAAGCAATATTAGGCTCTAAACGAAGATTAATTAATTTCCATAATTAATCTAGAGTCAAAATAAATTATTAAAATCAATTAGAACCTAAGATTGCTTAGATTAGACTTAAATCTCCTTTCTAAAACTCAAGATTTCACTCTTGGAATCTTGAATAGTATTTTCTCTCTCCATTTCCTTAAATCAAGGAATTGTGTCTAGAATTGTTTATACACTAAAATGAGTTTATAACTCACTAATGATGCAAGAACACTCCTTAATTATGTCTTGACAACCTTGATTACCCATTTTCTCACCTAAACACTTTCTTACAAATTCCTAATCTTAATCCTAATCAAAGATACACCTAAACACAACTCTAAACTACAATTAAAATGCAAGAAAACCCTCCCCATGGCTGATACAATTTTGGCCCTCTCTCTCTCATTTACAACACATGTTGAATTGTTTCTCACTCAAAGAACCATGCTTGGAGCCATACCTTGAACCATACCTCACCATGCCTCAAGACCACATTATCTCACCTCATGGAACTCATGGGCTGCCCATGAGGCTGATGGCCGAAATTTTCTTCTCCATTTGCACCTTGCATTTGTTTCATTTCTCTATAAATAGCTTGCTTGGGTGAACTTGCATCATTTTGGGTTCATTTGCTAAGTGTAAGTTCTCAAAGAGCACTTCAAAGTTTCCTTTTTCTCTCAAGTTCAAGTCTTCAAGTTCTTCATCCTCTTCTCTCATCCCAATCCTCAAATCACTTGGTAGGGATTTTCTTTCAAGAGTTATTCCATTTAAAGTTCACAATTTCTTTAAGTGTTCATAGTTTCTCTTGAATCCTTTCTAGAACTTCTTTTCTTTTCTCCTCCTCTTTGTGTTTTGGCCATGAGCCCTTTGAGAGCAAAGGAATGAGAGCTTGATGATGATGTTCCATGATGAGAATGTTCATCACTTGGATAATCTCTAAAGCTTGATCTTTGTTCTTAAGTTAAAGATGTTTTCTTTGTTCTTTCTTCTTGAACTTTGAAACCTTTCACTTTGATGATGTTTAAAATGGTTAACATAAACTCAATGATGAGAGCTCATGATGTTGGTGTTAATGCATCATCAAGATCATGGTCTCTAGAGTTCCAAATATTTCTTTTCCTCTCCAACAATTTCGATTCTTCTTCCTTTTCTTTCTTTGTGGTTTCGGCCATGTTGGCCAAGGGAACTCACAATGGCTTGATGATGAGAGCTTCTAGATGATGACTATCTGTTCATCACAATGAGGCCTCTAGAGCTTGAGTTTTAATAAAAATGTTATTTATGTTTACATTCCAAGAAAAGAAACTTTGTGTTTAAAGAACCCTTGAAGTTCACTCTTGTTTTTCTTTATCTTGTCATGATGAGTTTGGGTTGAGGTTTAAGTTCCTTTAAAGTCTTGTATGAGCTCTAATAAGAAATAAAATGAACTAGCATTCATATTTAAATTTGAGCTTATGCATTACATATTTATTTTGAGCTTTGCATTCATATTTAATTTACAAGCCATCACCTAAAGTTAAAGGCTAAAGAATGGAGTACATCTCATATTTATATTCTTGTCTAGCATATTTACCTTTCATCACTAAAGAACGTAAAGATTTAAAATGAGGTTTGCACTATCACCTAACTAAAATCTCAAAGCCTTTCTATTTCGGCCTTAAAGTCGATTGTTGTTGGGCCTAGAGCACTAAAATAAAGAATTGAACTTGCATATTTATATTCCAAGCTTTGCATATTTATATTCCAAGTCTTGCATATTTATTTTAAGCCTTGCATTTTTATATTCAAGTCTAGCATGTTTACTTTAAAGTTCTCACTTTATTTTGTAAATGAAGAATAAAAATGAAATGCATAGCATGTTTAAATCATGTCATCACTTAAAAGACCTTAGAGCTCAAAGACTTGCCCATTTTATCTCAAGTTAAAGTTTAATGAGGGAGCATTCTTTGAATGCATGATTTCGGCCATGATGTGATGATGAACTTGGAATGAGTTTCATCTAGCTTCAAGGACCAATAAGTCAAGTTTTAAGGAATCCTTTTAAAGCTCATGAATTTGTTTTAAGTTTAAGACCAACAAGGTTCTACGAATTTAACACTCTTTCAAGGAGGGATTAAGTAGTGACCAACCTAAGGATGTTTAGTCTCTTTGACATGATAAAATGGTTTGCAAAAGAGTTTAGAAGTCTTGAAAATGATTCCAAGAGAAACTAGTAACTTATGTGTTTTAAAAATATCAAGTTATGCATCTTTGTGGGACTTAATGTTTTGGTTCTTCCATGATGTGTTTGCTGCCATGTGATGATGTTTGATGTGTTTGAATGAGTAAAAATTATGTATGATGAAGTAGGAACATTTCCTTGCAAATTAGGAAAGAAACTAGCTTTCTAGGAAAACCGTAAAGTCAAGATTTAGCATAGTTTTATCCCATTTAGTTATGGACACTGCCCAAACTGTTTTAATGGGAATATGATCAGATTAGGATTGATTAATCATGAAAAATTTGGTTACATTTGAAGTAGGAATGAATTTTGGCACCTATAGAGAAACTAGTAACTAGAAAACCGCAATTCTAGAACTCTTAGAACATTTAATTTTTAGAATCTGTCCAGCAACCTCATAATATGGTAAACATGGTTTATAAATAGTTCTTAGACATAGGAATGTCTCATAATTGGTTTAGGTTTAATTTATAGCGCCTTAGGCGAAGACGGAACCGAGAAAGGGTCTAAGACGTAAGTTCTAGAACCCCGTAATTGTAAGATTATAATTCTGCCCCCTAAAGGAATGGAGTTGCCCAGATTTATTAACGAGCATAAATAATAGTAATATTTGTTAGAAGAGAATCCTGAGGTGCATCAAAGGTGGATAGTGAATGTTAGAATAATTTATACCGCAAGTTAAAAACCCATAAGGGTCAAAGCATAAGACACCATAGGTGTAACACCCTAAGATTCGACCCAATACTACTAGTACGTACTTAGGCCAAATATTAGTCATTACTTGCTGGCATGGTTCATCTTCTTGAGAAAATAGACTTAACGAAAATACGAGCCAACTTTTTTTTTGAAATCATTACTTAAAATAGAAGCCGCGCGTAACTTTACGAGTCGGTATCATAGTATACGGAATGATAGTATAGGAATGGCTCCAAAACATAACATCGAACATAACATCAATCATAACTGAAATACCTCATAGATTAAATGCCTACCCACTGGGCAGGACTCTTCAAGTACATAATGTATAAATAAATACAACAGAAAATAGAAATACATCGAAAAGAACTGAAAGAAAACATCCCGATCCCCGTGCAATCTATGATGGATAACCCTGACGCAAAAAGGGGTTTTCATCCATACTAGTGGTGTACGTGCACTAAGGCCTACCCTCTGTCTATGCAATGAGATCACGGGTATGGAGGGACGTAGCCAATCCATGGGCGGAGCTCGGCCGAGGCAGGCATGCCCTGTGACTGGATGGGCCGCCCACGTCGAGGTCGTGGTCCTGGTGCCGGAGCTCTCCGACGCTGGGTAACCGTCTCCTCGCTGCCCGTCGGTCGCTGCGGTGGAGTGGGGGCAGAGTCCTCATGACCCATAGGGACATCCTCTATAGGGTCCTCCTCCGAGTGTTGTGTCAACGGCACGTATACCGGCAAATCGGCTGAACGGTCAGAGGGGGCCCGCAGGTTCTGCTCCCATTGGGGTCGTGCATGCTCAAAAATCGCGGGATCGTCGTAAGAGGATGCCGGGGTGAAGTGGTGGCTATAGACATGGTGCGAAAATGGCCGTCCAACGAACATGAATACACGTAAGGTACATCGGCCCTCAAAATGATAGGACCCATACTCCGGGTCGTGGTGGATCTCCCACCGTGGAGTGTCAATGAATAGGACGAAGGTCGCCATCTCGCTCTGAAGACGTAATGGAAAGGAAAAGATAGAGGGAGTGAGATTCTTACTAAAGAAACTCAGTAGGGTTTTCCTTCTATCCTAGGTGTCATCATATACGTCTCCAGGAATCTCGGGTTATTTATAAAATAATGGACATACATAGGTTCAATTATGAGTTTTCCAAAATCTCATTTCCGAGAATCCGTTCTTTTTAACATAGCACTTGTGTTACATAGGCTATATACTAAAATCATAGACATAAATCATGTAGCTTGGTATGTAGAACATAAATCATACAACTGGTACATGGAACATAAAACACATAACTGGGTTACTTAGGTGACATAAGAACCTTGACTTAACTGGGCCGCCCTAATATTTCCCCCTTTTGAGAAAACTCTAGGTTATGAGCTCATACCACACTAGTCGTCACTAGCATCTAGACTTTATCCATTTGGATAAGTCAACTTCCTGACTTTAAGTACGGGTTTAGGGGGCTAGAATCACATTGTCCCCACCTTTAATTCGGTGGTTTCAAAGGATTACATTCTTATGTTCTGAGTCACCCTAAGTTTAACATGTTTCTTTAAGATACCACATAATTAATGCATAGCACATAATTACTACCTCGGCATCTCCAAAGTTCTTTTAAAGAAATAATAACATGTTAATACAAGCTATCACATAGGGATGATAGTTCACATGGCACCATACACGTCATGAGCTAACACATCAATTCATCATCAAACTTAGAGGCGCATAATCATCCCTTAAGGTAAAAATCCCTCAATCGGGTAACCTCAAACTTTCTAGTATGTTTATGGGATTGATTAACCTCATTACCATAATCCATTAAGTTCTAAATCCTAATTAATTATGGTTGGACAGCTTTATGTAGTTGTTCATATTTGATGAATTACGTGTTCTAGAAAATGCGTTTTAAGCCCTTTCTAGCATTCGACTTTTTCTATGGTGCAATAATTAATACCTAGGCCAATTATGAGTCACTCCCACACATCTAGACATAATCTAATGTGATTCTAAATATTTTATCAAGGCTGGGCAGAAACTCATTTTGCCATTCCTCATAGTTCTAGAATTCACATATTAAGCAAACAAAGTCACTAATAATGCTTTAAAGAGTCTAGAACAATTATCACATACTTGGCAAGGCATTACAACATATTTAGACCACCCAAAATAGAATTTAAGGTGCTGGAATTACTAAGGCAGAACCGAAAACCTTTAAGGCATAAAATCATGAGAAAAACCTTTCTTTCAACCATGTAACTTGCTAGTTCCTCTTGGAACCTTTTTGGGACTTCAAGACCATGAAAAATCAAAGTTTATTTTGCCAAAACTCATCATGGAACATCAAGGGCAGCAGCCATTTCGGCTTGCTCTTGACAATGGTTCAAAACTTGAAAACATGTTTAAAACCTTGGTTACGTGCATCAAAGCTTAGAAAAATTCTAAGACATGCATTATAAGCCCTTGTAGTTAAATGAAACTCATCCTAGAGCCATTTATACCACATGGCCGAATGATGTTCAAGGAGATACCTCCTTGATTTAATTCTTTTCTTAGGACGAAATGGGCAAGTCTTTGAGCTCTAAAGTTTCAAGTGATGACATAGAATAAACGTGCTATGCATTTCATTTTATAGTCCTTTAGAAAATAAAGTGATAGCACAAAGTAAAAGATGAAATGCATCTCCATTCTTATTCTTAGAGTTTAGTGATGACTTGAAACATAAAATGAGATGCAAAGCTTGAAACATAAACGTGTATTATGCAAGTTCATTCATTATCTTGGGTCTTAGTGATGGCACAAGAAATAAACGTGCTAATGCAAAGCATAAACGTAAACGTGGATGCAACTTCTTTTATATCTTGTTTAGAGCTCTTGCAAGACTTTAAAGGAAACAAAGTTTCAACCCATGACTCATCCTCACAAGAAGAGAAAACACTAGTGTTGCTAAGTTGTATAAAAGAAAATCATATCCTCAAAATCCATGAGGTGGCCGAATCCTCATCATGAGGAAACAACCTTATTTTTGAACTCTAGGGACCAAGATCTTGGTGATTCAAACACCAACATCTCAAGTCCTCATCATTGAGTTTTTTTACAATGCTCTACATTTATTAACAACACAAAACTCATGACCAACATAAAGGAAAGAAACCGAAACATACTTGGCCTAGAAACCAAATTTATGCTCTAGAGTTTTGTTCATGTGACATACATCAACATGAAGCCCTCATCATCAAGCTACCATTTTTCTAAGTCCCAAAGGCCTTCAAGGCCGAAAACTCAAGGGAAAAGAAATGAGGTTTTCAAGGTTCAAGAGAAACATAACTATGTCTTGAGCAAAACTTGAAAGTAGTAAACTTATTTTTTTTTTTTTGAGAACTCAAGCTTTAGAGGTTGTTCATGTGACAAACATCATCACACAACTCTCATCATCAAGCTTCTCATATTTCAAGTCCAAGAGGCCTTCATGGCCGAAACCTAAACAAAAGAAAAGGAAAGTTTCAAGACATCAAGAAACATAACTCATTCTTGACCAAGACTTGAAAAAAGAGAAACCTTTCTTGGAAAAACTCAAGCTTTAGAGTTTGTTCATGTGACAAAGGCCAACATGAAGCACTCATTACAAAGCTACCATTTTTCCAAGCACCTTAAGCCTCCATGGCCGAAACATCTAGGAACAAAAAGCTCAAAAAGAGTTTTCATGAAAAACATAGCCTTGTCTTAACCAAAACATGAAAAAGATAAAACTTTTCTCAAACAAAACACAAGCTTTAGAGGTCTCATGTTAGGATGAACACATGGTTATCCCAAGAGAGCACTCATCATCAAGCTCTCCTCATTTTGGTCTTGAGGCCGAAAATGAAAGAAAAAGGAGAAATGATGGAACTTTTTCTTAAGAAAGGTTCAAGCTTTAGAGGCCTCACTTCAAGATGAACTCATGGTTTCATCTTTGAGAGCACTCATCATCAAGCTCTCACTACCATGGCCTTAAGGCCGAAAATGAAAAGGAAGAGAAAAGAAGAAACCGAAATAATGCTTGGGAGAAAGACTTACTAACAACACAACTTTCAAGCAAGATAAACATTGAGCATGAAAATAAAAGAAAGCATTCTTGAAGAGCTCCCTACCTAGAGTTTGGGATTTGAGAGGAAGTGAAGAAGATGAAGAGGTTGGAGAGGATGAGCTCTTGAACTTGAGAGAAAGAAACTCAAAGTGCTCTAACTCAAAGCTTTAGTGAAATGAACAAAGGTGCTTCAAGTTCCCTAAGCTACCCATTTATAGAGAAGTGAAATGAATTGAATATTGGAGGCCTTTTGGGGGGAGAATTTCGGCCACTTTTATAGCCACATGAGGGAGGAAAAATCTTGTTCAAAGCATGGTGTAAAGTCATTCAAAGCATGGTGAAAAGTCTAGCTATGCATGTCCTAAAGTATGGCTAGCATGTACCTTGTTTTCAAACCTTTAAAAATGCATAAAAACTTAAAATTTGGGCTGCAAAATCTGAAGAGAAACCGTGCTCCTTATGCCCAAAAAGAGGAGAAAATTTTCTAGACTTAAATTCCCAAAGCATAGGTAATGTGTTGTAAGACATGTTGTCTTGAAAAAGTTTGATGGAAAGCTTGAATGACCACAAAAACAAATCATTCTTTTTGAGTTTGAAAGACATAATTATTTTCATTTTAGAAATGAATTGAAAGCCTTGATTGACCATATAAAATATTCTTTGAGTCTTGAGTGACAATTTCCTTGAAAGTTGACCATTGATTGCAAGTGTTCAAGACATATGTCACAAGATAGCTTGAACACATAGACTAACTTTTTGATGATTTTCTAGGGGGAAATGGCGCCATTCTTAGCAGCCTTGGGGAGGAGAAATATCTCCTTAAACCATGTTCTAGAAGTGTGCTTTGGTGTGACATGGATTAGACTTAGGATTAAAAGTTGCTAAGTAGGTACTTAGGTGCACTAATAAGTTAATTAAAACCACAAATCCCTAGGTTAGAGGTGGTCTAGAAGGATTAGGGGAGTCAACACCTCCAAGACTAGTGATGTGGGTGTGACAACTTGTCTTGAAAAGAAAAGTTGATGTGAATAGTGGAAATACTATTCGATACTATTCACAGATTCTTATTCTTTTTCAAAGAATGAGACTAGGATGAGATTTGAATTTTCCTAAGCAATTTTAGGTTCCAATTAATTCTAAATGATGGTTTTGGCTCTAGATTAATTATGGAAATTAATTAACCTTTAATTAGAGCCTAATATTGCTTAGGTTTGGAGTTAAGCGGATCATTAAGCTGAAAATGAAATATGCAGGGGCAAAACCGTAATTTTCACCAAAAGTTGCCCGGAACCTCCGGGACTTAAACAAACATAGTTCATGCCTTAAAATCATTGTTTTGAACCTAGAACAAAGTCCGGGTCGAAACGGAACTTAAAACTGCCTTAATTCTGTTATAGGGGTATTTTGGTCATTTACGCGCAGAAATCTCAGAAATGAGGTTTTCCTGCTTTGTTAGGCACTCATGCTCATACAATCCCCTTCATATAACATATGAACCCTATGAGGATGGCCAAAGTCGGCTGCCCTCGTGTTTCGGGTAAAAATGACCTCAGGGGCATTTTGGTCATTATGAAAGTTTAGCGAAAATCGGGGCGTTACAATAGGTCCCAAGACATAACGAACCTTATGACTTCCTGTAGACGTATGATTGATTATGAGAATGATTTGATGTCTTATGATGATGATGAATGGTTGTGCATGTCCTACAAGTTCCGTGGCATAAAGCAAGTTTGAAGGAAATCCGGTGAACACTGTTATGCTGCCGAATTTCCCATCAAACTTGAGAATTTGTGAAAAGTTTGTGAAAACTCCTAGGTGGCACCGGTTCAGTCGAGCACCCCCAGAACAGATGTGACATAACACTGAGACGCATTTCTCCCGCTACGGTGGGGAGGAAACAAATCCGTGAGGGTATTGACATTGAGCTTGCCAAAGTGGACAATTCGCTGTGTACTAGATACCAGTAGAGCGTTTCAAAGAAGGAAATGATCCTAAGATAAGTGATCCAAGAAAGTTATGTATACCCCCTCTATTAGCCCATATTAAATCTAGTGACGACTAGTTAGGATTGAGCTCATTCCTAGGCGATAGGTGAGATGTAGTTCGGTGACAGTTATTCTTAGGGCCGGTGAATCGGTTGGACTTTTGGTGGATATGTTAAGAGGGTGGTCTTTAAGAAAAAGAACTTAAGAGTTTCACTTATGAGAAAGATGTCACATGAAAAGTACTATGCCTTTTTATACCGCGTATATGATTTATGTTTCCTTATGATGTGCCCAAGTATTACGACTTTCGTGATAATGTACATATGGTATTGTCATGCATTCATCAAATATCTGTTGCATTCATGTCAATAAGACACATACTAAAAGACACCTACTTCGGATAAATAGATTTGAAAAGCCTAAAACCAATCCTTAAGCATGTACACCTTTTTCATAATTAAAACCGAAGTGGCTGGGGACGACGACGATGACACTTATGTTAGAGTCGGGAATCCCTACTGAGAATCTTAATGAGTTTCTCATCCCTTCCTCTCCTTCCGTGTCGTCTCTAGACGAGGATTACAACGAGGTTCGTAATTTCTTCTGAGACTCGTGCTTAAGGATCGCACTAGCAGACGGGGCAGAGAGTCGCTGCGGGAGCATAGATAGCTTAGCTTTTGGGTTGACACCTATCTAACCTCATAGGTGGATAAGGATGACTTCACATATATGGGCATGTTTTGATGTAAATGATGGTACAATGATGTTAGTAGTCTATGTTTCTATGAAGATGTGATGATATTATGATAGTTATGTGTAATACTATGTTTCATGATTATCAATGGTGTGGTTACTTCTTCTTGCACGTTATGGTTATGACGAACGTTAGGTTAGTGCGCGACTCGCATTTTGCTTTCAAGTTTCAAAAAGAAAAATTTATTCGTATTTTTCGCTAAGTATTTTAATAAAAGGTTGTAAGGAATGAGACTAAAAGAGTAATAGACTAATGATTAACCTAAATATGTTCTAGAGTATTAGGTTAAAAATTAGGATGTTATACTCCGGATTGTAGTGGTACTCCCACATGGGTGTCTCAACGTAGAGTACAAACGTCGCCATCCAAATCTAGATACGTAACGGAAAGAAAGAGATAGAGGTAGTGAGATTTCTTACTAAAGAAACTCAGTAGGGTTTTTCCTCATATCTAATTGTCATCATATACGTCTCCAGGGACCTCCGTTTCTTAGTAAAAATGTGGGCATATAATAGTTCATTTATGAAGTTCGCAAACATTAACCTCCGAGGCCCGTTCCTTTTAATTATGAAAAACCTCTTGGTTACATAGTCTATAAGTCATAAAACATGGATCATAAGTGACGGTACATTAATCATACATCATGGTTTCCTATATCATGGGTCATAGCACATAAACTCATAAATTCATGTTTTTTATATCATGGGGCATAGCACATAAACTCATAAATTCATGGTTTCTTATATCATGGGGCATAGCACATAAACTCATATAATCATGGTGCATAGAATCATAGTTCATGGAACATGGTACATGGTACATATCTTGGTTACTTGAGGTGACATTAAAACATCATCATTATTTTCTTGGGGCCACCCTAACTGATCTCCCTATGGAGAAAATTCTAGGTTATGAGCTCATACCACGCTAGTCATTACTAGCACATGGACTTATCCCTTTTGATAAGTTAAAGTTCCCGACTTAAAGTAAGGGTCTAGGGGGCTAGAATCACCTCATCCCCACCCTTAACTTGGTGGTTCAAGGATCATCTTCTCATAGTTTAAGTCACCTTAAGTCTTAGCGTGTTTATTAAGAAGCCACTTAGTCCATACATGTCAAGTATAAATGATTACAACATAGGCATCTCTAAGTTCTTGAAGAACAATCACATGCAATAAAACTATCATTTAAGAATAATAGTTCACATAGCATCACATAAGTCATGAGGTAAACACCAATTCATCATCCATAGAGTAATGCTTAAACCTTTCCCTTAAGAGTGAAAACCCTTAATCGGGTAACCTCAAACTTCCGAATTATTTTCTTATACCTCTAAGGGATTGATTAACCTCATTACCATAATTTATTAAGTCCTAAGACCTAATTAATTATGGCTGGACAGCATTGGCAGCAAGCTAAACTAGGATGAATTACGGTGTTCTAAAAGATGTGTTTTAAACCCTTTCTCACATCTTACTTTTTCTATGATGCAACAATTAATACCTAAGCCAATTATGAGTCACTCTCACTGATCTAGACATCATATAATGTGATTCTATAGATGTTAATCATCTAGACATCATATAATGTGATTCTATGGATGTTAATCAATCTGGACAGAATTCATATTTTCTATAACTATGGGGTTCTAGAATTCACATTTCAAGCAATTAAAGTAACTAAACATGCTCTAAAATGTCTAGAACAATTAGCATATACTTGGCAAGGTATTTAAACATATTTAGACCACCCAAAACATGATTTAAGGTGCTGGAAATGAGCAAGGTAGAATCGAAACCTCAAAGTCATCAAATCATGTGTAAACTTCCTCTTTCATGTACATAGGTACTAGTTTCTCTTGGAACAATTTTAGGACTTCAAAAATACCTTGGAAATCAATTTAACTCGTCAAGAACTTTCATAAAATACATGGGGCAGCAACTCTTTAATTTTACTCATGGTTGAAATCCTAAATATAAGAACATACTCAAAAATACTTTTAAATGTCACTTATGTTTAGGAAAAACTTAAAACATAAACTATAGGCTCTTGTAACTAATGAAAAACTCATCCTAGAGCTTTTATCATCTCATGGCCGAATGCATTTCAAGAAGATATTTCTCAAGATGAAATGGGCAAGTCTTTGAGCTCTAGTCATTTTAGGTGATGACATAAAAGTAAATGTGCTATGCATTCCATTTTTATAGTCCATTAGAAAGTAAAGTGACAGCTCAAAATAAATATGAGATGCACCTTCATTTTAGTCTTTGAGTTTAGTGATGGCTTGAAAAATAACATGAAATGCAAAGCTTGGAATTTAAACGTGCATTATGCAAGTTCATTCCTTATCTTGGGGTTTAGTGATAGCATAGAAAATAAACGTGCTATGCAAAGCATAAAATAAACGTGAATGCAAGTTACTTTTAAATCTTGTCTAGAGCTCTTGCAAGACTTTTAAAAAGAATATAGTTCCAACCCAAACCTCATCCTTACAAGAAAAGAGAGCTACTAGTGCTAGAATACTTAAAATAAATCATAACCTTAAAAACTTGAAGATAGCCAAATCTTCATCATGGAAAATGAACCATTTTTAACCTCTAGGGACCAAGATCTTGATGATCTATGACATCAACATCCTAAGTCCTCATCATTGAGTACATAGCTTCCTTAAAACCAACATTTAAAACAAAGTTTATGCTAGAGAAGAAAGTAAAACCAAAACCATGCTTGGTTTAAGATCAAAGTTTCAAGCTCTAGAGTTTGTTCATGTGACAAGCATCAACATGAAACCCTCATCATCAAGCTTTCATTTTTCCAAGCTTTAGAAACTCTCATGGCCGAAAATATGAAAGAAAAAGGGAAGTCCAAGAAGTGTTCATGAGATACATAAACCCCTCCTTTGCTTATCCTTGAAAAAGGATGAAACTTTCTTGTGAAAAATTTAAGCTTTAGGGGTTGTTGAGTGAAAAACACCATCATAACACCCTCATCATCAAGCTTTCATTTTTCCAAGGGCCAAAGGCCTTCATGGCCAAATCATAAAGGAGAAAAGAGAAGTTCAAATGTTCAAGAGAAACATAACCTCATTCTTAACTAAACTTGTAAAAGATGAAACTTTTCTTTGAGAAAAACTCAAGCTTTAGAGGTCTCATGTGAGATGAACCCATGGTCACCTCTAGAGAGCACTCATCATCAAGCTATCATGTTCAAGGCCTTAAGGCCGAAAACGAAAGGAAAAGAAAAAGAAGAAACCGAAAAAAAGCAACATGGAGGTTCCACCTTTCATCATTTCCCAACAAGATTCAACATGGAAATCAAAGACATATTTAGAAAGGTTCCCTACCTTGTGGTTTTCAAAAAAGGAGAGGAAGAACTTGAGCTTGAAGGACTCTTGGAAGCTTGAGAGAAAAAGAAGTGAGAAAGCTTGAGACTTTTAGAGATTTTCCAAGAAGTGAGCAAATGAGTGAAGTTGTATGGTGTTGTGTATTTATAGGCAAATGAATCATGAAGGAGTGGAGGGGGAGTGGGCTGGCCAAAACTTCTTGAGGAAGAATGAGGGAAAATATCTCTTGTGTTGTCATTCATGGTGTCATAGGTCATATGTCTTAGGGTGGCTTTGATGGACAATGTGATTGACTACATAAAATATCATTCTTTTGAATTTTTGGGGGGAAAAAGTGGTTAATCATTATAAGGCCAAGGGAGGGAAGATTTCATTCAATTTAATCATGTACTAATGAAGTGTTTAGGAGTAAACAAGGTTAGGTTGCTAATTAAGGTTGTGTGCCTAAGCGTTTAGGTGAACTAAGTAGGTAATTAGGACCATAATACCTTGGACTAAGAGTAATCTTGTAGGATTGATGGAGTCAAACTCCTATGACCATTGATTGAAGTATGACAACTTTTCTTGGGAATGAAAGTGTTCTTGGGAATGTGAGCATGAATAGTGGAAATACTATTCATAGTTGCTTTTTCTTTAAAGAAAGAAAAGAATTAGAAATGAGTTTTAAATTTACTTAAGCAATTTTAGGTTCTAATCAATCTCAAATGATTATTTTAGCTCTAGATTAATTAAGGAAATTAATTAACCTTTCATTAGAGCCTAATATTCCTTGGGTTTGAGTTAAGTAACTCGTTAGATGTAAAATGCACTAAGCGGGGGTAAAATCATAATTTTTACCAAAAGTTGCCCGGGACCTCCGGCACTTAAACCAAGTTCATGCCTTAAAACATCACTTTTGATCTCCGGGACAAGTCCGGGTCAGAGTCAAAACTTAAAACTGCCTTAAATCAAATTAGGGGTATTTTGGTCATTTGTGCACAAAAACCTCAGAAATGAGATTTTTCTAGCTTGTTAACATTCATAAACATATAATCCCTTTCATATATCATAAAAGCCTTGTGAGAATGGCCGAGACCGGTCGTCCTCCTGTTTCACGTAAAAATGACTTCAGGGGCATTTTGGTCATTTAAAAGTTTAGAGAAAAACGGGGCGTTACATCGGTTACTCCTCAAGGAGTTAAGTCAGACAAAGGTGACAAGTGAGTTCAAGGAATAGATTTTTGGCTACACAACATAATGACCTAGGGTTCCAAGAGACTTTAAAATTGGTCTAGGTAAGGACGTTGATAGGTTTGTTCAAGACTAGCAAGGTATATGGAGGTACAAAGCAAGGTATGTATGCCTACAAGTGGCAATCTCATAGATAAGATTTTGGAAGAAGCTCATGAAAGTAATTTCACCATACATTGCAGAACCAGTAAGATGTATGGAGACCTTAGGAAGATGATTTTGTGGCCAGGGATGAAGAAAGTTATAGTGGAGTTTGTTAGGAAGTGCCTAACTTGTCAAAAAGTTAAAATAGAATATCAAAAAGCTGCAACAACACTACAACCTCTAGAAATCCTCGAATGAAAGTGGGAAACCATCTCCATGGATTTCGTAATGGGTTTGACAAGGACAATAATATGACATGATGCTATATGGGTCATAGTAGATAGGTTAACCAAGTTTTCCCATTTCTTACCCTCAAGGCCAGGTATTCTTTGGATAAGTTAGCTTGTCTATATTTTCAGGAGATAGTACGATTGCCTCCTCTACGATAATTTGTAACAAAGACCCAAGGTTTACTTCAAGATTTTGGGGATCTTTTCAAAAAGTGGGTGATAATGTAACACCCCAAAGTTTTTAAAAATTAATTTGATCTTTATTAATGAGAATTTGAGTAATTTGACGGACTTAGTGAAAATGAAGATAACCCAATGAATGAGTAGAAATTTTTTTTAGGCCGAGCATGAATAGTAACTTTATGGGCCTGCAAATGAATACTAACTTTGAAATCAGGACCAAGGATAACCCTAAGGCCAGAGGAACTTAGACCCAAAGACCAGGGTAGAGTATTAGGTCTAGGCCTGGGTGAAGATATTTTAAGCTTCCGATAGAGATATTTTACACCTTCAGTAAAGTTTTGATTTGCATTTTTTAACACCACAAAAATGGCTTGATAGCCAAGTAACCACTACTAATCACGTCTTCCTATGTGGATGGCATGGATTAAAACTTGGAAAACAAGTTTTAATCTTGGCCTTTCATTAATTTTAATTTCACTTGGGGCTCAATATCTTATCCGTTCGGTGAGATTTTGGTGTGTGATTTTAACACTTAAAAAGAAACTTGTTCACTAAGTTTAAGTGAGCCACCTATCTTGAGGCAAGTGGATGGCCAAGATTCATTCTTTGACCAACAAATAAATCCTAGCCATTCATATAATTTATTTTTCAAAAAGAAAGAAATAAAAGTTTCAAACTACATAAATACTACAAACTAAGCTAAGCAAAGATTAAAAAACCATCACCACCCTTATGTCTCCTTCATTTTAGGTCAGCACCCTTCTAGAACACCATCTCTATTGTTCTTTCTCTCAAAAACCTAACCCTAGCTCTAAACCTTTAAAAATATAAGTTTCCTTCACTATACTTCATCTTCTCATCACAATTTACAAAACTAACTGATTGGAATTTTAATTCATCACTGTTTTCCACCTTGAGCCATAGTATACTACTACCAGAAGAAGGATTTAGTGCTGTTTGGAAGAGCTTGGAGTGAAGAAAATCATTTTATGGAAGATCACTTTAAGCTAGAATCCTTAATGCTTCGAGAATAGGTTTTTTTGCAGCCCTTTCTTTCAAAATTATTTTTTAAAGTTATTATGCAATCCTCGGGGATTGCGAAGTCAGGGAGAGATTGTCGGTGCAAGGAGGAACGGACAAGGAACGGCTCCTGGCAGACTTCGAAAGTGGAGGGGTACATGAATGAACCGATTACACACCCGAATGAGAGGGATCCTAAGACTGTATAGGTATGGGACTATACAATTAAGGAGGGCTTATATGAATTGATTTGTACTACCTATACCAACAAGATGCATCTTCTTTTTGGTAGCCAATCACTAAAAAACTCCACAGTTAAGCGTGCTTGACTTGGAGCAATTTTGGGATGGGTGACCTCCTGGGAAGTTTTCCCAGGAAGAGTGTGAGTGAAGACAAATCATGCTGAAAAGACCTGTGTTGGTTTGTGGGGACAGTCATCAATCCATAAAGCAACAGGGGATGTTACAGGAACCATAATGATAAGAGACTCTAAAGTTCACTTCCATTTGTTAAGATTAAGTGGGGTTGAAAGTATTATTCCTTAAAGTCTTGAAATGAGCTCTAGTAAGTTGTAAAAATGGACTTGTATCGTATTTATATTTTAAGCTCTTACATCTCATATTTATGTTTCAATGCCTTGCACCTCATATTTATTTTCAAGTTATCACTTTAAATCTTGAATACTAAAGAAATGGACTTGCATTCTTATGTCTAAAGTTCAAGTTTTGCATTTCATATTTGTGTTTCAAGTTATCACCTAAAGCTTCAAGACTTAAAAGTAAACTTGCATTCTCATATTTATATTTCAAGTATTGCACATCATATTTACTTTTCCAAGCCATCATCTCCTAATGATAAAGACTAAAATGAGGTTGCATATCACATTTATTTTCTTGCCATTACCTAAATATCTAGAGCTCAAAGACTTGCCCTTGTATCTTAAATGGAAGTTTTAGTCATGGCTACCTCTCTTGATGGTATTTTCGGCCATGACTAGTGTTGATCTTGAAAATGGAATTTTAATTTATCCTAAGGTTTAAAACTTGTGTCAATGATCTCTTTGTTTATTTTGGAAGAAATCTAGTTACTAGAAATGCTTGATCTTGCAACTTTTCAATGCTATTAGAAGTTAAAATATAGCTACTGATTTGATTCTTTTATTTCTTTTATGTATGGTTTGTTGCTGTAAAAATTAGTAGTAATTGTTGTGAAAATCATCCTTGGCACTTTAGGTAAAAACTAGTAACTAGAAACACATAAAATTGTAATTTTGAAAGCCTTTGATAACTCCATTTTTGGTTACTGCCCAAAATAATTCAGTACTGTATGGTGCTGTTTGGGGTTGTTTAAGTGTATAAAATTTGTTAATAATGAGTGTAATAATTATGTTTAGCACTTAAGGAAAGACTCGTAACTAGAAAGGATCAAAAATTTGATTTCTAAAATTCTTAAGGATGAAAATTATGGATTCTATTTCAGCAAGTCATAAATCTGTAAAAAGGTGTTTAACACTTAGTAAATGCGTAGGAATCACTCATAATTGGTATAGGAATTAATCTTAGCATCTTAGGAAAAGCCAATAACAGGAAAGGGTCAAAAACGCAATTTCTAGAATGCTGAAACGGTTTAGTTTTAGGTGATGTCAAAAATCTTTATAGCCTTGTTTTGATAATGTTCATGGGTTAAAAATCAGTACGAATCATGGTAATTGATCTCTTAGGTACATAAAAGAATAACTATTATTGTTAGGTTAACTTGAATCGTAGCTTTGACCCGCTTAAGGGCTAATGAGTAATTTCTGATAACTTGAGCATGGCTATAAGAATAATGTCTGTGATGATCTTTTGTACCTCATATATGGGTATATACACCTTGTTGAACATAGCATATATATTAGCTGAGTCTTGTCCTTGATTTCGGCATACTGGGTTGGAGCATGTTTACCTTTTAATAAAATGTTGATAATGGCATGTTCATGTGAATTGGCAATTATGTTGAGATATTTGAGGATGCACAATTGATGTGTTTTATGAGCATGATAAGTTAATTGATGAATTATGGTGATGTGATTATGTGCTCATATTTGCATCATTAAACAACATGCTAAGTTTAAGGTGACATAAAACACATAAAAATGATCCTCTAGACTTCCCGAATTAAAGGTTATGAGAGGTGATCCAATGCCCCTTATCCCATACTTTGGGAGTCGGGAATTAGCTTATCTAAAGGATAAGCGTAGGCTAGTGACAACTAGTGAGGTATGAGCTCATAACCTAGAAATATCTGAAAAGAGAATAATAGGGTGGCTCCCAAGGATAAGAGAATGAGAAGCTTAAGTCACCTAAAAGATTAATGAGAAAAAGATCATGTTATAGAGTTTTTGCATCCTTTACTTTATGACATTGATTGTATTGTGGCATTGGTTATTTATTCATGGTATATCATGTTGCATCCTTGCATCAAGACGCATACTAAAAATAGACGGGCCTCGAATCAATAATATTTGGAACAAACTAATTGGACTTGCATACTTGCCCATTATTTCATAATGTGTAACGCCCCGATTTTCTGTCTGAGAAAAAAATGACCAAAATGCCCCTGAGGTCATTTTCTGCCCGAAATACAAGGATAGCTGGCCTGGCAGTCCTCGAAGGGTCAACTCAATGTTTGAAGGGGATTAGATAGTCCTTGAGTGATTTCGAAAATGAAAATCTTGTTTTCTGTAGTTTCGAGTCAAAATGACCAAAATACCCCTATAGTGTTTTTACGCGGGTAAAGGTGCCGTTCGAGCCCGAAACTTTCCCCGAAGGTTTAAAATGATGTTTTCATGTGTTTAAAAGTATTTGTTTAAGTCCCGGTGGTCCCGGGCAGCTTTTATGCAAAATTATGATTTTGCCCCTAGAATAGTGCCGTTTGAGCTTAATGATGTAATTAAGCAAACCTAAGCAATATTAGGCTCTAATTGAAAATTAATTAATTTTCATAATTAATCTAGAGTCAAAATAAGTTATTAAAATTAATTAGAACCTAAAATTGCTTAGATTAAACCTAAATCTATTTTTAAAAACTCAAGATTCCTAGTTTTGGAATCTTAAATAGTATTTGAATAGTATTTTCTCGCTCCAATCTCCCTATATCAAAGAATTGTGTTGGCATTGGATTCCAAGTTAATGGGGTTTGAATTCATTAATTTAGTAAAATCACCTCCTAAATCTAGTCTTACAAGTCTCTAATTACATCCTTAGTCACCTAAACATTTTCTCATAAATTCCTAATCCTACGCCTAATCAATGCTACATCTAAACACACATCCTAACCCACAATTAACGAACAACTTGTTCCCCAAGTTCTTCTAAAAAGGCATGGCCACCCATACCACATCATGCCTATACCATGCTTAAGACCATGCTTGAACTCATACTTGAACCCATACTTAGCCATACCTTTGAATGACCACAACCATACTTTGAAGAAGATATTTTCCTTCCTTTCCTTCCTCAAAATTTCGGCCACCCCCTCCATTCTTTCACCCTTGGGTTGTTTTTCTATAAGTACATGCTTTGAGAGAACTTGGTCAATTTTAGATCTTTTGCAAAAGTGTAAGCTTTAGGAGTTGTCTCAAGTTTCTCTCAAATTCTCTCAAGCTCAAGAACTCTTTTTCTTCCTCATCTTCTTCAAGCTCACATAGAGCCACCACACCTCAACCTCATACCACCACCTCTCAACCATACAACATCCTTTAAACACAAAAGCTCTAAACAAATACCTCACCTTCCTTTTCTTCCTCCTTTGGCCGAATCTTCTAGCTCACTTGGAAGGAAGTTTTTCTTCTCATTTCACTTCAAGAACCAAGCTTTCCTCTTCATGACTTGGGAGGGACTTTGTTCTTTAAATTTTGATCTTGTAACGCTTTGATAAAAATGAGCTTTTGCTAGTTTCTCTTGAATTTAGAACTTCTTTTCTCCCCTATGTATTTCGGCCTTGGAGCTATTCTTTAAAAGGAAAAAGTTGGCTTGATGATGAGGTTTCAAGATAATGGACTTATGATTACCATTTGAGGAACCTCTAAAGTTTGAAACTTGGTTTTGATTTCAACACATTTTGGGTATTCCTTTGCTTTTCTTTGAACATAGTTTTCGGTTTTCCTTTTCTTTTCTTTTCCTTTTGGTTTCAGTTTTTTTCCTTTTCCTTTCTCTAAGTTTCGGCCATCTTTCCTTTTTCTTTAAGTTCTTGAGCTTTTATTTTTAAGGGTATAAGGGAATATTAACTTGATTTGTTCTTTTAATCCATTTCCTTAGAACTTGATGATAAAGTTCACACCATATGGTTTCTATGTAAACCTTAGTACAAAAACTCTAAAGCTTGCTTTATCTTATTACGATAAGTTTAGGTTGAGGTTTAAGTTCCTTTAAAGTCTTGCTAGAGCTATAGTGAAGAATATAAAATGGACTTGCATTCATATTTACTTTCCTTGCCTAGAACATTTATTATTTCGGCCATCACCTAAAACGTAAAGATTAAAACAAGAGTTGCATTTTCCTATCACCTAATAATTAATTTCGAAGCTTGCCTATTTCAGCCTTAAAGTCGATTGGTGTGGACCCTAGAGCACTAAAATAAAGAATTGGACTTGCATTCATATTTACTTTCCTTGTCTAGCATATTTATATTTCAAGTCATCACTTAATTCCTAAAAGATAAAATGAACTTGCATATTTACTTTCAAGCTTTACATATTTACTTTCAAGTTTTGCATATTTATATTTCTAGCACCTCATATTTATATTTCAATTTCTTGTATCTCATATTTACTTTGAAGTCCTCACTTTACTTTATAATGAAGAATAAAATAGAATGCATAGCACGTATACTTTTTGTCATCACTTAAAGACCCTAGAGCTCAAAAGACTTGCCCTTTTATCTCAAGCTAAAGTTTGGTTATGGAAGCATTCACTTGAATGCACAATTCGGCCATGTGATGATGATAAGCTTGGTGTGAGTTTCATCTAGTCACCAGTGCCCATAATCTATGTCTTAGGATTTTCTTAAGCATAGGAGAACTCAAAGAATATTTCAAGTATGATTTTACGTTTTAAATTCCAATCTTGGGCCAACTCAAATGGTTGCTGCCCTTGTTTAGTTTATGATGATTTTAATAAAACAAGTTGGTTTCCAAAGAGTTTTAGAAGTCCTAAAGTGAATCCATGAGAAACTAGTGACTCATGTGTATTGAAAATGAAATTTCATGCTTGGTATGATGATGAATGAATTTGGTTCTGCATTGATGATTTGGTTGCTGTTTGATGATGATTTTTAATATGGTAGAATGTGTAAAAATTATATATATTGAGGTAGGAGTCTTTCTATACATGTTAGGAAAGAAACTAGTTTTACAGAAAACCATAAAGTTGAGTTTTAGCATAGTTTTGACCTATTTGTTTTAGCCACTGCCAAAACTGTTTTAATGGAATAACATTCAGTTTAGGATTGTTTAATTATGAAAAACTTGGTAACATTTGAGGTAGGATTGATTTTTAGCACCTATAGGGAAATTAGTAACTAGAAAACCATAAAGTGCAATTCTAGAACACTTAGAAATATAATTTTCTGATTCTATTACAGAATGATTAATCATAGCAAAAGTGATCTATAATTAGTGCAAATGTGTAGGAATCCCTCATGTTACACAATTTTACTTTGTAATTTTTCTGTCATTAGACATTACTCAATTACCCAATTATCGTAGGTAATTATTACATAAGATTTGAGGGCGAACAATCCACAATAAAGGAATATAACATTAGAAGAGAGGTTAGGCACGATTCATGCAGTCGCAAATCCAGAATTTGTACGTATAAAATGACCAAAATACTGAAGTTATTTTACTCAGAAAATGAGGATCGTGGGCCCCACCTATTCTCAAGGGGATATTTTGAGGATAATAAGGGATTGTTTGTGTTATGTGTGTTAATAGAGCAGAAGGATCTCAATTTTGAGTTCAGGCGAAATGACCAAAAGCAGCCCTGCGGTATTTTTAACTCCGATGTCGTGCCGACTGAGCCCGAACCTCACTAAAATGTTTTAAAATGTGTTTTTAAGCCATGATTAACCATTAGTTAAGCTTTCCGGGTGGCCTCGGGCAATTTTTAAGTGAAAGTACGATTTTGCCACATTTTTGAAGGCGATTTGCAATTCGGGATTTTTGATTCGTATCTGAACAAACCTAAGCAATATTAGGCTCAAATTAAAGCTTATTAAATTCTAAATATTAATCTAGAGTCAAAATTATGTATTTAGATTGATTAGAACCCAAAATTGCTCAAAAACACCCAAAATTGCTTACTAATTCACTTAAACCCTTAACCGTAAATTCTCTAAATTACATGAATACCTTGCCTACACCTAAATAATGCATGGAACACACAAATTTCACTTCTTTGGGCTGTAATGGACGAAATTATTGATGCCATTATGCAGCTGAATTATTGCCAAAAGTTGCACTTAAATAAAATGTCAAAATGTCTCCATATGAGACATAATTCCTTAATTTCATACAACTTTGTCTAAAATGATTTTCCTCCCTTATTTCTCCTGCAAAATTCCGTCCACTACCTCATCATTTTGGCCAATTAGAAGCCTCAAAATCTTCTATAAATAGGCATGCTTGAGTGGTCTTGGAATGCTTGGTTCATAACTAGTATTTAGGTGCACCAAAAACTTCCTTTCTTACTCCTCTTTGGCTGAATTCTTTCTTCAATTTTCAAAGAGATTTTGTTTCCATTTCACTTCAAGAAACCAAGTTCTCTTCCTCTTCTTCAACTCAGATTAGGTAGGGGAGTAGTTTCTAAATTTATTTCTATGCTTTGAGGAGTTGTGTTTTTAGCTCAAAATGATGAAATTATGAACTTGCTTTAGCTTTTAATTTTGGCTTTCCTCTTCAATTTTCTTTAACCAATTCAACCATATGGCCTAGGTGGAACTAAGATGATGGCTTGATGATGAGGACCTTGAGGGTGGGTTGTAAATCCATCACAAGTTAGGCCTCTAAAGCTTGAAAATTCCACTTGATGCAAAACTTTAAAAAATAATGCTTTATGATGCTAAAACAAAGATTTTTAGTTTAGAACTTGAAAGATGTATTTTCCTTTTATGTTTTATTTCTTGTTAAGATATGTATTGGGTTGAATTTATAATTTTTTTAAAGTCTTGAAGGAGCTCTAGTAAAGAAACAAAATGAATTTGCATCCATGATTAAGTTTATGCTTTGCATAACCATGTTTACCTTCTATGTCATCACTAAATTTTCAAGAATGAATAAATGAACTTGCATTTCTCATGTTTAAATTCCAAGCTTGTATCTCATGTTTATGTTTCAAGTCATCACTTAATCTTTCAAGATAATAAAGAGGTTGCATCTCATATTTAATTTATGCTCTCACTATATTTTATAATGGCTAAAAGAATCAGCATGGCATGTTTATTTTATGCCATCACCTAAAGATCCTAGAGGCTCAAAGACTTGCCCATGTATCACAAGCAAGAAATATGATTATTGGAGTTAAAATTTATTCTTTAAAAAGTCTTGAGATTGGAGCTTAAAAAGATGTAATAATAATATTCTCTTCTCCCTCTCTTTGGTCTATGTCACGGACTACCGCTCGGTTCTTAATATTCTCTTCTCCCTCTCTCGGTCACATGCGGACTACACGCTCCGGTTTCTTAATATTTTCTTCTCCCTCTTTGGTCACATGCGGATTACACTTGCTCGATTTCTTATATCATGTTTATATTTCAAGTTCTTGCATCATGTTTAATTTTAAGTCATGACCTTAAATCTTAAAGATAAAGAAATGGAATTGCATATCATGTTTATAATTCCAAGCTATCACCTTATAAAGATAAGATTAAAATAAGGTTGCATAGCATGTTTATAATTCTAAGATGTCACCTAAATCTCTAAAGCTCAAGACTTACTCCTTTTATCTTAAGTGAGAATTTTAATTGTGTGAAGATCCTCCCAAATTTGACAAAAGAACTAGGTTTCTAAATGAGTTTTAAGGCTTTGCAAGGATTTTCACAGGAACTAGTATTTTATATGCACTTAAAATATGATTCTATGTAATTGCATGAGGTTCATGATTCCTTGCTGATCTGAGTTTAGTATCAATGTGTGATAATGATTTGATATGATTGAAGTTGTGATAATTATGGTTTATTGTTAAGAGAATGATTCATAATTGGTTTAGTAACTAATTAGTTCTATAATTGATAATTCTATGTAAAGGATTGGATGCTTATTAAGTACTTGATATCATTGAATGATTTCTGGCTTGCATGTTATAGTTCTTTGTTGCAAATAATGAGAATGCTTGTACATGAAATATTCTTTATTATGTAAAATTTACCTTTGTTGCTAAAAGAAAATGTATCATTGTAAAAGTGTAATTTGGAAAGGTTACCTGGCTAAGGAAAGACTTGGTATTTAAGCGTGTCCATTGTGACCCACCTCTGCTCACAGGGAATCTCCCATATGCATGATTACAGTTGATATATATTATTCTAACAAGACTATAAATGAGAAAAATGTTATGATGTTTATGAATTGTATTATGATATAACATGCAAAGATTTAATGATGACTTAAACTTATAAGAAAAATGATCCTTTGGAACCATCGGACTATAGGTGGTGAAAAGGTGATTTTAACCCCTAACAGTTCTCTCAAAAGGGTAGAGTCGGGACTTTAGCTTATCAAAAGGGATAAGTATATGCTAGTGACGATTTGGTAAAATATGAGCTCATAACCTAAATTACTCCCAAAGGGTGGAGTATAGGGTGGCCCAAGGAAAATAATGATGATGATAAGATTTTAAGTCATCAAAGGCACTAAAGAATGAAATATGTGCCTTTGTGTCCATGTATAGCTAATATTATATAGCGTTCTTTTATGCATGTTATTTTGATAATGATGATGAGGAATATGATGTAATGATAAAGGAAATGTTTATTGTAAATATGACATGTTAAGAATAAGATGCATTATAAGACGCATGATTAAAAATTGACGAACCTCGGTTAAGTATTTGTCCGAACTTAAAATGAATCTTTGCATGCTCACTATTTTAGAATAATGCCGAGGTTCTGAGGACTTTGATGATGACACTTGTAGAAGGAGGTACCCTCACGAGAATTCTTTAGCAAGATTCTCACTCCCTTTTCTTTATTTCCGTCATTGTCTCAGATTCAAATGGCGACATTAAGTCTGTTCGATTGATACCCCTACTTGGGAATTCCACTATGATCCGGTGCATCGCTCGTATCATTTTGAAGAGGTCTTGTGATTCGTGTTTTTATTTACATAGATCGTCCATTTGCACATCTGTCCCTAGTTATCGATTTTCTCTTACTTCTCCCTATGGCGATGAAATGGTTTCGAACATGCACGTCCACTTGATGAAAGGATGTTACGTTCTTATCCGCTTCATCTGCTGTCCATGGATTTCCAGAGTATGTTCGAGGCGAGATATTCTCAATCGATCCTTGAGTGAGGACACTCCTACTCATGTATATTACGAGAGCTGCGCTACTCTCCACACGTGTAGAGAGGTAGTGAGGAAGCAGTTGTTCAGCCGAGGTTAGCGAGAAGGCCGTCCATGCGACCCGGCTGGTGCATCTACGTGTGTCCCGGATCGAGGAGCTCATCAGTGGATCGGTTATTCCCCATTTCCAGGGCAGTGGCCATAAAAGGTTCTTAGTAGATTTATGTGTGATCATGCACCCTAGTTTTAGGATAACCTTCAAACATGGAGTTATCTAGTTTAGGGGCATGTATTTGTAAGTATATTTTCTTTTATGGGTTTGCATAAGATAATGATGTATGAACATAACCCACCCTTTGAGTGAGGTTATTGTATGTAAATATATGCTATAATGTGCTTATGAATGTTATATGATGGAGCCTAAGTGATATGATGTGATATATTCTTAAACGTCTTATTATACCCCGCTTACTCGTTCACGTTGTACTCGGCTCATGTTTTCAATTATGTGTTTAAAAAAAAAAATGGCTCGTAATTTCACTAAGTATTTTCAAATTATGAAGAAAGAACCAAAGCAAGGAGTAAAGTCTAGTCATTAATCAGATTCAACCTAGGTGTATCTGGTTAATTACTAGGGTGTTACACCTCATGATTGGTTTAGATTTAATTTATAGCGCCTTAGGCGAAGACGGAACTTAGAAAGGGTCTAAGACATAGATTCTAGAATCCCATAAGTATATAATATTAATTCAGCCCATATTCTTATGATACGGTCCAGATTTGTTTATGATCATAAAAATGAGAAAGGATTATTAGTGGTGAACCTATAGGTGTTTAAAAGAATAAAAACGGATGTTAGCATAAATGGTTTTCAAGATTAAGACCTGTAAGGGTCAAAGCATAAGACATCATAGGTCCCAAGACATAACGAGCTTCATGACTTCAAGAGGATGTGTGTTTAATTATGAGAATGACTTGAGCATAGCATATGCATTAGATGAGCCCAGTCCTTGATTCCGACAAACTGGTTAGGAGCATGCTATCTCTTAAGAATGTTAAAAGAAATGATGTGATGACGTATATGCTATGATGAGTTTGACTATATGACTTGATATCCTATGTTGATGGAATGGCTATGCATGCTCTATATATTTCGTGGCATAAAGCAAATTTGAGGAAATTCAGTTCTGATCGTTATCTTTGCCAAATTCATCAAATTTGAGAACTTAGAAAAGTTTGCGAAAACTCCTAGGTGACACCGGTTTGGCCGAGCACCCCTAGAACAGATGTGACATAGTACTGAGATGCATTTCTCCTGCTACGGTGATGAGAAAGCAAAACCGTGGGGGGTATGGATATAGAGCCTGCCGAAGCGGACAATATTACTGTGTACTGGATGCCAGTAGATGCGTTTCAAAGAAGAAATGATGTATTACCCCATGTTAAATCTAGTGACGACTAGTTAAGGTTGAGCTCATTCCTAGGCGATAAGTGAAATGTAGTTTGGTGACCAAATTATCGCCTGGGCCGGTGAATCGATTGGATTTTTGGCGAATATGTTAAAAGGATGGTCTTTAAGAAAAGAGGAACTTAAGAGTTTGACTTATGAGAAAGATGTCACATGAAAAGTACTATGCCTTTTTTATGCCACGTACATGATTTATGTTTCCTTATGATGTACCCAAGTATCATGATTTTCATGTTAAAGTGCATATGGTATTGCCATGCATTTATCAAATATCTGTTGCACATTCATGCCATTAAGACTCATGCTAAAAGACACCCACTTTGGATAAATAGACTTGGAAAGCTTAAAACCAAACCTTATGCATGTACACCTTTTTCATAATTAAAACTGAGATGGCTAGGGACGATGACGATGACACTCGTGTTAGAGTCGGAAATCCCTACTGAGAATCTTGAATAAGTTTCTCATCCCTCTCTTTTCTTTTGTGTTGTCTCTAGACGAGGATAACAACGAGGTTTGTGACTTCTTCTAAGGTTCATGCTTAAGGGTCACACAAGCAAACGAAGCAAAAGGTCGATGCGGAAGCATAGATAGTTTAGCTTTTGGGTTGATACTTATCCGTCCTCGTAGGCGAATAAGGAACACTCCATATATATATGTGCATGTTTTGATGTAAATGATGGTACAATGATGCTAGTAATTTATGTATCTATGAAGATGTAATGATATTATGTTGTTATGTATAATACTATATTTTATGATTATGTATGGTGTGATTACTTTTTCTTCTACATTACAGTTATGACGAATGTTAGGTTAGCGCGTGGCTTGCATTTTATTTTCAAGTTTCCAAAAAGAAAATTTTATTCATATTTTCCGCTAAATATTTTAAAGAAAGGTTTCAAAGAGTGGGACTAAAAGAGTAATAGACTAATGGTTAACCTAAATACGTTCTAGGAGTATTGGGTTAAAAATTAGGATGTTACATAATGAAACCAGAGGTTCTTGAGGACGTAGATGATGACACTAGTTAGGAGGCAAGAGCCCTACTGAGATTCTTTTATAAGTTTCTCATCCCTTCTTTCTTTTCATCCCGTCTTCAAAGGATGATGGCTTCATTCATGATCTTTGTTGATGCGCCCACTTGGGAGATGCACTATGACGCCGCTCATCGGTCATATCACTTCGTTGGTCGTTGTATTGTACGTCCTTTTGTGTTTATGGAGGGCCCTTTTGCATATCCGGTCTCTAGCTTCCAATTTTCTCGTGTTTCTCCTTTCAGTGATGGCCTCGTCTTCGAGCGTGCTCATCCTCGTGAGGAGCAGACCCGCTGAACCCATCTTACCGCTTTTGCCATCCATGACTTCCCAGAGTATGTTCCTCGATCACCCACAATGGACTCTCATTACAACCCGTTCGAGGACTCGGCTACTGTGACCCAGCCTAGGAGAGGAGCTAAGGTGGCTATACGACCATGTCGAGGTGCTTACGTCCGTCCGGCTCACCACTTGGTCACACTCGATGAGCTAACGTAACGGATTGGGTACCTTCCTCCCTCCGGGGAAGGGTAGTAGTAGGAGCGAGCAGTGGACCCAGGGTACCATTGCTTTTGCCATGGCGATGATAGCCTTTTTTTGTATCTTAGAGGTTATCTACTATAGGTGCACCCCAGTAGTAGTGGTGGAGAGGAGGGACCTTGGCTAGGCATTCTGTGATCTTTTCTTTTTCCTGTCTTTATGGATGATTGTACTAACCCAACCATTCATGGTGGGTACGATACTACTCTTTTTAAGTATTTATATTATGCTACGTATTATGGAAGCTTTGATGTTATTAATGAATGCCTCCATGTCGTTGTGTTATGCTTATGAGTTGTGTTTACTTAAATTCATGTTTACTTATGGCATGTTTAATTTCTTATCGGCTTGTTGGTGTATCATACGACGTAGTTCTTTTAAGTCCACGCGGCTCACGTTTTCACTTCAAGTTTCAAAAAAAAAAAATCTACCCATATTTTCGCTAAGTATTTTAACAAAATGAAAGTTAAGAATTGAAATAAAGAGTAACGACTAATAATTAACTTATATATATCCTAGGCATGTTGGGTTAAATATTAGGGTGTTATACAGAGCCAGCAATGCGAATGGAGAATTCAAGCATATATGCTATACATAATATTGTATGAAATTCTTTACCAATAATTGAGCCAGATTGTGTTGACATGCAACTAAGATGCTTAATTTCATCAAACTTTAATATTATGTGATATTTTTGTTTTAATCTTCTTTCTTTATATTTTACTGTAGTGTTTTATGATATGAGGTTCACCATTGCCCCAGTCCTTGTTAAAGTAGTAAAAGTTTATAATAGTATATTATTGAATAATGTTTTATTTGAATTCAGAGGGAAGATTCTAATTTTGATAAAATGGATAAGTCATGGATTACAAAGCTACAAAATTCAGTTGAGTATATGAAAACGATTAGGGGTTTTCTTTTTCATTTTGCTTTTCAACATTGTTTGGTTGATCGCAAAATAATATGTCTTTGTGCATGGTATGACTTTAAAAAATGGCAACCAAGGGAAGTAGTGCAGAATCATTTAATTTATACATAATTTTATAGAGGAAACATATTTTTGCCATGGAGAGTCAAACATAGGGGAGACTAGCAATATATCGAACAATGATACTTCAAATGTCGTTCAAGATGTTGTTCTTGATGGCAATCCTATTCGCAAAATAACTGGTGATGTTTCTATGGTTGATAGGTACCATTGATATCAAAGTAAGACATTGGTAGAGCTGAAAGAGAGATGTTGAACATACCTCAAGATTGATGTCAAGTTGTAGAGTTTGAAGAGTTGGCAAAAGATGGAGAACAATCCTTGTATGAAAGGTGTACGAAGCATTCAAAACTTTATTTTTTTTTGGTTAACCTATACCACATTAAATGCCTATGTAGGATGAGTGACAAAGTGATGATAATGATATTAGAACTCTTATGTGATGTATTTGAGCATGTGATGATTCTAAGTTCATTTTATACGACAAAGAAAACTATCTGCAAGTTTGGTTTGAACTATGAAAAAGATACATGCTTGCCCAAATAATTATATGTTGTATTGGGTTCAAGATGAAGAGAAGGAAATATGTACAGTTTGTAAAAGTCTAGATGGAAATCAAGAACAAAAAAGGGTAAGGCTCATGCCTCTATTGATAGAAATATAAGGAAAAAGATGTCTACAAAAGTTCTTAACACTTTCCACTAAAACCTCATCTGTAAAGTTTTTTTTTGTCTTAAAAAATTGCTAAGGATATGATATTACAAGTCATGGATACTAAGAAGGACAACATGATGATGTATCCTAGATATTTAGAAGATTCTTGATTTAACAAACACTTTATTTGCAAAGGATCCACAAAATGTACATCTTGCATTAGCTACCAGTGGTTTTAATCCCTTTGGTAGTATGAATGTAAATTACGATAGTTGATCAATTATTCTCATTCTTTATAACACTTATCCTTGGGTGTGTATGAATCAAACTTATTTTATTCATTCAATGATAGTTCCTAGTAAAAGGATATGGAAAATGATATAGATGTGTACTTAAAACCTTTAATCAAATAGTTGAAGGACTTATGGAATGATGGTATGGATGCGTATAATTCTTTCAAGCGAGAGATATGCAGGATTCGCATGGCTTTGATGTATAGAGGTAGTGTCCCTGGGCAAGGAACCCTTTCTAGGTGGAATGCATTCATTGGACTTGCTTCTCCATCTTGCAACTTTGACTTCATTCCTCACCATCTTCCACATAGTAGGAAATGGCGTTTTATGGGTCATTGTTGTGATCTTAATCAAAGGCACATATTTAGATTGAACAAGGCTCAATTTAATAGAGATTAAAAAAATTTGACATCTAGTCTTCATATTCTTTAACAAGTCAAGGACATTAATGTTACATTTGAATAAAAACTAGAGAAACAAGGAAAAGGAAAAATAAGACATGGTGAACAAGCCAAACAAGGTACTCAACAATAGAAGAAGAAAAACATTTTCTTTGAGCTTCCATATTGGAAGCATAACTTGTTGCATCACAATCTTTGTGTGATGTATATTGAGAAGAACGTGTGCGATAATGTGATGTACACTTTGCTAAATGATAATGCAAAGTCAAAAGATCATGTCAATTCTTGAAGAGGCCTTATAGCCATGGGCTGTAAACGTGACCTTTAGCTAGATGATAATCGAAAGTATCCCCTAGTTATCTTTTCAATGACTAATCAAGGGAATAAGTCATTTCTAACAAATTTAAGAAACATTTGTGTTTTAGATGGTTATTAAAGCAATAGTTCTAGGTAAATTGATGTTGATAACCTTAAGATAAGTGAGATGTTGAAAAGTCATGATAATCATATATTGATAGAGCAATTTCTACTATTATCCTTGCAAAGAAGTTTATTGGAAGAGATTTTAGTAGTATTGATTGAGCTGATCTCATTTTTTGCTTTACAGATTAAAGATTTAGACAAATTGGAAGATCAACTCATACTAACTTCATTAATTAATTTTGTTGGACAATCTATGGAAACTCAAAGAAGAAGAAAGTATAGCAAAAAGGAAATGTATTATGTTGTTGACACAAGGAAAGATGGATCTTTTGTAAATAAGGAGGCCAAAAAAATATGTAAGTCTTGAATATGATTAGAATGCTTATTGTGTTTATATTATTTCTAAGTTATGTGTCTATAATTTAATTTTTGAATTCTTGAGTTTTTTGTTATTTAATATTTGTAGGATGATTTAGAAAAGGAAATTGAAAAGGGATCCTCTCAAAAAATGAAGCACATGTCAAAGTCTTTTGAAAAAAGCACCTAGGATATGTTCAAGGCATGGGATTTGATGTCTTTCCATCCTAGGAAGGAAAAATAGTGGATTATTGATTTGTATCACTAAATGGAGTTGTTTGTTACTTTTTGGTCCCTTTTCTTTGAAAGCTTATTTTTCTATTTGCTAGATATGCTATGACTTGCTTAGTTACTTTGTATGTTTTTTGTATGCTTAGTTAAACTTAGATACTTTTCTTTCAACTTAAAAATTTAGAAAGGCAATATTTTCTTCCAACATTTTAGATGTCTGGTGTTTCTATTGAGTTTGGTTTCTTTGTCGACTCCCTTCCATATTTGTGTCATTGGTTGGTCTTAATTTTATTAGTTTGATGCTTCAATATTAGGAGCACTTAGTGTGTTGGTTTCTCATTTGCCCAACCCACGCTATTTCTTCTCATGGCTTCTATGCCAAATTTGTTATTTGAGGACAACTATAATGAGAAAGCTATGTTTCTTTCAAGTTTAGTGATGAAAATTTTCATTTTGAGTCTATTGGAAAATATGTTAGTGGCTTGAAGTTTTCTGGAGCTTCACATATTTTGATGTCCTTGGTTTTTATTAAAGGAGAGACACCCCTTTCTTTATAATATCAAGCAATAGACTTAGGCTTACTAGGTGAAGGAATATGCTCTTCAAAGGCTAGTCATGAACTCTAAAGTCGAGGACTATTATCATCTTCAAATCACTAGTTTGGTGTTTCATAGGCTGGTATAAGATAAAATAGAGTATCGCAAGCTTCAACTCAATCAAATTTAAACAATTATTGTTTATCCAAGTTGCACAAGAAAACATAGTAAAAGATGTGGGTTGTCTCTCATAAGGAAACAATGCTAATTAATTAGAGAGTTTTTTTGTTTTTGGGAGAGGGAGTTCTTGTATTCAAAAGGTAAATTTCTGAAGATAAATTCAATGATAGAAAGCAATAGAACAAGGTAATTCTTAGGATTAGGATATAGTTTATCATCTGCATGCAAAATATGAAAGAAATGGTATGTGACTTTTCATGTTAATTGTCTAATCAACAACAAACGCAACAATAACAACCTACCAATCACAAAAGCATGCAGCCAATAAGTCTTAATCAATAAGTACACTAATTAAAATCAATGAAATCATCACAAGTCTAGCATGCTGTAAGATCCCCTAAGTACAACATCATCCTTAAGTCATGACATTAGACTTAGGAGTTGTTACTTATAAATTAGAGAACCTTACTTAAGTATTTATAGCATATTCGATCGAGTCGTGTAGTAACTATGTCGTACTTCTATTTAAATATATAAAAAGGAAACAAAGTATTATAGAATACATATCCAAATACTAGAAAAATTTCTTCTATGAGCCTTAATACATATCTGTCTTGTTAAACATTCATAAAAACAAAAACTAAAAGTGGTCTTTAGCTATCGAGCTATTCTGAATCAGACATTTCCAACATAGGCAGCTACAGTATTCTTGTGATCTATATGGAGATGAGATGCGAACACACAAATACATAGGTGAGAACTTGAAATTCTCAGTAGGGCTGAAATTCTTATTAAGGTATCTCGAAATACACAATAATTAATGCCATCATCATCGTCCTAGCTTTAATGCCCGGATATTGCAAAGTCGGGGAGTGATCGCCGGTGCAAAGAGGCACGGATAAGGAGTAGCCCCTGGTAGACTTCGAAAGCGGAGGGGTACATGAATGAACCGATTATACACTCGAATGAGAGGGATCCTGAGACTGTATAGGTATGAGACTATACAATTACATAGGGCTTATATGAATTGATTTGTACTACCTATACCAAAAAGATGCATATTCTTTTCGGTAGCCTATCACTTAAGAACTCCATAGTTAAGCATGCTTGACTTAGAGCAATTTCGGGATAGGTGACCTCCTGGGAAGTTTTCCTAGGAAGCGTGTAAGTGAGGACAAAGAACGCTGGAAAGACCTATGTTGGTTTGTGGGGACAGTCATCAATCCATAACGCAGCAGGGGATATTACACTGACCACTTAGGTTTATTAAAAAAGGGTGTGATCATGCAGTACATATCAAATATTCATTTTAAAGTTTAAAATCGTCCTTTTGAAGTGGGTTTTTTTAGCATTCAATCACTTAATACACATGTCATAATGCTTAAGCTCATAGTAATTTATCATAGGCAAATGATTCAGTATAATATGAGTATGCATATGATAAAAAGCAATGACTATTTTTACTTTGGTAGCTTTCTTATCTTTACATGCCCTCAATATGTCAAAGGGAATCTCATCTATATATCTTTCTTATCTTCATGTGCCCTTCATATGCAGAAGGGGATCTTATATATATCTTTATCTTTATGTACTCTTGACATATCGAAGATGATTTCATCTTTATATGCCCTTGACATGAGTGCCCTTGCCCATTCCAAGGTAATGGACTTCTTATTAGGACTAAGTTCATTCCTATACATGATTATCGGATTTACTTTCTTCAACTCTCACATGGTACTATTCCTATCTAGGTTTACTTTCCTTGACTCAATGTTAAGGGGATTTCTTATTCATTCTGTAATATTTTAATAATTCATATTTCATGCTTCATGTCATATGGACAAGCATCATAATCACAATTCCTAATCTTAATCTTCTTTTGATATAAGAGCACTTGTCACAAGCATTTCAAATTTACATGTACATAACATCATCAACATGTTTACATAGTATACAAGATATCAAGCCATTAACATATAATCATAGTTCCAACTCATCAACATTCTGTTTAGAATTTCAGCCATAAAGAAAATTATGTTAAATTACTAAACATCATAAATACAGGGAAAAATAATTTTTAGAGGTAATTCAATATGTCTATGAGACCTTGTAAAAAGTTTAGTGCAAAACAAGGTCTCTAGCTATATTAACAAATTTGTACAAATTCAATGATTAGTAACTTCCTAATTCCAACCAACAAATAGAATTCCCAATTTTATCACCATAGCAAATAAACTCAATAAATTCTATAAAAATTCAAGTTTGGACCTCAACGTGTCTACAATATCCTATAAAAGTTTTAGGCAAAATTTGATCATTTGATATAGTAATAAAATTAGATAAATTCAAAACTTTAGGATTGGCTATTTAAGGATCAATCCTAACCGTCTCTAATTTTGAATTTTTAAAAATAATAAAAGTCTTCAAATGGCCTCAAGAAAAATCCTAGAGTTATCTTAAAATGTTACCTTAATATATTAGCTTCATTATGTAAAATCTAGGTTTCCAATGATCTAACTTAAAACTTCTTTTGATGAAAATGATTTTCGAACAATATCAAACTACTCCACCCATACAAACACATTAGCATCCATGTGTAACCATGCAATAAAACTAAAAATCTTGAACCCAAAAATTCATCAATCTTTCAGAAATAATTTTGAAAAAAGAAGGCTGTAAAGAAACCTTACTCTTATATAGAAGGCTTTTGCACTTATCTTGATTTTTCTAAGTGCTTTTCCACCCAATCTTCAATCCAAGACTAGCCATAATCCTCTCCTAGGTAGTGATATAGTAGTCCTTCTTTGATGGTAAAGTGAAATGCGAATTCTTTGTTGAAGTTAGATATGAAAGGTAGATTAGGTTTTGTGTTTAAGCCATTAGTTTTTGATGTTGTAGAACAAGATTTCAAGCTAGTTTATGAAGTGCTTTTAGAGATAGAAAATAGAGAGGTTGAAAAGCGAGGTGGCCAAATTCTAAGGGAAGAAATAGGATATGTGTTTTTGTGTTATTAATAAAGAAGACGTGTTAATAATTTTCACCAAAAAAAAATATAACTTTGCAATAAAAATTAAGATTTTTATGTGGCCATTATATAATCTCACTATAGATAGGAGGTGTGGCTATTCTCCATGCCATACATTTGTAAGAAGCTTGCTTTTTAAGCTTCATATGGTGCAAGAAACCGCACACCTAAATTTTACTGAACGGATGAGATATTGGCCTTAAATTAAAATTTAATGAAAGGACAAGATTAAAAATTACTTACTAAGTTTAATCCATGATATCCAGTTGGCAAAACTGTGGTTGGTAGTAGTTATTTTGTCATAATATCACTGTTACAGTGTCAAAAAATGCACATCAAAACTTCATTGAATGGGTACAGTATCTTTACTGGGAACCAAAAATATCTTTATCCGGATTTTAAGCGTAATATTCCACCCTGGTTTTGGAGTCAAAGTTCCTTTGGCTCGAACATCCTTGGCCTTAAACGCCTTCTGCATTGGTTCAAGAGATATATTCATTTATGGGCACAAAAAATACTATTCATATTTTTTTTTTGTAACTGCTAAGTCATTTCTCATAATGACTAAATCTATTAAAATTTTGAAATTCTCATTAATAAAGTCCAAATAAATTTTCGGAATAACTTTGGGTGTTACACATGCAAATTAGGTCAAACATTCAGTGCAAGCTTAATTCCCAATCAAGAATCAATCCAATCCTATTTAGTGATTTAAATTCTCTTCAATCAGTTAATCAAATAACACCTAATTTAGCACCTCAATTATGCATGATGTTGAATATCATGAATACATGCAAAGTCAAGGCCAATCCCCAAAAACAAAATCACATTCATTAATATGACAATATTAAAGGATATAAAAGATAAGGAAATTAGAAACATAAACCATGTATTTCATTGAAGCTCAAGTCTCAAGACATAATCCTCCTCCCTTGAATCCCTTACACTAGTAAAAGGAACTACTCCTTCATGGAGGTAGAGGTTACAACCAAAAATAACAACATAATCCTACGGTAGAAGAATCTAGAGAAGAATGAGGGAAGAAATGGAAATCTAGAAATGGAGAGAGAATTCTACAAAGAGAATTAACCAAGGGTTTACTAAATGAGCTAAAAGTGGTTCAACCTTCATTCTTATCTCATATTTACATCCTCAAAATTATGAAAATTTTCCCTCAAAACATCATTAAATGTATGAGTTTTGCTTTCAAAAACTCGAGTTATCACTGCAGCAATAGGAGGTCTGATTGTGGTGAGCCTGTCAGTGAGAGGAACCTTTGGGCATTTCGATAGGGGTCAATGCGGCTACTAGAGATCTCACCATGACAATAATGTGTTTGTGGTCAAAGAGAGCTTCTACCTTTTTCTTCTTCTCGAGATTTCATGCACATTTACTTGTCCTTGCTATGAATCAAAACATTGAAATTAGTGTCCAAATCAATAGGAATGTATCAATTTTCATTTTAACACAAATAGGAGTACAATCGTCCAAGAATTTTTTCTTTTAGTGCGAATGGAAAATAATGAGGGATCATGCAATAGAGTTGGAACTAATGCATTAATTATGACCAAAAACACCAAGAGTTAAGGGAAAATAATAGAAACAATCAAATTTTTCAACTCCTTCACACTTGGATTTTTCCATGCCCATATGTAAATTATAAGTCCTAACAAAAGGAAAATGAAAGATACTACTAAATCCTAAAACAAAGAAAAACTATTCCTAAGAACAAAGTATTTGATTAAGAAGGAAATTCAAGTAGGCTATCAACAAATAAATGCATGAATTCCCATTGGTAACCCAAACCAACAAAATTAATTAGCTTACAAGGTGAAAATTAATATGAATGAGCATAAATCAATGAAATGAACCTCACACGGGAAATGTTTATCTCAACTGTCAAGTGTTTAGGTTTTCCCTTGGGCACTCGATCACCTGAGTCAGTATTGCATTCCATAGGTTTACATATCATCTCAACCACCATGGGCCAAATACAAACATACACATGTATTAAGAGGGCTTATTTTGGGTTGTAATGGGTCCATGGTTTTGGGTAGGATTTCATTTAGGGAAGGTTAGCTAAAGCTTAAGTTTAAGGAAATCAAAGGCATGTTCAAATGATTCAAAGAGTGAAGAACCACAACAAATACAACCATTAATCCTAATTCCCTTTTCAAACATCCAACCCTAAAGTTGACCCAAGCAACCGACTTTATTTGTGCACAAGGAGAAATTCCTTGATAGATTCTCTTTTTTTTATATAGATATATTCATATTTACACAACCATACACCATTTTTGTTTTTCCTATTTTTTCCAATTCTAACATAATTAAAAAAAGAAAATAATAAATATACTAAGCTACCTCTAAAGGCACATGAACTCCCCTATTCAACGATTTAACCTAATGTTACCCTACTTGAATTGAAGCACATAAAAAGGCTGAAACCAAAGCTTTCCAATACCATAAACTAGGTAAATTTCATTGTTTTTAACTAAAGGATTATAATGTGTTCAATATAAACAACAAAGAAGAAACAAGGCTCAGAATGGCTCAACAAGGGATTTATAACAAGGCTCAATAAGAGATTCACAACAGGGCTACTTTTGGCTTAGTAGCTCACCAAGAAAAGGAAAAAATGTCTCAATTATTTACATACATGCAATGCAATGGCAATGCTTCAACCAAGAATCAAGCATAATGACTGTTTCAATAGAGTGAATACACAGAAGAGAAAAAAAAAGTGATCATTAAGCATAACAATCACATATAGCCAAAAAAGGCACAAGGTAAAAATCCATTCATCAATTTACATCCAATCAAAGTAAAAAATTCTTAGTTTACACAAGATTAAAATAAGAGGGGAAAACATAGAAGAAATTTCAACCAATTCTAATCATCTAAATGCTCAGTTAAAAATATTCATTTCTTTAAGCAAACAAAAGGAAGAACCTAATGATTAGCCATAAATTTAAACTCATACCAATGAAGTTAGGAGTCACTATAGTTAAACAAAACATAATGACAAGAAATTAGCTACATGAGTCCAACTCTTGCAAAATAAAATAAAATAACTAAACCTAAAATAAAAGAAGAAAAGTAAAGGATGTATGCGCAAAACAAGTTCAATTTTCCTCCCCTACTCTTAGCATGTGCAGAGTCTCATCTGCACTCAACTATATATTAGAGCCATACTAATAGGGAAAGGGAAAGAAAATCAAACTGTTGGAAGTGTCGATCCTTATTATTATCAGGATCCTCATCCTTGTCCTCAATTTCCTCAATCTCCCCATCATCATCCTCATCATTATTCTCATCAATATCAGAGTCAATAATGAACTAGAGCTTAGGATGAGGTTAGTGGAACCATGGTAGTGAACTAACATTGTAAGGATGTAGTCATCTGATGGCATAAGTAGGTGTAGTGTCGGTTATGGCAAAGGTTTGCTATTACAAGTTGCTTCTAATGCTACCCATGATCCTTTTCTCCATGGCTCCCATGTGGTGTAGTATTTGCTGCTCAAAAGCTTATAATTAAGATATGCCATTGAGTATCTACTGCCCTAGATGGTCCTTGATCTACCTTGGACTTTTTGTCTGCAATTTGCTATAACTAAGTAATGGAAGTGTCCATAATAAGGAGGGAAAACACATCATCTCATTACCCAGATGGCTTGGAACATGGAAGAACTTGGGGATGGCAGTAAAGAGGGACAGATAGGGTAGGCATCCAGTGTTGTCATGCACTTCTAACATGTGGCAAAAAATGAAAGACGCTAAATTAACATCTTTGCCCTTGACTAAGCAATAGAGAATCCAAAACGTGTCCATGGGTAAATCACCAGAGTGGGAGCATATATGAGAAGACATGATTTACTTCCAAGCTCTTGTTTCAATACTCAAAAAATTATTAGGTAGGCACACTAGCAATGATGGGCATTGACCAGAATATTACTACTTAGATTTGCCCACTATGAAGGATGCCTTTACTTCAGACCAATTAATGCCAACCATATCCTTGGACCCTACTAGGTACTCATATTGTGCCATAAGCACGTTACGATGTCTTAGGAAGCGATATTGCAATGAGGAGGAGATGTCACAAGTTTTCTCATAGGCAAAGATCTTTTGGTGGAAACTGTGCATACTAGCATAGAATTCTCGCACAATGTCTTACAAGCTAGAGTTGGGTAATTCAAGAGATAATGGGCCTAACCCTTCTCTTCAATGTTCAAAAATATTTAGTGGAAGGATTCCACTTGTGAAGGGACTCCTTAAACCATTCTTAGGCCTTGAGATCATAAAATTGGGATTCGTCCATGGTGGGTATAGTATTAGCAACAAATGAAGAAGAACTAGCAGTGGATTTGTCTTTGCCTTTGACCATGCAGCAATGGAACAACATAATATAATAGCAGTTCAAGACAGTTAAGGGACTAAATCATTATATTTTAGTATCAGTTTAATTAACAATGTAGCACAACTTTTACATCAGTAACTTTAATTAAACAAGATAATGATGGAAATAGAAAATGGTAGAGCATACCTAAAGTGATAAGGACTTTGAAATGTACTCTAATGAAGAAGGAATTGAAATACAGAAAAAAGAAAATACCTAATGAACCAAAGAACTGAAACCAAATTGTTTCCCTAGTAATCCATGACCAATGGTAGAGGAATGATGTTAGGGATTTTCTTAGGGAAGAAAGGAATAATGGCAGTGGATAGGGAATGAGTGAAGAAGGGAATGAGGGCAGTTGGGTTTCTTAGGTTTTGTAGGGAATTCTTTTGTTCAGTGGTGGAGGTGGCTATGGTGGAGAATAAGGATATGTTTTGTGGTAGAGTAATTGGGTTGAGGGAAGTGTTTTGCATTGTAGTGAGTGTTTCAATGAAGGAGGTAAAGAAAAGGATCAGCTGTAGTTTTCAATGGAAAAAGAAGAGGGTCGTCATGGCAACAATAGCAGTCATTGCAGTGATGATGGTAGAAACACATGCAGATTTGGGGTGACGGTAAAAACTCACTGTAGTGACAACAAGAGTCGCTATAGTGACTATGGCAATAATTACGGTAAATTGGGTATGGAAAAGGTAGTCTTGCCATGGTGATTATGATAGCAATGATCTCCAAGTTGCAATTATTGCAGGGGCGAAAAGGGGCATAGTTGTTGTGATAGAAACTTTATGGTAACAACAGCAACAACCCAACAGATTAACTCTGGGTCCTCAAATTACATCCCCTATAGTGGTAGGACCTACAAAAAATTTTGTGAGATTCAAGCAAAAGTGCTGAAATTAACTCAAAAATGAAAGTGAAAATAGAAAGAATATTAAAATAACTAACTAAAAACAAACAAAGTAAAAGGGAAAATGGAAAATAAAAGTTAGGGGGTAGTCTTCCAAAGCACTTTAGCTTAACTTTCCTAAGTTAGATGTGTGATGACCCTCATTGAGGGTACACAGTCTCAATCAAAACCACCTTGGGCTCAACTCTATACTCCATTGGCCTTTCATTGTAGATTTTCAAATAGTGGCCATTCATATGGAGCCAAGTCTTTGACTTAGGATCTTATGATTCCATGATACTATAGCGGTGGACATGGTTATACAAAAAAAAACCTATTATCCTTCATGAAATTCCTCCCTTAAGATGTTTTTTTCATGGAATACCTTGGTTTTCTCTCTCATAGGCTTCCATCGTCAATTCCTCTAACTCTTTCAATTGCAATTTTCTTTCAATGATAGCTTCTGCCATATCCATCTTGGATTGCCTCACAACTCAAAAAGCCCGATGCTCTAATTTAACTGAAAAATAACACATCTTGCCAGAAGCAATCCTAAAGGGACTTATCCAAATAGGCCTCTTGTAGGTAGCCTTGTAAGACAAAAGAGTATTAGTTAGGCTAGTAATCCAACCTTCTAGTTTGGTTTCATAACTTTTTCCAAAATCTGCTTAATTTCCTAATTTGACACTTCAGCTTGCCTATTTGTTTAGGGCAGTAGTGTGCATACCCTATGAACAATCCTATATGCAGGAAAGCTTCCATGCTTTGGTTGCATAAGTGAGTACCTTGGTCACTTATGATGGTCCTTGGGGTACAAACCTGCAAAACATGTTCTTTCTAACAAAATTCACAACGAAAGGAAAGTACCTATGAAATCATTGCCCCAAATAGTAAAAAACTTCATAGGACAAGGTTGTTAACACATCTCATTCTTCCAAGATATATTCCTTGCCCCTTGGCACTTGTTTTGCACTTACTTCCTTTACTTTTTTATCTTTTTTATTTGAGCTTAAGTTGTTTTCTTTTGCCTTGTAGGATTTGGAATAATATAATTAATTTCTTATCTTTATGCTTTGTTGAACTATAATGACTCTTAACTTGGTTGGTGCAAGTTTAAATTTATGGCTAGTGGTTATGTTCTTCTTTTTGTTGCCTTAAAAAAAATTGATTTTTTTTTATTCATCATTGAGATGATTGGAGTTGGTTGAAACTTTTACATGTTTTCTCGGTTAGCTTTCTTAGTTTAATCTTGCATAAACTAGGCATTTTTTTTATCTTGATTAGATGTAGACTAATGAGTGGACAATTACCTTGTTAGTTTTTTTTGCCATATGTGATTTTTATGCTTAATTGATCACTTTTGTTTTGTTCTTTTATGTGCATTCACCCTATTAGGATTGTTATTCTAGAACTTGCTCGATTCTTAGTTGAAACATTGCCATTGCATTGCATGCGTGTAAATGATTAAAGCAGCTACTAAGCCAAAAAGTAGACCCTTGTTGTGAATTCCTTGTTGAGCCATTTTGAGCCTTGTTTCCCCTTTGTTGTTCATATTTATCACATTACAAGCCTTTTGTTGAAAATAATGAAATTTACCTAGCTTAGGGCCTTGGAAAGCTTTGATTTTACCCTTTTTATGTGCTTGGATTCAAGTGTGGGGGTTGCGTAGTTGAACATGGGAGTTCATGTTCTCTTAGAGAAAGCTTAGTAGAGTTTTCATTTCTTTTTATAATTGCGTTAAAACTGAAAAAAAAGAGGAGGAAAAATAAAAATGTGTATGCTTGTGTGAATATGTATAAATCTGTATGAAAAAAAGAGCATCGAAAATTATCAAAGAATCTCTACTTGTGCATAAATAAAGTAGGTTGCTTGGGTCAACTTTAGGGTTGGATGTTGAGTAATGGAATTAGGATTGCTTAATTATGTTTGTTTTGGTTTCTCTTTCTTCGAATCATTTGTACATGCCCTTACTTTCTTTGAACTTAAGCTTTAGATTACCTTCGCTAAATGAAACTCCACCGAAAACCTTGGCCCCTTTATAACCCTAAATAAGCTCTCTTGATACATGGTGTGTTTGTATATGGCCTATGGTGATTGAGATGATATGCAAGCCAATGAATGCAATTCTGATTGAAGTGATTGAGTACCTAATGGAAAACCCATACAATTGAGAGTTAAGAAAAACATTTCTTGTGTAAGGTCCATTTCATTGATTCATTCTCATGCATATTAATTTGTCTTGTAAGCTAATTGATTTCATTGCTTTTGGTTACCAATGGGAATTCATGCATTGATTTGTTGTTAGCCAACTTTAGTTTTCTCTCATGCTCAATTGCTTTATTCTTAGGAATAGTTTTTATTTCATTCTAGGATTTAGTAGTATCTTTCTTTTCCCTTTTGTTAGGATTTATCCTTTGCATGAGGGCATGCAAAAATCCAAGTACGGGGGAGTTGATCAATGTGATTTTTCACTTGGTTTTTTTGGTCATAATTGATGCATTAGGTCTAACTTTATTGCATGATCCCTCATTGTTTGCCATTTGCATTGAACCTAGAAATTCTTGCATAATTGGACTTTAATTTTTGTTAAAATGAAAGCTAATGCATTCTTATTGGTTTGGACACTAACTATGATGTTTTGATTCATAGGAAAGGCGACGATATGTGCATGATGCTAGGGAAGAAGAAAAAAGAAGAAGCTCTCTTGGACTACAAACACATTGTCAACGCAGTAAATCTAGCAGTTAGACAAACATCTGGGAATTTCAACCAGCATCGTCACGGTGACCAGAGGTCTTGCCGTGGCAACAATATGCTAGTGGTCTAAAACAAGTTCATCTGTTTCTTCTTCACAAGCCGTCATGCACATCTGATTCCTTTTCCTATGAATCAAAATATCGTAATTAGTGCCTTAACCAAAAGGAATGTATCGGCTTTCATTTTAACACAAATTAGTATGCAGTTATGCAAGAATTTTCAGTTTCAATTCCAATGGCAAACTAGGAGGGATCATGTAATGGAGTTAGAACTAATGTATTAATTATGACCAAAAACACTGAGAGTTAAGGGAAAAGTAACAGAAAAATTTTTCTGAATAAAGGACGTAATTTTGGTATATTATTTAAAACATTGAATTTTTGCATCAAAGGACGTATTTTTTTGTCAACACAAATACATATTTTTATAGTGTATGTCTTATGAAAAATACTTGTGCTTGATACTTGTTCTTTTCCCATTATAGATATATTATCTTTTATTAGGTCTATTTGACTTACTGTTATTTTCATGTTTGAGATCCTAATGCAGGTCTAACTTTTTATCCTCTTGCTAGTTAGAGTGATCACCCTTCCCTATGGTAAGCAAATACATAATTGTGAGAGGTCCACATTGTAGTTATTCGTTATGTACTTTCAAGGATTATGTTGGGTTGTATAAATTTTAGTGATGCTCTATCAACAATAGGTGGAGTTATGCTTCTTTTATTTTACTTTGATGTTATTGAACTATCCAATTTGGTTGTGTGGTCCATTAGTACAATAAACATGAATTATATTTTTTTTTTCTAACAACAATAAACATATTCATTATAGTCACTTAATTTAATGAGGCCTTAATTCAAAATGAGCATTGCAAACAAGGTAGTTAGTCCAAAGATTAATTATAGAGGATAGCCCTTCTTATGTTGTAGTGCTAAGGAAAATAACTAATAAAGAGACATTAATGAGGTTTTAGTGCTTTTCTCTCAATCCTCTTAATTATTTCTACTTTCTTAATTGTGTTTGAGTCATTATGAGAGGAAATTCGACATTATTGTATTAATATTGTAACTACCAACTTTGATGTGGTGGCCTTGTGCATGCTCAATTGGTTTCAACAATGTTTGACTTGATTGCAAGTTAAATGCATTTGTTATTAATAAATGAATAAAAAATTATTAAATATAAAAAACAACCCTCAACAATTAGTATATGGCAACTCCTTTGACACAAAATTTAATATTTTATTTTGATTGGAAAATGATATATCATAAAGCAATAAAATAAAGGCCATTCTTTTTTTTTAAAAAAAAATTGTTTTAACATATGCATATTATTACTCAAAAGATTATTTTCTCATTTTTTTTTACAAATAATACCATGGTTTAGACTTTAAACTCTTTTCATATTTTTTCAGTGCACAACTTGTCTATCACTACACCTAACCGTTGTTGATAAATATTCTTTTCAATAACATATTATGATGATACACAATAATAAAAAATTATTAACTAGTTAAAAATTACTCAAACATAAAATAAATCAGTATTAATTTAATAGAACAATAAATACAATTTAAGAACGCATACGTTTATTACATATTGGACTTCCAAAAAAGAAAAGGTTGTCAAATATTCAAGTACATCGCATTGGGACATAATCCATACAAAATACACTTAATAATTTCTTAACCCCCAAAAGGGAAAACAATTACATGAAGATAAAATAAAAATCATTTAAAGAAATAGTCACATTTGCTTATTTTGTTTTCTATGGGTTATGAGCTTTCCAATCTTAATATTCAACCCCCAAATTAACAAAAATATAAAAAAAAGAAGAAAAAAAGCCACCATTACAATTATATAATAGTGTTTCTAGTGTTTACATAGTCATAAAATATCTACAAAGAGCACTATTTTTCTCCTACCTATCTTTAAAGCTCAAAGAAACTTCTAGTTTTCTTTTGTAGCTATGGATCCACCACGTAGGAGGTTCTACTTTTACAATGGAGAGGAGGTGGAGGTGTGTAGCAAAGAAGAAGGGTTTCTCGGCTCTTACTATGAGGCCACTATTGTCTCATATCAACCTAATGGTTGTTATCAGGTGCAATACAAAAACCTGCTGCAGGAAGATGGGTACACACCTCTCGTTGAGGTTGTGTACCCAGGGGAGCTTCGCCCTTTGCCACCTCAAATTCACACTTCTGAGTTCTCACCTTACCAAATCATTGATGCTTACCAAAATGATGGTTGGTGGGTTGGAGAGATCAGAGCAAGAAGGGGTTCTCTCTACTCTGTGTATTTTAACACCACAAATCAAGAGATCACATACCATGCCCCCCAGATTAGGGTTCACCATGAATGGGTGAATGGATTGTGGATTTTATTTTGAGGATGACAATAAAACAAAATTTGATATCTTCTTTGTTGTCTATTGAAGATCTTTAAAGATGTAAGGATCAATCTTGTACCTTTTTTATTCTTTTTTAATCTTATCCTCGATGTATTTCAAAAAAAATAAAATAAAAATGAATGGGATGAAATTTGGATTAAACAATGCAATAGATTAATTTTTTATATGGGGATGTTGTTAAACAATGTTTTCAATTCAAAAGCAATTGACTCTTAGATGTTTCTTTGCCTTTCATTTTTCATTTTTAGTGCAATTACACACGACATTTCTCTATTTACAAAATTGCCACTTAAAGGTCCTAGGATTTATTAGGATCTTATTAACTTGCGTTACATATACTATTAGATTGTTTTGTTAATTTATGTAAAAAAAAAAAGACAAAATGTGACATGCACATGATTATCAACGGAAAAAGTTATAATTATGAACTCCTTACATGAAAAAAATAGTATTTTAGTCAATCTACAAGTCAAATTAGCCAAAATATTATAATTTTCTCGTCTATAATTATGTACATATCACATATTTTCTTCTTTAAATTAATGACCCAGTAATTGTAGTGTGGTCACTCTAATTTTATAAAATCATATGAACTTCTAGTGACAATTTTAAAAATAGAGGGGTTTGGTACAATTGTACTAAACCTCAAGGATGTCAATATAATTCAAAATTTAACTCTTTGTTATTTGGTGTTGGTGTGCTTGAATACACTTTAATGGATATATTAGGGAAAGCTCAAGTGTTTGGTTCTTATTCTTATAAATAATACATGATGTTGAAAATACAACAACAAAATAGATTTAGTTAATTAAAAAATCAGTCAAATATATTAGAAATCATCGTTAACTTAATAAAAATTTATTATAATTTAATAGCGCTTTCATTTTTCTATGGACTCTTAAAAAGGGAAAATAATCTAAAATATTTAAGTATGTCACTTTTGGAAACAATCTACACAAATTACACCAAATATAATTTATCAAGGCAAAAAAAAAAGAAAAATAATTATAAAAAAATAAAATCAAAATCATTCAAACTATTTACCCATTTGTTTTCTATTAGTTACAAGTTTTCAAATCTCTAAATTCATTCACCCAAATTAACAAAAGGAAAAAATCACCTAAAAACCAAAAAAAGAAAACCACAACAATAACTATATAATAGTGTTTCTATTGTCCACATAATCACAAAAGATATCTACTTAACCCTGTGTCACTATTCTTGCCTTTAGAGCTCAAAGAAAATTATGATATTGTTATGCAATTATAACTCCCTCAGGATAACAACATTTTTTTAAGCTATAATGTTGTCATCATTACCAATATCATTTGTGCTTTTGGTTTACTTTACTTTTGGAAAATAACTTAAGTTAAAATAGAAGTAATTTTTTTTAAAAAATTAAAACATGAGCCATAATCAATAGATATAGAGACAATTTAAGAACTGAATAATATCACTTTTCACTAAAGTAAATATAGTTCTTACATTAAGTACTTAAAAGATAAATATAACTAAACATAGGAAGAACAATCCTAACAACTCATACCCTCACATACTACTAATAATGGTAGAGATCAAGATATATGGCACATTCAATGCCACTTCCCAATTGTCTACTAGATCACAGGAATCCTCAGATGGATCTTCCTCTTTACCGATGTCTTCGTGATAAACTGCATTTAATGGCTCAAAGACAAGGGGTCCTTTTTTCTTCTTTCCATTCCTGGTGTATTCCCAATAAGAGAATATCATCAAAAGGGCTAGCTGGATAGAATTCTTGACTAAACAAAGAAAAACCAAATGGTATACCAAAGAAAATCCAAATGTTCTACCAAAGAAAATGTAAATCCTAATGGTGGCTTTCATAGTGACCAATATGCAGTTTGTGTTACATCGTAATAGACATCAAAACCCATCGTGCCCACAAACACAGCCACTAAAGTAATATCTATTAAATGTATCAGAATAGTAGGAGTAAGAAAACCATGTTTTCTTAGTAGGAAACTTGAGGTGCAATTAATAACATTTCCACCAATTTGAGTCTATTATGAAAGATGTGCATGCAATAATGTTCACTTTTATTTTTTCGAAAACATCCTTTAGTTGAGGTGGGTTAATTTTAAACATACATTTGTGTTAACAAACATGTATAAAAACATTGTAAAGCATATATCATAACAATATTAATCTCATCATAATTAACATAACTAATCATGCATGTATCTCTTTTAGTTTTAACATCTTTCATCTTTAGCCTCCAACATAATTGGGCTTTCATCCACCCATGCTATGACATTGTACACATAACATGGCTTTCATCTACCCATGTTATGGAACATATAACCTATTACCTGTAGCTATAAGAGTGTACGAGAAGGGGGGTTGAATTGTATTGTGCATCTAAAACATTTAACAAGATACTATTAAGCATTTAGCTGGAAGCGTAGCGGAGATAAGATTAGTTGTTTTAGAAAGTAGATTTCTAAAGCATAAGATAAATAAAAAAATGGCTAGAGAATTATAACAGCATATATTAAATAGTAAAACGTAGTAGAAAAATAAAAGAGATAAGGGAGAAGAAGATGTGACACAAATATTTTTATACTGGTTCGACCAAACTTGCCTATATCCAGTACTCAACACAAGTTGAGGTTCCATTAACCATCTTTCTCAAACCAAGAAAGAAAAACCAGATAGTTTTTATATTAACCTTTCCAAGCTCTCATTTATGACTAGCAGGTAACCCCTACTGTCACAAATTGAGTAGTTATTCAACAGCCTCTCTAAGCTAAACCGAGTAGTTATTCACTAGCCTCTCCAAGTTGAACCTTTAGTAGTCTTGTGTTAGCCTCTGCAAGCTAGCACCTGTGATTAGTAGACAACCCTTATTGTCACAAACTTGAGTAGTTATTCATCAACCTCTCCAAGCTAAATGTTGAGTAGTCTTGTACTAGCCTCTCCAGTTAAACCATGACTAGTAAGAACACTTTACTGTCGTGTTGTAAATAGTTTTACATTAACCTCTCTAAGCTATCTCACACATATCTCTACTGGATCGAGGATACAAAGGTTTTGTGTTTAGGTTGCCACTCAAACTAACCTATGCTCAAGTTTTGTAACACCCCGATTTCTCTGTCCGAGGGAAATGACCAAAATGCCCCTGAGGTCATTTCCTGACCCGAACTCGAGGGTAACCAACTCGGTCGTCCTCGAAGGGTCAACTCAATGTTTGAAGGGGATTAAATGGCCCTTGAATGCTTTCGGAAGCAAAAATTTCGTTTTCCGCAGTTTCGGGTCAAAATGACCAAAATACCCCTATAGCGTTTTTACGCAGGTAAAGGTGCCATTTGAGCCCGGAACTTTCCCCAGAGGTTTAAAAACATGTTTTCATGTGTCTAGAGGTTTCTGTTCAAGTCCCGGTGGTCCCGGGCAGTTTTAGTGCAAAATTACGATTTTGCCCCTAGAATAGTGTTTTTGAGCTTAATGACGTAATTAAGCAAACCTAAGCAATATTAGGCTCTAAACGAAGATTAATTTATTTCCCTAATTAATCTAGAGCCAAAATAATTTATTAAAGTTAATTAGAACCTAAAATTGCTTAGATTAAACTTAAATCCCTTTTTAGAACTCAAGACTCCTAGTCTTGGAATCTTGAATAGTGTTTTCTCTCTCCAATTCCTTAAATCAAGGAAATGTGTCTAGAGTTGTTTAGACTCTAAATTGAGGATTTAACTCACTAATGGTACAAGACCACTCCTTAATTATGTCTAGACCACCTTAATTTCCCATTTACCTTCCCTAAACACTTTCTTACAAATTCCTAATCTTAAGCATAATCAAAGATACACCTAAACACAACTCTAAACCACAATTAAAATGCAAAGAAACCTCCCCCATGGGCTGATGCATATTCGGCCATCTCTCTCCAATTACCACACATATTAAATTGTTTTCTCACTCAAAGAACCATGCTTGAGCCATACCTTGAGCCATACCTCACCATGCCTTGAACCATACCTTACCATACCTCAAGAACACATTATCTCACCTCATGGAACTCATGGAAAGCCTCCAATCTGCACCCTCATGGCCAAAACCTCTTCACCCATGAGCTCCCTCCATTTGTTTCATTTCTCTATAAATAGAATGCCTTGAGGAGCTTGCACCACTTTTAGATCATTTGCTAAGTTTAGGAACTCTCAAAGCTTTTCTTTTTCTCTCAAAGTTTTTGTGTTCTTCAAGTTCTTGGAGTTCCTCAAGTTCTTCATCTTCTTCATCTTCTTCTTCCATCTTCAAGTTCATCACATCAAGTAGGGATTTTCTTTCATGTATTCTTTTCTTTAAAGTTCTTGTTTCAAGCTTGATGTTCATAGTTTCTCTTGTTTCTCTTTAGAACTTCATTTCCACTCCTTTTTCCTTTTCATTTTCGGCCATAGGCCTTGGAGAACAAAGGAATGAGAGCTTGATGATGAGAGTTTCATGATGATGTTCATCACTTGAAACAAACTCTAGAGCTTGATCTTTGTTCTTGAGCAAAAATGTTTTTAGTTTTTCTTTTCTTGAACTCTTAAGAACTTTAGCTTTGATGATGTTTTTAAATGGCTCTATGAACTCAATGATGAGGACTCATGATGTTGGTGTTAATATATCACCAAGATCATGAACTCTAGAGTTTTAAAATGTTCCTTTTCTTCTTGAAGATTTCGGCCATTTCCTTAAATTTTTCTAAGCTTCATGGTTTGATTTCCTAAAAATATCATGTTAAGTTTTAAAGAACTCTAAGCTTGACTTTACCTTGTTTGGATGAGTTTGGGTTATGGTTTAAATTCCTTTAAAGTCTTGTTAAGAGCTCTAGAAAGATAAAATGAACTTGCATAATTTATTTTATGCTTACATCCATATTTACATTCTTGCTATGCATCTTTGCTTTCTAGCTATCACCTAAGAACATAAAGATTAAAATGAAACTTGTATCATCACTTAATTTAATTCTCGAAGCCTTTCTATTTCGGCCTTAAAGTCGATTGTTGTTGGGCCTAGAGCACTAAAATAAAGAATTGAACTTGCATTACCACCTAATTAATTTCTCGAATGCCTATCTATTTCGGCCTTAAAGTCGATTGTTGTTGGGCCAAGAGCACTAAAATAAACAATTGAACCATGCATATTTACCTTCAAGCTTGCACGTTTAAGTTTATGCCTTGCATATTTAAATTTAAGTCATCGCTTTACTTTGTAAGCAAGATTAAAAATGAAAAGCATGAGCATGTTTAGTTTATGTCGTAACTTAAGAACCTAGAGCTCAAAGACTTGCCCATTTCATTCCAAGTTAAAGTTAAATGTGAATGTATTCCTTGAACGCATAATTTCGGCCAAGTAGTGATGATGGACTTGCAATGAGTTTTCATCTAGCTACTAGGACCAATAGTCTATGTTTTAAGTTTTCCCCAAAGCTTTACAATCTTTATAAGGTTATGTCATCACAAGTTGTGATTTTATTATCTTTTAGGGGATGGAATATGTTTTGGTCAGTGACCTAAGGCTTCGCTTAGCCTCTTGATGAATTAAAATGTTTTGCAAAGAGTTTTAGAAGTTCTAGATTGATTCCAAGAGAAACTAGTTAACTTATGTACCTAGAAATGTCCATTTAACTCTCTCATTTAAGTTAAATGTTTTCGGTTCTGATGTGATGAGTGTGATGCTGTATGATGATGTTTTGATGTGTTGGAATGTGTGAAAATATCATATGATGATGTAGAAGCGAACCTATGCATGATAGGTAAGAAACTAGCTAACTAGAAATACCGTAAAGCTAGAATTTAACATAGTTTTGACCCATTTGTTTATGAAACTAATCCAAACTGTTTTAATGGGAACATAATCAGATTTAGATTGTTTAGACATGAAAAACTTGGCATCATTTGAGTTAGAATTGAATTCTAGCACCTATGGGGAAACTAGTAACTAGAAAACCGTAAAAATGCAAATGTAGAACTCTTAGAACATTTAATTTTCTGGATTCTGTCCAGCACCCTTACAACATGGTAAACATGATTAATAATTAGTCCTTAAGCATAGGAATGCCTCATAATTGATTTAGATTTAATATATAGCGCCTTCGGCGAAAACAGAACCAAGAAAGGGTCTAAAACGTAAGTTCTAGAACCCCGTATTCACATGTTAGGATTTCCACCCTATGCTATTCAGATTTAAAAGTAAAATGAGAGGATTATGAATGATGTTTAATTATGAACCTTAGGTGCTTAAAATATGAACGACGGATGTAGAGAACTATATCTCAAGATTCAGACCCGTAAGGGTCAAAGCATAAGCTACCGTAAGGGTAAGCGTTTGGATGATTTATGATGATGCATGAAGTATGCTAATGATGATGATGTTATTCATATGAGGAATTTATGAGGTTATATGTTTATGTGGCATAAAGCAAATTTGGAAGGAAATTCAGTGTAATGACCACAGCCGCCAAATTCCGACAAATTTGGGGACTTAAAGAGATTTTGAAAATTAAGGTACTAAGATGGGTTCTAGGATGACACCGGTTCAGCCGAGCACCTCCATAGAACTCATGTGACATCGGTACCATTTTATACTCTTAGGTGACACGGGTTCGGCCGAGCACCCTTAAGAGGTTTGCCCCCTAACCCGTACTCAGATAGTCGGGATTTATGATTTATGATACGCTTATCGTTAAGTGGTAAGTAAGAACTAGTGACGACTAGTTAAGGTATGAGCTCATAACCTAGATGTATGACACGTTCTGGGTGACACCGGTTCGGCCGAGCACCCCCAGTTCGATTGTCTTTTAGGGTGGCCCATGAGGAAGAGAAGTTTCATGATTATGATTATGTCACTAAGTTTTGTCCCATATGAATGTTACTATTGCCACTTTATGCCACCAAGAATGATGATGCTTGATGTTATGTTTTATGTATGTGCATTAGGTAGTGCCATGCATACATTTTCTATTATGTTGCATTCATGACATTAAGATCATCCTAAAATGAATGGACCTTGGCTAAAATATGTTTTTAAGTTTAAAATGAACTTAATACATGCTCGATCGCTTTGTATAAATAAACCCAAGGTTCCTGAGGACGTAGATGATGACACCTAGGTAGTAGGAGGCCCTACTGAGATTCTTTAGTAAGATTCTCACTCCCTCTATCTCCTTCTTTCCGTCACGTCTTCAGATGGCGACGTTCGTGATGTTCGTGGACACGCCGACATAGGAGGTGCACCATGACCCGGACCACGGATCATACCATTTTGTGGGTCGATGCACAGTTAGAGTATTCATGTTCATGGGTCGACCCTTCACTCCCCTTGTACATTCCCATCGTATCTCCCCCGTCTCACCTTTTGGCGATGGCCTGGTGTTCGAGCGCGCACGTCCCCGAGTTAGAGCACACACCACTTAGATGGGGATGAACCTTCTTTTGTTTAAAAATTATCCTATTAGTTGCACTCGGGTAGGGGAGTAGATTATGTTTATGTTTATGTTGTATTTTCTTTCATGTACTTCCATGTACCAAATCAAGTCCCACGCTTATAAGTGGGCAAATTATAATTATATATGAGATGTTATTCAGTGTCTCTCATGATGTGCCCTTCTATGCTTTATGCTATGACGTTATGAGATGTATGTTTTGTCCGTTGCAAGTTATATCGCATCACGCGGCTCTCACTTTTATTTCAAAAAAAAATTACCCGTATTTTCCGCTAAGTAATTCAAAGTTAAATGAGAACTATGAAGTAACAGACTAATGATTAACCTAAATATGTTCTAGAGTATTGGGTTAAAGATTAGGATGTTACAAGTTTCCTTAACATATACATGAAGAACTTGGAAAAACTTGAATGACTTCTTTCTATCATTTCTTCTTAGGAAGAACATATATCTATTCAAAGGATGTAGAAAGAAGATTTTTACAAGTAAGAAATCTGATTACATGATGATATAAACCTTATTGGATGTGAGGAGAGATTTTCACAGAGTTTCGTCTTTTTAGTAGAGTCTCACTGTCGTTTGTTTGAGCACAACATCTCTAGATGGTCTTCCTTGCGACCATTGCCCTTGATTAGATCTCCAAGTGACATGTGTTTGTCATCCATTTGTGTCTTGGAAAAGTACTCTAGAAGAGTAGGTTGACAGTTTGTCAGATCTATTGCAGAAACTGTTGTGGCATTGAGATTTCTGATATCCTTTCAGAAATTACTCTTACTTTCTGAACATAGTTTTTGAACTTTTTCTTCTAAGACCTAGGGTAGTTGATCGAGTTGGTAAAAGAGATGACATGCCAGTTCTGACACTATGTTTAACTTTAAATTTGAATTTTAAAAATTAAAATTTCCTTTCTTTTTCAGTAGCGTCCAGTGCTCCATATAGAAGTGAGCTTTCTGATGTGCGGTATCAGTTCCTTGATGATTCTTCCATCTTCTATTCTTTAATCCAAGCTTTATGATGACGAAAGGATTGCGATTATGCTAGTTGAAGATAGTGTAACACTAGATTATCAGAGTTTGCTTGATACCTTCATTGTAAGCATATTTTCTGAAGACCTGTGCCTTGGTTTCTTGTTCTTAATATGATTGTCTTTCATCTATAAAGCATGTATGTATACTTTTCATAATATAATATTCACTTCTATTTGGTTCAATCTCATTATATGAGATAATCATATTAATACATGTAAAGTGAAATTATTCTTGCTTTAAGTGCATTTTATAAAATTCGGTTATACCTGTAAGCTGATGTCAAGAAACTCAAGAAAGCCATTAGTCATTTGTCAAAAAATTTTCTTTAAATTGATTATGTTGTCATTCAAAATATATTTCCTTAAAGCTTTCTGAATGGTTCTGGAACTAACATTATCATCCTAAATAAAAAGGATGCAAGTGTTTGAAAACATAAAATTAATGCAACAAAATAAAAAATAGTAGTGAAAAAAATTTTCTATCACAATCTATTCATGTAGGATAAAAACAATCAATGAAATCATATTTCATGAGACTGGTATCACCTTATGTCTTTTAGGTAGCATAAATGCTTAAAGCAAAGAGGAATAAATGGGACAGGTACCTCTTATAGTGAAGTCTCGTAAAGAGTACTTGTTCATTTCACAAACACGTAGCCACAAAATCGCATGACCTCTAGCTTGTCCACATGGCATGGTATGCCAAGGAACTCTCTTTTGTCCAAGTCTCATTCTTTTTGCCCTTGGGAAGCTTAGACTAGTGTAGAATGAGTAATTGAGTGATTTTATGAGAATAGAGTTGCCTATACACTCAATTGTTTTCTCCTTTTTAAAAACTGTTAGCCATGCTCTCTCTCTTCAATAAGTCAGATTATTTTCTTTCTAGGTTACAGATTTTCTATTTGGCATGTGCAAATATTGGGATGTCATTTAAGCCACATATCAATTCTCAATTGATTCCTAATAAAAAATTTATTTAAAATTTGGATTAATTTATTTTCAAATAATTCTTATTTTAATTAGCCTTATGTTATTTAGTGTTCACCAAAAAAACATAATCTTACATACAAGTTATTTGATGTCTTATATTAACCTAAAGTAGAAAAGACTAAAATGCCTCTGACACAAGTATCTAAAATATGGACTCTCCATGTGAAACCTTTTTCCTTTTTGAGGATTCGCCACTATGTTGAATTTGACTTCAGGATGTGCTAGCAATCCTATAATCAAATTGCAAGTCCAGTTCAGTAATTAATTTCTAATTAACTATATTAATTAAAATCAATTCATTCTTGGCATATACATGTCCTATTGTGTGTATCTAACTAGGTTCATAACTAATTAACAATGAGATTATAAAATCAAACCTTAGATATGATCGGAAACTCATTTCCAAACCTAAAGTACAATTTCCAAAATACCCTTGGCTCTCATAAGTCATGGGTAACAAATAGCACAACATACCCTGCCCACCCAATTAGTAATAAATGTATCAATCAGAACATTTTAATGAACCAATAATCATATTTCCCATACACTTAAATCCTTTTATTTTAAAATCTTGATGCAACTAAGGTCATGAATAATGTCAAATCCTATTGCTTAGACCATATGGATTCTCTGAGTATTTTACTCTTTGATCAATGTGACAGGAACTAGAAACTCTTTTCTATTTAAGTTCAAGTATCATGACCAAGGATTTTATGATGAAGAATAGGCCCTTATCCATTGGACTATCCTTATTTAAATGAGGTAATGAATTCCATCTTAACTGGTCATCTATCTCCATACGTAACTAACTATAGCCACAAATTGCTTAATACTAATGCATAACATGAGTATATAAAGAATCACAAATTATAGCTACCTATGCACAAAATATTATGCCATTTCCAATCTAAGGATTAAATTCACTAATATGATTTAGATAATGTTTCATTGAAATTAGTAAAATTACCATATAAAATTTATTTATTTGTCATATTCAACCTACCTAACCTATGAGTGTCCATATATCTATTTTGAAATCTAATGTAGTATAGTATGAAAGTTGTAACATCCTAATTTTTAACCCAATACTCTAGAACATACTTAGGTTAAACATTAGTCTGTTACTTCATAGTTCTCAATTTTACTTAGAAATACTTAGCGGAAAATACGGGTAAATTTTTTTTTGAAATAAAAAGTGAGAGCCGCGTGATGCGATAAGCGGTAAACCATGTAAAGTAAAACAATTATCTCACAACATCATAACATGAGGCACAACATGAACATCACTGAATATAATCTCATATATATATAACTTGCCCACTTATAAGTGTGGGTCTTAATTTAGTACAAGGGAAATGCATAAAAGAAAATACAACATAAGCATAAACATAATCTACTCCCCTACCCGAGTGCATCTAATGGGAAACCTCTAAACAAAAGAAGGTTTATCCCTCATCTAGGTGGTGTGTGCTCTAACCGGGTACTCCATCAGACGATCGTCACCTCCTACTGGCGTCCATCTCGCGAACGAGGCAAATATCCGGGAAACTGGGCGAGCTCCTCGGACGTGAAGAGGCGGAACGGGGATCGAGTGTGACCCCCGCGGTATGGTCGCATCTCCGGTCGTCGCGCAAGCCGTGGCTGAGTCACGGTATCCTCACTGCCCTCACTCAACGGTGGGGGAGAGGGAGCAGAGCTCTCGCTATACGGATGGGTAGGCGGGTCCTCGGACGGGTCGGTCTCCGAGAAGTAAGTCCGGGGCACGTAATCGGGATAGTCTCGCATGGCTAGGGCGGCGGTGTGCATGCGGAGCACTCTCTCGTCATGCGTACGCGCGCGCTCAAAAACCCGCTCATCGTCGCCATAGGGTGCAGTCGGGGAGAAGCGATGGGTGTGCACGGGATGAGCGAAGGGGCGTCCTACGAACATGAAAACCCGCACCGTGCACTGTCCCTCAAAATGGTATGACCCGTGAGTCGGGTCATAGTGCACCTCCCACGTCGGCGTGTCCAGGATCACTACGAATGTCGCCATCTGAAGACGAGACGGAAAGGAAGAGATAGAGGGAGTGAGAATCTTGCTAAAGAATCTCAGTAGGGCCTCCTACTACCTAGGTGTCATCATCTACGTCCTCAGGAACCTTGGGTTTATTTATACAAAATGACTGAGCATGTATTAAGTTCATTTTAAACTTTAGAATATATTTTAGCCAAGGTCCATTCATTTTAGGATGATCTTAATGTCATGAATGCAACATAATAGAAAATGTATGCATGGCACTACCTAATGCACATACATAAAACATAACATTAAGCATCATCATACTTGGTGGCATAAAGTGGCAATAGTAACATTCATATGGGACAAAACTTAGTGACATAATCATAATCATGAAACTTCTCTTCCTCATGGGCCACCCTAAAAGACAATCGAACTGGGGGTGCTCGGCCGAACCGGTGTCACCCAGAACGTGTCATACATCTAGGTTATGAGCTCATACCTTAACTAGTCGTCACTAGTTCTTACTTACCACTTAACGATAAGCGTATCATAAATCATAAATCCCGACTATCTGAGTACGGGTTAGGGGGCAAAACTCTTAGGGGTGCTCGGCCGAACCGGTGTCACCTAAGAGTATAAAATGGTGCCGATGTCACATGAGTTCTATGGAGGTGCTCGGCCGAACCGGTGTCATCCTAGAACCCATCTTAGTACCTTAATTTTCAAAATCTCTTTAAGTCCCCAAATTTGTTGGGAATTCGGCAGCACGATGGCATTACATCGAATTCCTTCCAAATTTGCTTTATGCCACATAAACATATATCCTCATGAATTCATCATATGAATAACATCATCATCATTTACATAACATACATCATCATGGAACATTCAACCGTTTATCCTTACGGTAGCTTATGCTTTGACCCTTACGGGTCTTAATCATGAGATTTGGTTCTCTAACATCCGTCGCTCATATTTTATGCACCTAAGGCTCATAATTAAACATCACTCATAATCCTCATATCTACATTTAAATCTGAAAAGTATAGGGTAGAATTCTTAACTTGTGATCACGGGGTTCTAGAACTTACGTTTTAGACCCTTTCTTGGTTCCGTCTTCGCCTAAGGCGCTATGAATTAAATCTAAATCAATTATGAGGCATTCCTATGCTTAAGGACTAATTATTAATCATGTTTATCATGTTGTAAGGGTTCTGGACAGAATCCAGAAAAGTAAACGTTCTAAGAGTTCTAAACTTGCACTTTTACGGTTTTCTAGTTACTAGTTTCCCTATGAGTGCTAGAATTCGATTCTAATCCAAATGATACCAAGTTTTTCATGTCTAAACAATCTAAATCTGATTATGTTCCCATTAAAACAGTTTGGATTAGTTCCATAAACAAATGGGTCAAAACTATGTTAAATTCTAGCTTTACGGTATTTCTAGTTAGCTAGTTTCTTACCTATCATGCATAGGATCGCTTCTACATCATCACATGATATTTTCACACATTCCAACACATCAAAACATCATCATACAGCATCACACTCATCACATCAGAACCGAAAACATTTAACTTAAATGAGAGAGTTAAATTGACATTTCTAGGTACATAAGTTAACTAGTTTCTCTCGGAATCGATCTAGAACTTCTAAAACTCTTTGCAAAACATTTTAATTCATCAAAAGGCTAAGAGAAGCCTTAGGTCACTGACCAAAACATATTCCATCCCCTAAAAGATAATAAAATCACAACTTGTGATGACATAACCTTATAAAGATTTGTAAAGCTGTAAGGAAAACTTAAAACATAGACTATTGGTCCTAGTAGCTAGATGAAAACTCATTGCAAGTCCATCATCACTACTTGGCCGAAATTATGCATTCAAGGAATACATTCACATTTAAATTTATCTTGGAATGAAATAGGCAAGTCTTTGAGCTCTAGGTTCTTAAGTTACGACATAAACTAAACGTGCTCATGCTTTTCATTTTTAATCTTGCTTACGAAGTGAAGTGATGACTTAAATTTAAATATTCAAGGCATAAACTTAAACGTGCAAGCTTGAAGGTAAATATGCATGGTTCAATTCTTTATTTTAGTGCTCTTGGCCCAACAACAATCGACTTTAAGGCCGAAATAGATAGGCATTCGAGAAATTAATTAGGTGGTAATGCAAGTTCAATTCTTTATTTTAGTGCTCTAGGCCCAACAACAATCGACTTTAAGGCCGAAATAGAAAGGCTTCGAGAATTAAATTAAGTGATGATACAAGTTCCATTTTAATCTTTATGTTCTTAGGTGATAGCTAGAAAGCAAAGATGCCTAGCAAGAATGTAAATATGAATGCAAGCATAAAATAAATTATGCAAGTTCATTTTATCTTTCTAGAGCTCTTAACAAGACTTTAAAGGAATTTAAACCATAACCCAAACTCATCCAAACAAGGTAAAGTCAAGCTTAGAGTTCTTTAAAACTCAACATAATATTTTTAGGAAATCAAACCATGAAGCTTAGAAAATTAATGGATTTGGCCGAAATCATCAAGAAGAAAAGGAACATTTTAATACTCTAGAGTTCATGATCTTGATGATATATTAACACCAACATCATGAGTCCTCATCATTGAGTTCATAGAGCCATTTTAAAACATCATCAAAGCTAAAGTTCTCAAGAGTTCAAGAAAGGAAGAACTAGAAACATTTTTGTTCAAGAACAAAGATCAAGCTCTAGAGTTTGTTTCAAGTGATGAACATCATCATGAAACTCTCATCATCAAGCTCTCATTCCTTCATTCCCAAAGGCCCATGGCCGAAACATAAAGAGGAAGAAGGAGAAGAAAAGAAGTTCTAAAAGGAATCAAGAGAAACTATGAACATCAAGCTTGAAACAAGAACTTTAAAGAAAAGAATTCATGAAAGAAAATCCCTACTTGATGTGATGAACTTGAAGATGGAAGAAGAAGATGAAGAACTTGAAGAACTCCAAGAACTTGAAGAACACAAAAACTTTGAGAGAAAAAGAAAAGCTTTGAGTGTTCCTAAACTTAGCAAATGATCTAAAAGTGGTGCAAGCTCCTCAAGGCATTCTATTTATAGAGAAATGAAACAAATGGAGGGGTGCTCATGGGGGAGGATGGCTTCGGCCATGAGGTGCAGAATGGAGGCATTCCATGAGTTCCATGAGGTGAGATAATGTGTTCTTGAGGCATGGTGAGGTATGACTCAAAGTATGGTGAGGTATGGTTCAAGGTATGGCCTCAAGCATGGTTCTTTGAGTGAGGAAATAATTAAACATGTGGTCAATGGGAGAGGAGGTGGCCGAAATGCATCAGCCCATGGGGGAGGGTTCTTTGCATTTTAATTGTGGTTTAGAGTTGTGTTTAGGTGTATCTTTGATTATGCTTAAGATTAGGAATTTGTAAGAAAGTGTTTAGGCAAGGGAAATTGATAATTAAGGTGGTCTAGACATAATTAAGGAGTGGTCTTGCACCATTAGTGAGTTAAATCCTCAATTTAGAGTCTAAACAACTCTAGACACATTTCCTTGATTTAAGGAATTGGAGAGAGAAAACACTATTCAAGATTCCAAGACTAGGAGTCTTGAGTTCTAAAAAGGGATTTAAGTTTAATCTAAACAATTTTAGGTTCTAATTAACTTTAATAAATTATTTTGACTCTAGATTAATTAGGGAAATAAATTAATCTTCGTTTAGAGCCTAATATTGCTTAGGTTTGCTTAATTACGTCATTAAGCTCAAAAACACTATTCTAGGGGCAAAATCGTAATTTTGCACTAAAACTGCCCGAGACCACCGGGACTTGAACAGAGACCTCTAGACACATGAAAACATGTTTTTAAACCTCTGGGGAAAGTTCCGGGCTCAAACGGCACCTTTACCCGCGTAAAAACGCTATAGGGGTATTTTGGTCATTTTGACCCGAAACTGCGGAAAACGAGATTTTCGCTTCCGGGAGCATTCAAAGGCCATTCAATCCCCTTCAAACATTGAGTTGACCCTTAGAGGATGACCGAGTTGGTTACCCTCGAACTCGGGTCAGGAAATGACCTCAGGGGCATTTTGGTCATTTCCCTCGGACAGAAAAATCGGGGTGTTACAAAAGTCATTACTTCATCTTTATTAGTATCTCATACCAATCTTGGAAATAGACATAGATGATGATCTTCCGGAGTAATAACGTCCAATAGAATTCCCATAGTCATGAACTATTTTAAAGACATTATACTCGACTACTTCGTCACTCATATTCTCAACTCTTGAGAATGAAGTATCCAACAAGCATCTTGTGGACTTATTCTAATAAACATAAACTATGGATAAAAGAATAATAAATTGCCATTAATAGGAATTATTAATACATATATTTATTGGCTCTAAGGCATACAACTAACAATCTCCTACTTGTATTAAAGCCACTCAGTACAGTATCTAAGACCTACCTTCTCAAGATATCTATCCAATTGTCATTGTGTCATGGTCATTGTAAGTGGATCAATGACATTTATATTGAAGCTATCTTTTGTATAGCTACACACCTTGCCTAATTATTTCTCGAATAGCATGAAATCTTCTTTCAATGTATTTGGATTTTTTGTGTGATCTGGGTTCCTTTGTTTGAACAATAACTCTACAATTATCACAGTTGAGAGCAATTGGTGACGATATTGAAGAAACTACATGCATCAAGTTCTGTCACAAACTTCCTAATCCAAATTACGTCTTTAGCTGCATTTGATGTAGTGGTGTACCTAGCCTTTATTGTGGAGTCTGCAGTTGTTGGTAGCTTACAACTCTTCCAACTAACCATTTTTCCATTACAAGTGAATATATAACCCGAGATAGACTTTCAATCATCTATATCGGACTGGAAATCAAAATCTATAAAACCATCTAATCTTAAATCACCTTTTTTGTAACACCCTAATAAAAATGAACCATGCTTAAGTCATATTTCGTTCTTATTAGTTTTTACTTCTTACTCTGTGTTCTTTTTAGAAATTACTATCATATGAAATTAGCGGAATTTTTTTTTTGAAACCACATATTCAAAAGTAAAAGCCTATAGTGTGAAGCGGAAGTAACGTTCATCAGTCGGGAATATATTATTAGTTGAATCTCATATTTGGTGATCAAGAACAAACAATACTAGTGATAATACTTCTCACATTAAATCATACAACATAATATATTAAACAGATCCATAAGATGGGTATTCCTACCTTTGGTACATCACACGAAGAAGCGATAAAGTAAAGCAACAATTAATACAACCAGTTTTCCCAATACATCTTCAATATGAAAACATAAATTAACTACAACAGCAAAAAGATAGAAGAAGCAGTAGCATGGTAGATGACTCCATCACTCAGATAGTATTAAAGGTGTGAAACAAGCTCCTAATGACTGGGTGTACAGTGTAAGGGAGGGCAGGGGTCCTCTGATCAGGTGGTCTATCAATAGCAAGATGGCTGGAGGCATCACTCTGCAAGTCATAATCTGACACAATGATCACATCAAGGATAGGTCCTAGCTCATTAGACAATAGCTTTCAATTCTGCCAACCGTCAACCTCGAAGTCGTCAAGCTTGTCCTCAAAGTCCTCCCCCATCAAGTCTTTCTCCATCATGTCCTATCCATCCTCCAAGGGGTCCTCATCTAGGTCTTCCTCTGGATCCTCCTCGTCATCAACATCATAGAGGATAGGCTCGGGAAAAATCACTTGAAGAGGTTCCATGTTCAGGGGTTCCTTGAGGATATCAACCTCGGACAGCGCAGCGCCCCTCAAAATGGTAGGATTGGTGCTCCAGGTCAAAGTGAACCTCCCACACTGAGGTGTCGGTGAAGACTACAAATGTTGCCATCGTAATCTGAAGACGTGGCGGAAAGAAAGAGAGAAAAAGAGGAAGTGAGAATCTTTACTAAAGAATCTCAGTAGGGGACCTTCTAATTAAGTAACATCATCAACGTCCCCAGGAACCTTGGGTTTATTATTAAAAAGGTATGCATGCGTAAAGTTTGTTATTAGGTTTTAAACGTAATTATCCAAGGTCCGTTCATTTTAGAATGAGTTTTAATATCATGTATGCAACATAGCAAAGCATGAATGCATGATAATACATTATACAAGGAAGCAATAAAATATAACATCAAGCAACATCGTATAAGTGGCATGTAACTTTACATGTGGAACTTTTTCTTTTTCTCAACTGTGTGATATCAAACTTTATACTTTGTATCATGGGGGCCACCCTAAAAATATTTCTAGGTTATGAGCTCATACCTAACTAGTCATCACTAGTTCTTACTTATCCTCTGATAAGCGTAACATAATAATAATCCCGGCTTCAAGAGTACGGGCTAGAGGGCATAAGGATCACTTATCATAACCTTTAATTCAGGGAGTCCATACGAATATTTCCTTTCTTGAAATGCTCTACTGGTATCTAGTACGCCGTGAATTGTCTGCTTTGGTAAGCTTAATGTCAATATCCTCACAGATTTGCCTTCTCCCCATCGGAGCGGGAGAAATGTATCTCAGTGTCATGTCACATTTGTGGGCGTGCTCAGCTAAACAGGTGTCACCTAAAACGTATCTCATATCTTTTTAAAAAGAAACTTTCTAAGTCCTCAAGTTTGGCGAAAGTCTAACAGCATAATAGCTGTACACCGAATTTTCCCAAACTTGCTTTATGCCACAAAACATATAGTGCATGTACATTCAATCATAATTCCATACTCAAAATCAAATCAAGTTATCAATGTCATACAACATATCATCACATCATAACATGCCATGTTTTCAAGAATAATCATTCCTAGCTCTTCATATATCTCTAGCATATGCATCTCTAATATTCCATATGAAACTACAACATGCAAAGGATGAGTTCTATCTCTAAAGATCAATGCCTCATAAAATAAACATACTTATGATTCATGAATAGTCATACATTTCTCATCAACTTATGTCAAGCAATCTCATAGATTCATATGTAGACAAGATCATGGATTTATATCATTCAAGTAGGGAAAATGTTTATTGCATACTTTAGGTTCTGGTTATCGATTACATGAGCTTTATAATCGATTACACAGCTTTGAGATTCAAAACAAATAAATTGAGGGCTCTGGTAATTGATTACATGAGCCTTGTAATCGATTACACTTGTTGAAAATACTTTCTGGGGCTCCAAGGACATCTGAGTAATCGATTACATGGAATGGTAATCGATTACTTGAGTCCTGAATGTGTAATTGATTACATGATGTTATAATCGATTACTTAGGTCAAAAGTTCATCTTCAAGTTTGGCAAAACTCTCTGGTAATCGATTACATGGGCCTGGTAATCGATTACTAGCACCTTCAAAATACAAAAATTTAAGTTTAAAACACCTTTTAAGTTATTTCTTCCTTCTTAAAGCATTTTGAACGTTGTTCTAACACTCTTTTTGAAATCAAGACATCTTTGTAAAAATAAATGCCCATAGTTTCAAGATCAAGTTGAAAGAGTTAAGTTTTAAGCCTTAGATCTTTAGGTGATAACACAAACATAAACATGCTAATGCAAGTTTCATTTTAATCTTAGCATTATCAAGTGATGGCAAGGAAAAGTAAATGTACAAGGCCTGAAAATAAACATGAGAATGCAAGTTCATTTTTAATCTTTAAGTTTAAGTGATGGCTTGAAACATAAACATGCTAGATAAGAAATGTAAACATGAAATGTAAGTTCATTTCTTATCTTTGAGCTTTAGGTGATGACTTGAAAAATAAATATGATATGCAAGTTCAATTCTTTATTTTAGTACTTTAGGCCCCTTAGAGTTTTTACTCTAAATCAACAATCAACTTTAAGGTTGAAATAGATAGGCTTTGAGATTAATAATTAAGGTGATAGCAAGGAAAATAAACATGAATGCAACCATTTCTTATCTATTTGGTACTAGACTCAAGATCACTCTTTACAACAACATAGTTTCTTTGTCTACTAAAAAACCTTTCCTCCAAAAGTGAAACCTTTAAGCTTTAGAGGTCAAACAAGTGATGGTTTGGCATCTAGCACTCAAGATCCTCATCATCAAGCCATGGTTCCTTCCAAATGTGGGCTATTTGGCCGAAAATCAAAGAGGAGGAAAAGGGATAGCAAAACCAAAAACAAAGTGGAGAAGGAAAGAAGAAACAACATAGCAACATTTCAAACCACAAGTTTAAACAACAAAAGAGAAGAAGACAACTCCCTACCTTGGATGTGTCTTTTATTGGAAGAGGATTTGGTCTTGGAAGGAGAAGAGGAAGGAGAACTCTTTGAGGTTGAAGAAGAAAAGCTTGTAGTTGCAAGAATGAGCAAAGTTCTTGCAAGCTTCTTTAGATGCATATTTATAAGGAAATGAAACATAAGAGAGTGAGAGTTGGGGAAGTGGCCGGCCAATGGGGGAAGGAAGAGAGAGGGAAAATATCTCTTCCAACGTGTCATTCAAAGGCATGGTTCAAGGCGTGGTGAAGTATGGTACAAAGCATGGTGAGGTATGGCTCAAAGTATAGTTATTTGTGTGTAAAAATAAATCACCATGTGATGAAAAATGGGGAGGAGGTGGCTGGTTCTTGTGGAAGCATTTAGGGGGGATATTTTGTCATTTTATTTATGTTATGACTTGGTTTCGAGAATGGTTTTGATTAGGTGATTGATTAGGAGTTTGTAAGTAAGTGTTTAGGTGAGGTAATGGACAATTAAGGGTATCAAGACATGATTAGGGAGTGCTCTTGCTTCATTAGAGAGATTCCATGACTTGGAATCTTGAGTTTTAAGAAGAGATTTAAGTTTAATCTAAGCAATTTTAGGTTCTAATTAACTTTAATAAATTATTTTGACTCTAGATTAATTATGAAAATTAATTAATCTTCGATCAGAGCCTAATATTGCTTAGGTTTGCTTAATTTCGTCATTAGGCCCAAAATGCACTAAGTAGGGGCAAAATCATAATTTTGTACAAAAACTACCTGGGACCACCAGGACTTAAATAGACATGCCCAGACTTATAAAAATGTCATTTAAAACCTTTGGGTGAAGTTCGGGCTCAATCGGCTCATCAGATGATGTTAAACAGCCACAGAGGCATTTTGGTCATTTAGCGCATCGGAACTCGAAAATGAGATTCTTCTGCTCTATTAACATATATGCCATATATAATCCCCTTTTAACATTGAGCTGACCCTTCGAGGATTGCTGGGTCGGCTGTCCTCGAATTCCGGGTAAAAATGACCTCAAGGGCATGTTAGTCATTTTCGCCCAGATAGAAAAATCGGGGTGTTACATTGTTGGTATGAACTCCTCAGGAAGGGGGTCCTATTCCTCGGGGTCCAATTGGAGTCTGAGTCAGAGCTACTGTAAGGGTGGACCATCGTCGGGTGCGATCGAATCTAGGGATGGCACAATTGAAGGTGTAAGAAATCATAGATTCCTTAGTAGGCAGTCGTTATCTCATAAGTGTCATCATGTACATCTCCAGGCCACTTCAGTTTTATTGACAGAAAACATGGGTAATTAGGGTTTCATTGTGCTTTATTTTGAAAACGTTCATATTTCCGAAGTGACGTGTCTTTTGAAGGTTTTTCATTAACAAGGATAATAATTTAAACATAAATCATAATCATGGCATTCATTCAACTAAATGCAGAAATATAACAATGCATACATTATTTATCTTGATTCAATCCTTCACTTACTGAGTGTACTAACACTAATATCTTAATCCACCTGCATAGGCAATGAGCTCATACCATGATCGTCGCCACAACTTGTTCCAAGAGAAAATCTCAACAGATGGGGTAAGGGGTTAAGTAGTGAGCTTCTCCCATTATCTTTATTCATATTCATATGCAAAACATCTTGACATTTAACATTTCTCATATGCTTTATCATGGTAATGTATTATCATTTAATACAATGCAAACTCTAAGATCAATACTTCAAGAATTTACATCATAGCAAAGTAGCACTTTGAAGCATAAATGATTACTACTCAAGGCATCACAATTATATCATAGCAAATCTAGCACCTTGAAACATTCATGCAAATAATAAACTATTCATAACATTTTATACATAATCAAGATTATAGGTCAAAGTTATGCATTATGTGTGTCTCAAGGTCATTAGTCTTATTTCATTGAAGCATAAGTCTTTAAGACACGAGTTAAGTCCTTTTAGTCATTTATGAGTGAGATTTCTTAATTATGTGTAATTATAAGTTATGTATCTTTATTACATTTATAAAAATCTGATAAGTTGATTTAATTAATATTTAGCCATCTTGAAAAGGGAATTTTCGGATTTACCTTAAAAGCACCTTTTTTGGTTTGTAAGATTTTACAGCTTATTACCAATTCTAGCATGTCTGAATGAAAAATAATATCTCTCATCATACTTGCTCTTTTTAGAAAATAAAGATAGGTTCAGAATCCTGACTCACTCATCTTTCTCTGAATGTGCTATATACAGAATTATGCTAAGTGAAATGACTTTTATACCCTTACAAAGTTACCCTATTTTAGTAGTGTCCCAAAACTCAGTCTGTGACTTGTTTTATTTTTCTGGAATCCCGTACATATTTTCAGTGAATATATTTTACATCTTTGTGTTCCTTAAGATCTTAGTTTTCCAACAACACCTACATTACATGTTTCATTTTTCCATAGTAAAAGATAAGTTCAGTTTATTGCTCAGAGGTCAGACCACAGTTCTAGTAAGAAGGCTAAACTATAGAAAATTATATCTTTGTCTAGAAAATATATTTTTCGATACTTTCTTTTGGAGAATATTCATTAGGAAGTTAACTTTCAAATATAATTTTTGCAGAGGCTCCCACGGAACCTTTTCTTTTTATGTGACATGTTTTAGTGTTCCTGGCTCAATCAAAACTACTTTCCAGCCCTAGTGTGTATGTGCATATTACTTCTTTTGAACTCAAGACATGGATTATCAATATTTACAGCATGACCAGTATATATATATTTTACAGAGGCATGGAGCATTCTAACCTAAGAAGCACGGACACACCAAGTTGGCAATGTGTTTGTATGTCGGACACCGACAGCCACACGACACGTGTCCGACATGTGTCCGTACGTGTCCAGTTAAAAAAATAATTTTTTTGAACTCGGACACGCGCCGGACACGTGCTAGACACGATCGGACATGATCAGACACACGCTGAATATGACCAGATACGTGTCAGACACGGCTCTAATTCACTGTGGACACACCTGAGTTAGTTTCTTTGTTTTTTTTTTTTTTAAATTTTGAATGCCAACATAAGCGAAAAACCAACTCTAATTGCTTAGTTGGATCTGTATTGTTAGATCATTTCATTTTAAAAATTCTTCAATTGATTATAAAAAATAAGAATTAATTAGATAAAAAATTATACAAACATAACCAAAAACATCTAGAAAAAAAGATTCATACAAAAAAATAAAAAAGATTATATATATATATAAATGTCGTGTCTGTGTCCTGTAATATTTTGAGTTTGGTGTGTCACTATGTCCATGTCAGTGTTTGTGCTTCATAGATTCTAACACATATTTTATAGCATGCTTTTCATGGAATGAAACAACAAATATTTAGAGAAGGTAGATGTGCAAGTTCTAAGCTCTTAGGTCTAGAATATGCTAAGACTTAGAATTTCCACTTCTTCAAGATAACAATCACCTACCAACAAATGTAGACGTTTATTAGTCCTTCACTCATTGAGGGGGTTCATGAACAAACAGAAAAAAAAAATAAGAGTAGAAGAGAAAATCTTGGTTCCTAGCTCTAAGCTTTAATGCCTTGTGTGCAAGAGGGAAGCTCATATGTTGTCTTGGGATGTGTTTGCAAGTTTTGGAAGATGTGTTCCTAGACTAATTAGAAAGAGGACTTAGAGTTTGAGGATAGGAGTGTATGAGGAAGAGGTTTTAGAGAAACTAACACAAGAGAACAAAGGGTTTGAGGCTTAGAAGTGTTTGGAGAAACGCAAGGAACCAAAATGAGGCTACTTTGCTCCCTTAAAAAGGCCTCATGGCCATGGCTCTTGTAGGGCTGTTTGGATGAATTTTTAACTCTCATTTAGTTCCTTTAGCTAGTTATTTAGTTGGGGTAAAGGGAAATTAAAACTAATGTAAAGGGAAATTAAAACTAAGTTAAGTTAGCTAGTTAGTTTATATGCCAAAGAAGCACCATCTATAGCCTAGTCTTTTAAGCCTAATGACAACTTGTCATGTGGCATCCATCAACCCTTCACCAAGGCCTTAACCAAGCTTCACATCAAGCTCATTTCACCTTTGAAAGGTGGCCGATGCAATTTCGGCCAAGGCAAAGAAATATCAAGGAAAATCTTGTGTTTTTGTTTTGATGTGTAACTTGGTGTTGCCTTGTAGTTAAATTAGTTCTAGTGTAAGTTGTTTTGATGAAACTTAAGTGAGTGTTTTCTTTTGCATGATGGGTGGAAAGAGGCATTTAGAAAAGGTCCATGGGGTTTTAGAAGTTATTCTGTAGAGTAGCACATTATCTGGTGGGTAAACAGGTGGTTTTACCTCTTTTACTAATATTCTCTTTACCAAAAATGGTTTAATCTAACTTTTAATCATATTTTATTTTTAATGAAGAATCTATCATACATTAATTATATTAATCTCCCATCAAGTTGGTAATCATCCTAATTAGTGAGTAATCATCTCTATCTTGGCTATTTATAGTATAACTCATTTTTAAGATTGTTGCCATTTATAGTAGATTACTAGTTAAGCTTATTTTATTATTAGTTTGGGAATCCTACATCAATTACTTTTGTCTAATCCATAGTTAGTGTATTAATCCTTGATTAGCTTTTATTGGACCACTTAATCATGATTTAATGGGTCTTTGATCATTGTTTGATCATTATGTTGACTATTACATGTTTTAGTTGACTTTCTCATGATTTTATTGACTTTCACAAACATTTGACTTTTATGATTGACTTTAACTTCATGGTTGACTTTTGGCCTAAGAGTTTGACTTTGACCCTTGACCTTGACTTTTGTTGACTCTTGGTTAACACTTAACACTTTATGTTGACTTGCCCTTGATTGGGTGAAAGTTCAACAATTTTAAGCGAAATCATTTATTTGAGTCATCAAAATTAGGAATGTTACATTTCTCCCCTCCTTTTAGAAATTTTGCCCTCAAAATTGTACCTATGAACAAATTAGGAAAGTCTTTTCGCATTTCTGATTCCAGTTCCCAAGTGAATTCCTCCATCCCAGTCTTTCCCTAAGCCACCTTGACTAAAGACACATTCTTACTCCTTAGTTTCTTGACTCCTTGGTCGACAATCCGCATCAAAGGTAGTTCGAATGTTAGGTCTTCCCTTAGCTATACTACTTCTGGCTCTAAAACGTCACTCGGGTCTGACTGATACTTTCTAAGTTGCGATATGTGAAGCACATTATGAAGATTGGATAGGTTGGGTGGCAAGGCTATATGATAGGCTGAGGTACCGACTCTTTGTAAAATCTGGAATGGCCCTAAAAACTTAAGACTCAATTTCTTAACTCTTATAGGTCGACCTATACTAGTAGTTAGGGTAATTCGCAAGAATAAGTGTTCTCCTTCTTCAAACTTGAGAGGTTTTCTCTTCAAGTTTACATAGCTCTTTTGTCTGCTCTAGGCAGTGAGGATTCAATTTTTGATCCTTTGTATTCATTCAGTTGTCTCCCTCACCAAGTCTAGTCCCAAAAATCCCCTTTCTCCTGGTTCATGCCAATACAATAGTGATCGACACTTTTGCAGTATAAGGCTTCGTAGAGAGTCATTCCTATGCTAGTATGAAAGCTATTATTATAGGCAAACTTGATTAATGGAAGGTACTTGTCCCAACATTTTGGCTCATCCATAACGCATGCCCTCAACATGTCTTCTAGGGTTTGGTTGGTTCTTTCTGTTTGATTATTAGTTTGTGGGTGATAGGTTGTACTTAGGCTCAGCTTTGATCCAAAAGCTTTTTGAAAAGCTCCCCAAAACCTAGAGGTGAATCTTGGATCTCTATCTGAAATAATGGATGAACATACCCCTTGGAGTCTCACTATTTCTTGGATGTACACTGGGCTAACTTTTCCATGGAATACCTAGCTCGAATGGGTAGAAAGTGAGCAGATTTGTTTAACCAATCCACTATGACCTATATAAAGTCGTGCCCAGTTAGGGTTCTTAGCAAACCCATGACAAAATCCATCGATATGCCTTCCCATTTCCATTCTGGGATAGCAAGAGGTTGTAGCAACCCAGATGGCCTTTGATGTTCAATCTTGACCTTTTGACAAACCAAGCATTTTCCCACTATTTCTGCAACATCTGCCTTTATTCTTGGCCACTAAAACATCTCCTTCAGATCGTGATACATCTTGGTCATTCCTGTGTGAACAGTGAACTGACTCTTATAAGATTCTTCCAAAATGCTAGCTCTCAGTCTACTAGCTAAGGGAACACAAATTCTCCCTTGATACCTCCATACTTCTTCCTTATCTTGAGAGAAGTCCTTTAACTTTCCAGCTTCTACTAGGGATAGGGTTTCAAGGAAGTTCTTATCTTCCTTTTGGGCTTGACTTATCTAGTCTTTGAAGGTGTTGGTAATACTTAACTGACTCAGGTTTACCTTTTCTGCAGAGACTGTGTAACCAAGGTTGAGGTCTCTAAAACTTTGTATAAGCTCAGCTTCCTTCACCATTAACCACGTCGCATGAACGGTCTTATAACTTAGGGAATTTGCAACCATATTTGCTTTTCCTAGGTGGTAGTTCAACTTGAAATCATAATCCTTTATAAACTCCATCCATCGTCTTTGTTTCATAGTGAGATCTTTCTGATCAAAAAGGTACTTTAGGCTTTTATGATCTGAAAACACCTCAAAATTCACACCATGAAGGTGGTACCTCTAAATCTTGAGTACAAAGACTACAGCTGCAAGTTCCAAATCGTGGGTAGGGAAGTTAACCTCATGGGGCTTAAGCTACCTAAAGGCATAGGCCACCATATTCTGGTTTTGCATAAGCACACAACCCAAACCTTTTTTGGAAGCATTACAGTACACCTCAAACTTCTCTTTAGGGTTTGGTAAAATCAATACAGGGGCAGAGGTCAACCTACATTTCAGTTCTTGAAAACTCTCCTCACACCCTAAGGTCTACTTAAAGGTTACACTTTTCCTTGTTAGTTGGGTTAAGGGTAATGCCAATTGCAAAAACCCTTTTATGAACTTTCGGTAGTAACCGGCAAGTCCGAGAAAACTCTGAACTTCTATTACTATTGTTGGGGTCTCCCATTCTGGCACTACTTCCACCTTACTTAGATCCACAGTTATGCCTCCATGTGAGACTACATGACCCAAGAACTTGACCTCCTTCATCCAAAACTCACATTTGGATAGTTTGGCATATAACTTTGTCTCCCTCAGGGTTCTTAGCATAACCTTCAGGTGTTCCTCATGTTCTTCTTTTGTCTTGGAATAGATGAGGATGTCATCTATGAACACCACCACAAACTTATCCAAATATGGTCTACAAATTCGGTTCATATAGTCCATAATATGGCAGGAGCATTAGTCAACCCAAATGACATTACATTAAATTCGTAGTGCCCATATCTTGTCCTAAAAGCTATCTTGGGCATATCTTTTTCCCTAACCCAAATCTAATGATACCCAGACCTCAGATCTATCTTTGAAAACACCTTGGCTCCTCTCAACTGATCCATAAGGTCATCTATTCTTGGCAACAGGTACTTGTTCTTGATGGTAACCTTGTTCAACTACCGATAATCTACGCATAGACGCAAATTCCCATCTTTCTTCTTTATGAAGAGTACCGGAGCTCCCCAGTGTGATGCACTGGGCCTAACAAAATTATTTTCCAACAACTCCTCCAGTTACTTCTTAAGCTCCACTAACTCTATCTGCGATACCCTGTAGAGCGCTATAAATATGGGTCCCATTCCTGGTACCAAATCTATAGAGAATTAGATTCCCCTTTGCGGGGGAAACTCGAGTGTATTTTCTAGAAAGACATCAGGGTATTCATCTACAACTGGAATATCCTCTAGAGCTTGCTCCAACTCTACCTCACTTGCCATAAGGAGAACACATCCTTGCTTTACTCCCTTTCCACTTCCTATGCTAATGGTATTCAGGTATAGGGGTATACTCTTTATGGGTCTGTCAGGGATGGGTGTAAATAGTATAGTTTTATGTTCATAGTTTAAGTGTACATGGTTGGCTGAAAGCCAATCCATTCCTAAGATTACATCAATATCAGAGAGGTTTAAATAAATCAAATCATTCTAGAAAATCCTACCAGCTATGGTAAACTTACACCCTAGATAAGCTAGACTTGTCATCACTAAGTTCTTTGTAGGTATAGAAACTATTAGATTATATGGTAGTTCCTCTATAGGTAAATTCAACTTAGAGACACAATCATAAGAAATGAAAGAGTGTGTAGTACCAAAATCATATAGTACAACTAGGGATTTACCCATAATTTCGCACTCACCTTGGATTAGATCATCTAACTTTGGAATCACATCAGTTGAGACTACAAACACATGTCCTTGGACTTTGGGTATGGGAGTATTCAGTTGATTATTGTTTAGGAAATCCTTGATGAAATGTCCCAATTTTCTACTCTTGACACAGGCATTTTGCCCAAGACGGCACTACCTGCTGTGATTCTTGCCATAGGAATGGCATACCGGCCTATTGGTATCCCTAGTCTGGGCATTGGAAGACATCCTTTGTTGATTTTGGACTGGGCATTGGGGGTGTTTTCTTTTAAATGTATTCCCTTTTGAAATCGCTTAGGGGGTTAATGAACTATCAGTATGGCTGTCCTTTTTCTGTTGTCCACGGTCTTTTGAATAGCCAACTTTCTGTTGCAGCTTTCCGCCACCTAGCATTTACTAACCAGGGAAGCGTAGTTGGTGATCTCCAGGGTGGCTACTGCGGCCAAAATGTTCGGATTTAAACCACTCTCATACTTCATGCACTTCCATCTCTCATCTAGGTCTCGCTGGTAGAGTGTTGAATGCTTGATTAGTTCTTCAAATTTGGCTGTGTATTCAGCCATGGTCCAATTTCCTTGAGTCAGTTGGAGAAACTCCAATTCCTTTACTTTCTTGACAGGTTCTGGGAAGTACTTCTGATAGAAGGTAGTATTGAAAACTTCCCATGAAATATGGGTTTCAGCACCTTCAAGCAGGCTCTTGGCACCTTTCCACCAAGAAGCTACCTCTCCTTTGAGCATATAGGTGGCATAGGCCATCTTCTGGTCCTTTGAATAGTCAACAACAGTGAACACTTTCTCGATCTCCTGTATGCATGCGTCAGCCATGTCAGGGTTAGTAGTTCCTTTGAACTCGGGTGGACTAGCTCTTTAGAACTTTGCGAACTTTCCTTGTTCCTTAATCCCCACTGATTCCTCGATTCTCCTATTCATCTGCTCTATCATGACAGTAGCCTGCGCTTGCATGGCATTTGGAATCTCGCGTATTACGCTTGCCTTCTCATCCTGACTTCCTTCGATACGTCATCCGTAATTACGTCTGTTCCCTGCCATTAGTTCTGGACACACCAAACAACAGACATCGAGTTGATCAGGCTCAATACTTATGCCAAGTATGGTAACAACTAACAACAATTCTCAAGACAGTCATGCATTCTAGTCCTAAGATCTTGTCATACAAGCAAGACTTTCAGAGCATGACATATATAGAAGCATAGTTAGTCTATTCCCTAGGCTTTAATAGGATGAACTACTCTAATACCATAATGTAACACCCTAATAAAAATGAACCCATGCTTAAGTCATATTTCGTTCTTATTAGTGTATTACTTCTTACTCTGTGTTCTTTTTAGAAATTACTATCATATGAAATTAGAGAAAAATTTGTTGTTTGAAACCATAGATTCAAAAGTAAAATCCTGTAGCGTGAAGCGGAAGTAATGTTCGTCAATCGGGAATTTATTATTAGTTGAATATCATATTTGGTGATCAAGAAGAAAAAATAATAGTGATAATACTTCTCACATTAAATCATGAAACATATTCTTGCGGAATCGAGTGAAAGTTCAATAGTTTCAAGCGAAATCGTTTACTCGGGTCATCACCGAGTGAACCTTCATTTAGGATGAAAAATGCGAATGTTACATCTTCTATATATCAATACCATATCCTTAGCCTTTCTCAAGTACTTAAGAATATTCTTAATAGCTACCCAATCCTCTAGTCCATGGTTAGATTAAAATCTATTAGTCATATTAACAGCATATGCAATATCTAGCCTAGTTTACAACATTGCATACATGAGGCTATTGATGGTAAAGGCATAGAGTATCTTAGTCATTTTCTCTTTCTTTTCAAGTGAATTGGGTGACATCACTTTAGAGAGGTGAATACCACATCTCACAAGGAGTAATCATTTCTTGAAACCAAGCATGTTGAACCTTTTCAATACATTTTCCAAATATAGACCTTATGAAAGCCCTATCAATCTCATCGGTCAATTTCTATATATCCGAATACCAAGAATATAGATGACTTCTCCTAAATCTTTGATGGAGAAAGTCTTTGGTAACTAGACTTTTACAGTCATTAGAATGATTACATCATTCCTAATTAATAGAATGTCATCCACATATAATACATGAATAATGATTTTACTCCTAACCTTCTTGTATACACATGATCCATCTTCATTCTTATTGAAATCAAATGGATCAATAACTTCATCAAATGAAGATTCCAACTTCTGTGAACAAAAATGGTGTCTTTGTTTCGAAAAAGAAGAGATTTGGAGTATAGAGGGTAAAGAGAATTTTTGCATAAACTTGGTGCTCTAGTTGTGTCAAACAATTGAAATGAAGAGAATGAGTGTATGTGAGAGAAAGTGTGCATATATTTGCTTCAAAGACAAAAATGAGAGTATGTATGTATGTGAGACATTACTCATAATCTCATGGAAGATAAAAAGTGATAAAGCAACTTTGTTCCCTTGTCTTTTAGTATGGTGACATCATCATGTCACACACTTGTTGATGGGGATTAGGAGTGGCTTAAGCTTGTTTAATCATTATTGGGCCTTAACCTATTTAAAATAATTATCTTGACCCAAAATTGATTAATAAAGCTAATTAATCTTTAATTTGAGCTTAATATTATTTATATGCACTTAATTACCTCAATTATACTTAATTAGCACTAAATAAGGACAAAATAGTAATTTTACATCAAACTTCATCATGACTCATCCAATCATCATTTGTCCCCTTATATTTCTATATCCAATTGACGATAGGGTCCAATCGTCTCTTAATTCAGTGTTAAATTACCTTAGGGGCATTTTGGTAATTTTATGCATAGGAGAATTACAATTGTCATATTAATTACTATACAAAACAAATACAGCCCCCTTAATACATTAAAATAATCCCTTGAGGATAGCTGGGGTTGGTTGTCCTTGATTTTTGTGTAGAAATAACCTTAAGGGCATTTTGGTCATTTTGTACAAAAGGAAAAATCAGGGTAGTACATCAACAATCTACATGTCTAACAATAGCAAATATAGAATAAGCAATACACTGTCATAGAAATCCTTGAGCATGCACTACCTCCAACTAGTGGAGCTCATCAGGCTCCAACATCTATAGCCACAGGTTTGTCTAGAGACGATACAGAAGAAAACTCATAGAAATAAATGGGGTAAGTATCCAAATGAAACTCAGTATATGGAAGAAATACTTAACTGTCATCATCATCATCCCTGGGACACTTCAATTTGTTTTAAATAAAGTGGACATACTAAGGTCATTTAATAAGTTCACAAACATAATTTTCGATATGCCATGTCTTTTAAATATTATGAAAACATGTAGTTAAATGACAATAATATATGTGTGTGTAGGGTGCAGTTAGGCAATATGAATGCATGATAAGGTCTCACACAGTTAACATAATAGGATGAATAACATGCCACACAACTTATGCTTATTATTTTCCTATGTTACTTTTATAATAATAAACTTTTTTCGCCTCTCTCATGGTCTATTAAATCCAACCTCAACACTAGCTTTGGTGATTTAACATGGCACCTAAGCTACTAATCACTTATCACCTAGGATGAGCACAGTCTTAACTAGCCATTGCTAGATTTACAAGGGGTAGAGGGGATGCACCATTTCATTGCCTTTTTTACTTCATTTTCTTTACTTTAAGCATGCAAAGTAAAGAAAATCTCAAACATAATTCAAACAAGTAATGAATGCACATAAACAAAAATCATTATCATAGTCATCATCATTTTATGTCAATCGCACTTTCATAGACTTAGTTATACAAGGCACAAGACCAAACACCACTAGTACTTTACTTACTCTATTAATCCAATAAGGACAATAACTATCCAGAAAATTGGTGTCAAATAATTCTAAAAAAATTAGTAAAGGGCATGAAAAGTTTTTGGAAAAATCAAGGATGTATGTCAACATGTTAGGATTCATATGTAAAAAACTTGAGTCAAAAACAAAATCTTAGCTTGGGTTTCAAAATTGAACAATTTTGGTGCTTAGAGCATCTTTCCTAACAATATAGAACCAACTTCCAAGAATTTCAGACCTTAGAACCAACCCAGAACTTTCCATAAAAATTTAGAGGAAAGCCTCAATATGTTAGAGACCCTTACTAAAAATTTCTGCCCAAAATAGCTTTGTTTGACATGGTAGCAAAAATAGGATGATTTATAGCTTGCTAAAACTAGTACAGGATGCCTACTAAGATAGTCTCTATTTGCTCTTAGAAAATTTTTTTGGAGTGGTTAAACTTATCTCTAAGTGAGTTTAAAAATTCTTTCAAATTTACTAGTAGAGGAAAAGCTAAATTTTCAGCAAGTCAAACAGTTCAGAAAAATGATCTTAAGGGCTTTCTAATAAGCACAATTCAATCCCTAAAAAGTTCGTGGGAATGGCTTCACAATTAAAAAATTACCTCAAAAAATTCTGCTCAAAAACTTGCTTCTAAGTGAATTTAAAAATTTGTGAAAATTTACTACTAGAGCAAAAATTGAATTTTCAGCATGTCACACAATTCAAAAAAGTGATCTTAAGGATCATAATTCAACCTCAAATTCATTATCTCTTAGTAAAATACTCATTCCCTTCATTCCAATACTAACTTTACAGCCACACAACATTCTAAAATAAAAAATTCAAGCAACATTTATTCCAAAATAGAAAATTCATTAACAGGGATAATTTGTGTGCCCCATGTAACACCCTAGTAATTAACCAGATACACCTAGGTTGAATCTGATTAATGACTAGACTTTACTCCTTGCTTTGGTTCTTTCTACATAATTTGAAAATACTTAGTGAAATTATGAGCCATTTTTTTTTTAAACACATAATTGAAAACGTGAGCCGAGTACAACGTGAACGAGTAAGCGGAGTATAATAAGACGTTTAAGAATATATCACATCATATCACTTAGGCTCCATCATATAACATCTATAAGCACATTATAGCATATATTTACATACAATAACCTCACTCAAAGGGTGGGTTATGTTCATACATCATTATCTTATGCAAACCCATAAAAGAAAATATACTTAAGGAAATACATGCCCCTAAACTAGATAACTCCATAAGCCGGGAAGGTTATCCTAAAACTAGGGTGCATGATCACACATAAATCTACTAAGAACCCTCTATGGCCACTGTCCTGGAAATGGGGGAATAAATCCGATCCACTGATGAGCTCCCTCGGGAGAGGACACACGAGATGCACCAGGCTGGGGTAGCATGGACGGCCTTCTTGCTAACCTCGGCTGAACAACTGTTTCCTCACTACCCTCTCTTACACGTGTGGGAGTAGGAGCAGAGCTCTCAGAATATACATGGGTAGGAGTGTCCTCTGAAGGATCAATTTTAGAATATCTCGTCTCGGGAACATACTCTGGAAATCCATGGACAGCAGATGAAGCGGGATAAGAACGTAACATCCTTTCATCAAGTGGACGTGCATGTTCGAAAACCATTTCATCGCCATAGGGAGAAGTAGGAGAAAATCGATAACTAGGGACAGGATATGCAAATGGATGACCTATGTAAATAAAAACACGAACTGCGCACCTCCCTTCAAAATTATACGAGCGATGCACCGGATCATAGTGAAATTCCCAAGTAGGGGTATCAACGAACAGGACGAATGTCGCCATCTGAATCTGGAGACAATGACGGAAATAAAGGAAAGGGAGTGAGAATCTTGCTAAAGAATTCTCAGTAAGGTACCTCCTTCTACAGTGTCATCATCAAAGTCCCCAGGAACCTCGGGATTATTCTAAAATAGTGAGCATGCAAAGATTCATTTTAAGTTCGGACAAATACTTAACCGAGGTTCGTCAATTTTTAATCATGCGTCTTATAATGCATCATAATCTTAACATGTCATATTTACAATGAACTTTTCCTTTATCATTACATCATTTTCCTCATCATCATTATCAAATAACATGCATAAAAGAACTTCATATAATATTAGCTACACGTGGACATAGTGCACATATTTCATTTCTTTAGTGCCTTAGGTGACTTAAAATCTTATCATCATCATTATTTTCCTTAGGCCACCCTATACTCCACCTTTTTGGGAGTAATTTAGGTTATGAGCTCATACTTTACTAGTCGTCACTAGCATATACTTATCCCTTTTGATAAGCTAAAGTCCCGACTCTACCCTTTTGAGAGAACGGGTTAGGGGGCTAAAATCACCTTTTCACCACCTATAGTCTGATGGTTCCAAAGGATCATTTTCTTATAAGTTTAAGTCACCATTAAATCTTTGCATGTTATATCACAATACAATTCATAAACATCATAACATTTTCTCATTTATAGTCTTAAGCTAGAATAATATATATCAACTGTAATCATGCATATGGGAGATTCCCAGGAAAGAGAGGTGGGTCACAATGGACACGCTTAAATACCAAGTCTTTCCTTAGTCAGAACCTTTCCAAATTACACTTTTACAATGATACACTTTCTTCTAGCAACAAAGGTAAATTTTACATAATAAAGAACATTTCATGTATAAGCATTCTCATTATTTGCCACAAAGAACTATAACATGCAAGCCAGGAAATCATTCAATGATATCAAGTACTTAATAAGCATCCAATCCTTACATAGAATTATCAATTATAGAACTAATTAGTTACTAAACCAATTATGAATCATTCTCTTAACAATAAACCATAATTATCACAACTTCAATCATATCAAATCATTATCACACATTGATACTAAACTCAGATCAGTGATCGAATCATGAACCTCATGCAATTACATAGAATCATATTTTAAGTGCATATAAAATACTAGTTCCTCGTAAAATCCTTGCAAAGCCTTAAAACTCATTTAGAAACTAGTTCTTTTGTCAAATTTGGGAGGATCTTCATAATTAAAATTCTCACTTAAGATAAAAGGAGTAAGTCTTGAGCTTTAGAGATTTAGGTGACATCTTAGAATTATAAACATGCTATGCAACCTTATTTTAATCTTATCTTTATAAGGTGATAGCTTGGAATTATAAACATGATATGCAATTCCATTTCTTTATCTTTAAGATTTAAGGTGATGACTTGAAAATTAAACATGATGCAAGAAATTGAAATATAAACATGATACAAGAAACTGGAGCGGCGGTAATCCGCAGGACGATAGAAGGAGAAGAGAATATTAAGAAACCGGAGCGGCGGTAGTCCGCAGGACGATAGAGGGAGAGAAGAGAATTATTATTACATCGTTTTAAGCTCCAATCTCAAGACTTTTTAAAGAATAAATTCTTTAACTCCAATAATCATATTTCTTTGCTTGTGATACATGGGCAAGTCTTTGAGCTCTAGGATCTTTAGGTGATGGCATAAAATAAACATGCCATGCGTTGATTCTTTTAGCCATTATAAAATATAGTGAGAGCATAAATTAAATATAAGTTGCAACCTCTTTATTATCTTGAAAGATTAAGTGATGACTTGAAACATAAACATGAAATACAAGCTTGGAATTTAAACATGAGAAATGCAAGTTCACTTATTCATTCTTGAAAATTTAGTGATGACATAGAAGGTAAACATGGTTATGCAAAGCATAAACTTAATCATGGATGCAAATTCATTTTGTTTCTTTACTAAAGCTCCTTCAAGACTTTAAAAGAATTATAAATTCAACCCAATACATATCTTAACAAGAAATAAAACATAAAAGGAAAATACATCTTTCAAGTTCTAAACTAAAAATCTTTGTTTTAGCATCATAAAGCATTATTCTTTAAAGTTTTGCATTAAGTGGAATTTTCAAGCTTTAGAGGCCTAACTTGTGATGGATTTACAACCCACCCTCAAGGTCCTCATCATCAAGCCATCATCTTAGTTCCACCTAGGCCATATGGTTGGATTGGTTAAAGAAAAATTGAAGAGGAAAACCAAAATGAAAAGCTAAGGTAAGTTCATAATTTCATCATTTTGAGCTAAAAACACAACTCCTCAAAGCATAGAAATAAATTTAGAAACTACTCCCTACCTAATCTGAGTTGAAGAAGAGGAAAAGAACTTGGTTTCTTGAAGTGAAATGAAACAAAATCTCTTTGAAAAAATTGAAGAAAGAATTCAGCCAAAGAGGAGGAAGAAAGAAAGTTTTTGGTGCTCCTAAAAACTAGTTATGAACCAAGCATTCCAAGACCACTCAAGCAAGCCTATTTATAAAAGATTTTGAGGCTTCTAATTGGCCAAAATGATGAGGTAGTGGATGGAATTTTGCAGGAGAAATAAGGGAGGAAAAATCATTTTAGACAAAGTTGTGTGAAATTAAGGAATTATGTCTCTTATGGTGACATTTTGGCATTTTGTTTTAGTGTAACTTTTGGCAATAATTCAGCTGCATAATGGCATCAATAATTTTGTCCATTACAGCCCAAAGAAGTGAAATTTGTGTGTTCCATGCATTATTTAGGTGTAGGCAAGGTATTCATGTAATTTAGAGAATTTACGGTTAAGGGTTTAAGTGAATTAGTAAGCAATTTGGGTGTTTTTGAGCAATTTTGGGTTCTAATCAATCTAAATACATAATTTTGACTCTAGATTAATATTTAGAATTTAATAAGCTTTAATTTGAGCCTAATATTGCTTAGGTTTCGGTATACGAATCAAAAATCCCAAAATTCGCAAAACTACCCAAAAACAGGGGCAAAATCGTACTTTCACTTAAAAACTGCCCGAGGCCACCCGAGCTTAACCAATGGTTAATCATGGCTTAAAAACACATTTTAAAACATTTTAGTGAGGTTCGGGCTCAGTCAGCATGCACATCGGAGTTAAAACAGCCGTAGGGGCGTTTTGGTCATTTCGGGCATCGAAACTCAAAATTGAGATCCTTCTGCTCTATTAACACACATAACACAAACAATCCCTTATTATCCTCAAAATATCCCCTTGAGAATAGGTGGGGCCCACGATCCTCATTTTCTGAGTAAAATAACTTCAGGGGCATTTTGGTCATTTTATACGTACAGAAATTCGGGATTTGCGACTCTCGCATGAATCATTCCTAACCTCTCTTCTAATGTTATATTCCTTTATTGAGGATTGTTCAGCCTCAAATCTTATGTAATAATTACCTATGGTAATTCGGTAATTGAGTAATTTCTAATGACAGTAAAAATTGGGGCGTTACACCTCATAGCAACTAACCCTACTCATTGGGTGTCAATGAAAGAGACATATCCAGGTATCTTACTGACTCGATAATGCACAAACCTAGCAAGATTACTACTAATATGTTGAGTGCTAAGGTTAGAAAAGTATTTACAATTGTTTAGTTCTCAATTCTACCAAGATTAGGAAGCACAAATGTGATCATAGGCATGGATTGCATGCTATTATATTGTTTGTTGGCTAAGAAAAAGGTAAACTTGCCAAGATTATAATGGAAACATGCTGAGTGTCATTACTAAGGACAAGAGAAGAACTGTTGGTGCCCTTATAGGATGTTATTGGCCAGGGCATTTCAATACGTCAGCTATACCCTCTAGCTGATAAATGGTATGAATACATGCAGGGAACTGAGTTCATAATGATCTTCTTCAAAACCATAAGGAGAACAGAAAGAGCTGCTGTGAAGATTAGTTCTAAGAGGAACATCCCTAAGATGAGGGAGAAGAGGAAGAAGAAAGAATAATAGAAGATAAAAAAAGAAAAGGTTGAGAAAGAAAATAAAACAAAAGGAAAAAGGAAGTTGATTCTTCTAGATATTGAGCCTGAAGACTCAGAAGTGATTGAATCTATTGAAATTTCACTAAGAATTGAAATAAGGTCAAAATTGAGGCAAGATAAAAGGCAAAAAGTAATGGACCAACAACCAGCTTCAGAAACTAAGGTGGAACCTTCAGAAGGTGAAAGACCCAGAAAAAGGCCTGACAAGCTACCTATCAGGGGGCAAGACATTGAGTACAAATATAGAAAACTGCCCAAGGATATGCTAAGTTCTTTGATTTTGAAGGATATGCTTGAAGCTAAGCATGTTGAACATGTTATCATTGAGGATAAAGACCTCTCTGAGGATAACGAGGAAGTAGGGAAAGTTCTCAAGGAGAATAAAATCCTCTAAGAGAAAAGAAAAATAGAGAAAGCTCAAAAAGCCCAACAGGCCAAGGGGATTTAAAGCTCAAGTAGATGAAGCATAAGGGTACGAGTTTTTGAACCCTTTGTGGTAATCAAGGATCAACTTTCAAGGCCCATGACTCGATAATTTGGGTGCACATCCTTCCCTATCTCTATTGCACCCCCAAGGAGTCAAGCCCCTTTAGAAACCTCTTCCACAATAGAGTCTACAATTGCTCCTGAAGCTGCATGTTTTGCACTTGAGAAGGCTATTTAAGAATTAGTGGAGCCTAAAAAAGCATCTTCTATAAAAACTAACAAAGTAGCTTCTGAGGTTGAGAAAATAGCCCTTGTAGAAATTGAAGAAGTAGCTTCTGAACCTAAGAAAGCTGAGAAAAAGGTTCTATAAACCACATCTAAAGATGCTGAAGACTCTATGACTTTGACCCAGATCTTAAAATCTATTTCAAAGATCATGGAAGAAGGGTCACACCTAGAGATGGATGGTTCTAAAAAGCTAAAGCTGCACATAAGTAAGTTGTCTCATGCTTTGGACCCTATTGATAAGGAGCCTAAGAAAGAACAACCTACTAAGCTATCCATTGCCATCATTCTGAAGAACATGCCTCAACGTCCACCATCTATCAAGATCAAATCTTTGGAGGAGTATGATAAAGCCTTAGAAATTAGTTTTCATCAAGAAGAAGTCTAAGTTTTTGTAGCTGATGATACTTCTACACCCACTGCTATTGCCACTACTCTTACTACTACTAATTACATTGAGTCAGAAATCACAAAAGTCTTGGGATACTGTTTCCCTTGAAGTTCCTGCAAAACAAGTTGCACCCAAGGCTACCCTTGTACCAACCATTCATTTGCCACATCAACCTCAACCTCAACCTCAACCAGAGTCTCAACTATATCTTACTAAGGTCCAATTGGTACTGCATAACCAGAGAGATATGGTTGCAAGGCTGGACAAAGTTGAAGCCTTTAATAGAGATCATGGAGCTCAACATAGAAGACATGAGGATTTGTTGTTGCAAATTCTTCATGAATAGAGAAGAGGAAATCAATGATGGGATGACTAAGTGCACTCTCCTTTGCTGATAACAAAAGGGGGATAAAGGAAGAGAAGAAGAAAAATCTTGTGTGCTACACTATGTTAAGGGTCAAAAGCTAAGAACTTTAGAAAGCTAATGATTCATACATGCATATTATTTCTTTTGATTGGTTTTGCTATCTTGCTGCTTCAGAAAACTAGCCTTGAACAATCATTTTTATGTTTAAAGTTTACGTTCTGATACTTATAGTTCAGAAACTTTTATCTCATTTCTATCATATATTTTGAGTTCTGATAACATTATGCTCTAATACATTGACTTCTGTAAATGCTTATACTCATATCAATTTCGATTGCATGACCTTGTTTTCTTACTTATATATATATATATATATATATATATTGGCATTTGATATTGATTCTCTATTACAAGTGTTAGTTCTAGTAAATTGGAGAAAATTGTGCTGAATTATAATTCTGATACAAGATCAGTATCACTATATATTTTCTATGCTTTGATACATTTCTGTATTCAGTTCTAATCTTAATAATACTCTGATTCTATTAGACTTAGTTTATTATATTAAATAAGTTCTAATAAATTCTATTAAAGGTTATTGAGAAACTTGAACAGAACTTTATCTCACAATGATAAACCTTAAGAAAGTTACTTTCTGAAAGGCTAAGTTGTAAAACAAAGATTTATCAAGTTTCAAAAAGAATATTTAAGGCTCTAACCTTAAAAGTCCTTTCAAAGTGTTCACCAAAATATTTCCTCAAAATTTGGTTTGTCATCATCAAATAGGGGTAGATTATTAGTTTTAGAACCCTTCAAAAAACTCTATAGCTTAAGTTTTGAAGGACAATAAAGCAAATTTTATCAAAATGTTTTGATGAAAGGACTAACATTTAGTTGAGTTTTTGTAGTGCTTAACAGATATGGTTCTCGTAATATATAAGTTCAATTAATGACATATTTTCATAATATCATGATTTAATGTAACGCCCCGATTTTCTGTCTGAGTGGAAAATGACCGAAATGCCCCTGAGGTCATTTTCAGCCCAGAATTCGAGGATAGCCGACCCGGCAGTTCTCGAAGGGCCAACTCAATGTTTGAAGGGGATTGAATGACCCTTGAGTGGTTCCGGAGGCGGAAGTCTCATTTTCCGCAGTTTCGGGTCAAAATGACCAAAATACCCCTATAGCATTTTACGCGGGTAAAGGTGCCGTTTGAGCCTGGAACTTTCCCCAGAGGTTTAAAACCATGTTTTTACATGTTTCAAAACATCTGTTTGAGTCCCGGCAGTCCTGGGCAGTTTTAGTGCAAAATTACGATTTTGCCCCTAGAATAGTGTTTTTGAGCTTAATGATGTAATTAAGCAAACCTAAGCAATATTAGGCTCTAAACGAAGATTAATTAATTTTCCTAATTAATCTAGAGTCAAAATAATTTATTAAAGTTAATTAGAACCTAAAATTACTTAGATTAAACTTAAATCCCTTTTTAGAACTCAAGATTCCTAGTCTTGGAATCTTGAATAGTGTTTTCTCTCTCCAATTCCTTAAATCAAGGAATTGTGTCTAGAATTGTTTATACACTAAAATGAATTCATAACTCACTAATAATGCAAGAACACTCTCTAATTATGTCTTGCCAACCTTAATTACCCATTTCCTCACCTAAACACTTTCTTACAAATTCCTAATCTTAAGCATAATCAAAGATACACCTAAACACAACTCTAAACCACAATTAAAATGCAAACTAATCCTCCCCCAAATCTGATGCACATGGCCGAAACTCTCACCCCCATTTGACCACATGTTGATTTGTTTCTCACTCAAAGAACCATGCTTGAGGCCATACTTTGAACCATACTTCACCATACTTTGAACCATACCTCACCATGCCTCAAGACCACATTATCTCACCTCATGGAACTCATGGTCTCCCTCCCTATCTGATGGCCGAAGCCTTCCTCTCCATGTGCACCCTTCATTTGTTTCATTTCTCTATAAATAGCTTGCTTGGGTGAACTTGTATCATTTTGAGTTCATTTGCAAAGTGTAAGTTTTCAAAGAAACACTTCAAAGCTTTCTTTTCTCTCAAGTTCAAGTTCTTCAAGTTCTTCATCTTCTTCATCTTCTTCTTCCATCTTCAAGATCATCACACCTAGTAGGGATTTCCTTTCATGTATTCTTTTCTTTAAAGTTCTTGTTTCAAGTTTGATGTTCATAGTTTCTCTTATTTCTTTTAAGAACTTCTCTTCTACTCTTTTTTCCTTTTCATTTTCGGCCATAGGCCTTGGAGAACAAAGGAATGAGAGCTTGATGATGAGAGTTTCATGATGATGTTCATCACTTGAAACAAACTCTAGAGCTTGATCTTTGTTCTTGAGTAAAATACTGCTAGTTCTTCCTTTAACTTTTGGAATCTTTAACTTTGATGATGTTTTAAAATGGTTCTAAGGACTCAATGATGAGGTCTCATGATGTTGGTGTTAATATATCATCAAGATCATGGACTCTAGAGTTTCAAAATGTTCTTTTTTTTCCTTGAAGTTTCGGCCATTTCCTTTTCTTTTACATGCAAAATGTTTTGATTTTCTAAAAATGTTGAGTTCTAAGAACTCTAGACTTTACTTTATCTTGGTTTGATGAGTTTGGGTTGAGGTTTAAGTTCCTTTAAAGTCTTGTTAAGAGCTCTAGAAAGATAAAATGAACTTGCATAGTTTATTTTATGCTTGCATTTATATTTACATTCTTGCTATGCACCTTTACCTTCAAGCTATCACCTAAGAACATAAAGATTAAAATGGAACTTGCATCATCACTTAATTTAATTCTCAAAGCCTTTCTATTTCGGCCTTAAAGTCGATTGTTGTTGGGCCTAGAGCACTAAAATAAAGAATTGAATTTGCATTATCACCTAATTAATTTCTCGAATGCCTTTCTATTTCGGCCTTAAAGTCGATTGTTGTTAGACCAAGAGCACTAAAATAAAGAATTGAACCGTGCATATTTACTTTCAAGCTTGCACGTTTAAGTTTATGCCTTGCATATTTATTTTAAGTCATCACTTTATTTTGTAAGCAAGATTAAAAATGAAAAGCATGAGCACGTTTATTTTATGTCACAACTTAAGAACCTAGAGCTCAAAGACTTGCCCATTTCATTTCAAGTTAAAGTTTAATGTGAATGCATTCTTTGAATGCATGTTTTCGGCCAAGTAGTGATGATGGACTTGCAATGAGTTTTCATCTAGCTACAAGGACCAATAGTCTATGTTCTAAGTTTTTCTTGAAGCCTTACAAATCTTTACAAGGTTATGTTATCATGAGATATGACTTTATTCCCTTTTAGAAGATGAAATATATTTTGGTCACTGACCTAAGGCTTCCTTTAGCCTCTTGATGAATTAAAATGATTTGCAAAGAGTTTTAGAAATTCTAATTTGATTCCAAGAGAAACTAGTTAACTTATGTACCTCGAAATGTTAATTTAATTCTCTTACTGAAGCTCCATGATTTCGGTTCTGTCATGATGAGTGTGATGCTGTGTGGTGATGTTTTGATGTGTTAGAATGTGTGAAAATATCATATGATGATGTAGAAATGATTCTATGTATAATAGGTAAGAAACTAGCTAACTAGAAATACCGTAAAGCTAGAATTCAACATAATTTTGACCCATTCATTTTTGGAAATTATTCAAACTGTTTTAATGGGGGCACAATCAGATTAGGATTGTTTAGACATGAAAAACTTGATAACACTTGGATTAGAATTGAATTCTAGCACCTAGAGGGAAACTAGTCACTAGAAAACCGTAAAAGTGCAAGTTTAGAACTCTTAGAACATTTAATTTTCTGGATTCTGTCCAGCACCCTTACAACATGATAAACATGATTAATAATTAGTCCTTAAGCATAGGAATGTCTCATAATTTATTTAGATTTAATTTATAGCGCCTTAGGCAAAGACGGAACCAAGAAAGGGTCTAAAACGTAAGTTCTAGAACCCCGTAACCACAAGATAGAAATTCTGCCCTATGCTTTTCAGATTTGAGTATGAACATGAGGATTAGGAATGATGATTTATTATGAGCCCTTAGGTGCATAACATATGAACGACGGATGTTAGAGAACTATATCTCAAGATTAAGACCCGTAAGGGTCAAAGCATAAGCTACCGTAAGGGTAAGTGTTTGAATGTTCTATGATGATGCATGTGTTATGTAAATGATGATGATGTTATTCATATGAGGAATTCATGAGGATATATGTTTATGTGGCATAAAGTAAATTTGGAAGGAATTCGGCGTAATGCCATCGTGCCGCCGAATTTCTGACAAATTTGGGGACTTAAAGAAATTTTGAAAATTAAGGTACTAAGATGGGTTCTAGGATGACACCAGTTCAGCCGAGCACCTCCATAGAACTCATGTGACATCGGTACCAATTTATACTCTTAGGTGACACCGGTTCGGCCGAGCACCCTTAAGAGATTGCCCCCTAACTCGTACTCAGATAGTCAGGATTTATGATTTATGATACGCTTATCGTTAAGTGGTAAGTAAGAAACCTAGAGATGTGACACGTTCTGGGTGACACCGGTTCGGCCGAGCACCCCCAGAGCGCTTGTCTTTTAGGGCGGCGCATAAGGAAGAGAAGTTTCATGATTATGATTATGTCACTAAGTTTGTCCCATATGAATGTTTCTATTGCCACTTTATGCCACTAAGTATGATGATGCTTGACGATATGATTTATGTATGTGCATTAGGTAGCGCCATGTTTACATTCTCTATTATGCTGCATTCATGACATTAAGATCATCCTAAAATGAATAGACCTTGGCTAAGCTATGATTTGGAACTTAAAAATGGACTTAATGCATGCTCAGTCAATTTGTATAATTAAACCCAAGGTTCCTGAGGACGTAGATGATGACACCTAGGTAGTAGGAGGCCCTACTGAGATTCTTTAGCAAGATTCTCACTCCCTCTATCTCATTCTTTCCGTCACATCTTCAGATGGCGACGTTCGTAGTGTTCGTGGACACGCCGACATGGGAGGTGCACCATGACCCGGACCACGGGTCGTTCTATTTTGTGGGTCAATGCACGGTTAGAGTATTCATGTTCATGGGTCGACCCTTCACTCCCCCTGTACATTCCCATCGTTTCTCCCCCGTCTCACCTTTTGGCGATGACCTGGTGTTCGAGCGCGCACGTCCCCGAGAGGAGAGGCTTCGCCAGAGTCCACCGTCCACGTCCGCCGTTCGAGATTACCCCCAGTATGCACCCCATTGCCCGTCGTCTTTTTCGGAGACGAATCCTTCCGAGGATTCGGAAACCCAGGTACCTTCCGAGGGATCTTCCCCCACCATACCCATGGACCTTAGGGAGGGTAGCGAGCCCTCCGTGACTCAGCCGAGGCTTGCACGACGACCGGAGATGAGGCCACGCCGTGGAGGTCACTTTCGAGCCCCGTTCCGCCTATTCACGCCGGAGGAGCTTGCTCAGTTTCCTGGTTACGTGCCACGCTCGAGGGATAGTTGCTAGTAGGAGGCTGTGGATGGCCCGGGCTAGAGCACACACCACTTAGATGGGGATAAACCTTCTTTTGATTTGAGGTTATCCCATTAGATACACTCGGGTAGGGGAGTAGTTTATGTTTATGTTTATGTTGCATTTTCTTTCATGTATTCCCTTGTACCAAATTAAGTCTCACACTTATAAGTGGGCAAGTTATATATATATATATATATATGAGGTGATATTCAGTGTTTCTCATGATGTGCCTTTATGTGCCCTATGCTATGACGTTATGAGATGTATATTTTTTCTGTTACATGTTATATCGCATCACGCGGCTCTCACTTTGTATTTCAAAAAAAATTACCCGTATTTTCCGCTAAGTATTTCAAAGTAAAAATGAGAACTATGAAGTAACAGACTAATGGTTAACCTAAGTATGTTCTAGAGTATTGGATTAAAAATTAGGATATTACATTTAACATGATTAAGATCTCATTCAATGAGATTCAAAGTTTTTAATGATGTGAAAAATAGTTAGAAAGTGAGCTAAAATATGTTAGAGACATAAGAAAACAATATCAAGCATTTAAAATCAAGTATAGAGCTTTAGAAAGTATCTCACGCATCAGAAAATAAAATATCCATTAGAGAAATCAAACTTTTACAAGTATATCATGATCATATTCTTCAATCAAAGATGAATATCAACTCTAAAGACTCTCTACACATTGAGAAGGTCATTATCAAACTCAGAGTTAAGCAAGCAAGATCAATGCGAACATCAGAAATGACAAAGCTACATTAGAAAGCACACATCATTCAAAAACCATGCTAAGTTAATAGAAGTGGAGGGAAATTTTAAATTCAAATTTAGTCAACTTTTAGAAAAATATTAATAGTGACATATTGATTTTGTACTTGATTAAAATCCTTACCTTCTAGAAGAAAAAGTTTAGAAACCATATTCAAAAAGTACAAGTTGTTTCTGAAGCTCTATTCAGAAATTACAATTAACAATAGTTTTATACCTACGAGGACAGCTCTGACATAGCTTAGCTACTCTTCTAGAAGATAGTTCCTAAGACACAAAAAGAAAATCAACACGTGTCAAGAGAAAGGAAAATCCATAGGAAGCGGTCATATTTGAAATCGAAGTATAAAAGGATGAGATCTTCATTCAGGAAGAGACATTTGCATAACTAACATTGAAGCTTTTCAATACACTCTGAAAGTTCATCCATTACTTCTTATAATCAGTTTTTGTTATACAAAATCTTCTTTCTTGTGATTATTTGATAACATTTTCTTCTTAGGAAGAATTTAGAAAGAAGTCAATTAAGATTTTAGTTTTCACACTATTTTATTCCTAGAAAAACTTGAGTCTTCTTTCTTGGAGAGAACCAACCAAAACCAAAAATTTGTACCCTGATCCAATAGTAATCAAAGTGAGGTTAGCTTGAAGATGCTAGCAAAAAAGCTACTTGGTGTAAAAGTAAATTGGAACTACTGCTTACTAAAAATAGCTTGAGAAGGCTATACAAAAATTATTTCACTTTCTCGAGGTTTAGGGTTAACAAAGGGTGTTTAGTGGAACTTAACAAGTTTTTAAGAACTGGATATAGGTAGTATTTGGCTGAACCAGTACAAAAACACTGAGTAACCTCTTCTTCTCTCTTCATCTCTTTATTATTCAACTTTTGTTTTTGTTTTTGTTGTGTGTTTCTTTGAAAAAGTTTTTAAAATAGTTTTTGAAGTTCTAGCATTTTCTTTTGATTCAGAAAGTTACTTTTTGAAGCTAACTATAATTTCCATTGCCTTTAAGCTAATAGCTTGATAGATTTTGTTTAATGTTTCAAAAACTGAAAAAGAAATAAGAAGCATGATACAACCCCCCCTTTTCCTACTACCTTCAACCTATATTAACCCTATAAAAAAAGGCATTTTGGGTTTTTTGTTGCCTACTTAAGGATCGAAACCCTTTTATCTTGAAACTATTGCCTAGCTCAATGATAAGGTAGCTCAGGCTTTTTTGGGTAGGTATAGCCATATTCTTATTGTTTTAATTTTTTACATTTCTGCTATGTGTCCTTTTATTGCTGTGGATTCTAACTTTGCTTCTTTTTATGTTTCTTAGCAAAAACTTTGTTCACAATAACATGGCTTCGAAAGCAAGTTGGCCAAGTTCCAAAGGGAAATTGCCATTGATGTTGCCATTTCCATGGTTGGATGTTCAAGGTAAGCGTCTCATGATACTCTTCCCCCTTCGCTAAACCCCACTATTTGGAAGTTGGGGTTGCTGCTAGAGATGCTCCTAGAGAAAAGAAAAGGAATTGACTGAGAAGAAAAGTGACTCCTGTAATGTATTTGAAGTTTGAGAAGAAACACACCTTAGAGAGCTCTTCCTCAAGGAAAGAGTGGATAAGAGATATAACTCCAAGGTCCTGCCATAATATTTTAGCATGGGTGATCTTGTCCTTTGATGTTCAAACATAGGCATAAAAGCCCTAGGACAATTTAAGATAGCTCCAATGTAGAAAGGTCCTTATAAAGTCACTGATGTGCTCGGTAAAGAGACATACATATAAGAAGCCATGGATGATAACAAGATATATTTCCATCTATATATTTGTTCATTGTTAAGCTTGTATTATGTAAATATATTGAACATTCTAAGCACTCTTTCCCCTTTTTTAGGAGCTCATATAGAAGGCTGGCCTTTCAAGCTAAAGCTACCAAGAATCTCAACAACAAAGCTAATTGTTTGGTCAACCATTGGACTTCCTTTACTATAGACGACTTCACATCTCTAGTATTACTTTGCATTTGTCAAGTTTAGCTTTTATTTGCTTATGGGTTATCATCAAACCTAAGAATTTTGTGGCCTCAATAATAAAAGCATATTTATGTAGTTTGAGCAACATATTGTATTTTTCCAAGGTTTCAAATACCATTTTCAAATTTGAGATGCGTGTTGACATGTCATCTATATAGACTTTCATCAAGCCTCCGATGCGTTAACACTTTGTTCATCAACCATAATGGTTTGTTCGGGATTGATAAAACTAGTCTTATCATCATTCTTCAGGCTCATTAGGATTCGGTTACATCTAGAATAAGTGTCCATGAAGAAGAGAAAAAGGTAGCCAGAAGCTGCATCCACTAATCCATTTATATTGTGAATGAGGTATAAGTCTTTTGGGCATGCCTTTTTGAGATTAGTATAATCCACGCATATTCTTAATTTTCTATGTGCCTTTGGGACCATTATAACATTTTCCAACCATGTGGAGTACACAATCTCCCTAATGAATCCAGCTTTCAATAGGCTAACAACTTTCTTTTCTACCACCTTATCTCTTTCTAGGCACATTCTCCTATTCTTCTGAGCAATTGATCGCACCTCGAGGTAAATGGCCAACTTATGACAAATGAAGTTGGGGTCTATTCTTGGCATGTCTAATGTTATACAAGAAATTAATTTGGAATTACTCTTCAACAACTCTAGTAATTCTTGTCTTAGGCCCGTCTTTAGGTTTCTATTTATTTGGTGACCCTTTTAGGGGTAGAACTTTTATGGATCTCTTCCAACTCCCTTTATGGTTTAGGATGATGACCAGTTGTTTTTAACCTTACATCCAATTCAATCACTTGGACCCCTAAGATACTTAGTGAATAGTCATAATTACTGTTTGAGGCACCCTTGGGGTCCACTAGATTGGCATTGTAGCACCTTCGACCTATTAATTGGTCAGCTCTCAAAGTTGCTACCTTTTGTGGTCCAATATGAATTTCATCTCCAAACATGTTGTAGAGACAACTGCTGAAATCTTATTTAGGGTTGGTTTTCAAATGTATCCCTGAAGAGGAAATCTATTGCACTACCTTGGTCGATCAAAATATGCTTTACTTTGGCATTAAACATCTTTGCTGAGACTACCATATGCTTATCATAGTTGGGTACTATGCCTTTCATGATTTCTCTCAAATGTTTTTTCCTAGCCAACATTGTGGCTCCTCAATCTGCCGAACCTCCCATTATCACATTGATAACATGATCAGGTTTATCCTCATCCTATTGTGCAAGATTGTCTAACTTCCAACTATAGGGATTTATCTTATCATCATCATAATCCCAAGTAGACAAAGACCTTCCTATTTTAGAATTCTTTTAGGAGGCCATATGCTTTCCTAGCTTCCCCTCTTGGATCAAGGTTTCTACTATATCCTTAAGTTGTAATATGCCTTGGTCTAGTGCCTAAGGGCATTATAGTACATGTAGAACTTTGACTTATAGTCATTCTTTTTAGGTTTCAAAGGCTTAGTTTGGCCAACACCATGATGTTGCAGATTTCCTTATATAGTATTTAGGATTGTGTCAATGGAATATATTTAATAAATCTCAGACCCCAGGTGGTTCTCCGCTTACATTCGCTATTTTTCTCCTCATTTTTTCGACTTTCATCTTGCTGCTAGTTACCAAGATGTTTTTGAGCATCGGACCTAACCTGTATTATTTCATCCAAATGTATGTGCTTTTAGCCCTGATCTAAATTTCTTCCAATGTCTTTAGAGCTTCTTTACCAAAGATTCAATGAATAACTCATTTTGGAGGCCGTTCATAAAGTGACCAAGGCAGTTTGGGTGCTCAACTCCTTGGACAGTAATGTCTCCTTATTAAAGTGCTCCAAATAGCCTTGGAGGGGCTCATTAGGCTAGTGGTAGAAGCTTATTAGGCTAGATGCTAATTTGTGTTTGAATCATTAGGTAGAAAAGTATGCTAGAAACTTCGAGGCTAGATCAGATAAATGGTCAATAGACTTTGACAAAAGGTTATTTAACCAATTAGGTGCCAACTTCCAAAAGGGTATGGAAAGACGCAACCCTTGATGGCATTAGAGGCTTCTACCAAATACATTCCCAACTTAAACATGTCTCTGTGGTCTTAGGGGTTCGTAACCCTTTTGTAGCTTGAAATCCTAGGAAAGTCAGAGATTCATGATATAGTCAAAGCTTGTCATCGTTGTAGGTAAAAAAAACATACGAGAAGGGGGGTTGAATTGTGTTTTGCTTTTTCTTTCCTTCTTTGGTTTTGAAAAACTTAAATAGTATACTATTAAGTATTTAACTTGTAGTGCAACAAAAACATTATTAGATACTTCAGAAAGTTACTTTCTGAACTACAGCAGATATGATAAAACATGTATAAGTTAGTTTTTCAGACAGAACAATATGATAGGCACAATACAATAAATATAAAAGAGTTAAGGGAGAAGAAGATACTGCACAAATATTTTTATACTGGTCGGCCAACCTGCCTATATCCAGTTCTCAACAACTGTTAAGTTTCACTAAAAACCTTTCTCAACCCGAGAAAGTTGGATAGTCTTTATTGTAGCCTTCCTGTAACACCCTGATTTTCTATCTGAGTGGAAAATGACCGAAATGCCCCTGAGGTCATTTTCGGCCCGAAATTCAAGGATGGCCGACCCGGCAGTCCTCGAATGGCCAACTCAATGTTTGAAGGGGATTGAGTGACCCTTGAGTGGTTCCAGAGACGGAAGTCTCATTTTCCGCAGTTTCAGGTCAAAATGACCAAAATACCCCTATAGCATTTTACGCGGGTAAAGGTGCCGTTTGAGCCCGAAACTTTCCCTAGAGGTTTAAAACCATGTTATTACATATTTCAAAACATCTGTTTGAGTCCCGGCAGTCTCGAGCAGTTTTAGTACAAAATTACGATTTTGCCCCTAGAATAGTGTTTTTGAGCTTAATGATGTAATTAAGCAAACCCAAGCAATATTAGGCTCTAAACGAAGATTAATTAATTTTCATAATTAATCTAGAGTCAAAATAAATTATTAAAATTAATTAGAACCTAAGATTGCTTATATTAGATCTAAATCTCTTTTCTAAAACTCAAGATTTCACTCTTGGAATCTTGAATAGTATTTTCTCTCTCCAATTCCTTAAATCAAGGAATTGTGTCTAGAATTGTTTATACACTAAAATGAATTTATAACTCACTAATGATGCAAGAACACTCTTTAATTATGTCTTGACAACCTTAATTACCCATTTTCTCCCCTAAACACTTTCTTACAAATTCCTAATCTTAATCTTAATCAAAGATACACCTAAACACAACTCTAAACTACAATTAAAATGCAAGAAACCCTCCCCCCATGGCTGATGCATTTCGACCACCTCCTCCCCCATTTGACCACATGTTGATTTGTTTTCTCACTCAAAGAACCATGCTTGAGCCATGCCTTGAACCATACCTCACCATACTTGAACCCATAACTCACCATGCCTTCAACCATAACTCCCCAATTCTGCACACAATAGCCGAAGCCTTCATCACCACACACACCCCTCCATTTGCTTCATTTCTCTATAAATAGAATGCCTTGAGGAGCTTGCACCACTTTTAGATCATTTGCAAAGTTTAGTTCTCTCCAAAGCTTTTCTTTTTCTCTCAAAGTTCTAGTGTTCTTCAAGCGCTTCAAAGTTCTTCATCTTCTTCTTCCATCTTCAAGATCATCACACTAAGTAGGGATTTCTTTTCATGAATGTTCTTTTTTAAAGCTTGATGTTTATGATTTCTCTTGTTTTCTTTTTAGAACTTCTTCTCTATTCCTTTTTCTTTCTTGTTTCGGCCATGAGCCCTTGAGAATAGAGAAATGAGAGTTTCATGATGAGAGTTTCATGATGATGTTTATCACTTGAAACAAACTCTAGAGCTTGATCTTTGTTCTTGAGCAAAAATGTTTCTTGAGAACTCTATCTTTGGTGATGTTTCAAAATGTTTATAAGGACTCAATGATGAGGTCTCATGATGTTGGTGTTAATATATCATCAAGACCATGGACCCTAGAGTTTTAAAATGTTCCTTTTCCTTCTTGAAGTTTCGGCCACTTCCTTTTCTTTTACATGCTAAATGTTTTAATTTTTTAAAAATGTTATGTTGAGTTCTAAGGACTCTAGACTTTACTTGATCTTGGTTTGATGAGTTTGGGTTAAGGTTTAAGTTCCTTTAAAGTCTTGTTAAGAGCTCTAGAAAGATAAAATGAACTTGCATAGTTTATTTTATGCTTGCATTTATAATTACATTCTTGCTATGCACCTTTACTTTCAAGCTATCACCTAAGAACATAAAGATTAAAATGGAACTTGCATCATCACTTAATTTAATTCTCAAAGCCTTTCTATTTCGGCCTTAAAGTCGATTGTTGTTGGGCCAAGAGCACTAAAATAAAGAATTGAACTTGCATTATCACCTAATTAATTTCTTGAATGCCTTTCTATTTCGGCTTTAAAGTCGATTGTTGTTGGGCCAAGAGCACTAAAATAAAGAATTGAACCTTGCATATTTACTTTCAAGCTTGCACGTTTAAGTTTATGCCTTGCATATTTAATTTAAGTCATCACTTTATTTTGTAAGCAAGATTAAAAATGAAAAGCATGAGCACGTTTATTTCATGTCATAACTTAAGAACCTAGAGCTCAAAGACTTGTCCATTTCATTTCAAGTTAAAGTTTAATGTGAATGCATTCTTTGAATGCATGTTTCGGCCAAGTAGTGATGATGGACTTGCAATGAGTTTTCATCTAGCTACAAGGGCCGATAATCTATGTTCTAAGTTTTTCCTGAAGCTTTACAAATCTTTATAAGGTTATGTTATCATGAGTTATAATTTTATTCCCTTTTTGAAGATGAAGTATATTTTGGTCACTGACCTAAGGCTTCTCTTAGCCTCCTAATGAATTAAAATGATTTGCAAAGAGTTTTGGAGATTCTAAATTGATTCCAAGAGAAACTAGTTAACTTATGTACCCAGAGATGTCAATTTAGTTCTCTTATTGAAGCTAGATGTTTTCGGTACTGTCATGATGAGCTTGTGGCTGTATGATGATGTTTTGATGTGTTAGAATGTGTGAAAATATCACGTCATGATGTAGAAACAATTCTATGCATGATAGGTAAGAAACTAGCTAACTAGAAATACCGTAAAACTAGAATTTAACATAGTTTAGACCCATTTGTTTTTGGAACTTATCCAAACTGTTTTAATGGGAACATAATCAGATTAGGGTTGTTTAGACATGAAAAACTTGGTAACATTTGGATTAGAATTGAATTTTAGCACCTATAGGGAAACTAGTAACTAGAAAACTGTAAAAATGCAAATATAGAACTCTTAGAACATTTAATTTTTAGAATCTGTCCAGCAACCTCATAATATGGTAAACATGGTTTATAATTAGTTCTTTGACATAGGAATGTCTCATAATTGGTTTAGGTTTAATTTATAGTGCCTTAGGCGAAGACGGAACCGAGAAAGGGTCTAAGACGTAAGTTCTAGAATCCCGTAATTGTAAGATTATAATTCTGCCCCCTAAAGAATGGAGTTGCCCAGATTTATTAAAGAGCATAAATAATAGTAATATTTGTTAGAAGAGAATCCAGAGGTGCATCAAAGGTGGATAGTGAATGTTAGAATAATTTATACCGCCAGTTAAAGACCCGTAAGAGTCAAAGCATAAGACACCATAGGTCCCAAGACATAATGAACCTTATGACTTCCAGTAGACGTATGGTTGATTACGAGAATGATTTGATGTCTTATGATGATGATGAATGGTTGTGCATGTCCTACAAGTTTTGTGGCATAAAGCAAGTTTGAAGGAAATCCGGTGAACGCCGTTATGCTGCCAAATTTCCCATCAAACTTGAGAATTTGAGAAAAGTTTGTGAAAACTCCTGGGTGACACTGGTTCGGCCGAGCACCCCCAGGAAAGGTCCTGGGTGACACCGGTTTGGCCGAGCACTCCCAGAACAGATGTGACATAATACTGAGACGCATTTCTCCCGCTACGATGGGGAGGAAACAAATCCGTGAGGGTATTGACATTGAGCTTGCCAAAGCGGACAATTCCCTGTGTACTAGATACCAGTAGAGCGTTTCAAAGAAGGAAATGATCCTAAGATAGGTGATCCAAGAAAGTAATGTATACCCCCTCTATTAGCCCATATTAAATCTAGTGACGACTAGTTAGGATTAAGCTCATTCCTGGGCGATAGGTGAGATGTAGTTTGGTGACCAGATTATCGCCGGGCCGGTGAATCGGTTGGACTTTTGGTGGATATGTTAAGAGGATGGTCTTTAAGAAAAAGAACTTAAGAGTTTTACTGATGAGAAAGATGTCACATGAAAAGTACTATGCCTTTTTATGCCGTGTATATGATTTATGTTTCCTTATGATGTGCCCAAGTATTACGACTTTCGTGATAATGTGCATATGGTATTGTCATGCATTCATCAAATATCTGTTGCATTCATGTCATTAAGACACATACTAAAGACACCCACTTCGGATAAATAGATTTGAAAAGCCTAAAACCAATCCTTAAGCATGTACACCTTTTTCGTAATTAAAACCGAAGTGGCTGGGGACGACGACGATGACACTTGTGTTAGAGTCGGGAATCCCTACTAAGAATCTTAATGAGTTTCTCATCCCTTCCTCTCCTTCCTTGTCGTCTCTAGACAAGGATTACAACGAGGTTCGTAATTTCTTCTGAGACTCGTGCTTAAGGATCACACTAGTAGACGGGGCAGAGAGTCGCTACGGGAGCATAGATAGCTTAGCTTTTGGGTTGACACCTATCTAACCTCATAGGTGGATAAGGATGACTTCACATATATGGGCATGTTTTGATGTAAATGATGGTACAATGATGTTAGTAGTCTATGTATCTATGAAGATGTGATGATATTATGATAGTTATGAGTAATACTATGTTTCATGATTATCAATGGTGTGGTTACTTTTTCTTGCACGTTATGGTTATGACGAATGTTAGGTTAGTGCGCGGCTCGCATTTTGCTTTCAAGTTTCAAAAAGAAAAATTTATTCGTATTTTTCGCTAAGTATTTAATAAAAGGTTGTAAGGAATGAGACTAAAAGAGTAATAGACTAATGATTAACTTAAATATGTTCTAGAGTATTGGGCTAAAAATTATGATGTTACACTTCCCAAGCTCTTACTTTTGACTAGTAGCTAACTCTATAATCATAAATCGATTAGTCTTTAACCAACCTCTCTAAGCTAAACCAGTGACCAGCAAGTATACTCTACTGTCACAACCCGAGTAGTCTTTCACTAGCCTCTCCAAGCTAACCTTGTGACTTGTAAATCACACCTATAGTCACGTTACAAGTAGTCTTTACTTAGTCTCTCTAAGCTAATTCACAGTGATCAGTACTAGACCTAGGTTACAAAGGTTTGTGTTTGGGTTTATCACTCAAACTAACTAACACTTAAATTTGTATAAGATATACAACAATAGGCCTGAAAACTTGAATGAATTCTTTCTATGGTTCTTCCTAGGAAGAATGTATGATCTAATAAGAAAATAGAAAGAAGAATTTTACAAACAAGAAACTGATTACAAGATGTAATGAAACTTTACAAAAAGGATGAAGAGAAAAGCTTTTAGCGTTTCAACACTTATGCAGCTAAAGTCTCTTGTTCTTGTAAGCATAGCATCTCTATTTATAGATGGTCTGTATCTACGACCATTGCCTTTTATTAGTTTTCCAAGTGACACGTGCTAATCATCTATTTGTATCTTGGAATATAGTATAGAAAAGTAGCTAGATGTATTTCAGAGTTATTGCAAAAACTACTTTTAATTTTCTAAACGAGGTTTCTAGACTTTTCCTTCTAGAAGCTAGAGTAATTGACCAAGTTGGCAGAAGAGATATCACGCAGTCTGTAATTGGGTTTGACTTTAAATTTGAAATTCAAATTTCCTTTATTTTCTTGCAAAGTGCATTATTTTACTGTGAAGTGAACTTTCTAAAGTGCAGTACCAGTTTCTTGATATATCTTCAATCTTCCAAACTTTAATCAAAGCTTGTAGATGATGAAAATATTATGATTATGATGATTGAAGGTTGTAGAACACACTTGCTTCAGAGTTGGTTTGAAATCTTCATTTGAAGCATACTTTCTAAAGTTGTGTGCTACTTTCTGAAGATTTAAGCCTTGGTTTCTTGTACATGATGATTTCCTTCAACCTGTTAAACATGTACAGGTTCATTTCATGATATATTCTTCACTTCCATTGATTTCCCATATCTTTAAACAAGATTAAACATAATTACACATGTAGAGTAAAAATATTTAGGCTTAAGGACCCATGCTATGCTAGCATAAGGACTTGTTTAATACTTCAAGAAACTCAAGGGAAACATTAGTCCTTCTTCAAAATATTTTCTCTGAATTGGTTGTGTTACCACTCAAAACATTTTGAATTCACACCTTTTAAAGGGTTCTAAAGCTAAAAATCTCCCCTTTTTTATTATGGCAAACCAATTTGAAGAAAATCTTTTGAAGAGATTTTGAAAGAAATATAAAAAGACATATAGCATAATAACCAATATTCTTTCAAAGCATCATATGATATGATTTTTAGAAAGTATTTTTCTTAAGGCATGATATATATACAGTCAAAAACATATCAAAGCCTTGAGTGAGCTATATCAAAGCTATTTTAATTTTTCATAAGATTTCTAAAGTTACTCAAAATGCTTTCTAAGAGGTATCAGACCATTCTAAGATGTATCAGAGCAAATTTGGGAAAAGATATAAACATTTAAGCTTTCTGATTAAACATAGCTTGATTTTTCTTGTCATTTTAACTTTTTGAAAATATGAGTTTGGAAAAAGCAAATAGTACTTGTGATATATAAACTTGACTTTGAATCCATACTCAGCTTATCTATATCTGAACGTGATTTTGAAATATGATGATTTTTTGTGCATAAAACAATATAACATACAAACTTTGCACATAGAAGATGGTTTTTAAGTTCATAGAAACCTTATCTCAATTATATCAGCATATGTGAAAGAGATTTCTGAAGCTCAAAAAGGGACTAATCCCAATTGTATTAGAGCATGTTTTTCAGAGCTTGTGATGTGAATAAGGAAACTTCATATTTTGTGTGACTAAAAGGTATGTGTTAAAAAAAACTTTAAGATCGTGTAACATGGCTATCAACATTATCTTGACATACATATCAAAGGATACAACAAAAAGATATATATCAGAGCTAATCACACAAGCAAGATATTGGTGTAGCTAAGCATCAGAGTGTGCTAATAATTTGAGCATATATAAGCAGACACTAAGACTTATGATGCATGCATATCTACAGAATATCTTATTAGCTAAGCATGATATATATCTCAGAGTAAACAGATTATATATATGTGTGTGTGTGTGTGTGTGTGTGTGTGTGTGTGCGCACGCTATGTAAGAGAAAGCATTATCAGAAAATGGTATCGGAGTTAAAAACTAAAAGCATAGCATATGTATGTACTAGAGAAAAACAAAATGATAATTGAAATAAAACTTAATTGTTAAAAAAAATGCCATTGTAGAAAAAATCTCAGAGATTTCCCTCTCAGCAAGATGCTCCCCCTGAGTTCGTTAGCATAAGATTTTATGAACTCTTTTCTTCTCCCCTTTTTGTTATCAACAAAAAAAGGTGTGTTGGAAACTAGGAAACACCATCATCAGCCCTGATGCCTCACTTTACTAAGGATCTCCAATAGCAGTGCTTTCATGTCTTCGTGATTGAGCTTTTAATTGATCCAGTTAGTCAAGCATTTGATGCTGGTTTCATAGTAGCAATTGCACTTCAATGAAGCTTGGTAGTAGTGCAGGTTGAGGATGGCATAATGAGGGATCATCTTCCTGAGCAAGAGATGGTTCAGGGATAGTAGGAGCTGGGATAGAAGGCTCTTCGACGGAAATAGGCGTCGAATTTTGTAGTAAAAGTTAAGTCAGTCTCAGGGACTTCACTCGACTTTTCATGTTTTGAGGACTTTGACTCATAATCTGAAGGCTTAGATGAAGAAGATGATTTCTTTTTATCATTGTCTAAATCTTGTCCCGGCTTGCAACGTTTTCCACCTCTATATGTTACTATAAGCCCATGCTTAAACTTGGAAGATTTTGAAATATCCTCAGATTCTTTAGAGCCCTCTAACCTGTAACGCCCCGATTTTCTATCTGAGAGAAAATGACCAAAATGCCCCTGAGATCATTTTCTGCCCGGAATTCGAGGATAGCCGGCCCGGTAGTCCTTGAAGGGTCAACTCAATGTTTGAAGGGGAAGAGATGATCCTTGAGTGATTTTGGAAACAAAAATCTTGTTTTCTGCAGTTTCGGGTCAAAATGACCAAAATACCCCTATAGTGTTTTTTACGCGGGTAAAGGTGCTGTTTGAGCCCAAAGCTTTCCCCGAAGGTTTAAAATGATGTTTTCATGCATTTAAAAGTCTTTGTTTAATTCCCGGTGGTCCTGGGTAGTTTTTGTACAAAATTACGATTTTGCCTCTAGCATAGTGCCATTTGAGCTTAATGATGTAATTAAGCAAACTTAAGCAATATTAGGCTTAATCAAAGATTAATTAATTTCCATAATTAATCTAGAGTCAAAATAAGTTATTAAAATTAATTAGAACATAAGATTGCTTAGATTAAACTCAAACCCCTTTTTCTTTTTAAAAACTTAAGTTTCTAAGACATAGAATCTTGAATAATATTTTCACTATTCACTCTCTATACTCCAAGAAGTCTAGGTAGAGTAGGATTTTGACTCCACTAATGGGCAAGAATGCTCACTAATCATGCCTTAAAATAGTCTTGATTACCTATGTAACACCCTAAAAATTAGTTAAAAATTAATTTGAGCTTTATCAGTCGTAATTTCAAAAATTTGATAGTTTGAACAATGATGAGGGCGATCCAATGTATTTGTAAAAAAAAAAAAAGAATTGAATAGTAACTTGCGGGCCCCGCAGGCCTATCGGGACAGTCGAAACCCTAGAATTGGGACCCGGAGATGCCCGAAATTGAGAAATTATATGATTATGGTTAGAAATAGGTAGAAATAAAGATTTTATACCCAAAATTATTTTTCAAGCAATGTTTGATTACCCAGGTACACTATTTTACCTAATCGGTAGAATTTCAGTGTGCGGTTTCTAACACCATAAAAGCTATTTATTCTACAAGTTAAAGAGAGCCACTTATCTTGAGCCAAGTGGCTGACCAAGATTCATTCTTTGACCAACAAACCAAATCTTAGCCATCCATTTTTCTTACTTTGGTCAAAGATCATTTAATTATACAATATAATACTCATTCTTTTATATATAACAAGATAACCATAAGCCAAGCTTCTTCAAGAAGCTCAAAATTTCGTGCATCATGCTGTAAGGAGAAGGGAACTAGGTTCCTCCATGTCCAAGAGCTCAAAATTCACTTCAAATGCCAAAAACACTAGCCCAGAGTTGATAAAACACTAAACTTCCTTCACTAAACTTATTCTACACATCAATACCTACAAATCTAACCGATTGGAATTTCAATTCCTCATTAATCCTAACCTTGGTATTTCATACATCACCGATTAAGGAAGGGCTTGGTGCTGATTTGGTAGCCTTGAGTTGAGCAAAATCAACCTTGGAGCATCCTTTGGAGCCAAGATCCCTAAAGCCATCAAAGTAGGGTTTTCTTTGGTCTTTTCTTTCCAATTTTATGTTGGACTTTTTTTATTTTCTTTGGTCCAAAATTTCTGGATTTATTGGTTGCTAATATGATGATATTGATGTGTTAATTTTGGTGGAGTGTTTGGGGTTGTGGAAAAATCATTTTTATCAAAAGAGATTTTGAAGTGGTTTGCTGGATTTTTGGTTTTCCTGCTGGCAGTGATTGTTCACGAATTTTCTGAGGGAATTGTGGGTGTTTTCATGAGCTATAAAAATTATATGTTGAAGGTAACATCCTAGGATATTTCCATGAATTTTTTTGAGCTCTTGTTTTAATTCCTAATGCCTTGAGAAATTCAAGAACCGAAGTGGTAACTATGCTGGCTGAAATGTTGAATCTGAAGCTGTGAACTTGTGAAATTTTATTAACCTAGCAAATGATCGAATTATTAGCTGAAATTTTCACAAGATGTTGAGGACATATTGAGGTCCAACTTTAATGTTTTGTACAAAGTTTTGGGTTCATTTGATAGGGTAGAAAAATTGAGACTTCTGGCTATTGGCTAAGAGTGTTTAGTTTCTGACTACTAAATTTGTAGAATTTTGTTAATATAGTTAGAGAACTTTAATTACCTTGAAATTTTTATAAGACCTTGGTGACACATTGAGGTGTCCTTGATAATTTTTATAACCTCTGAAATGATTGTTTTGTGTGCAAATAAATTCATGCCACAATAGTGTGAAATCTACCACTGTGCTGAAAATAAATTGATGTTTTGAATTGATGAAATGATGGCATTTTATACTAGTATGACATGAGTACCTGAATATGAGTATGAGTAATTGAGCATGTGAACTTATTGATGAGGTTAGGTACACATAGATATGAATGATTATTACAATTGTTTATATGCGAAAGAAAAGCATAAGATTATGTTTCTTGAACTGGAGAAAGTAAATCCAGTTTGTTAGGGAAAGTAAACCTAACTACCAAGAAAAGCATAAGATTTATAATCCTTGGGCTGGAGAAAGTAAATCCGGTCTGTCAGGGAAAGTAAACCTGACTACCCATGAATTGAGTCAGGGAAAGTAAACCTGGCTAGGAATAGATCTGTATGAGAATTGGAGAAAGTAAATCCAATGATCATGTATAGGAATGAGCTCAGTCCTGAAAAACAGTCTATTACCCATTATTGCCACACTGGGGACGACGGTACGTAACGCCCAGATGTGATAAGATTAGTCAAGGGCCAAGGAAAGTTTAAGAAGTAAATTTTCTAAGAAATCTTTTGTCTTATATGCTGAGTGAAGAAGTTTAGTATTGATATTGCGACCAATATATTTAAATGGAAAGTTAGTAGTATATGATGTTGAGTAGTATGGTATATGTATATTAAGTGATTGAATGTTAAAAGTAACCCACTTCGGAAGTATGATTTGGAACTTTAAAAATAAACCGTTGTTATATAATGCATGACCACTTTTTCTTAATAAACCGAAGTGGCCGGGGCATGACATTATAATTGTGTATTTGGGGGAGTTGCCCTATTGAGAATTGTATAATTCTCACCCCTATGTGTTTTGTGTTCCTGTGTCATCTCCAGGTTAATCTAGAGAATGATGTGGCTGCTGCATGAAAGAACTCAGGATTACAATAGTTGATGCTTTTCTTATGCGGTATATGGTTGTAGGTATATGTGTAGGTGAATGTAATAGAGATGATATATGTATTCAAGCTCACAGTAGAGCTTCCTTATGTAATTGACTTTATAGTAAATAAATGTTTTGTATCTTTGTTATATATTTTAATCAAATTATGCTAGTTATTACACGAACTCATCGAATTTTCTATAGTTATTTAATAAAGGTCCGTTAATTTATAAGTAACAACTCTCAAGTCTGATGCCATGACTTAAGGATGATGTTACAACCTATCCTTTCACTTACACACTTACTTACAAGTTCCTAATCCTAAGCCTAATCAAAGCTACACCTAAACACACACCTCTAAACCACAATTAAATGAACGATTTTCCTTCCCCATTATAAGGTGGAAATGGCGCCACCTCACCCTCCATTGTCCATCACATGTTTGTTCACTCACACACTCAAAGAAACATGCTACACCATGCCTATACCATGCTTTACACCTTATCTTGAAATGACATAACCAAGAGATATTTTCTCCCTCTTTCCTCTCCTAAAATGGCGCCGCTTTTCCCTCTCATTCTCACCTCTCATGTTTCATTTCTCTATAAATAGCATGCTTGGATGAACTTGAATCACTTTTAGTTCATTTGCCAAGTTTGAGTTTTCAAGAGCACTTTAAAGCTTTTCTTATTCTCTCAAGCTCAAGAACTCTTTTTCTTCCTCATCTTCTTCAAGCTCACATAGAGCCACCACACCTTAACCTCATATCACCACCTCTCAACCATACAACATCCTTTAAACACAAAAGCTTAAAACAAACACCTCACCTTCCTTTTCTTCCTCCTTTGGCCGAATTCTTTAGCTCACTTGGAAGGAAGTTTTTCTTCTCATTTCACTTCAAGAACCAAGCTTTCCTCTTCACCACTTGGTAGGGATTTTGTTCTTTAAAGTTTGGTCTTTTAAAGCTTTGTTAAAAATGAGTTTTGCTAGTTTCTCTTGGCTTTTAGAAATTCTTTTTCTTCTCTTTGATTTCGGCCTTGGAGCCTTTCTTTTAAAGAAAATGATGCTTGATGATGAGGGTTCAAGATGTAGACATGAGAATCTTCACTTGTGAAACCTCTAGAGCTTGGAACTTGGTTCTTGGACCAAGCATGTTTCGGTTTTTTCTTTTCTTTTCATGCTCTAGTTTCCGTTTCCTTTTTCCCTTTTCTTTTCTCTTGGCTTCGGCCATATTTCCTTTTCTTTGATGTTCAAAGGTTTTGTTTAAAGATAGTTGTTGGATGATTTGATTTCCTTTAAGTCCATTTCCTTAGAGCTTGATGATGAAGTTCACACCATATGGTTTCTTTGTGAAACCTTGGTACAAGAACTCTAAAGCTTGCTTTATCTTGCTATGATAAGTTTGGTTTGGGTTGAGGTTTAAGTTCCTTTAAAGTCTTGCAAGAGCTCTAGTGAAGAATGTAAAATGAACTTGCATTCATATTTATTTTCCTTGCCTAGCATATTTATTTTTGAGCTAATCACCTACAACGTAAAGATTAAAACAAGAGTTGTATTCTCATATCACCTAATAATTAATCTCGAAGCTCACCTATTTCGACCTTAAAGTCGATTGTTGTGGAGTCTAGAGTACTAAAACAAAGAATCGGACTTGCGTTCATATTTATGCTTCAAGTCATCACTTAAATCCTAAAAGATAAAATGAACTTGCATATATAACTTCAAGTTTTGCATATTTATTTTCAAGTCTTGCATATTTATATTCCTAGCACCTCATATTTATTTTAAATTTCTCACTTTACTCTATAATAAATACTAAAATAGAATGCATAGCATGTTTACTTTTCATCATTACTTAAAGACTCTAGAGCTCAAAAACTTGCCCTTTTATCTCAAGCTAAAGTTGGTTATGGAAGCATTCCCTTCAATGCACAATTTGGCCATGTGATGATGATGAGCTTGGTGCAAGTTTCATCTAGTCACAAGTGCCCATAATCTATGTCTTAGGATTTTCTTAAGCATAAGAGAACTCAAAGAATATTTCAAGTATGATTTTACGTTTTAAATTTCAATCTTGGGCCAACTCAAATGGTTGCTGCCCTTGTTTAGTTTATGATGATTTTAGTGAAATAAGTTGGTTTCCAAAGAGTTTTAGAAATCCTAAAGTGAATCCACGAGAAACTAGTGACTTATATGTATTGAAAATTAAATTTCATGCTTGGTATGATGATGAATGAATTCGGTTCTGCCTTGATGATTTGATTGCTGTTTGATGATGATTTTAATATGTTAGAATGTGTAAAAATTATATATGTTGAGGTAGAAGCCTTTCTATGCATGTTAGGAAAGAAACTAGTCTTATAGAAAAACCGTAAAGTTGAGTTTTAGCATAGTTTTGACCCATTTATTTTTAGCCACTGCCAAAACTATTTTAAAGGGATAACATTCAGTTTAGGATTGATTAATCATGAAAAACTTGGTAACATTTGATGTAGGATTGATTTTTAGTGCCTATAAAGAAACTAGTAACTAGAAAACTGTAAAAGTGTAATTCTAAAACACTTAGATTATTTAATTTTCTGTTTCTGTCCAGCAACCTTGTAATGTAGTAAACATGGTTTATAATTAGTTCATAGGCATATGAATGCCCCATAATTGGTTTAGGTTTGATTTATAGCGCCTTAGACAAAGACAGAACGTAGAAAGGGTCTAAAACGTAGTTTTTAGAACCCCCGTAATCACAAGATATAATTTCTGCCGTCAAGGCATGATGCTGTCCAGATTTGTTGACAAACACAAATATTAGTAAGAATATTTAGTTGTGAGTCCTTGGGTACATAAAAGGTTAATAGTGGATGTTAGAATAATTACACCTCGAGTTTAAGCCCCGTAAGGGTCAAAGCATAAGACATCTTAGGTTAAAGAGCATAATGAACTTTAGTACTTCATGTGGGTGCATGTTTTTATTATGAAAATTTATGACGACTGTGATGCTCATGATTATGTATATATATGAATGTGGCATAAAGCGAATTTGGAAGAAATTCAGTGTGCTGTGGTTATGCTGCCGAATTTCCGACAAATTTGAGGAACTTAGAAAGTTTTCAAAAAGGATATGAGTTTTGAATGTGACATAGTACTGTGAGAACGCGTTCTGGGAAACGGTGATACGTAACGCCCCAGAAACAAATCCTTGAGGGGGACGGCGATACGTAACGCCCCGAAGAGGACCATATTCACCGTGTACTTGATATTGGTGTGACGCGTTTTGTTATGCATTACTATGCACTGGATGCCAGTAGATGCGTTTTGAAGAAGAAATGATGTATTACCCCATATTAAACCTAGTGACGACTAGTTAAGATTGAGCTCATTCCTAGGCGATAGGTGAGATGTAGTTTGGTGACCAGATTATCGCCGGGGCCGGTGAGTCGATTGGACTTTTGGTGGATATGTTAAGAGGGTGGTCTTTAAGAAAAAGAACTAAAGAGTTTGACTTATGAGAAAGATGTCACATGAAAAGTACTGTGCCTTTTATGCCACGTATATGATTTATGTTTTACTGTGCCTTTTATGCCACGTATATGATTTATGTTTCTTTATGTTGGGCCCAAGAGCTATGATTTTCATGTTAATGTGCATATGGTATTGTCATGCATTCATCAAATATCTGTTGCATTCATGTCATTAAGACACATACTAAAAGACACCCACTTCGAATAAATAGATTTGAAAAGTCTAAAACCAATCCTTATGCATGTACACCTTTTTCATAATTAAAACCGAGGTGGTTGGGGACGACGATGATGACACTTGTGTTAGAGTTGGGAATCCCTACTGAGAATCTTGAATGAGTTTCTCATCCCTCTCTTTTTTTCCATTTCATCTCTAGACGAGGATTACAATTAAGTTCGTGACTTCTTCTAAGGTTTGTGCTTAAAGGTCACACCAGCAAATGGAGTAGAAGGTCGCTATGGAAGCATAGATAGTTTAGCTTTCGGGATTGATACTTAGCCATCCTCATAGGTGGATAAGTAACACTCCATATATATGTGCATGTTTTGATGTAAATGATGGTACAATGATGCTAGTAATCTATGTATCTATGAAGATGTGATGATATTATGATTGTTATGTATAATACTATGTTTCATGATTATGAATATTGTGGTTACTTTTCTTGCACGTTATGGTTATGATAAACGATAGGTTAGCGCGTGTCTCACGTTTTGCTTTCAAGTTTCAAAAAGAAAAGTATTTAAAGAATGGGACTAAAAGGGTAATGACTAATGTTTAACCTAAATACGTTCTAGGAGTATTGGGTTAAAAATTAGGATGTTACATAAGCTGCTTTCTATTTTAATTACTCTTTTCTTTCTATCCCTCTCCTTAGCATCCGCAGCAGCCTTTTCAAGAATTGCATCTAATATCCTTAGGCGCTGTCTCTTGACACTGGTTGTTGGCAGCACCAATTGCTCTCCTTAGAGTCTTGAATGAGTTCTAGGTACTCAGTACCTTCCATATACTCGTACCACTAGTTTGCCAATGGGTAGTTCAAGTGTTCAAAGATTGTAACGTCCCCTGCTGCTTTATGGATTAACGACTGTCCCTACAAACTAACACGGGTCTTTTTAGCGTGCTTTGTCCTCACTCACACGCTTCCTAGGAAAGCTTCCTAGGAGGTCAGCCATCCTAAAATTGCTCCAAGTCAAACACGCTTAACTGTGGAGTTCTTTAGTGATAAGCTACCAAAAAGAAGATGCATCTTGTCGGTATAGGTAGTACAAATCAATTCATATAAGCCCTCATTAACTGTATAGTCCCATACATATACAGTCTCAGGATCCCTCTCATTCGAGTGTGTAATAGGTTCATTCATGTACCCCTCCACTTGGAAGTCTTCCAAGAGCCGCTCCTTGTCCGTGCCTTCCTGCACCAGTGATCACTCCCCGACTTCATCACCGGGTGTTACATGCCTACCAGCTTCTACTTGGTTCATCCCTGAACCACACCATACTAGAAGAGGTGTAGGCTCTGATACCATTTGTAACATCCCCTGCTGCTTTATGGATTAACGACTACCCCCACAAACCAACACGGGTCTTTTCAGCATGCTTTATCCTCACTCATACGCTTCCTAGGAATACTTTCCAGGAGGTCACCCATCTCAAAATTGCTCCAAGTCAAGCATGCTTAACTGTGGAGTTCTTTAGTGATGGGCTACCGAAAAGAAGATGCATCTTGTTGGCATAGGTAGTACAAATCAATTCATATAAGCCCTTCCTAACTATATAGTCTTATACCTATACAGTCTCAGGATCCTTCTCATTCGGGTGTGTAATCGGTTCATTCATGTACCCTTCCGCTTGGAAGTTTGCCAAGAGCCATTTGTTCGTGCCTTCCTGCACCGGTGATCACTCCCCGAATTTGTCACCGAGCATTACAAAGATCCTAGCCAGCAAGACTCTGTAAAGGACAGCAGCAGTTCTTATTTTCTCCAAGGATATGGCATTCAACATGTGGTCAAAAGATTAGTCTGGGTAAATTCACCTTTTTTTTTGCCAATAAATAGTAAAGTAACATGCAGTTCGCTCCAACCAGCAGGTGCACGCTTTAAAAACTCAGCATTGCAGTAGTTATCTCACTAGGTTGGTGTCTGGGAGAGTCCATGAGATATTTGGAGACCACCTTAGCCGAGGCACCAAGAGTCGTGAGCCGATCTCCTTTAGAGGAGCATCTAAGTCCTATGTCAAATGCTTGGATGATGTTGGAGAGGTCGGTTATGCCTAACTCCATGTTAGTGCCTCTGATATACGTTGTTAGTATAGATTTAGAAACCTGCACCAATTGGGGTAGAAAGCAGCTATCAGTAATGTTGAAGAACCCTTCTTACCCTTGGAAAGAGAGAACTTCCTATAGGATGATGACTTGAGTCATCAGTTCCTTGCTCAGCCTTTTGCCTAAAGCTTCTTTCCATTGAGCAAAGTTTTCAATGTAGTGCTGCTAGTGGAGAAGTTCATTGTACATGAGAAGAGTTCCCATATTAGCTATCTTTTTGTTGAAGAGTTTTCCTTTAGCCATTAAAAGGTGTGAATATGAGAAATGGTTAAAGGAAAGAAGTTGAAGCTTGAGAAGGTTTATGAGAGAGAGCATTAAGGTTGCAAAGATGAAGGCTTTGTATGAGGGAGAATAGGAACCAATTAAGGTTCTTATATTTAGGTTGAAGATGAAGGTAATGTTTGATGTGTGAGGAGTAAGGAGGTATTTAAATGATGAGACATAATGACTAAAAGTGAAGTGATGTGGAAGAGAGGTACTCAAAAGAGTAGGAATTATCTCACCTTTTTCATTTTTTCAAAAAGAGTGGTTTCTAAAGCATGGAACCACTCTCTGAATAGTGTTAGTTTCTGAGCTCTACTTCCATTTTTTGACCCATAAGAGTAACATAGCATCCACACAATTTATCCATTTTTTGATTTTGAACTCTGTGAGACCATATATACCTATTTTTTTATCCTTTCTTATTTTTTCTGAGCATTTTGTCTTTTTTCTGAGCTTGCAAATTGACTTTTTGGCCTTGTGAATTGATTATTTGATCTTACAAACTGATGTCTTCATTTGGGCTTCAATTTAAAGCCATTAATTGGAAGTACCCAGAGATATTTATGCATGAATGCTTATGCAGATTTAAAAACTTTTAAATTCAAAAGCCTTTTCAAAATATAAAAGTGATCTTTAACTAATGGTTTAGTGAATATATTAGACACTTGTTCTTCAATATTCACAAACATTAACTTAGCATCTCCTTTCTGAACATGATCACGAATAAAATGATGTTTAACATTGATGTGCTTGGATCTAAAGTGCTAGATAGGATTCTTAAGCAAGATTAATAGCACTAGTATTATCACCGAAGATAGGGATTTTGGAATACCTTAGGTGATAATCTTCTAGTTAGTTCCGTATCCACAGCATCTAGGTGCAATAGTTTGCAACAACTACATATTCAACTTAAGCTATAGAGATAGCAATGGTATTCTGCTTCTTCTATGACCATGTGATGAGACTCTTTCCAAAGAAACAATAGCATTGGTGCTCTTTCTCTTTACTCTATCTCCAGCAAAATCAGCATCACAATAACCTACAACCTCACAAGATGTACCTTTGTCATACCATAAGCCGAGATTAGTAGTACTAGATAAGCATCTTTAGATCCTTTTGATAGCATTTAAGTGTGATTGCTTTAGATTAGATTGAAATCTACCACAAATCCCTATACTTAATTGAATATTTGATCTACTTGCTATAAGATACAGAAGTGAATCAATCATTCCTCTGTAATTACTTTTTGATACTTTTTCTATATTCTCATAAGCATTGATGATTTGAAATGGATGCATGAGGGTACTCATAGGTTTGGTTTGATTTATATTAAACTTTTTCAATAACTCTTTTGTATACTCTTCTTAATGGATCAAGGTTCCTTCTTTTGTTGTTTTATTTGAAGACTGAGGAAAAACTTGAGTTCACCCATCATACTTATCTCAAATTCACTCTGAGTTAATTTTGAAAACTTTTTGTAGAGAGAATGATTAGTGGCACCAAATATGATGTCATCAACATATATTTGACCCATCAAAAAATGGTTATCTTGTTCAATAGTAAAAAAGGTGGTATCAACTTTACTTCTCTTAAGCTCATTCTTCAGCTAGAAGGTAGTTAGCTTTTCATAATTAGCTCGGGAAGCTTGTTTTAGACCATAAAGTGCCTTTGTCAACTTGAAGACATGGTTAGGAAGGTTTTCACTCTCAAAACTAGGAGCCTGCTTCACATATACTTCCTCAAACAGGAATCCATTTAGGAATATAGACTCAATATCCATTCGGTAAAGAGTGAATACCTTGAAGGCAGCAAAAGCAAGTAGCATTCTTATAGCTTCTAGCCTAGCTATTGGTGCAAAGGTTTTATCATAATCAATTCCCTCTTGTTGATTATACCTTGTACAACCAATCTTGCTTTGTTTCGGATGACTTTTCTGTAACATCCTAATTTTTAACCCAATACTCTAGAACATATTTAGGTTAATCATTAGTCTGTTACTTCATAGTTCTCATTTTTACCTTGAAATACTTAGCGAAAAATACGGGTAATTTTTTTTTTGAAATATAAAGTGAGAGCCGCGTGATGCGATAAGCGGTAAACCATGTATAGTAAAACAAATGTCTCACAATATCATAACATAAGGCACAACATGAATAACACTGAATATCATCTCATATATATATAACTTGCCCACTTATAAGTGTGAGACTTAATTTAGTACAAGGGAAATAAAGGAAAGGAAATACAACATAAACATAAACATGATCTACTCCCCTACCCGAGTGCATCTAATGGGATAACCTCTAAACAAAAGAAGGTTTATCCCCATCTAAGTGGTGTGTGCTCTAACCGGGTACTCCATCGGTCAATCGTCACCTCCTACTAACGTCCATCTCGCAAACGAGGCAAGTATCCGGGGAACTGGGCGAGCTCCTCGGGCGTGAAGAGGCAGAACGGGGATCGAGAGTGACCCCCGCGGTGTGGCCGCATCTCCGGTCGCCGTGCAAGTCGTGGCTGAGTCACGGTATCCTCACTGCCCTCCCTCATCGATGGTGGAGAGGGGGCGGAGCTCTCGCTATACGGATGAGTAGGCGGGTCCTCGGACGGGTTGGTCTCCGAGAAGTAGGTCTGGGGCACGTAATCGGGATAGTCTCACATGGCTAAGGCGGCGGTGTGCATGCGGAGCACTCTCTCGTCATGCGTACGCGGGCGCTCAAAAATCCGCTCGTCGTCGCCATAGGGTGCAGTCGGGGAGAAACGATGGGTGTGCACGGGATGAGCAAAGGGGCGTCCTACGAACAGGAAAACTCGCACCGTGCACTGCCCCTCAAAATGGTATGACCAGTGAGCCGGGTCATAGTGCACCTCCCATGTCGGGGTGTCCACGAACACTATGAATGTCGCCATCTGAAGACGTGACGGAAAGAAAGAGATAGAGGGAGTGAGAATCTTACTAAAGAATCTCAGTAGGGCCTCCTACTACCTAGGTGTCATCATCTACGTCCTCAGGAACCTTAGGTTTAATTATACAAAATGACTAGGCATGTATTAAGTTCATTTTAAACTTTAAGATATACTTTAGCCAAGGTCCATTCATTTTAGGATGATCTTAATGTCATGAATGCAACATAATAGAAGATGTATGCATGGCACTACCTAATGCATATACATAAAACATAACATCAAGCATCATCATACTTAGTGGCATAAAGTGGCAATAGTAACATTCATATGGGACAAACTTAGTGACATAATCATAATCATGAAACATCTCTTTCTCATGGGCCACCCTAAAAGACAATCGAACTGGGGGTGCTCGGCCGAACCGGTGTCACCCAGAACGTGTCACATATCTAGGTTATGAGCTCATACCTTAACTAGTCGTCACTAGTTCTTACTTACCACTTAACGATAAGCGTATCATAAATCATAAATCCCGACTATCTGAGTACGGGTTAGGGGGCAAAACTCTTAGGGGTGCTCGGCCGAACCGGTGTCATCCTAGAACCCATCTTAGTACCTTAATTTTCAAAATCTCTTTAAGTCCCCAAATTTGTTGAAAATTCGGCGGCACAACGGTCATTACACCGAATTTCCTTCCAAATTTGCTTTATGCCACGTAAACATGTAACCTCATGAATTCCTCATATGAATAACATCATCATCATTTGCATACTACATGCATCATCATAAAACATTCAAACGCTTACCCTTACGGTAGCTTATGCTTTGACCCTTACAAGTCTTAATCTTGAGATATAGTTCTCTACATCCGTCGCTCATATCTTTATGCACCTAAGGGCTCATAGTTAATCATCATTCCTAATCCTTATGTTCATACTTAAATCTGAAAAGCATAGGGCAGAATCTCTAACTTGTATTTACGGGGTTCTAGAACTTACGTTTTAGACCCTTTCTCGGTTCCGTCTTCGCCGAAGGCGCTATATATTAAATCTAAATCAATTATGAGACATTCCTATACTTAAGGACTAATTATTAATCATGTTTATCATGTTGTAAGGGTGCTGGACAGAATCCAGAAGATTAAATGTTCTAAGAGTTCTACATTTGCATTTTTATGGTTTTCTAGTTACTAGTTTCCCCATAGGTGCTAGAATTCAATTCTAATCCAAATGTTACCAAGTTTTTCATGTCTAAACAATCTAAATCTGATTATGTTCCCATTAAAACAGTTTGGAAAAGTTCCAAAAGAAAATGGGTTAAAACTATGTCAAATTCCAACTTTACGGTATTTCTAGTTAGCTAGTTTCTTACCTATCATGCATAGGATCGCTTCTACATCATCATATGATATTTTCACACATTCCAACACATCAAAACATCATCATACAGCATCACACTCATCATATCAGAACCAAAAACATTTAACTTTAATAAGAGAGTTAAATTAACGTTTCTAGGTACATAAGTTAACTAGTTCCTCTTGGAATCAATGTAGAACTTCTAAAACTCTTTTTCAAAACATTTTAATTCATCAAGAGGCTAAGAGAAGCCTTAGGTCAATGACCGAAATATATTTCATCTCCTAAAAGGGAATGAAGTCATATCTCATGACAACATAGCCTCGAAAAGGTTTGTAAAGCTTTAAGGAAAACTTAGAACATAGACTATTGGTCCTTGTAGCTAGATGAAAACTCATTGAAAGTCCATCATCACTACTTGGTCAAAAATATGCATTCAAAGAATGGTTTCACATTAAACTTTAACTTGGAATGAAATGGGCAAGTCTTTGAGCTCTAGGTTCTTAAGTTACGACATAACATAAATATGCTCATGCTTTTCATTTTTAATCTTGCTTACAAAATAAAGTGATGACATAAATTAAATATACAAGGCATAAACTTAAACGTGCAAGCTTGAAAGTAAAGATGCAAGGTTCAATTCTTCATTTTAGTGCTCTTGGCCCAACAACAATCGACTTTAAGGCCGAAATAGAAAGGCATTCGAGAAATTAATTAGGTGATAATGCAAGTTCAATTCTTTATTTTAGTGCTCTAGGCCCAACAACAATCGACTTTAAGGCCGAATTAGAAAGGCTTCGAGAATTAAATTAAGTGATGATACAAGTTCCATTTTAATCTTTATGTTCTTAGGTGATAGCTAGAAAGTAAAGGTGCATAGCAAGAATGTAAATATGAATGCAAGCATAAAATAAATTATGCAAGTTCATTTTATCTTTCTAGAGCTCTTAACAAGACTTTAAAGGAATTTAAACCATAACCCAAACTCATCCAAACAAGGTAAAGTCAAGCTTAGAATTCTTAAAACTCAACATAATATCCTTAGGAAATCAAACCATGTAGCTTAGAAAAATTAAGGAAATGGCCGAAATCTTCAAGAAGAAAAAGGAACATTTTAAAACTCTAGAGTTCATGATCTTGATGATATATTAACACCAACATCATGAGTCCTCATCATTGAGTTCATAGAGCCATTTTGAAACATCATCAAAGCTAAAGTTCTCAAGAGTTCAAGAAAGGAAGAACTAGAAACATTTTCGTTCAAGAACAAAGATCAAGCTCTAGAGTTTGTTTCAAGTGATGAACATCATCATGAAACTCTCATCATCAAGCTCTCATTTCTTCATTCCCAAAGGCCCATGGCCGAAAATGGAAAGGAAAAAGGAATGGAAGAGAAGTTCTAAAAAGAATCAAGAGAAACTATAAACATAAAGCTTAGAACAAGAACTTTAAAGAAAGGAATACTTGAAAGAAAATCCCTACTTGATGTGATGAACTTGAAGATGGAAGAAGAAGATGAAGATGATGAAGAACTTTGAAGAACTTGAAGAACACTAGAACTTTGAGAGAAAAGAAAAGCTTTGAGTGTTCCTAAACTTAGCAAATGATCTAAAAGTGGTGCAAGCTCCTCAAGGCATTCTATTTATAGAGAAATGAAACAAATGGAGGGAGCTCATGGTGGAGGATGGCTTCGGCCATGTGTGCAGATTGGAGGGCATCCCATGAGTTCCATGAGGTGAGATAATGTGGTCTTGAGGCATGGTAAGGTATGGTTCAAAGCATGGTGAGGTATAGCTCAAGGTATGGCTCAAGCATGGCTCTTTGAGTGAGAAAACAATTTAATATGTGTGGTAATTGGAGAGAGATGGCTGAATATGCATCAGCCCATGTGTAGTTGTGTTTACATTTTAATTGTGGTTTAGAGTTGTGTTTAGGTGTATCTTTGATTATGCTTAAGATTAGGAATTTGTAAGAAAGTGTTTAGGTAAGGGAAATGGATAATTAGGGTGGTCTAGACATAATTAAGGAGTGGTCTTGCACCATTAGTGAGTTAAATTCTCAATTTAGAGTCTAAACAACTCTTAGACACATTTCCTTGATTTAAGGAATTGGAGAGAGAAAACACTATTCAAGATTCCAAGACTAGAAATCTTGAGTTCTAAAAAGGGATTTAAGTTTAATCTAAGCAATTTTAGGTTCTAATTAACTTTAATAAATTATTTTGACTCTAGATTAATTAGGGAAATTAATTAATCTTCGTTTAGAGCCTAATATTGCTTAGGTTTGCTTAATTACGTCATTAAGCTCAAAAACACTATTCTAGGGACAAAATCGTAATTTTGTACTAAAACTGCCCGGGACCACCGGGACTTGAACAGAGACCTCTAGACACATGAAAACATGTTTTTAAACCTCTAGGGAAAGTTCCGGGCTCAAACGGCACCTTTACCCGTGTAAAAACGCTATAGGGGTATTTTGGTCATTTTGACCCGAAACTGCGGAAAACAATTAAGCGTGCTTGACTTGGAGCAATTTTGGGATGGGTGACCTCCTGGGAAGTTTTCCTGGGAAGCATGCAAGTGAGGACAAAGCACGCTGAAAAGACCTGTGGTGGTTTGTGGGGACAGTCGTCAATCCATAAAGCAGCAGGGGATGTTACACGCGGCTTTCATTTTGCTTTTATGTTTCAAAAAAAATTTACCTGTATTTTCCGGTAAGTATTTTAAAGTAAAAAGGAAACTATGACGTAACAGACTAATGATTAAACTAAATATGTTCTAGAGTATTGGGTTAAAAACTAGGATGTTACATGGTTGATATTTAACAGATTGTGAGCCAAATCATCTACAAGAAGAACATTGAAAATTTGGTGAGAATCATCCTTACCAAAATTTCCTATTCTTGTGACCTAGGCCTTACCTCCATCAACAAACTTGACTGATCTAGAGTTCTTGGGCTTCAAATTTCTGAACCACCTTCTGGATTCAGACATGTGTCTAGAGTAGCCATTGTCTATGTACCACTTGTTGTCCTAATCAACATGTGTTCTTAGACACACCTGCAACAAACACAGTTTTTAATTTAGGTTCCTATACCTTTTTGGGTCCTTTTCGGTTAGTTTTTAGAGGAGTGGTTTGCCAACTTTTCTTATAGACTTCTTCCTCATGAAGCACTTATGAAGTGGGTGTCTCTTCTTAAGATAGAAAGTACAAGAGACTTTGTTTTTGACTTTCTTTAATGAGATAGCTTTTCCTTTCTCATCCATCTCATTCTCATATCTTAACCCTATTTTTTGAAAATATGGCCTTTGACCTCCTAACATTAGTTCAAGATTCATTGAACCATTTACCATATTTTCAAGGTTAGATTTGAGAAGCTTTAAAGTCCTCTCAATTAAAAAATAGCTTTATGAGATTTTTCACTTTTCTCAAAGGGTTCAGCTTCTAAGACATTGTGCTTAATATTTAAAAATTTATTTTCTCTTTTTATTTCTTCTTTCTCAAGACTTAAATTCTCAGCTTCTAACTTGGCCATTTCAAGTTCTAAAACAACTTTATGATGTTTATTCTTCAGGTTGAGATAATGAGATAAGAAAGTTTGAGAATTTTCGAACAACTCATCATATAAGGCAAATAACTCATCATATGAAGGATTGGGTTCAAATGTTGTTAACTCAGGTTCTCCCTCTAAAGCATAGTCAACTGTGAAGCACAAGTTTGCAACGTCTTCCTGCTTATTCTGACTTTCTGAATTGCCTTTCTCCTTCTCTATGTCACTCAAGGTAGCTAGCATACCTTTTTTTTGGAGGTGAATTTCTTCTGTGGCCCTTTGAGCTTGGGACATTCAGGCTTGAAATGTCCTTTTTCATCATAGTTGTAGCAAGTAATGTTTTCCAGTTTTCCCTTACCCTTCTTGTCCTTTATGAGGTTTATGTCTCTTCTTCTCTTTAATATACCTCTTTAGGCTTTGGACATCTTTCTCACCAGCATAGAGATCTAATCTCTATCCTTATCATCAGAGGTCTCAGCAACTTTCATTATTTTGCATTTATTTTGTTTCTAATGAGATGACTTTAGGGCCATGCACTTGCTCTTCTTAGTGGACTTTTAGTGGATTCACTATGCATTTCAGAGAGGACGACCTCATAGACTTTGAGAGACCCAATAAGTATGTCCAGGCTAAGAGTTTGAAGTTCTTTGTCTTCTATAATGGCTGTGACCTTGGGTAGTCATTTAGCAGGGAGACTTTTTAATATTTTTCTAACCATTTTTGAGTTAGAAAATATTTTTCCTAAACCTTTTAGTTAGTTTATGATGTGCATAAACTTTGTAGTCATATCATCAATACTTTCTTGGTCTGTCATTGTAAACATTTTGTATTGATGAACCAGTATACTGATCTTTGTCTCTTTGACTTGATCAGTTCCTTCATACAACACGTACAGTTTGTCCCGTATCTCTTTTCTGTGTTACAAGCAATAATTGTATCATATTCAGCTTTGCTTAGTGCATACGTAAGTAGGTACTTAGCTTTTGAGTTCAACTAAACTTTGGCTATATGTTGCTCTATCCACTTACTCGAGGGGACTTCTCTTGAGGTTAAAGGTGTGTCTTCTATTCCAGGACCTTCTTCCATTGGAACATAGTCTTTTTCTTGGATGATCTCCCGCAAGTCAAGACTTGTGTATTTTATAAATAGCTCCATATGATCTCTCCAATAGGCATAGTCTCCACTATCAAAGAATGGTGACCTGTTGATTAAGTGTCCTTCTCCTATGTGGATACTTTGTGCCATAACTCCTTAGGATCTTTGTCCACTGCAATCATTATAATGCTCAACCCCTTAGAGGCCTAAGCTCTGATGCCACTTGTAGGTAGAAAAGCACACAAAAAGGGGGGTTGAATCACGTTTTACTTTTTCTTTCCTTCTTTGGTTCTAAAAAACTTAAACAGTATACTATTAAGTATTTAACTTGTAGTACAGTGAAAATAGTGTTAGATACTTCAGAATGTTACTTTCTGAACTACAGTAGATATGATAAAAACATGTATAAGTTAGTTTTTCAGACAGAACAATATGATAGGCACAATAAAGTAAATATAAAGGAGTTAAGGGAGAAGAAGATATTGCACAGATATTTTTATGCTAGTTTGGCCAACTTGCCTACATCCAGTTCTCAATAACTGCTGAGTTCCACTAAAAATTCAACCCGAGAAAGTTGGATAGTCTTTACAGTAGCCTTCCCAATCTCTTACCAGTGACCAGTAGCTAACTCTACTATCATAAATCAAGTAGTCTTTAACCAGCTTCTCCAAGCTAGTGACTAGCAAGTACACTTTATTGTCACAACCTAAGTAATCTTTCACTAACCTTTCCAAGCTAACCCCGTGACCTGTTGATCACACCTAGAGTCACATTACAAGAAGTTTTTACTTAGCCTCTCTAAGCTAACTCACACCGATCATTACTAGATCTAGGTTACAAAGGTTTGTGTTTAGGTTTATCACTTAAACTAACCAACACTCAAGTTTTGGTAAGATATACAGTAACAAACCTAGAAAACTTGAATAAGTTCTTTCTATAATTCTTCCTAGGAAGAACATATGATCTACTAAGAATCTAGAAAGGAGATTTTTACAAAAAGAAACTTATTATAAGATGTAATGAAACTTTACAGAAAGGATGTGGAGAAAAACTTTCATGGTTTCAGCACTTATGCAGCTAAAGTGTAACATCCTAGGTATTAAATAAAAAGGCTAGAAAATTTTTCGAACTAGAAAGGGGGCCAATCACCCTAGCTTGTCGTTCTGGGCCCTAGATTTCACTAAGTCTGGACCCTACACATCCTTGGAAGGCTCTATGATAGAACCATATACTTGGGATCAAAAGTCTTGATAATTGTTTCCTAGAGAAAAATAAGTTAAAGAGTGATTTTTAATGAATCTTATGAAACCTTTAGACGCTTCGTTTTTAGCCTACAAGTTTATAAAATCGTAAGAATTCCTGAATTTGAACTAAAACCAAAAAATTTGATTCTGAATTGTTGGGATTTTGATTTTTCTAATATTTTATTTGAATCCAAATGGGGGGAATTTATTTATTTACATTTACATTTTAAAGTTAATAAGGAGTAAAATAAATGAGGACATTATGTAAATAAGTGTATTCTGGAGAACATTCTGGAGAGTGCTGCAATGCTCAATGAGAGCTACAGCAGTAAGGGAACAGTAAAGCGGTGCAGGGGATGATTTTATGCTCTCTGGTGAGCACTGTAGAGCTCAATGAGCACTCAGCGGTCAATAGGATTATAAAAACCCTCATTTCGGGTTCTAGACCACATAAACATGATCCTCCACCCCCTAAACACTAGAAACTTCATCCCCAACCTTTCTTCATCCTCTAAACTCTATTTTCTTCCATTTTTCTCAATTCTAACTCCAATCTTTCATTCCTAAGGCTTTAAGGTATGTTGTTCTCTTGGTTCTGCTTTTTTTTCTCCATCTCCTTCTTGTTATTAGGGTGATTCTCTATGCTTCTCAAGGGAGAGAAGTCTTCTACCTTGTTAGAGATAGGTTTTGAGTATCTAGAGGTTTTAGAAGTTGATTTACAGTTCTATTGCTTCTATATCAGATATTGCTGTCAATTTTGCTTCCTATTTTGCTGTGGTGTTAGTTCTTCACTATCCACCCCACCAGGTGAGTGGGTTCGAACTCATGATCTCTATGTTGTTCATTAAAGTTATTTATGAAATTATTATTTAAAGTATAATTTTAGAGATTATTGTACAAGATTGAGGTTTATGTTGATTTACAAAATTGTGGTTTTTCAAACTGGCATGAACTATATGATTTATGAAAATCATGGGACAGTTATTGATAAAATGATTCTATCTAGAGTTGGTTTTATTTGTGATTATTAGTGAATTATGATTGTTAAAATGTTTGTTTTATTCTGAACATGAATTTTGCTGATGATTACTAGAGAACCTTGAGATTTTAAGGAATGTTATTACGATTTTAGAATTTTCAAGCTTATGAAAGAATATTGTTGAGAATTGATTTAGAAAATCAGACATAAAAGGATTTTAGAGCACGAATCTTTATATGACTCAGGACAGTTAGCCAAAACATATTCTGTGGACATGATTTCATAGTCACAGTTATGCTATGGTCAAACTATTAGAGTTACAAGGATTCAGAGCTCTCAGAGTACTTAGAGACTTAAAAGGTTTCAGATTTACTTGAGTTACGAATAAGACTAGTTTAAATAGTAACTATAGAGAAATAGACTATGAGTTAATGGCAAATAATCCGTTAACTTTAGTATACCAAGTCGCCTCCAGGGCTAAAGAAATTAGAAATGGGACCAAGTAAGGTGCCCCAGAGTTTAGAGATTTTCTTATGCCATGGTTGACATGCATAACCAGAGATTTTATTATGTCACATGAAGTGGGCATAAACAGAGATTACTGTTTCTTTATTAGATTACTATGGTTTTATTATTTCCAAAGAATATCGATTTTAGAGTTATTTTGTCTGTTCCTATGAATATAATTTCAGAGTTATTTCATTAACCAGTTTGATGATTATATGTATATGACCATTTATTTCTGTTGTTGTCCCATAAAAGGGGTTACAGGTGGAGATTCACTCATTGAGTTTTGCATAAAACTCACCCTTCTCCTTTCTCCTATTTCATATATAGGGCAACTGTTGTAGATTTATCTCAGTCATCATCCTTTTAGCAGTGCTAGAGTTTCAGTGGTGAGCTTCACTTGGGTGAAGTGTTTATAGTTTGTTTAGAGTGCTCCAGTATAGATGCAGGCAAGATCCCAGACTATAGAGCTTCTTTATATTTTTGCATATTATAATATTATTTTAGTCTGTATCAAATAGTTTGTCACTTATGAATATTACAAATCAAAGCAACTTTATTCATACATGTTTTGTATTATGATTCATAAACGATAGAGTTTAAATTATGAAATTTTAGCATAAACTAGCATGATTTAATAAAACAGGTGATTTATATGTAGAAAATGAAAATGTGTTTTGAATAGTTTTATACTTAGCTGTGCATATAGAGAAATCCATGTCACGAGGCTTATATGAGAATAAGATTTCTCATGTGCCGGTCACGTTCCTAAATCGAGTCGTGACATAAAGTCTCTTGTTCTTGTAAGCACAACATTTCTATTTATAGATGGTTTGCATTTATGGTCATTGCCTTTGATCAGTTTTCCAAGTTACACATGTTGATCATCTGTTTGTGTCTTGGAATACAGTCTAGAAGAGTTGCTTGGAATTTGTTAGAGCTATTACAGAAGCCATTGTGAAATGGAGGTTTCTAAGGCCACCTTTAGAAACTACTTTTTACTTTCTAAATGAAGTTTCAAAATTTTTTTCTTTTAGAAGCTAGAGTAGTTGACCAAGTTGACTGAAGAAATGTCATGTCAGTCTGTAACTGAGTTTAACTTTAAATTTGGAATTCAAATTTCCTTTCTTTTCTTGCAAATGCATCATTTCACTATGAACTTTCTAAAGTGTGGTATCAGTTTCTTGATATATCTTTGATCTTCCAGACTCCAATCAAAGCTTGTAGATGATGAAAAGATTGTGATTATGATGATTGAAGGTTGTAGAACACACTTGCTTTAGAGTTGGTTTGAAATCTCCATTTGAAGCGTACTGTCTGAAGTCGCGTGCTACTTTCTAAAGATCTGAGCCTGGGTTTTTTGTACATGATGATTTCCTTCAACCTATTAAGCATGTACATGTTCATTTCACTATATAATTTTCACTTCCATTGATTTCCCATCTTTTTAAATGAGATTGAAGATGCTTAAATATGCAAAGTAAACATATTTATTCTTCGAGACCCATGTTATGCTAAAATAAAGACTTGTTTAATACTTCAAGAAACTCAAGGGAAACATTAGTCCTTCAAAATATTTTCTCTAAATTGGTTATGTTATCACTCAAAACATTTTGCATTCACAGCTTTTAAAGGGTTCTAGAGCTAACAATCATTATCCTAGATTATCAACTTCCTTTTCTTTTTATCAACAAGGAAGCACGGACACTTCGCCTAGCCGCCGCACGATGTCGGACACGACGAATGCGGGGATGACTCACTGGACACGCGTGTCAGGAGCGTATTTGGTTCGGGCCATTCTTTTTTCAAGACCCGAATTGTCTGATGCAGGTCGAACTCGGGTCAGACGCGCAACGTGAAAAAAAATAACACCAAATCTTAACTGAATTGAAAATATTCAAATTTGATATGATTTTATCTTGTTTTCTTCTTCTTCCTTTTCCCCTTTTAACAACTAACATATAATATTCCTCATTTTTTCTGGACCTTAGAGAAGGAAATCATTTTTCTGGACTTTGGAAAAGGAGAGCAGAATATAAGTAAAAAGTAACAACACACCACATACCATTGTACCAAAGTCCAGACCTTCTGTGGCTGAAGCAACCACCGAGGCATCGACCATCGGTGACAACACAGACGATGACGACGCAAGCAACATCTGGCAACTGCTGAGGAGGCAACCCAAAAGCCAAAGCTAGATACTGATGATGGCTTCTTTTTCTAGGTTATTCGCCTATTTGGAGCATTTTTTGCTACTATTACTATGAATATGAGTAACCAACCACTATATGTCTGTATCTTCCTTATTCTTATGTTTTTATTTTTCTATGGGGAGAGAGAGTTCTTATGCTTGTATGTTTGTCTCGATTTTAGTTTGAGTATACTAAAACACTCAACATTTTTTTTTGAAAAAGAAAAAATAAAAAAGATGAGTGAACAAGAGCAAAAGTAGTCAATTGCATTGCAAAAGAGAGAAGAAATATCTTCTTTAAGTGGTAATGAGTAGTGTACAACTTGTGCGTATGTGAGCATTACTATGACACATATTGTTAATTAATTATTTGTCCTTTTACCTTACAAGTTACAATAAGTCACTAAGTCAGTAACGCACTAATGCTATTTGTTTTTTTTTTTATTTTGCAATATAATAGATAAATTATTATTGTACATCTTTTTATAATTTTTATTTTGCTATATAAGTATTTTATTTCTTCTTTTAGAATAATGGCTTCTCCAAGTTCAAATGCTACCTCAAATTTTTATGCAAAATATATCTAATTTATATTTCATTATATTATATTTTGGTTATAAAATATTATTTCTATGTTTTTCATCCAACGTGTCCTTGCCATATCGTGTCATATATTTTTAAAAAATTACCATGTCATTGAATCCATGTCGTGTTGTATCCGTGTTGCATGTCGTATCCGTGCTTCCTTGCTTATCAGCCACATAGTGCAAGGTGTTGGATTCTTGTCAGTGATCCCAGGAGTTTGAGTGAGTTGACTCATCCAACCACATCTCTTTAGGTATGGATTGGGACTCCCATGATCGATGAGAACTATGCTCTATTCTATAGTGGCTCATTCTAGTTCCATCCTTTATATTAGGTTCTCGAGGTTGTGTTCCTGATAGCTTATTCTTACACTACGATGCCTTGAATTCTAGTGGAGTGGACTCCTTTATGGTTTGCATGGGGCGTCGACGTGGCAACATTTGCCAGATTCCCACCTACCATGTTCATACTGACGATGAGTCATATCTTTTGCTAGTCATCATAGTTCCCAAGCCACACTCTCCTCCCACCCTTGACACTCCTCGGTGTGGTGCTCTTCCTCCCGTGTATAGCAGTCCTCCTCGAACACCTTCATAGTATTAACATCCTTCTGTAGATCATGAATGGTTACAACCTGTTCCCTGATAACCTTGAGCATCTTTATACCTGTGGGAGAATTTGAATCTTTCGCTCTTGCGTTGTTTTCCTGTAAGGGGTCTGCATGGCTATGATTAGTGTTGGGGACTTCTTCTCGATTGGTATGAGTATTTCACCAAAAAGTCGACTCCAACGTAGTATGTACTTTGACATCATGGAGGTTATTCCCAAGAAAATGGCAATCTCCTCTATGAACCTCAGAAGGAATCCTCCTTAAAGTTGACATTGTTGTTTGGTATGGACAAACTGCGAAATAAAAAGATGGACAACACTGTGTCCCTATAGACAGTGCTAATGTAACGAGGTGGAAATAAGAGGGATTAGTATGTTGCCTTTCTAACTAAGTGTTGTGAACCTACAAGGATTCCACCAGTAAGTAAGCAAAGGCTTAAAGTGGATATTAATGTGCAAGTAAATGTGAAAAATATATCTAGAGTCCCTGTAAGTATTTGTAGAAGGGGCCTCGGAGATGGTCTTCTAGGTTAGGAGCCCAATCACATCCCCTTCCACTTTGTAGCCACATGTTCTCTCATCCATGGGTGAAGTGGAAAGAAGGGATTATGGCTTCGGTAACCATGGCTACATGGAGGTTTTCCATATATTGGGTGGGTAAGTTCCTGGACCAGGACTTTGGAGGGTCTGGGCTGCTTAAATTGGACTTGAGCGATTGGGTTTTCTTACATCTTTTTCAATCTAGCTTAAGTTCTTAACATAACAGTTGGTGCTTTTTTTATAAAAAAAAATGATTATGTAATACAATGACATTTTGTGCTTTGGCCTACATAATCAACCAAAAGCATGAAAAAAAGTGAAGATACCAAAAACCCATTAGTTGTATATATAGTTTGTATAATATGAACGATATTTTAGAAAATTAATATGTAAGGGGACCCTACAAGGCAAGGAATATGATCTCCACCCTGTTCCCCAAATTTGTCTTGGGGGGAATTTCATCCCTGTCTTTATTCCTACAAGTGAAACTCCAAATGTGAAAACTATTAGGGACAATTACCACCCCCTAAGTGAATGTATGAAAGGAATGCCATGGAATTTAGGTGAAGTGAGGATGGCAATGCATAACGCCCACATAGGTATTTGGATAAATTAGGGATGGCAACGTGTAAGCTCACATGGGCACTCGAGTAAAAATGATGATAGTCGTATGTAATGCCCACATTAGTGATTAGTCTAGATGTGGGTGGTGATTTGTAACACCCATCTTGGCACCCATTTAGCATGGCTGGTGAGACATAATGCCTAGTTAGTACGAGATATATTTCCATGTAAGGTAGTGGTGCAATGATTATGCAAATTAAATATGTAAGTTTCCAAATGAAAGAGAATTAAAAATAAGATTCATGCCTATAGGATTTGTTTATGATCTAAATGCTTATGTGCTATGATGTGTCTTATATTTTCTATTTTTTAAGAATTTGATCATGTATTCGTTATGAATTTTGTTACATTTGGATATAAGATAAAATGCATTCATGCATAAAGACCATGTATAAAAGTAATGACCACTTGAACATTTTCTAAATTTAAAATGGACCATGTTGAATGCACACCCTTTTTCTAACTAAATTAAAGTGGTTGAGGCCAACTACTATGGCACCTACTTATTTTCACCCATATTAGGAAATCTATGATTTCTCACCCATTTTTTGTGTCGACTTCAAAGTGGATTGGCAACAAAGTTATGTAGTAGATGGATCAAGTAAGCAAGGGAGCTGACCGAAGAGATATACTTGTTTTATTATTATTAGATAGCTTTAGTTTGATCATAGAAACTATTATGTATATGCATTTATTGAGTGGCAGGGAGAATTAACTGCTTTACTATTTTTGCATAAATATGCTAATTTAAATATCTTATGTGAAGATTGTGTAGTATATTGATGGTATTGTTGATGGTCATGTGTTATGTTCAGGATATGTTGTGTTGGATTTGAATCATGTGGACTAATATGGATGTTTATTTGTGTTTCCATGTTTTATTATGATTCACAATTAATAGGGGTAGGTAGTCATTATATTATGCTTGATGTGCAAAGGCTCATGTTTCACTCAAACGTTTTCAAGAAAAATCTACATGTATTTTCCATGTATCTTATTTTAAAAGCAAAAATTTTGTAAGATCAGGTTGTAACAACCAAATGTTAACCATAACAGAACTCAAATGCAAGATGTTAAAATTTAGGATGTTACATGAATCCTAACCTAACCAATGAAATGATAAAAAATTGAACTCTTTGCATACTCACTATTTCATAATTTAACTCGAGGTTCCTGGGGACATTGATGATGTCACTTAGATAGGAGGATACCCTACTGAGATTCTTTTATAAGTTTCTCATTCCTTCCTTTTCTTTCCATCTTCGTCTTCAGAACAAGTTGATGGCGATATCCATGGGCTACCTTGAAATGCCAGCATGGGAATTGCACGAGGGTTAAGATCAGAGAGGCGCAGTGGAAGCAGAGACATAGGCTTTCCCATTTATGATGTTGAGGAGTTATCTTGCCCATGTACATGCTCGCATCCTAGTTTCTAGTAGATGTGTACCCGTGATGGGTTAACTATATTTTAGTTGTACTTAGCTTTTGAATCTCTGCACCGCTCAACCTTTAATTGGTGAGCTTGATGCTACTATATTAAGTATTTGTATTATGGCATGTATTATGGAACCTTTGATGTTATTAATGTATGCCCCTATGATGTTATGTCATGCTTATGATTTGGTAATTAGTTCTTGTCCATGTTTATTGTCCATGTTATTAATTAGCTCTTTTGGCATGCGCGGCTCATGTTTTTCGTTTTAAGTTCCAAAGAAAAGAATTAACCCATATTTTCACTAAGTATTTTAAATAAACTAGAACTAAGAACTGAAACAGAATAGTAATAACTAATAATTAACTTGGATACATCCTAGGTGTATTGAGTTAAATATTAGGGTGTTACAATTATGATACAGTTATTGATATGTTATTACTATTTGAATTATGTTATGCCATTGTTGTATTATGTATTTACTTGTTATTTGTTTCTAGCATCTCCCTTACGCAGGTAAGATAAATGACATTAGATACTTAGTATGCGCAACTCACGTTTTGGTTCAAAAAAAAAAAATTTACCCATATTTTCACTAAATTATTTTCAAAAAGTTTTGAGTTAAAAACTAGAATAAAAAAGTAATAACTAATAATTAACTTAAATGCATCCTAGGCGTGTTAAGTTAAATATTAGGGTGTTACAGTAGACATGGGAGTTGTTCTATTAATTGGTTCAAAGAGTCGCAGCGAAAGCATGGAGATAGCTATTGTAACACCCTAATATTTAACCCAACACACCTAGAATGTATTTAGATTAATTATTAGTCATTACTATTTTCTTTCAGTTCTTGATTCTAGTTTGTTTAAAATACTTAACGAAAATATGGGTAAATTTTATTTTTGAAGATTAAAATCAAAAACGCAAGTCCCGCAACTTAAAAGAGCTACATCATACGATTACACATACAAGCCAAAAGGAACTAAACATATCATAAGAAAATACAAATCATAACCTATCACAACATCATACATTAGCAATGATAGATAATCCATAACACATCACATAACATAGGTACTAGTGTAGCAATAGGCCCACCATTAAAGGTTAAGGTGATACAGTCATCCATAGGAACATAAAAAGGAAATAGCAAAAGGTACAACTAGCCATGACCCCTCCTGCCTATTATGAATAAAAAGATAACCCCCAAAGAAACAAAAGAAGGCTATTATCTACGTGATACGTGCACAGGTGCTCCACATGAACACAAAAAGACGGACAACACAATGACCAATAGAGTGATATGACTGGTGCACGGCGTCGAATTGCAGCTCCCAAGTTGGCGCGTCAATGAAGATCACGAATGATGCCATCATTTTCTGAAGATATGATGGAAAGAAGAATGAGGGATCGGAATCTTATACAAGAAACTCATTAGGAAAACACCTCCTAACATGTGTCATCATTTACGTCCTCAGGAACTTCGGGTTTGATTATGAAATAGTGGGCATGCATATGATGATTAATTGTTAAGTTCCAAATGTTATTTATCTGAGGTCAGCTTATTTTATTATGCGTCTTAATGCATGGATGCAACATGATGAGTCATACCAATGCTCCAAACCATTCCAAACAGGATGCACCCTATCCTAGCATGATCGTCCTCTCGACGATTTTAGAGGTGACTTAGGTTTTTATCTGTTTTATTTAGGGGCCGCCCTATAATTTCTCCCCTCTCGGGATATTCTAGGATATGAGCTCATACCTCACTAGTCGTCACTAGCTTATACTTATCATCTCGATAAATACGCTTATCCTCTCGATAAGCAAATTCCCGACTCCATCTCAGAGTACGGGACAGGGGGCATAGGAATACTTATCCTCTCAATAAGTACGCTTATCCTCTCGATAAGCAATTCCCCAAGATCACCTTATGCCGAGCCCGGCTCGTTATGAAAGGATCATTTTCAAGTGTTTTAGGTCACCTTTACCCATGACATGTTCAATGGAGATGAAATGCAATCACAACTTGTTAATCAATATGTCATACTCATAAGTCTTTATAAATCATGCATCACGATCAATGAGTATAATCATAACATGTCATGCAATTGGTTACACAAGCATGCTTCACATCTATTGCATATATATATATATATATATATATGTATGTATGTATATATATATATATATATATATATATATATGTATGTATGTATATGTATCCACAAGCATAATTGTATCGAAATAAACATGCTCCTACCCAGTATGCCGGCAGTCAAGGACCAGACTCAACTTATACACATGCTATGCATACAGGATATACATATATTCATCAAACTATAAATCATCATGTTGTTCAAGTGAAGACACATTTATTCACACAATTCAGATTCTGGTAATCGATTACATGAGCCTTGTAATCGATTACATCACACGAATTTTCAAAACAGGAAAGTTTGAGGATCTAATAATCGATTGCATCAGCCTTGTAATCGATTACCACTATTGAAGATGCATTCTGGGTTTCAAGAACTATGAGTAATCGATTACTAGGGTCAAGAACACGTTCTGGGTTTTCCAAGACATCTTGTAATCGATTACACAGGCTAAGAATTTGCACCTGAGTATGGCAAACCTTTCTGGTAATCGATTACATTACCCTAGTAATGGATTACCAGTGAACCAAAAACAAGAAAACTCAAGTCTTGTCATTCTTTTATTATTCCAAAACATTTTTAAACATAAAGCCAACATTTCCTTAGGATTAAACTCCCATTTCACCTCCTTTAAGTTCTTTGATTTTTCAAAACTCCTTTACACATTATGAAATTCAAGATTCATCATCAACAAGGTCATTTCTCTAGTTTCAATGCCCAAGACTCCTATTTAAAGTACCCACTCTAAAACAACGATTAATTTTAAGGTTGAAAGGGATAAGCCTTGAACTTAAGATAATTAAGTAATGAACATACTTATGAAAATGCAAACTCATTATTAACCTTCAAGACTTAGTTGACAACTTTGGAAAATAAATATGATGGCATTTCCATTTCTCTAGTTTTAATTCCCAAGACTCCTATTTAGAGTAACCACTCTAAAACACTGATCAACTTTAAGGTTGAAATGGTAAGTCTTGAACTTTTGGAAAATCATTTAGTGATAACATAACCATATTATTCCATTTTGCTCAATCTATTGGAAAGGAACCAAACCTTGGGCTCTCAATGGTTTATCACATGCAGGCTTTACAACCATCACCAAGATCCATTATCATCAAGCCATGGTTTCCAAACATTTAACAACAATAAAATAAGATCAAATAGAGAAGAAGAAGAAGCTCAAAACCAAAAAAGAAAGAACAAAGAAAAGAAGAAAAACACAACATAAAATCCCTACCAAAGAAAAGAGAGAGCTTGGTCTTGAAATGAGATAAGAAGAACAATCCTTCCTTTGGAGCAAGGAATGGTTTCGACCAAGGAGAGGGAGAAAGGAAGAAATGTTTGTCTTGGGTTTTTGATCTTGGAAATGGAGAGGTTAGGTGTTTAAAGGAATATCTATGGTGGTTGTGTGGTAGTTTGGGTTTAAGAAGTGGTGGAGAGTGGTGGCTCTTGGAAAAATGAAGAAGAAGAAAAAGAAGAATTCTTTGAGAAACTAGAGAGAAACTTGAATGATCAAGAGTTGCAAGAATGATCAAATGGCACTTTGAGCTTTCCTTGGGGATGTATTTATAGCGAAATTTCAACATGTGAAGATGAAAGTGGGGGGAAAGAGGCCGTGGCTTCCTTGGGGGAACTTGGGGGGCAAGTTCCTTCTTAATGAAGCTTAGATTGTGTATTAGAGGTAGATTTAATTAGGAAAATGGTTAGGAACAGATAATTAGATGTTTAGGTGGATAATCATGCATTTAGACTTTTCAAGATCATGATTAAAGAGTGGTCATAAATATTTAGAGGAGTTAAGTTCATTTAGTTTGAATTAAAATTAATTAATTTGAATTTCAAAAGCCAGCACATTTCCTTAAATTAGGGAGTGGACATTATTCACCTTTTTTGACTTTTTGATGCCTTAAGACCATTTTGATTTTAGAAAAGGATTTATCTTTCTCTAAGCAATCTTAAGCTCTAATCAATCTCAATTAATTATTTTATTTCAAGATTAATAATTAAAATTAATTAATCTTTAATTTGAGCATAATATTGTATATGTTTCCTTAATCACATAATTAAGCTCCTTTAGTGCTTAATTCAAGGGCAAAATGGTAATTTTTCATAAAAGCTCCCCGGGGCCACCCGGGTTTATACCGACATCATTTGTTCCTTAAAAACAACATTCCAAACTTCAAAGTGAAGTCCAAGCCCCCAATCGGTAATTAATTCTGTATTAATTAGCCGCAAGGATATTTTGGTAATTTCGCTCAGAAAAACCAAAAACTAAGATTTTCACCTCTAACATCATGCACAACATAATTAATCCCCTTCAATCATAAAACTAACCTCTTGAAGTTAGCCGAGACCGACTGTCCTCGATTCCTGGGTAGAAATGACGTTAGGGTATTTTGGTAATTTGTACACAAGGAAAAATCGGGGCGTTACAGCTAATCTTTGTGTAGTAGTTTTAGGGTTGTCATATCTCTTATACCCGTTCATAGCTTAGTCTTTTGATGGATGTGTACCTTTGACTGGTTTAGCTATGCTATAATTATGTTTAGCTTTTGGACTATTGTATGCTCAACCTTTATTGGTGAGCTTAGTATCTTAGGATGTCATTTACATTTATGGGACGTCACTATTACATTATGATTATGATATGTTATCCCAATTTGCATCATGTTATACTATGATTTATACAAATATTATGATAACGTTATATGATTGCTATTATTATATATGTATTGTCGGGTATTTATGCGCACATTGGCTCGCATTTTGATTTTAAAGTTAAAAAAAAATAGCTGTATTTTTATTACTTGTATTTTAAAGAAGAATAAGTTAAATTCTGAGACAAAGCATAACAGCTAATAATTAATCGTAATGTGACTCAAGCATATTAGGTTAAAGGTTAGGTTGTGCCACTATTCATGTAAAGCCAGTTCATCTTCCCCTCCACGATGAGAAAAAGATATTCAAGGCCTAGAAGAGCCGCACTTCAAAGCAGTTATTGCAAATATACAAAGAGATCCATCAGGATCCATTAGTTGCAGATTGGAGCACCTCTCCTCCTGTGAACATTGCAAGAATACTAGCGTACACTAGAATTTTGAAACCTCTTCTTGAAGAACAAGGTGAATAGGGCATCCACCAAAGGTGGCTCATTACATAATGGTGTCCATGACATTAGCCGGCACCAAGGCTAATATGGTTTGTGATCAACTTATGATTTAATCATTTTGTTATATAACTTATCAATTAAATTTGATCAGTTTATTAATTTGAATTGCAGGAAAAGATGCTGAAGAGACCACCTACGCAAGGGGAGGTATTTAATGAGACATACTCACAAGCATGATAAATCAGCGTGAGTTGATCCATGCCCCGAGACTACATATGTGAGTATAGCTGCTAATTATATTTTCTGATTAAGTACTTAAAAAATATTTGTAACTCATAGTTGTCTGCATTAAATTGTGGGGTGAGTATGTTTAGAGGCTAGAGGCTATCTCCACTAAGCACCCAGAGTCCATTGATGAGGAGGATCTATGGTTAGAGACAGTGGACAGCTTTTATAAAGGCGGCATTTATGGCATGAGGGTCGCTTTGCAAAATTGATATCCGCTGCATCTGTGTTCGGGGATACCTCTACTCTAATGCCTGAGGTGGTGGAGGACATAGTCAGTGCTCAAGTCCATGCCTTAAATGACGAGTTGCAGAAGCAAAATGAGGAAATGTCAAAAAAAAAGGAGGCCACATGGAAAAAGAACTGGCTGAAAAAGATGGAGAAAAAGGTGGCATCCAGGATGCAGAGGGAGGTGTAGTAGCAAATGTAGCAGTAGTATATGCAGATGCAACAGATGCGTGCATATTTTGAACAAATGAAAGCAAGCAACTCCACGCCTATTCCTCCTCCCCCACCAGCTCCAGAACACCTATTTTTGGGGCAATGTGGGATTTCCCCTCCTCTTCCTCTTTCTCTGATAATGATGATGACAACGATGATGAAGACGGTATTGATGATGGTGGGGAGCCAAATATTCATGACGCTAAGTGCTTGTGATCATTTATCTCTTGCTCCAGACTTTGTATTTTATGTTTGATATTTTTATTATGAAATTTTACTTTATTTATTGTTATTTATTTATCAAATGATATTTAGAATTTGAAATTTTTATTTCACATATTTTTGTGTATTTATCATTTGTTATGATAATTAGTAACAATAAGCCCTACTTATTAACTGTTTAGGTCTGCAACCTAAAAAAAAGAAATACATATGGATTTTCAAATGAAAAACAAAGCAATTTTATTTTCGAAAGATTGCATATGTATTTCTAGATGGAAAAGTATTTTTTATTTTTCAATTTTTTTATTTTTTAGCCCAATACAGATGAATTTTACCATCTATAATTTTACAGATGGTAAAATCCATCTATAATTATCAAAGTGTTGCACCATTTTTCTTAGCAATTACAGACAAACTTAATTACAAGTTTACTATCTATAAAATTATAGATGGTAAAATCCGTCTGTGTTAGGTTAAATATGTCTGTATATTATACAAACAGACGAATCCATATGTAAGGCTATTTATAAAATAAAGACGAATCTAAAAATCCATCTATAACATTCATAGATGCGAAATAAACAAACGTGTTTTTGTCTATCAATTTGTTAGTAAAATAAAATTCTGTTAGTTCTGCATAAAAAATCCATCTGTAAATCTATTTGTATTCTATAAATTTCTTGTAGTGTAAATGGATTAACCCAACCTGATAAACCCCACTAATACAAACTGAACCAATTAAATATGTTCGTGTTGGTTCGAGTCATCAGGGTCACAACGGATAAAAACCAATTAAACCCAATAATAATCGATTCAAGTATTGAATTTTGTAAATTTCAACCGATGACCCGATTATATATTATATATAATATGCTTTTTTCAGTTTTCTATATATAACGTATTTACTTAATAAATTATACTTTAGAGACTCTATATAACCTATATAACCTTCTTCATAATTATCAAGTAAGTAGCAGCTCTTAAAATTGAGTGGGTTTAACTTAAGTACTCAATCCCAAAAGCTAACTCAAGAGATGATCGTTGTCTAAAATTTATAAAGGTTATATAGGTCTTATCTTTAGACGATATAAGACTTTAATAATAGCTCTACTAAGTGGATAAAAAAATAAGAAAAACTTGTAAAAATATATTCTATAGACATTTAATTTATGTTTCATACTCTATACCATACAAACTACTACACCAAAATATTTTTATTATTTATTATATATACTACATGTAGAGATAACTAACTTTAATTTTTTAAAAGACCATACTACAATATATATATACATATATATATATATATGTATATATATATATATGTATATATATATATATGTGTGTGTGTGTGCGCGCGCGCGCGTGTGATTATGTAAAGTTTAGGACTATATCATAGGATGAAAGGTCAAAGTTCATAAACTATGACTAACCGGAGCAGTAAACCTCTAATTGGAAATACATAATACAGGGGGCGCTGCAAGTAAACTTCAGCTTTAGTAGCACACCAAATTCCTGCATATCGTTTCTCAAAATACATCAAAGACAAGAAAAGAAAAATGACAGCTAGACAACCCACAAGAACACGGATCAGGGAATCTTCAAAGTTTTTCAAGAGACGGCAGATTTTCTTATAATGTGATCTCTGCACAAAAGCCACACCCCATTAACCCATTCATGACGAAAACTGATTTAAAACTCCAATATCATGATTTAGATTACATGAATGCGACCATGTCCCTTGATGTAATTTATACTCTGAACATGAAAAATCATTCATGAAACTTAACGGAAAATAGGTGAAACATCTTGGAATCAATAATCTCAACAAAGGAAAGAATAACTACATTTACGACACAAGAAGGCATACTTTTTGTTTCATGACATATAAATTGTGTTATTTGTACTCATTGTGCGTAGAACACTATGTCGACTCATAATCCACTTTTGGATGGGATGTGGACCCCTCTTTATGTAGGATCTTCATTTCCAATAGTGGATAAAATATGAGTCAACATGGTATCCCACACACAATAAGTACAAATAAAACTTTTCATAATATATAGGTTTCTTTTTACAGCTACAGTAAACACATCCTCTATAGCTCGTACACAGGATGCAATCTTGTATGTGAAAAACCTACTAGCATTGAGCATAGATTCAAATTCTGGAACAAGAATCCTACATCGAACATTCTAGTCAAGAACCCAAGTTCAAAATAACTACATCAAAAAGTGCATTAAAATATCAAGTACCTAGCTGCAATCTTAGAGAAAGAAACATAAGCTGAAACCAGACAAATGACACATACCAACGTAAGGATTTGCCACTTCCTCTTTAACTCAACCAAATATGTTTAGGAACAGAATTAACAAAATGTTATTTTTAATCAACGCCACAATTAAGAGGGTAAGATTTACTTGACTTCTAAAACAGAAAATAATCAGACAAAATTACCAAGTACCATACTGATGGAATTGGTCCCGAGAATAGGAAACATGGTATGAAAGAAGTAAGAAATGTATTTGTCATGATCCACGTTGGCCCCTTAAGAAACCCTGCCGGCTACTGCTCACAGAACATCAGCAGTCACCGATCTCGTCCTCCGCCATCCTCTTCCAGTGACTCCTCTTGCCCATCCTCCTTGTCTTCTTGTGACTCCTCTTGCCCATCCTCCTTGCAGCACCGGCTGGCAGTGTCATCAATGAAGCTGCCATTGTCACCAGTGATTTCAATCCGACCTGAGGGCGGCTCATCCACATCCCCACCACTTTTAAATCCTGCATCCTCCCCCCATGACCATCTACGGAAGTCACTGCTCAAAATGGGTCCTTCATGGGTCTCTCCCAGTCCTTCCACCTCAATGACTACATCTCTCTCCGAGTCCTTCCTAACATTTGTCTCTTTTGGCCCCTTCTATGGTGCTTCCTCACCCACAGTCTCCCCATTTTTCCCCTTCACCCCTTCTCCAAATTCAATGTGCCCTTGCCAAACCCTGTATTATTGGGTATCCAGTAGCTACTGTAATTCCCAGTTCTGCAGTTCACATTTCCACTATTGTTCCTACTGCACCCTCTTTCCCTTGAAAGAGGCTAGACCCCTATCCAAAAAGCTCTATTACTGCAATCAATTACCTCAGCCAAATCCATTAACTGACTCAGTTTCTATTGCATGCAACTTGGACTGTGCTTCATGCTTCCTAAATCTGTTCAAGGCTACCAGATCGAGAGCTCTGATACTAGTTAATGGAACTGATTCAGAGAATAGAAACGAAAGTGTGCAAGAAAACAAGAAATGTATGTATTGTTCAAAGAAGCTCTTGACCAGTGTGGTCACAAAACCTCAAGCTACAATGGTGGCAAGGGAAATTTGAGAGTCCCTTCCAATCTCTCCTTAACAAATACATTTAACTGACTAGAACTAACAGTGTCCTGTCAATATCATACTGCTCCTTCGATTGAGAAGCTAATTAATCATTTCATCTACATCTTCACAAAAATGCCTTAGTTACCAAAACATCATATCCTATGGGCAGTCTAAATCAGATCTTTAAATAGTAGAAAGAAAACTCTAGATTTTACAAAAGATAAATATGCTTTTTAAGCTTGCGTTTCAGTTTCAACAGTATACCATTTATTGAGCTCCATCTCTTACAGAATGAAATATTAAGTTCTCCTTGCTTACATATGCTGGAAACAAGAAAGTCCAGCTTATATTAAAAATGGCAGCAAAACATTCGTTAACTTCCTCCCGTAGCACCGTTCTTGCTCACACCGTGTTGGTGCAAATTCCCATCTTACTCACTTTCAAGCACTTAATCACCATTTCATTTGAAAAAGAGAAATCAAATCACCTTGAACAAAAATGTACAGCATTATACAGTAATAAACCTTTTTTTTTTTTCTCATTAGACCTCATTAGAGAAAGAAAATTATCAGTAAATACTAAAGACATATCATCTCATTGAATTCATGAGATATAGCGACCATGCAAAAATCAAAAGAAGAGACAAATATCTTACATCAATTTCTTCCTCAACTTGGTGGTGTAGATAATGGCTTACACTTTACAAGAGCTGAGAGGTCCTTGCTCAAATCAACTTATGAACTAAAGCTCATAATCTGTATAACTCTAGGTAACGGAAGAATAAAAGACAAGAAAATTATGCAACCACATTAAAAGACTTGAATATAGTGTGTTGTAGAACAAGACCGGGCAAGCTCTCATGTATCAACTCAGGCTTAGAATCCCAGGAGCATCTTATTGCTAACAAGAACTTTATTGAGGTCAGAATCAAACCAATCTGAAACCATTTTGCCAAAAATTTCTTGAATCACTAAGAAATGAAAACGAGAGTGTCAAATATTCTGCTGTGCCATTCTGATTCCTAAGCTAAGATTGGAATGAAGTAACTATAATGGAAAAAAGTGCTAAGCAAAGTAACTGCTCTCCATACTCTACTATAATATTCATAACTGTGATCAACATAAAATCTAAAACCTTTGATGGGTGTACCAATTGAGAGTAAATCAACATAATTGTCATCATTATGAATTGCCACACGATGATGATTATGTGACTTAGATCTGATTTGGTTAATTTAAACTTAATTTCCATTTATACCAAAAAGCATATCATGCAATACAATCATGCATGCATTTTCCTTTCCTTACCTGCAATCTTACAAATAAATACTCAACAACCAAAAAAGCAGGCACACACACACATATAGGGGACAAAACATAATGACCGTATAACCTCAAGTAAACTTGATGCTGCCAATTTCATTCCCTTGTTCAAATCGAGATATATGCATATCCAAAGCCTCTGCAATGGACAACTATCTAACATTTACACATTACACAAATAGGAACAAGTAGAAACATCATCACAGAAACCCAAGATTCAACACTTGGAAATCGAGATAGGTCCCATTAGTTTCCACTTGTTTATTGATTCCAAACACATCAATCAAGTAAAGAAACCCCAACAAACACAGAGCACTCTCTGCATACCTAACCACTATCCACTTCTGTCCATCCTAAAAAAGCAGACACCAATACAGTACAACAGAACAATTTGACAAAGACAACCCCCTTATCATATCAAATAACGTACGACTCGTATAAAAGGGGGTCTCTCTTTGAATCGGGTGCTTGGTATCAACTTCAATTGACTACAACCCCTCCAAATTGGACGCCCCTAAAATCTACAAATATCTATTTAGTCCTTAATAACATCAGAGAGACATGACGTTTGTACTTATTCCTCAAAATTTCAGTTACAGAGGGGTCTCTGTGACAAAAGCCACTCCCCATTAACCCACTCATGGTGGACCCTGATCTTGGAAGAAGGATAAGCAATCTCCTCGTTGGTGGTGTGGAAGTAGATGTAGTAATGGGTGGGGCCCGATGTTCCGGTGACCTCACCGACCCACCAGCCGTCGTTGTCGAAGGCGTCGACCATCTGGTAGAGGGAGAAGCCGCGGGCGTGGATTTTGGGAGGGGAAGGGCGAAGGTCCCTTGGGTAGAGGGTCTCGATGAGGGGCTTGGAAACGTCGTCGTCTTGGAGGAGGGTCTTGTAGCGGACGACGAAGTGGCCGGTGTCGAGGCGTGAGAGGACGGTGGCCTCGTAGTATGAGCCAAGGAAGCCTTCTTCCCTGCTGATAACTTCCACCTTGTCGCCTTCACGGAAGTCGACCCTCTTCAGTGGTGGACGCATTTTTTTTCTTTTGGGAAGAATTGGAGAGGAATCTTTGGGGTTTTCTTTGGTCTCTTCAAAGATTGGAGAGTAGCTGGAGAGGGTGAGAGGTAGGTGTCTCTGTGTGTGGGGAGTAGTTGTTATGCGTGGATGTTGTCGCTGTGACTTCAAGACACCACGTGGATGATGTTGGAGACTTTTCGTGTTTAGGTTCGAGAGCCGAGAGTTTCTCTCTCTCTCTCCGTCCTTTTTCTTTTTTCTTTGAACGTGAGCGGCTCTCCTGACTCTTCTTTAACACAAGAAGATGGTGCTTTAATTTGGGTTTAATTACATCAACCTAGGGAGTAGCAAAAGTCCCCTACCAGGCGGGAATCACTGTGGGCATTGCCCCATCCGGGTCATGAATTCGTGGATTTTTTTCCCTCTTGGGAACAGGGACCGGAACTAAAAACCCCCCCAGGGGAATTTGGGTTTATATAAATTGTACTTTTATGTCAATTCAAATATATAATTTTTTAAAAATTTTAAAACTCTTAAAAAGCCCCTTCAAGCCCATCCAAATCCAATATTTCCAAAGCATATCATTCACTTTTGGGCTTTTGCCCCTTCATGCTATTACCCCTTGTCTAGAAGTGAAAAATCAATTTTGATTTCTGGAACTCTAATAGGGCACTTGGATCCTTAGAATTCAATTATATCAAGAAATTGAACAAAACTAAGGAATTGAAATCAAACTCAAATAGGTATGATTTCGTGTGGAGATTGAATTTCAATGAATGAAAATAACAAAAAAACCTTATTTGACTATAGTATTTTGTTCATAACCTATTAATAAAAGATAAAATAATAAAAATAATTAAATTAATTAATTTTCAGACCCATTTCAAATCAAGGAATTGAATTGAATTATTTAATTTACTAACTCATTCCAAACATAAAAATTCAATTTAATTTCATCTCTTTAAAAGTTTCCAAAGGCCCTGTAAACTCAATAGCCGTTTCTTTCTTCATCTATAGTTGTAGCCAAGACCATAACCACCACCACACCATCACCTGAGCTAGCCCGCCAACAGCCCTTCCCCACCATGTTACCCTTCCTTATCATGCCACTTTCCCCTATCGCGTTGCCCTCCTCCATTCCGCTGGCCGCATCACAACATTGCCACCACGCAACTGCTGTGAGACTTCTTCGATTCTTAATCGACACCAGTCATCTCGGCTCGTGCTGCGCCGCCCTCCGGCCTCTGCCATGGTGGTTGGTGGTAGCAATTAGCGATAATGGCGATGGCAGTTGGGGGTAGGGATGACGATTTGGGTTTGTTTTCTAACAGGCATTCTTCATTTTTTAATCTATTGCTAGCCTTAACCTTAGAGATTGTGAGGATAGTCTTAATGTTTTATTTTTACTTCATGTTTTTTAATCTATTGTTGGCCCTCCAGAATGATGATCTTGATGAGTTCTCCACTTCTTCTTTTGTTGGTATTTTTTCTTAAGTAAAAGAATTAGGGATCCTCGTGAGGATTATAGGGATTGTGGGGAACAAGGACAGGAGGAAAAATATCCCCATGGTAGGGATTAGGGACGAGGACAAGGGGGAGATTAGGTGGCAGAGATGGGGAGTAAAGAGACAATTCCCAGTCCCGCCCCGCGTGTAACACCCTCCTAACTACCACATGTTACCCGAGAATTAACACAATAATTAGAAGTGTGTTACTTTCATCTTTTCTAACTTATAGTAGTCATAAAGCATAAAAAATCGTGGAAGAGAAAACCGGACTGGACCTTCTAGTCCAACCAGGAACCGGTCACTTGACCAATCCGATTAAGCTCTAAAAACTGGAGAAGTCAAAATCGATTAAAATCGAGAAAAACCGGGAAAATCAGCCAATCGGACCGGTTTGGCCAATTTTTGGAACTAGCTTAAATATTGATATTTGTGGCAGCCACTAAGTAAAAACGAAAAAAATGGAATCAAAGAAGGGCACTAACAAATATTGTTGGGTTGTTTTTCTGTTCTCTCCATTATTCGTAGGCAGCTCACCATAAACCTCGCTAGTCACCAACAAATATTGTTTTCAAATGCTTTGTATTCGTGTTGTGAGGCTAAGACAAGAGAAATTTTATATGGATTATGTTTATTTTTATAGACCTATGAATATATATATTTTGTGTTGATTATGTTAATGCTAATGATTTAATATATATTTTATTATATTCTAGTTGAATCTTGATTGAACCCGTTGGACCTTTAAATCTTTGAACCAATACCTTGACCGGTTCAATACCCAGTCCGATTTTTTCTTCCTTGTAAAAAATAAAGCAAAGTGAATATAGTGCCAATGGTTTAAAGTACTAATATGGCCTTCAATAGCCCATCAATATATATATATATATATATATATATATATATATATATATATATATATATATGTCAATAGATGTGTACAATAATTCTAAATGTCTTCTAAAGTCTCTATAGGAAAAACTATTTTTTTTGGTCCAACTAGATGTTAACCTCACCTTCATGTTGACAATGCCGGAATCAAACGATGATGATTGAGTCAGTACACCTTCGCAGTGTATTGACGATGTAAACAATTGTATCATAATGCTTCTTCTGCTATAGCAAATCGAAAAAGGTCCATAGGGATAACATCTACAAAATTATGAGGAGGACACAAGGTACAAACTTGCAACATAGAGATGAGAAATTATAAAATTCTCAGTAGGGCACTCCCCCATGCATAAACATATCATCATAATCTTTTTATTCAAACATTATCATTTAAAGGATATATTGTCAAATTGAATCTTTGAACATACTAGTCTCAATATAAACATTAAAGTTATCTGCTTAGCACATAACATAAAAAATAACTTAGAACAATTGCTACTTTAACTATCTTGGCCTTTGATCTATGATAGCTGATTCCACCCATGGGTAATAAATTGCTTTTCAGGACTGAGCTCATTCTTATATATGATAATTGAATTTACTTTCTCCAACTCTCACATACATCTATTCCTCACTAGGTTTGCTTTCCCCGGCTCAATTCAAGGGTAAGCAAATTTATTTTCTCCAACTTAACCAGATTTACTTTCTTCGGCCCAAGAAAACATAATCTTAATCTTTCTTTCATGTAAAGGAACTTGTCATAAGCATTCACAGTTACATGTGCATAACATCATCAACAAATTTGCATAGTATACAAGACATCACGTCATTGACCTATACTCATAATTCTAATATACCATCATTCTATCCAGATTTTATCATTAAAGAAAATTATGATTAAATTACTAAACATTATAAATACAGGGTAAAATAATTTTCTGAAATACATCAATATGTGTAGATCGTGTAAAAATTTTAGGTCAAAATAAAGTTTCTAACCTTATTAATAAAATTTTATAAATTCGGTGGTTAGTAACCACCTAATTCCAGCCAACATTCTAAATTCCCAATTTTATTACCATAGTAAATAAACTTAATAAATTCTGTAAAACTTCAGGGTTGGACCCTAAGGTGTCTATAACAACTATAAAAATTTTAAGTCAAAATTCAATCATTTGATATAGTAACAAAATTAGACAAATCCAAAGCTTCAGAATTGGCTATTCATACAGCAAACCTGACCGCCTCTATTTTTTAATTTTAGAAAAAGCTATAAATTTTCAAATGGACTCGAGAAAAATCATAGAAATGCCTTAGCATGTTAGCTACAGCATATAAAAATTTCAAATGAAAAGTACATCTCTAAGTATGTTTAAAATTCAAACAAAATCACTGCCAAACATAAATCCAAATTTTCAGCACACTAAGCCAAGATGTAATTTGATTAAAAGGCATTCCGGCAACACATTCTAACCAGGTCATGCATGTTCTTCAATATGTCAACTCAATCTTATAATAACAAAACTAAACCCTAACCCAATTCCTTGGAAATTTTTAGAGAAACAAAGTTTGATTGAAAAAAAGTTGCAAGAAAACCCTACTCTTGGCTAGAAGACTTTTGCGCTTGTCTTGATTCCTCCAAGTATTTCTCCACTAATATTCAACCCAAAACTAATCAAATCCTTCCTTTAGGCAGCAATACAATAGCTCCTATTTGATATTAAAGTGAGATATAAATGCTTTGTTTGGAGATTGATATGAAGATTTCGAGAGGTATCTTAGGTCTAGTGTTTAAGTCATTGGTTTTTTATGTTCTAGAACCAAGTTTAGGCTAGTTCATGAGCTTTTGGGAGAGAAGAAAAGTGAAGATGACTGGAAAGGAAGGGCTGGCCGAAAATGTTGAAGGGAAGGTGTAACACCCTAGTAATTAACCAGATACACCTAGGTTGAATATGATTAATGACTAGACTTTACTCCTTGCTTTGGTTCTTTCTTCATAATTTGAAAATACTTAGTGAAATTACGAGCCATTTTTTTTTTAAACACATAATTGAAAGCGTGAGCCGAGTACAACGTGAACAAGTAAGCGAAGTATAATAAGACGTTTAAGAATATATCACATCATATCACTTAGGCTCCATCATATAACATCCATAAGCACATTATAGCATATATTTACATACAATAACCTCACTCAAAGGGTGGGTTATGTTCATACACCATTATCTTATGCAAACCCATAAAAGAAAATATACATAAGGAAATACATGCCCCTAAACTAGATAACTCCATAAGCCGGGAAGGTTATCCTAAAACTAGGGTGCATGATCACACATAAATCTACTAAGAACCCTCTATGGCCACTGTCCTAGAAATGGGGGAATAAATTCGATCCACTGATGAGCTCCCTTGGGAGGGGACACACGAGATGCACCAGGCTAGGGTCGCATGGACGGCCTTCTTGCTAACCTCGGCTGAACAACTGTTTCCTCACTACCCTCTCTTACACGTGTGGGAGTAGGAGCAGAGCTCTCAGAATATACGTGAGTAGGAGTGTCCTCTGAAGGATTAGTTTCAGAATATCTCATCTTGGGAACATACTCTGAAAATCCATGGACAGCAGATGAAGCGGGATAAGAACGTAACATCCTTTCATCAAGTGGACGTGCATGTTCGAAAACCATTTCATCGCCATAGGGAGAAGTAGGAGAAAATCGATAACTAGGGATAGGATGTGCAAATGGACGACCTATGTAAATAAAAACACGAACTACGCACCTCCCTTCAAAATGATACGAGCGATGCACCGGATCATAGTGAAATTCCCAAGTAGGGGTATCAACGAACAGGACGAATGTCGCCATCTGAATCTGGAGACAATGATAGAAATAAAGAAAAGGGAGTGAGAATCTTGCTAAAGAATTCTCAGTAAGGTACCTCCTTCTACAGTGTCATCATCAAAGTCCCCAGGAACCTCGGGATTATTCTAAAATAGTGAGCATGCAAAGATTCATTTTAAGTTCGGACAAATACTTAACCGAGGTTCGTCAATTTTTAATCATGCGTCTTATAATGCATCATAATCTTAACATGTCATATTTACAATGAACTTTTCCTTTATCATTACATCATTTTCCTCATCATCATTATCAAATAACATGCATAAAAGAACGTCATATAATATTAGCTACACGTGGACATAGTGCACATATTTCATTTCTTTAGTGCCTTAGGTGACTTAAAATCTTATCATCATCATTATTTTCCTTAGGCCACCCTATACTCCACCCTTTTGGGAGTAATTTAGGTTATGAGCTCATACTTTACTAGTCGTCACTAGCATATACTTATCCCTTTTGATAAGCTAAAGTCCCGACTCTACCCTTTTGAGAGAACGGGTTAGGGGGGCTACAATCACCTTTTCACCACCTATAGTCTGATGGTTCCAAAGGATCATTTTCTTATAAGTTTAAGTCACCATTAAATCTTTGCATGTTATATCATAATACAATTCATAAACATCATAACATTTTCTCATTTATAGTCTTAAGCTAGAATAATATATATCAACTATAATCATGCATATGGGAGATTCCCGTGGAAGAGAGGTGGGTCACAATGGACACGCTTAAATACCAAGTCTTTCCTTAGCAGTAACCTTTCCAAATTACACTTTTACAATGATACACTTTCTTCTAGCAATAAAGGTAAATTTTACATAATAAAGAACATTTCATGTATAAGCATTCTCATTATTTGCAATGACAACTATAACATGCAAGCTAGAAAATCATTCAATGATATCAAGTACTTAATAAGCATCCAATCCTTACATAGAATTATCAATTATAGAACTAATTAGTTACTAAACCAATTATGAATCATTCTCTTTACAATAAACCATAATTATCACAACTTCAATCATATCAAATCATTATCACACATTGATACTAAACTCAGATCAGTGGCCGAATCATGAACCTCATGTAATTACATAGAATCATATTTTAAGTGCATATAAAATACTAGTTCCCCGTAAAATCCTTGCAAAGCCTTAAAACTCATTTAGAAACTAGTTCTTTTGTCAAATTTGGGAGGATCTTCACAATTAAAATTCTCACTTAAGATAAAAGGAGTAAGTCTTGAGCTTTAGAGATTTAGGTGACATCTTAGAATTAAAACATGCTATGCAACCTTATTTTAATCTTATCTTTATAAGGTGATAGCTTGGAATTATAAACATGATATGCAATTCCATTTCTTTATCTTTAAGATTTAAGGTGATGACTTGAAAATTAAACATGATGCAAGAACTTGAAATATAAACATGATATAAGAAACTGGAGGCGGTAATCCATACAGGACGATAGAGGGAGAAGAGAATTATTATTACATCTTTTTAAGCTCCAATCTCAAGACTTTTTAAAGAATAAATTCTTTAACTCCAATAATCATATTTCTTTGCTTGTGATACGTGGGCAAGTCTTTGAGCTCTAGGATCTTTAGGTGATGGCATAAAATAAACATGCCATGCGTTGATTCTTTTAGCCATTATAAAATATAGTGAGAGCATAAATTAAATATGAGATGCAACCTCTTTATTATCTTGAAAGATTAAGTGATGACTTGAAACATAAACATGAAATACAAGCTTGGAATTTAAACATGAGAAATGCAAGTTCATTTATTCATTCTTGAAAATTTAGTGATGACATAGAAGGTAAACATGGTTATGCAAAGCATAAACTTAATCATGGATGCAAATTCATTTTGTTTCTTTACTAGAGCTCCTTCAAGACTTTAAAAGAATTATAAATTCAACCCAATACATATCTTAACAAGAAATAAAACATAAAAGGAAAATACATCTTTCAAGTTCTAAACTAAAAATCTTTGTTTTAGCATCATAAAGCATTATTCTTTAATGTTTTGCATCAAGTGGAATTTTCAAACTTTAGAGGCCTAACTTGTGATGGATTTACAACCCACCCTCAAGGTCCTCATCATCAAGCCATCATCTTAGTTCCACCTAGGCCATATGGTTGAATTGGTTAAAGAAAAATTGAAGAGGAAAACCAAAATGAAAAGCTAAGGTAAGTTCATAATTTCATCATTTTGAGCTAAAAACACAACTCCTCAAAGCATAGAAATAAATTTAGAAACTACTCCCTACCTAATCTGAGTTGAAGAAGAGGAAGAGAACTTGGTTTCTTGAAATGAAATGAAACAAAATCTCTTTGAAAAAATTGACGAAAGAATTCAGCCAAAGAGGAGGATGAAAGAAAGTTTTTGGTGCTCCTAAAAACTAGTTATGAACCAAGCATTCCAAGACCACTCAAGCAAGCCTATTTATAGAAGATTTTGAGGCTTCTAATTGGCCAAAATGATGAGGTAGTGGACGAAATTTTGCAGGAGAAATAAGGGAGGAAAAATCATTTTAGACAAAGTTGTATGAAATTAAGGAATTATGTCTCTTATGGTGACATTTTGGCATTTTGTTTTGGTGCAACTTTTGGCAGTAATTCAGCTGCATAATGGCATCAATAATTTCATCCATTACAGCCCAAAGAAGTGAAATTTGTGTGTTCCATGCATTATTTAGGTGTAGGCAAGGTATTCATGTAATTTAGAGAATTCTGATTAAGGGTTTAAGTGAATTAGTAAGCAATTTGGGTGTTTTTGAGCAATTTTGGGTTCTAATCAATCTAAATACATAATTTTGACTCTAGATTAATATTTAGAATTTAATAAGCTTTAATTTGAGCCTAATATTGCTTAGGTTTGGTATCTGAATCAAAAATCCCGAAATTCAAAGCGCCCAAAAGCAGGGCAAAATCGTACTTTCACTTAAAAGCGCCGAGGCCACCCGAGCTTAACCAATGGTTAATCATGGCTTAAAAACACATTTTAAAATATTTTAGTGAGGTTCGGGCTCAGTTGGCACGCACATCGGAGTTAAAACAGCCGCATGGGCGTTTTGGTCATTTCGCGCGTCAGAACTCAAAATTGAGATCCTTCTGCTCTATTAACACACATAACACAAACAATCCCTTATTATCCTCAAAATATCCCCTTGAGAATAGGTGGGGCCTATGATCCTTATTTTCCGAGTAAAATAACTTCAGGGGCATTTTGGTCATTTTATACTTACAGAAATTCGGGATTTGCGACTCTCGCATGAATCGTTCCTAACCTCTCTTCTAATGTTATATTCCTTTATTGAGGATTGTTCGGTCTCAAATCTTATGTAATAATTACCTACGGTAATTCAGTAATTGAGCAATTTCTAATGACAGTAAAAATTACAGTAAAAATTGGGGTGTTACATTACTCCCCTCCTTAAAAAGAATTTCGCCCCGAAAATTCGTTACCTGAGAACAACTCGGGGTATTGTGCTTTCATGTTTGATTCTAGCTCCCATGTAAGTTCTTCGATTTCACCCTGTCCCCATGCTACTTTGACTAGGGGTACAGCCTTGTTCCTTAACTGCTTAACTCCTCGGTCGACGATTCTCGTGGGTAGTAAGTTAAATGTCAGGTTATCTCTTAATTGTACATGTTCTGGCTCTAGTACATGACTCGGGTCAGATTGATACTTTCTTAACTGAGAGACATGGAAAACATCATGATGGTTGGATAGACTCGGGGGTAGGGCTATACGATAGGCTACAGGTCCTACTTTTGTAAGGATTTCAAACGAACCAAGAAATCTGGGGCTCAATTTCTTTACTTTTATTGCTCGGCCTATGCCTGTGGTGGGGGTGATCCTTAGGAACACGTGGTCCCCTTCTTGAAAATCTAGCAGTTTTGACCGCTTGTCGCATAGTTTTTCTGTCGACTTTGAGCAGTAAGAATCTTATCCCTAATCTTCTTGATTTGTTCCGTTGTTTCCCTCACAATATCAGGTCCGAGTAAACTTTGCTCTCCGGGTTCATACCAACATAAAGGAGATTGACATTTCCGTCCATAGAGGGCCTCATACGGTGCCGTACCGATACTTACATGATAACTATTGTTATATGCAAATTCAATCAGTGGCAGGTACTTATCCCAACTTCCCCTTTGATCTAAAACACATGCCCTTAACATATCCTCCAAGGTTTGGATAGTTCTTTCAGATTATTACTGTCATTTGGGGGTGATAGGCCGTGCTTAGACACAGCTTTGAACCAAACGCCTTTTGAAAGGCTCCCCAAAATCGTGACGTAAACTGCGGATCCCGGTCCGAGATTATCGTCGACGGCACCCCATGTAACCTTACTATCTCCTGAATATATAATTGTGCTAACCTATCCAAGGAATAAGTCACCTTAATAGGTAAAAAGTGGGCTGACTTCGTCAATCGATCCACGATTACCCATATGGTATCATGATTCATTTGGGTCCTCGGTAATCCAGTCACAAAATCCATGGAGATACTATCCCACTTCCACTCAGGGATCGACAGAGGTTGCGGCATTCGGAGGTTTTTGGTGTTCAATCTTCACCTTTTGACACGCCAAGCACTTACTTACCCATGTGCACACATCTTTCTTCATTCCAGGCCACCAGAACATCTTCAAATCTTGATACATCTTGGTGGCACCAGGATGAAGGGTAAAATGACTTTTATGGGCTTCCTCCAAAATATCTTTTCGGAGGCCACCACTAGCAGGTACACATATTCGACCTTTAAACCTCCACAAATCGTCCATTCCTTGGGTAAAACCTATCAACTTTCCTGCCTTCTTCGCCCTAAAGTCTCTTGAAACTTCGACATCGTCCCCTTGAGCTTGAACAATCCTTTCTTTGAACTCACTTGTCACTCTAAGATGACAAGCTCTGATGCCCTTAGTGGTCAAAGTCATTCCTAGGTTTAAGTCCCTAAATTGCTCAATCAATTCAACCTCCTTCACCATCAAACGGGACACTTGTAAGGACTTCCTACTCAAAGCATCAGCTACTACATTAGCTTTACCAGGATGGTAGTTCAATCCAAAATCATAATATTTCAAGAACTCCATCCATCGCCTTTGCCTCATGTTTAGCTCTTTTTGATCAAAGAGATATTTCAAACTCTTGTGATCGGAAAACACCTCAAACTTAACTCCATATAAATGGTGTCTCCAAATCTTTAGAGCAAACACGACTGCAGCTAACTCAAGGTCATGGGTAGGGTAGTTTGCCTCATGTGGCTTGAGTTGTCTTGATGCATAGGCCACCACTTGCCTATCTTGCATCAACACACAACTTAAACCCTTTTTTGAAGCATCACAATACACCTCGAAAGGCACATTGGGGTCGGGTAACACTAAAACAGGGGTCGAGGTTAGCTTGTGTTTTAACTCTTGAACGCTCTTTTCACACTCCGGGGTCCATGAAAAAGGGGTGTTCTTCCTAGTCAGCTTGGTCAAAGGTAGGAAATCTGGGAAAATCCCTTGATAAATCGATGGTAATAACAAGCTAAACCCAAAAAGCTCCTTACTTGATTCTGGTGGTTGGTCTTTCCCGATTTACTACCGCTTCTACCTTACTAGGATCTCTGACAATTCCTTTCTTAGATACTACATGCCCTAAAAATTGCACCTTATCCAACCAAAACTCACACTTGGAAATCTTGGCATATAGTTTCTTTTCCTTCAAGATCTCCAGTACTATGGTCAGGTGGCATTCATGCTCTTTATGGGTCTTAGAATATATGAGAATGTCATCTATAAAGACAACTACAAACTGATCTAAATAGGGTCGAAAGATCCTATTCATGTAATCCATAAAAATAGCTGGAGCATTGGTTAACCCAAAGGACATTCTTGTAAACTCAAAATGGCCGTATCGAGCGAAAGGCCGTTTTAGGTATGTCTTCATCTCTCACTCTAATTTGATGGTAGCCTGACCTCAAATCTATCTTAGAAAACACTACCGCACCTTTCAGTTGGTCCATCAAATCATCGATCCTAGGCAGAGGATACTTGTTTTTCACCGTTACTTTATTCAGCGCCTATAATCTACACACATCCTCATACTCCCATCCTTTTTCTTTACAAACAACACAGGGCTCCCAAGGTGATGCACTAGGCCTAACAAACTTTTTCTCCAATAAATCTTCCAATTGAGTTTTTAACTCGGTCAATTCTAATGGGGACATCTGTATGGGGCTATGGATATAGGTCCACCCTAAGTAATTCTATGGAAAACTCTATCTCTCTCTTGGGGGGAAACTCTTGTATCTCATCTGGAAATACTTCAGGATAATTTCTTACTATTGGTATCTCATCGATACTTTGCTCAAAGTCTACATCACTAGCGGCTAAGAAAATGTAACCTTTACTCTCACCCTTACCACAGTCCATTTCCATAGCAGTTATGTAAAGACTTATGGGTTTCTTAGGTTCAATAGGAGCAGGGAAGAAAAGTGATGGTTTTCTCATAACAGTTTAACAGTACATGGTTGGCCTCAAGCCAATCCATGCCAAGAATCACATCTAAACCTCGCATGGGTAAGCAAATAAGATCTAAAACAAAGGATCTATTATCTATAATAAAACTACAATCTAAACAACATTTACAAGTCCTAACGGGTTTTCGGTCAGGTAGAAAGAATAAGGTCAAAAGGAAGCTCAGTCATAGGTAAATTAAGGCTTTTAACACATGAATGGGAGATAAAAGAATGAGAAGCGCCAGAATCATATAGTACAATTAAGTCTTTACCATGCATATTACCCTTACCTTCCACGAGATTTCATGACTTCGTTGTTTCTTGACATTAACGATAAATACCCTTCCCTGGTATTACGGCTTGGGATTGGGGGTTGCGGGTTCCTTTCCGTGCATTCTCGGGAGTAATGACCTGGTTTTCCACACCGATAGCACACGTTTGTTTCGGCTCGACATGGCATGCTCTCATGATTCTTGCCGCACTCGGGACTTTGCATGGATGGCGCAAGCCGTGGAGAATCTTCTTGGACCTCTTTGTGGTGCTTTCCCTTTATTGTTGTTATTGTTGTTGTTGCGATTATTCCTCGGGTTATTGTTGTAGCGATTGTTATTATAGCGGTTGTTGTTGTTTCGCCTTCCTTGTTGAAAATTTCTTTGTGTCCCTTGTGGTCTTGATTGAGGGGAAATGGAGGTCGATTACGCCTCTTGAGCTAGCGACCTTGAGGTGTCAACTTTTTGGTAATATTATCGACTTTGGGGTGTTTAGTTTTCTCGACCTTCTTCAATAATCCGACATTTGTTAACTAGGGTAGAGAAATCCTAATCTCCAAATGTGCAACTGCCACATTAAGTTCGCCTTCAACCACGACTCGTATTTAATGCATTTCGGTACTCATCAGATTTCCTTGGTACATTCTTGAGAACTTAATGAGTTCTTCAAATCTGGCGATTATCTTGGGCCACATTCATATTCCCTGGACAACTTGCATGAATTCAATGTCCTTGGCATTTCTAATTGACTCTGGAAAGTACTTTTCGTAAAAATGGACCTTGAATAGTTCCCAATCAATGTCCACGTCGGTCGTCTCCAGAGTCTTGAACACTGTCCACCGAAGCGGCATCACCCTCAAGCATATGAGTAGCGAAGGTGATCTTTTGCTCCTCGAGCATGGGACTACAGCAAAGACCTTCTCAATATTTGAATCCATTCATCCGCAATATTTGGATTCAGTGTCCCCTTGAAAACCGGGTGGGTTTGCCTTACGAAACTCCAAAGCAGGCATGTTCGGGAATCTCATGTCCCTGATTCATATTGGCTTGACGATCTGATCCATTCGTTCTATCATCATTCTCATGGTCCTTGCTACGTCGCGGAGTGCTTGGCTGTCTCGTTGTCTTGATTATTACGTGTTGCGCTCCTAGTACATTGTCGATGTGCCATTGGTCCCTATACACACAAAACAAAGAACACCGAGGTGATCGTGCCCAATATTCCATGCAAAGTGAGCAAGTTACCATGGCACTTTCAACATACTGATAGTCATGTATTTCTAATCCTCAAGCTCATCCTAATGATAAGCATCTACACATGGCGTCACTAACGTATTATGCTTTAGAAGCATAGCTAGTCCAATCCGAGCTCCATGAGAATCGAATCGCTCTCGATGCAAAATGTAACACCTAGTAATTAACGGATACACCTAGGTTGAATCGATTAATGACTAGACTTTAATCCTTGCTTTGGTTCTTTCTTCATAATTTGAAAATACTTAGTGAAATTACGAGCCATTTTTTTAAACACATAATTGAAAACGTGAGCGAGTACAACGTGAACGAGTAGCGGAGTATAATAAGACGTGTAATAATATATCACATCATATCACTTAGGCTCCATCATATAACATCCATAAGCACATTATAGCATATATTTACATACAATAACCTCACTCAAAGGGTGGGTTATGTTCATACATCATTATCTTATGCAAACCCATAAAAGAAAATATACATAAGGAAATACATGCCCCTAAACTAGATAACTCCATAAGCTGGGAAGGTTATCCTAAAACTAGGGTGCATGATCACACATAAATCTACTAAGAACCCTCTATGGCCATTGTCCTGAAAATGGGGGAATAAATTCGATCCACTGATGAGCTCCCTCGGGAGGGGACACACGAGATGCACCAGGCTGGGGTCGCATGGACGGCCTTCTTGCTAACCTCGGCTGAACAACTGTTTCCTCACTACCCTCTCTTACACGTGTGGGAGTAGGAGTAGAGCTCTCAGAATATACATGAGTAGGAGTGTCCTCTGAAGGATCAGTTTCAGAATATCCCGTCTCGGGAACATACTCTGGAAATCCATGGACAGCAGATGAAGCGGGATAAGAACGTAACATCCTTTCATCAAGTGGACGTGCATGTTCGAAAACCATTTCATCGCCATAGGGAGAAGTAGGAGAAAATCGATAACTAGGGACAGGATGTGCAAATGGACGACCTATGTAAATAAAAACACGAAATGCGCACCTCCCTTCAAAATGATACGAGCGATGCACCGGATCATAGTGAAATTCCCAAGTAGGGGTATCAACGAACAGGACGAATGTCGCCATCTGAATCTGGAGACAATGACGGAAATAAAGAAAAGGGAGTGAGAATCTTGCTAAAGAATTCTCAGTAAGGTACCTCCTTCTACAGTGTCATTATCAAAGTCCTCAGGAACCTCGGGATTATTCTAAAATAGTGAGCATGCAAAGATTCATTTTAAGTTCGGACAAATACTTAACCGAGGTTCGTCAATTTTTAATCATGCGTCTTATAATGCATCATAATCTTAACATGTCATATTTATAATGAACTTTTCCTTTATCATTACATCATTTTCCTCACCATCATTATCAAATAACATGCATAAAAGAACGTCATATAATATTAGCTACACGTGGACATAGTGCACATATTTCATTTCTTTAGTGCCTTAGGTGACTTAAAATCTTATCATCATCATTATTTTCCTTAGGCCACCCTATACTCCACCCTTTTGGGAGTAATTTAGGTTATGAGCTCATACTTTACTAGTCGTCACTAGCATATACTTATCCCTTTTGATAAGCTAAAGTCCCGACTCTACCCTTTTGAGAGAAACGGGTTAGGGGCTAAAATCACCTTTTCACCACCTATAGTCTGATGGTTCCAAAGGATCATTTTCTTATAAGTTTAAGTCACCATTAAATCTTTGCATGTTATATCATAATACAATTCATAAACATCATAACATTTTCTCATTTATAGTCTTAAGCTAGAATAATATATATCAACTGTAATCATGCGTATGGGAGATTCCCAGGAAAGAGAGGTGGGTCACAATGGACACGCTTAAATACCAAGTCTTTCCTTAGCCAGAACCTTTCCAAATTACACTTTTACAATGATACACTTTCTTCTAGCAACAAAGGTAAATTTTATATAATAAAGAACATTTCATGTATAAGCATTCTCATTATTTGCAACAGCAACTATAACATGCAAGCTAGGAAATCATTCAATGATATCAAGTACTTAATAAGCATCCAATCCTTACATAGAATTATCAATTATAGAACTAATTATTTACTAAACCAATTATGAATCATTCTCTTTACAATAAACCATAATTATCACAACTTCAATCATATCAAATTATTATCACACATTGATACTAAACTCGGATCGATGGCGAATCATGAACCTCATGCAATTACATAGAATCATATTTTAAGTGCATATAAAATACTAGTTCCCCGTAAAATCCTTGCAAAGCCTTAAAACTCATTTAGAAACTAGTTCTTTTGTCAAATTTGGAAGGATCTTCACAATTAAAATTCTCATTTAAGATAAAAGGAGTAAGTCTTGAGCTTTAGAGATTTAGGTGACATCTTAGAATTATAAACATGTTATGCAACCTTATTTTAATCTTATCTTTATAAGGTGATAGCTTGGAATTATAAACATGATATGCAATTCCATTTCTTTATCTTTAAGATTTAAGGTGATGACTTGAAAATTAAACATGATGCAAGAACTTGAAATATAAACATGATACAAGAAAGCTGGGCGGCGTAAATCCGCACAGGACCAGTAGAGGGAGAAGAGAATATTAAGAAACCGGAGCGGCGGTAGTCCGCACAAGACCAGTAGAAGGAGAAGAGAATTATTATTACATCTTTTTAAGCTCCAATCTCAAGACTTTTTAAAGAATAAATTCTTTAACTCCAATAATCATATTTCTTTGCTTGTGATACATGGGCAAGTCTTGGAGCTCTAGGATCTTTAGGTGATGGCATAAAATAAACATGCCATGCGTTGATTCTTTTAGCCATTATAAAATATAGTGAGAGCATAAATTAAATATGAGATGCAACCTCTTTATTATCTTGAAAGATTAAGTGATGACTTGAAACATAAACATGAAATACAAGCTTGGAATTTAAACATGAGAAATGCAAGTTCATTTATTCATTCTTGAAAATTTAGTGATGACATAGAAGGTAAACATGGTTATGCAAAGCATAAACTTAATCATGGATGCAAATTCATTTTGTTTCTTTACTAGAGCTCCTTCAAGAATTTAAAAGAATTATAAATTCAACCCAATACATATCTTAACAAGAAATAAAACATAAAAGGAAAATACATCTTTCAAGTTCTAAACTAAAAATCTTTGTTTTAGCATCATAAAACATTATTCTTTAAAGTTTTACATCAAGTGGAATTTTCAATCTTTAGAGGCCTAACTTGTGATGGATTTACAACCCACCCTCAAGGTCCTCATCATCAAGCCATCATCTTAGGTCCACCTAGGCCATATGGTTGAATTGGTTAAAGAAAAATTGAAGAGGAAAACCAAAATGAAAAGCTAAGGTAAGTTCATAATTTCATCATTTTGAGCTAAAAACACAACTCCTCAAAGCATAGAAATAAATTTAGAAACTACTCCTTACCTAATCTGAGTTGAAGAAGAGGAAGAGAACTTGGTTTCTTGAAGTGAAATGAAACAAAATCTCTTTGAAAAAATTGAAGAAAGAATTCAGCCAAAGAGGAGGAAGAAAGAAAGTTTTTGGTGCTCCTAAAAACTAGTTATGAACCAAGCATTCCAAGACCACTCAAGCAAGCCTATTTATAGAAGATTTTGAGGCTTCTAATTGGCCAAAATGATGATGTAGTGGATGGAATTTTGCAGGAGAAATAAGGGAGGAAAAATCATTTTAGACAAAGTTGTATGAAATTAAGGAATTATGTCTCTTATGGTGACATTTTGGCATTTTGTTTTGGTGCAACTTTTGGCAGTAATTCAGCTGCATAATGGCATCAATAATTTCATCCATTACAGCCCAAAGAAGTGAAATTTGTGTGTTCCATGCATTATTTAGGTGTAGGCAAGGTATTCATGTAATTTAGAGAATTCTGATTAAGGGTTTAAGTGAATTAGTAAGCAATTTGGGTGTTTTTGAGCAATTTTGGGTTCTAATCAATCTAAATACATAATTTTGACTCTAGATTAATATTTAGAATTTAATAAGCTTTAATTTGAGCCTAATATTGCTTAGGTTTCGGTATACGAATCAAAAATCCCGAAATTCGCTAAAGCGCCCAAAACAGGGCAAAATCGTACTTTCACTTAAAAGCGCCGAGGCCACCCGAGCTTAACCAATGGTTAATCATGGCTTAAAAACACATTTTAAAATATTTTAGTGAGGTTCGGGCTCAGTCGGCACACATCGGAGTTAAAAGCTTGCATGAGGCGTTTTGGTCATTTCGCGCGTCGGAACTCAAAATTGAGATCCTTCTGCTCTATTAACACACATAACATAAACAATCCCTTATTATCCTGAAAATATCCCCTTGAGAATAGGTGGGGCCCATGATCCTCATTTTCCAAGTAAAATAACTTCAGGGGCATTTTGGTCATTTTATACGTACAGAAATTCGGGATTTGCGACTCTTGTATGAATCGTTCCTAACCTCTCTTCTAATGTTATATTCCTTTATTGAGGATTGTTCGGCCTCAAATCTTATGTAATAATTACCTACGGTAATTCGGTAATTGAGTAATTTCTAATGACAGTAAAAATTACAGTAAAAATTGGGGCGTTACAGAAGGAGATGAGAAATATGATTTTGGTGTTATTCATATAAGAAAATGTGTTAAAAACCTTTACCACAAAAATATAAGTTTGTAAACAAAAATAGGATTTTTGTGTGGCTATTATGTAATCTTGATAAAGATAGGAGGTGTGGCTATTCTCCTTGACATACATTTGTAGGAAGCTTACTCTCTAAGCTTCATGTTGTGCAAGAAACTGTACATTGAAATTTTACTGAACGGGTGAGATATTGACCCTTGGGTGAAATTAAAATAAATGAAAGGCCAAGATTAAAACTAACTTTCAAAGTTTTAATCTATGTCATCCACTTGGCTCAACACAAGTGGCTCACTTGAATTTAGTAAGCAGGTTTCCTTTTAGTGTTAAAATTGCACATCAATATGTCACTGAACGAATTGAATACCATACCCGAGAAACTTAAAATATATATACCTAGGCCCCAGGCCTAAATTGTAACGCCCTGATTTTTCCATGTTCAAATGACTAAAATGCCCCTGAGATCATTTTTATCTGAAAAATAAGGATAGCCGGCTCGGCCATCCTCAAGGGGACTGTTTTGATATTGAATGGGGATTATGTGTATTAATAGAGTAGAAAAATCTCATTTTTGGGTTTCTACGCATGAAATTACCGGAGTACCTTTGCGGAAATTTAATATGGGATTAGTTACCGACTGAACCTAGGAGTTTGGGGCATCATTTTCACAGGCTTTCAGCATCTAAACATAGTTAGTCGAATATATGTATCTCCACCATCTCATACCTCATGGCCGAGCTCTGTTACCTTTACCTCATGATCGAGCTCTGCTACTTCATGGTCGAGCTCTGCTACCTCTACTTCATGGCCAAGCTCTGCAACCTCATGACTGAGCTTTGCCATCTCATAGCCGAGCTCATCCTTCACACTTCGGTCGAGCTCTATTTTTTCTCAGTTGAGCTCCACTCCCCTCTTGGCCGAGCTCCGTTGAGATCCCTTTTTCTGTTAACAATAATTAGCTTTGTTTGTTTTCATGAGAGAGTGTCTGTGTGATTTACCCGTACAAATATAGTGATTTAGTCACTTACTCAAAGGCAGCCATACCTAGTCATAACTTGAACCATACTTAGCCATACCCAAAGTCATACCATGCAAAGAGATATTTTTCTCTTCTTTGCCCTTCAAAAGGCCACCGGCCACTTCCCCTATTGCACCCTCTTGTGTCTCATTTTTCTATAAATAGGCATCAAAGGAAGCTTGCAAGAATACTTGCTCATATTTGCAACTTCAAGTTTTCTTTCTTTAAGCTTAAAGAGTTCTTCTTTTTCTTCTCTTTTATCCTTCAAGAGCCATCACCCTCCACCACTTCTCAACCCCAAACCACCATACAACGACCATAGATTTTCCTTTAAACACCTAACCTCTCTACTTCCAAGATCAAATCCAAAACACACCTTCCTTCCTCTTTCTTTTCCTTCTTGGCCGAAAGTCCTTTGAAACCCCAAGGGAGATTTGTTCTTCTCATCTCATATCCAAGACCAAGCTCTTTTCCTTTCAAAGAAAATACCTTTGGTAGGGAGTTTTTTTAAAGATTCCTACTCTTTTCTTTTGTTTTACTCTTGGTTTGAGATGTTGTAATGTTGATTCTTCCTCCCTCCTCCTCATTTTTTGTTCTTCATTCTCCTTTTCCTTTCTCTTTATTTTCAGCCTTGATGGCCTACATAATGGAGAAACTATGGCTTGATGATGAGGATCTTGGATGTTGGTTGTAAAATCATCATTTATTTGACCTTTAGAGCTTGAAGGTTTCACTTCTAAGAGTTTTTGGCAAACAAAGATATTATGTTGTTTTAAAGAGTTAAATGGTAGTCTTGAGCCTAGACTCAAAGATATAACAAATGGAATGCATTCATATTTACACTTCAAGTCCTTGCATTGCACATTTATATTTAAGCCTTGCATTTCGTATTATCACCTAAATAATTAATCTCGAAGCTTACCTATTTCAACCTTAAAGTTGATTGTTGATTTAGAGTGAATACTCTAAGGGGCATAGAGCACTAACATAAAGAATTAAACTTGCATTCATATTTACATTTCTTACCTAGTATGTTTACTTTTCAAGTCATCACCTAAACTTAAAGATTAAAGAGGGAGCTTGCATTTTCATATTTATAATCAATCTTTGCATTCATATTTATATTTTCTTGCCATCACCTAAATAATTAACTCGAAGCCTACCTATTTCAACCTTAAGGTTGATTGTTGATTTAGAGTGAATACTCTAAGGGGCCTAGAGCACTAAAATAAAGAATTGAACTTGCATTCATATTTACATTTCTTAAATAGCATGTTTACTCTTCAAGTCATCACCTAAACTTAAAGATTAAAAATGGAGCTTGTATTTTCATATTTATAATCAAGCTTTGCATTCATATTTATATTTCCTTGCCATCACCTAAATAATTAACTCGAAGCCTATCTATTTCAATCTTAAAGTTGATTGTTGATTTAGAGTGAATACTCTAAGGGGCCTAGAGCACTAAAATAAAGAATTGGATTTGCATTCATATTTACATTTCCTTGCCTAGTATGTTTACTTTTCAAGCCGTCACCTAAACTTAAAAATTAAAACTAGAGTTTGTATTTTCATATTTATATTCAAGCTTTGCATATCATTATTTATGTTTTTCTTGCCACCACCCTATAATGCCAAGATTACAAATGAAACTTGCATTGCACATTTAAATTTATGCCATCATTTAATTAATTTAGTGCTCAATACTCACCCTTTCAACTCACACGAGAACTTTGACTCATGGGATACATATATGTCTTATTAAATGTAAAAAAAGTCCTTTTATTAAGCTCTCTAATTATGCTACTAATCTAAGGTTATTAATTGTGTTACCATAAGGATAAGAATTGATTATAAAAGCATTCCTTGATCTAGAATTAATCCTAAGAAAGACTAGTTACTGGAAATGCCTAATTCACAATTTTCTATGCTCTTAGGGAATTGAATTTTGGTTTCAGTTAAAACATTTCCAGAATTGATCTATGTTGTTTGGAGTGCTCTTAACATGCAAAAATTGTTATTAATGGGTATGTTAATCATTTTTGATAGCTAAGTAAAGTCTAGTAACTAGAAAGAACAGAAAAATGTGAATTCTAGAACTCTTTAAAATGAAAACATACTCTCTGTCTAGCATGTGGTACTTAAGTAAAAATGACATTTAACACTTAGTAAATATATAGGAATCACCCATACTTGGCTTAGAAATTAATTCTAGTATCACAGGAAAAGTCGCCAATAAGAAAGGGTCAAAAAACATATTTTATAAGAACACCGAAATGGTTCATTTTGTTTTTATTTCAAAACTGTCCAGATGTGTCTAGTAATGCTCTTAGGTTGAGAATAAATGAGAATTCTTGTATTTGATCTTTTAGATGCATAAAATGATAAATATCAAAATTGGGTTTACCCGATTTAGAGGTTAAATCGATTAAAGGCAATGAAAGTACTTATCCTATAAAATGTTGTGATTTTCCATATGCTTGAAGAATTATGCGAAATTGATGTATTACATGCTTAGTTATTTGATTGTGAGAATTGATATGGCATGCTATGATTTCACTTGAAACATTTTAAAGTTGCATATGTTCAAGTAATGTGAAAAGCATGAGAAAAGTAAATGATATGGTTATGACTTTGTATCTTACTATAACATGCTAATATAAAGATGACATAAAAATATGTGGAAATAATCCTTTAGACTCCCCGAATTAAAGGTTATGAGAGGTGATCTAATAAGGAATTGATCCTTTGGACTCCCCGAATTAAAGGTTATGAAAGGTGATCCTATTGCCTCCTATCCTATATTCTAAGAGTTGGATGTTAACTTATCATAGGATAAGATTATGCTAGTGAAGACTAGTGAGGTATGAGTTCATAACCTAGAAACTCTCAAAAGGTGAGAGAAATAGGGTGGCCCTAAATGAGAGAAAGAATTGATCTAAGTCACCTAAAAGATAAATAGAAGAAAGTGATGTTATGATTGTTATGATCTATGAGCATTTCTTATGATTGAAACTAGTATATCATACCTTGCATTGCCATGCATTCATGATAAGGTATGTTGTTTTCATGACATCCAAGGTGCATAATAAAATGAATGGGCCTCGGTAAATGGTACTTTAGAACTTTAAAATTGAACCTTATGCATGTTCACCTTTCTATAAAGAAACTAGAGGTTCCTGAGGATGTAGATGATGACACCAAGATAGGGAAATACCTTACTGAGATTCTTTATTAAGTTTCTCACTCCCTCTATCTTTTCTTTCCATCGCGTCTTTAGAGGACAATGGCAGCCTTCGTGATTTACGTTGATGCACCGACTCGGGAGATGTATTTTGACGCCACGCACCAGTCCTATCACTTCATTGGTCATTGTTCAGTTCATCTATTTGTATTCCTGGATCGCCCTTTCACTTAGTCAGTTACTAGCTTCCGATTCTCGCCGACCTCATCCTTTGCCGGTAATTTAGTCTTCGAGCGTACATGCCCCTGAGGAGAGCGCATCTGTCGTACCCTCGTTGTCACCTCCGCTATCCGAGACTACCCGAAGTACGTTCCCCTCTCACCCCCAGCTCATTCTGAGACCGACTCCTCTGAGATAGACATCCTATCCATGGGTTCCTCCCCCACCATACCCATGGAGTTAGGTAGTGAGGCTACTGTGATGAAGCCACTTCAAGGAGGCAGGGTGAGGATAGTGCTCTGTCATGGAGCACATGCCCGACCCTCTCACCGCTTGGCCACCTTGGCCGAGTTGGCTCAGTGGGTTGGTTATGTACCTCTATTTGATGGGCAGGAGTAGGAGCTGGTAGCTGACTCTAGTGCACACACTTGTACATGTTTAGGATAGCCTTCTTTTACTTTTAAAGGTCATCTGCTTTAGATGCTGCACTATTGTAGTTAGGGGGTTCAGATGTACTTTCTTTATGTTTCTTCATGTTATGCACAGATGACTGTATTAATGCTACAACTACTTGTCTGGTGTATGGTATAACTAGTTATATATATCTAATTACGATGATGCTTCATTTATGGTTTTATGTTCCTTTTGATATGTCGTGTTTCCCCTCTTGATTACCTGCAAGGTGATGATGCAGTTTACCCATATCTCCACTAAGTATTTTCTAAAGACTAGAATTAAGGACTGGAACAAAAGAGTAATAACTAATAATTAACTTGAATACATTTTAGGTGTATTGAATCAATTATTAGGGTGTTATATAAATGCTCTATCCTGAAATCCCAAGTACAAGTTCCTCTAGCCCTAGGATCACCCTTAGCCTTAGTTCTAGAGTTATTATTCATATGTGAACCTAAAAAGTTACTATTTTTTCTACTAATCCATTAAGTCATCCTCATCATCACCAAGTCTGTTTGAATATTCAAATTCCCATTAACAAATATGTTAGAATACTCAACCCTGGGGTGTTACAATACTACCCACCTTAAAAAAAAAATTTGCCTTCAAAATTTCGTACATAGGAAAAAGACCTGGGTGATCCTTCTTCATGTCTAACTATAATCCCTAAGTGTTTTCATCACTTTCCAGCCTACCTCAAGTTGTTCATCGATGATCTGGACTGGAGATGTTCAGAATTTTAGGTCATCTTTTAACTATATAGATTTGAATTCTAACACTTGACTTGCTTTTCCTAGTTCATACTGCTATAAAGGAAATTGGTATTTTTGTCCATACAAAACTTCATATAGGATCATGCCAATACTAGCATGATGCTTACTATTATAAGCAATTTGACCAAAGGTAGCAACCTGTCTCAACTCCCTTTCTGTTCTCTTACTCATGATCTTGGCATATTTTCTCAAGTCTGTATGGATTGTTCTATTTGTCCATCAGTTTAGGGATAGTAAATAGTACTTAAGCAAAGCTTAGTTCCAAATGACTTTTGGAAAGCTCCCCAAAACTTTAAAGTAAATCTTGGATCTCGATTGGAAACTACAGTAGAATGGATACCGTGAAATTGTACTATTTCCTATATATACAATCAAGCTAACTTATCCAAGAAATAACTGGCCTTGATGGGTAAGAAATGAGCAGATTTGGTTAACCTGTCCACTATGACCATATGGCATTATGTCCTAAAAATGTTCTTGGTAAACCTTTCACAAAATCCATGGAGATACTCTTCCATTACTAAAGGTTGCAATGTTCTTACTTGCTTTTGATGCTCTATTTTAACCTTTCGATAGGTCAGACATTTCCTGACAAACTCCATGCATGTCTCTCTTCATTTTTAGCCACCAAAACATCTTCTTGAGGTCTGCAAATATCTTACTGGCTCCAAGATGTATGATGAAATTGCCTTCATGAGTTTCTTCCAAAATCTTATTTCTGAGATTGCTACTTGCAAGCACAAATACCTCATCTTTGTACCTTCATACACCTTGTTGGTCTTGATCAAACTTGTCAATTACTCAACCTGGACTGATGTTAAAGTCTCTTAGAACCATAAGTCATTACGTTGTGCCACTAAGATCTATTGCTTGAACTCATTTTTCACCTTTGTCTGACATAGCATAACTCCTTGAGGAGTTACCGACATCCCTAAACTAAGTTTCTTAAAGCTCTCCACTAGTTCTGTCTCTTTGGTCATCATCCATGCCATACTTAAAGATTTCCTACTTAGTACATCAACAACAATATTAGCTTTGCTCGGGTCGAAAGCTAAATTAAATTCATAGTACTCGCAAAATTTCATCCATCTCCTTTGTTGCATATTTAACTCCCTCTGATTAAAAAGATACTACAAACTTTTGTGATCAGAGAAAACATCAAACTTTACTCCATTGAGATGATGTCGTCAGACATTTAGAATAAAGACACAACTACAAGTTCAAGGTCTTGAGTTAGACAGCTTTCTTCATCCAGCTTCAGCTATTGAGAAGCATAGGAAATCACGTTAAAATTCTACATTAGTAAACATCCTAAACTCCTACTCGAAACATGCCAACAAACTTCAAATGGCTCGTAAGGATCTGGTAGTACTGATAATGGTGCCATTGTCAGTTTCTGCTTCAACTTTTGGAAACTATTCTCATATTCCAGTGTCCATTTGAAAAGAGCATTCTACCATCCAAAATTCATATTTTGACAGGTTGACATAGAGTTGTCGCTCCCCTTATATTTGAAGTACTATCCTAAGGTGTTTGGCATGCTTCTCCTTAGTCTTCAAATAGATAAATATGTCATTTATAAAGGCAACTACAAACTTATCTAAATAAGCGTGGAAGATTTAGTTCGAATAATCCATGAGTAGAGTCAGAGCATTTGGCAGTCCAAAAGACATCACCAAATGCTTGGCGATTCACTGTGTTGTTTGGATTGAGTACATGCGATTACCTGTGAGATTTTGAGTCTCTGTGATTGGATTATCATATACCATCCTTGTTTGTTCATGTATGTTTCCCTATTTAGATTTGCATTCTAGAACTTGCTTAGGGTCTTGTTTGAAATTATGTTTCCATGTGCATGCTTGAACATGATTGAGACATTTTTCTTATTGTTAGCCTTCTATCCATATAGCCCCTCTTTGTATCTTACCATTGTTTAGCCATTTTGAGCCTCATTGCCCATTCTTTTATTTTAACACATTCTGAACCAAAAGTCAAAAATCATGAAAATTTTCAACTTTTTAGCTTAGTGGAGCATTTATACATTTCTTATATGTGCTTCAGCATAAGTGTGAGGGAGAGCATGAGGACATGTCTCAATATAAGTATGGGAAGTGCCAAGAAAAATTTGACAAGTGTAAAAATAAAAAAAGAAAGCAAAGTTGATTGAAAAAAAAAACTTGGTTGAAAGTGTAAAGGCTTTTATTTGTGTTAAAGTGGACACAGTGTACCCTAAAACACTTATACTCTTAGTGTATACATTTGCTCTCCTTTAACTAGAGTTTCTACTCATTGGCCTATATATCTACTCACTTTCACTTAATCCTCATTACAACCTAAGACAAGTCTTCTTCATTGAGTATGCTTGTGTGTATGACAAATGGTGAATGAGACTTGTGACAAGCCTAAGGTAATGCATTTTCATTTGAGGTGATTAAATGTGCGTCATAACCTAAAACACTTGAGTGAATAAGTGCAAACACTGACCTATGGAGGATTTTTGTACTTAATCCATGCATCATGTATATGGATTATACCTTGTGTGCTATGTCTTATTCATACCTTGCTTGTTAAGATCTTCTTGATTGTTGCTGTTAAAGCTACTATCTATGCCTTTAGGTCAATTGGTTTGGCCTATTGTCATTTCTTTTCATGTATTTTGCATTTTTAGAGTAAGTAGAATTAGAAGTCTAGTCCTGTGCTGTTGCATCTTAATTCCTTGTATACCGCTTCTCAGCTATGCCATGCACTGATTTTATTTTCCCATGAGGAGATGTGAAAGCTTAAGTGTGAGGGAATTTGATAAGGGGTATTTATGCCACCGATCTTGCTTCTAAACCTTAGCTTTTTGCTTAAGTTTAACTGAGTTATTTATGCAAATACTTAGGATTTTGATTTGGTCCTCATTGTACAATTTTGATAAGATAATTGACTTTTGTACTAGTTTTAGAATAATTATTAGATGAGAGCCTGTTACATTTTAACATATCTCTTTGAGTATAGTTTTGTGCACAGGAGCTTTGGAATAAGTAGAAAATGTCAAGAACAAGGCTGGGAACTCTTTGGATGGAGCTTGGAGCTAAGGGATTGCAAAAAAGAACAAAAACTAGAAAAGATCACTATCAGCTGAGTGCTGCAGTGCTCATTTATAGCTGCAACACTTGGCAGAGGCATCATCAGGGTTGCTCAAGCTCACAATTTCTTATGAGAGCTACAAGGCTCATTTAGTGCTGTAGCACTTGTGTGATAATAAGATTACAGATAATTAATTTGTTCTGGCCCCATTTTGGGCTATTTTATAGAGCAATATTTAAAGGAATGACACAAACTTTTACCCTAGTTTTTGGATCTATAGTTTAGGCGGCTAAGACTCTTTCTCTTTCTACATCTCTTTACATCTTCTTCTTCTCTATTCTTCTCTCTCTAGGGATTCCATTAGTGAATGTGTTTTATTCTTGGAGATTGTGATAAGGATCCTTGTTATTGTCTTCAAGTACTCTTTTATTTTTATTATTGTAATCCTTTAGAGATGGAAGAGTAGACTTTCTTACTAGTATAAGGATTTTCGGATGAATTGGGATAATATTCAAGACCCCTTTTATATTGAATGTATTAGTTTTCTCAATGTTTTTTAGTTTCTATTCTTATAATTATTGTTGTGATTATTATAATTTTTTTTAGAATAACTAAATTAGCAATCGTCATTTAGGGAAACCCTTTGGGTATAAATTGATTAATCAATTGGTTTATGTTTAAAGGAGAACATTAGAATTAAATTTGTACTTGGTAGTTAATCTATAGTAATTGGTTCATCTTATCAATGTGATTTCTAATTAAATTGGGATCCTGTTTATTAGTTATTTACATCAGTCAAATTCTTCAATTGGTTACTAGCAAAATTGTGAGTAATTTATTACTAATAGCCACTAATGTGTTCAATATTTACTCTGTGATAACTAATTCCAATCCTAGGAATACCTTGCACTAGTGCCTGTAATTCTAAATTCGTTCTCATTCAATTTTAATTATCTCAATTTTAATTCTTAAAATCCCCCAAATTTCTAACTAAGTGATACAGCCTTCTAAGAGATAACCTAGGTTGTGTCCTTTACTACATTTTTGGTGCAATTTAGCATAAAATTAATTCAATTTGAGGACGTAATGACAACCCTCACTAATGCTCTTGACATCTTCCTTACAAGGATGAATATTTCATCTCTATCTTCTTTATCTGACTTTTTTTCTGAGTCATCTTCTTTATTAGAGATCTTAGCAACTTTCATTGTTTTCCCTTTTGTTTTGCTTTCTATGGGAGTTTTTCAAGGCAACAGATTTTTTCTTCTTCATGGCTTCACCATGAACTTCACAAAGTACCACTTCATGAGTCTTGATAGACCCAATGAGAGCATCTAAGCTAAGGGTTTGAAGATCCTTAGCTTTTATTATGGCTATAACATTATGAAGCCACTTAGATGGAAGGCCTCTTAAGATTTTTCTCACCATCTTAGAATTCTAATATCTTTTACCCAATCCATTGAATTGGTTTGCATGAATCTGGTTGTTATCTCATCAATATTTTCTTGTTTAGTTATCTTGAATATCTCATATTGATGGACTAGCTTGCTTGTTTTGGTCTCTTTGACTTGATCTATTCCTTCATACAGCATGTGTAGTCTATCCTAGATTTCTTTGGCTATGTCACAAGTAATGATTTTTTCATATTCTGCTTTGCTTAGTGCACATGTAAGTAGATATTTACCCTGGAGTTCAGTTAAACTCTAGTTTTATGCTGTTATGTCCATATATTTCTGGAGACTTCTTTTGATATAAAAGGTCCATGTTCATTCCCTAGTACATCCTCCATAGGAGTGTAATCACCTTCTTGAACAATTTCCCACAAATCAAGACTTGTGTATTTCATGAATAACTCCATTCTATCTCTTCAGTGGATATAGTCACCACCATCAAAGAATAGGGGTCTGTTATGTGTACATTGTGTTCCATCTTTCCTCAAGATCTTTTCCTCTACAACCATTTGGACGCTCAAACCTTTAGAGCCCTGAGCTAATATACCAATTGTAAGTTAAAGGTAGCCTGAGAAGGGGGTTAAATCATGCTTCTAAATTTTCCTTTCTTTAATTTCTGCAAGCATAAACAAGGTCTATCAAGTGATTTTCATTTGAAGGCAATGGAAACAAATGTTAATGAGCTTCAAAAAGAGGCTTTCTGAAGTACTTAAAACTAAAAAGACTTCAAAAACTGTCTTAAAAAGACTTTCAAAAACCACACAACAAAAACAAAAATAATTGTTGAAAGATAAAAGGATAAAGGGAGAGAAAGAAAGATACTACTCAAGGATTTTATAGTGGTTTGACCAAACACTGCCTATGTCTAATTCTCAACAACTTGATGGGTTCCACTAGTTAATTGTTTTCTTAACTTAAGAAAGTAAGATACTCTTTAAGTAACCTTTTCAAGCTATCCCCAGTGAGTAATAGTTCCAATTTACTCTCACTTACAAGTAGTCTTTTCTCCTAACCTTTTTAAGCTAAACATACTTAATCACTATTGGATTAAGGTGCAAAGATAAGATTTGGTTGGTACAATCTAGCAAAGAACACTTAAGCCTTTCTAAAAAGAGAACAGTGTTTGAGTAAATGACTTGAAACACTTATTTCTAAATTCATCCTAAATGACTTGGTTAGTTAATGATTGCAATAAAGAAGATTTTCTATACATAAACTGATAACAAAGAAAATGACGAACTTCAGAAAGTATTAAAAGATTTCAATGCTTGTTATGCAAAAGTTCCTTCAAGTAGGCTTCATCCTTTTATACTAAGATTTTAAATTTGACCGTTATCCCTTGATTTTACCTCGTCTTGACATGTGTTTATCTTCTTTTTGTGTCTTAGCAACTGTCCTCTAGAAGAGTAGCTAAGCCGTGTTAGACTGTCCTTGTTGGTATAGAAATATTGACGTTCAGTTTCTAAATAAAACTTCAAAAACTACTTTCACTTTCTAAACGTACTTTCAAAACATTTTCTTCTAGAATGTGAGGAATGTCTAAGTACAAGGTTTGGAACACCCTAATATTTAACTCAATATATCTAGGATGTATTCAAGTTAATTATTAGTTATTATTCTTTTGCTTCAGTTCTTTATTTTGGTTTTAGAAAATACTTAGGAAAATATGGGTAAATTTTTTTTTTCTTTTGGAAGGAAAAACAAAGCGTGAACCATACGTATGCATGAAGTATACTACATCGTCACCTTGCAGGAAATCTAAATGGAAACACGTCATATCAAAAGGAACATAATACCATAAAAGAAACCACATCATGATTTAGATACATAAATAGTCATACCATACACCAGAATAGTAGTAGTAGAGTTAATATAGTCATCTATGCATCATAAGAAAAATATAAACAAAGTACATTTGGATCTCCCATCTACAACAGTGCATCCAAAAACAAATAACCTTTAAAACAAAAAAGGCTATCCTAGTCGTAAAGGTGTGTGTGCACTAGAGTCAGCTACCATTTCCTACTCCTGCCCGTCGACAGGGGGTACACATCCAATCTACTGGGCTAACTCGGCCGGGGTGGCCAAGCGGTGAGAAGGTCGGGCGTGTGCTTCGTGGTGGGATACCATCCTCACTGCCTCCTTGAAGCGGCTATGTCATGGTATCCTCGCTTCCCAGCTCCATGGGTATGGTGGGGGAGGAACCCATGGACGGGATGTTCACCTCGGAGGGGTTGGTCTGAGAGAAGGCCGGGGGTGAACGGGGGATGTACTCCGAATAGGCGTGGATGGTGGAAGCAGCATCGGGGTACGGTGGATGTGCTCTCCTCGGGGGCATATGTGCCCGAAGAGTAGGTCGTCGGTGAAGGGTGAAGTCAATATGAACCGAAAGCTCATAACTGGCTGAGCAAAAGGGCGATCCAGGAACACGAACATGCGGACAGAACAACGGCCTACGAAATGATAGGACTGGTGTATGGCGTCAAAATGTAGCTCCCATGTCGGTCCATCAATGTATATCACGAAGGATGGTATCGTTCTCTGAAGACACGACGGAAAGAAAATATAGAAGGAGTGAGAAACTTTCTAAAGAATCTCAGTAAGGTATACTTCTATCTCGGTGTTATCATCTACGTCCCCAGGAACCTCGGGTTTCTTCATAAAAGGGGTGAACATGCACAAGGTTCAATTTTAAGTTTCGAAAACATTATTTACCGAGGCCCATTCATTTTAGTATGCGTCTCAGATGTTATGAATGCAACATATCTTGTTATGCTATACATGTTTATGCAACATAGAAACATAAGTAAAGCATATAGAACAAAATAGATATGGCATGAATTTCTTATTCTTATTCCTTTGGTGACTTAAGCTTATTCTTTCACTTATTGGGGCCACCCTACTACTCCCCCTTTTGAGAGTTCTAGGTTATAAGCTCATACCTCACTAGTCATCACTAGCATAAATCTTATTCCTTTTGATAAGTCAAATCCTGACTTTTAAAGTACGAGGTAAGAGGCACTAGGATCACTTTTCATAACCTTTAATTTGGGGAGTCTAGAGAATCATTTCCATGTGTCTTACATCACCTTAAAATAATTAAGCATGTTACATGAAGATGCAAAGTAGTTCATAACTTGTTTCTTATCATGGTATTCTCATAATCATGCATGTCAATTTCTTACAAAAGCATGTTATTTCTAAACTCAAGAGGTATGCTCATGCTTCAAGAACAATCATGCAATATCATAAACTCATATCATACAAGGGTATAGGTACATGCTATTCAAGGTTATAGTTTCATGTTATACAAAATTACAGATTCATGGCATACAAGAACATAGATTCATGCTATACAAGTAGAGAAAATACTTATTTGCATATTTTGGATTCTGGTAATTGATTACATGAGCCTTGTAATCGATTACTCAGCTTTTAGTTTTTAAAACAAGAGAGTTGGGGGCTCTGGTAATCAATTACATGAGCCCTGTAATCAATTACTTCTGACTTGGGCCCCAAGAACATCTGAGTAATCGATTACTAGAGTTCAGAATGGGTAATCGATTACATGATGTTGTAATCGATTACTCAAGCCAAGAGTTCATATTTGAGTATGGCAAAGCTCTCTGGTAATTGATTACATGGGCCTTGTAATCGATTACTAGTACCTTCAAAATACAAAAATTTAAGTTTAAAACATCTTCTAAGTTATTCCTTTCTTCTCAAACCATTTTGAACCTTGTTCCAACACTTACTTTGAAATCAAAACATTTTTGTAAAGGCAAATGCTCATAGATTCAAGATTAAGTTGAAAGAGTTAGGTCTTGAGCCTTAGATATTTAGGTGATGACCTAAACATAAACATGCTAATGCAAGTTTCATTTTAATCTTATCGTTATGAAGTGATGGCAAGGAAAAGTAAATGTACAAGGCTTGAAAATAAACATGAGAATGCAAGTTCATTCTTAATCTTTAAGTTTAGGTGATGGCTTAAAATGTAAATATGCAAGACAAGGAACGTAAACATGAAATGCAAGTTCATTTCTTATCTTTGAGCTTTAGGTGGTGACTTGAAAATAAATATAATATGCAAGTCCAATTCTTTATTTTAGTGCTCTAGGCCCTTAGAGTATTTACTCTAAATCAACAATCAACTTTAAGGTTGAAATAGGTAGGCTTTGAGATTAGTTATTTAGGTGATGGCAAGGAAAATAAATATGAATGCAATCCATTTCTTATCTAGTTGAGTTCTAGGCTCAAGATCACTCTTTACAACAACATGGCTTCTTTATTTGCTAAAATCCTTTTTAAAAGTGAAACTTTCAATTTTTAGAGGTCAAATAAATGATGGTTTTGCAACCAACACCCAAGATCCTCATCATCAAGCCATGGTGTCTTCCAAATGTAGGCCATTGTAGCCGAAAACCAAGAGAAGGAAAAAGAAGAACAAGAACCGAAAAAGAAAGTAGAGAAGGAAAGAAGAATCGACATTGTATCATTTCAAACCAAGAATTTAGACAAGAGAAAAGAATAGCATTCTTTACACAACTCCCTACCTTGGATGTGCTTCTTGATTGAGAGAGAGTTTGGTCTTTGAAAATAGTAGAGGGAAAAGAAGAAGAAGAGCTCTTTGAGATGAGAGAATGAAAACTTTGGAGGTGTAAGAGAAATGAGAAAAATGATTTCTTGGAGAGCTCCTCCTATTTATAGAGAAATGAAACACAAGGGGGTGAAATGGGGGGAAAGGTGGCCAGCCATTTGGAGGGAAAAAGGGAGAGAAAATATCTTTTTGTATGTGTCATTCCAAGGTATGGCTAGGTATGGTTGAAGGTATGGTTGGAGATATGGTTCTTTGAGTATAAATTGTTATTAAAATAAATCAACATGTGATGAAATGGGGGAGAGGGAGGCCATGGGGTTTAAGGCCATGGGGGAGGAGGATTACTTCATTTCTTTTGTGTTATGACATGGTTTAGGGGATAAGTTTGGTTAGGTAATTGATTAGGAGTTGTGATTAAATGTTTGGGTGAGAAAGAGGGTGATTAAGGCTTTCCAAAACAATGCTTAGGGGTGATCTTGGTCATTAATGGGGTCAAACATCTTCAAATCAAGATTCTTAATCACATCCATTGGTTCCTTAATTTAAGGAAATTGATAGGAAGAGCACTATTCAATGATTTATGACATAATGTCTTGAAAGGGATTTTGAGTTTATCTAAGCAATCTTAGCTCTAATTAATCTCGATTAATTATTTTGACTCTAGATTAGTAATTAGAATTTGATAATCTTTAATTAGAGCCTAATATTGCTTAGGTTTCGTTAATCGCATGATTAAGCTCATTAAGTGCTTAATCAGGGGTAAAATAGTAATTTTTCTCAAAAACCTCCCAAGGCTATCCAGGCTTAACCTGATGTTAGCCAGTACTTTAAAAACATCATTCCAAATCCTTGGGCGAAGTCTGGGCTCAATCGGCACTTAAACCGGTGTTAGACAGCCACAGAGGCGTTTTGGTCATTTTGCGCATCAGACCTCAAAAATGAGATTCTTCTGCTCTATTAGCACACATAACACACACAATCCCCTTTTAGCATCAAAATGTTCCATAGTGGATGGCTGGGGCCAGCGATCCTTATTTTCCCAGTAAAATGACCTCAGGGGCATTTTGATCATTTGTACACGGAAAAAATGGGGGCATTACAAGGTTGATGTGTCACTATCAATACCTTTCTGAATTGTTGACTTAATTTAAAATTCAAATTTTCTTCAGTTTCTGTTGACTCAATACAGTTTCTTATGTAAATGTTCTTTATGATGTGGTGCTACACTTCCTGAGCTTCGTATTATACTTTTGAGCTTAACTCTAGGTTTGATAATGATATTCTCAACTTGTGGACATTCTTCGAAGATAATTACCAAAGTGATTGATAATGATGATAATATAGTCATGAGAAATCCTTTTCTCAACTAGATATCCACTTTCTAAGCATGTTAGACACTTTTTGAAGCTCTAGTCTTAATTTTTGATAATAGATGTTGCTTTCTTATGTCTCTTACATGTCATAGTTCACTTTTTAAGCTATTTTCACATCATTAAAATTTTGAATCTCTTTGGATGAGATTTTAATCACGTCAAAACATAATATTGTGAAAAATATGTTATGAATTGAACTTATATATTACGAGAATAGGTTTGTTAAATCCTACAGAAACTTATGCAAATTGTTAGTCCTTTTTATAAAACATTTTAACAAAATTTACTTTGTTGACACTCAAAACACAAGCTACAAATAACTTTCTGAAGGGTTTTGGAGCTAACATTAGGAAGAGCTTATTTGGTATTAGAAATCTAGAGAAAAATGGATGAAATCTAGTGTTAGAAATACTAAATTTTTTCCACACCTAGACTATCATTAGAAGGCACCATAATAAAATCCATGGCCTTAATCTTGAAAGGGTATATGGTGACAAATAAGGAGGTTTTGAAGACTAAAGCTCAAATCTTCTTTCAAAAACTATTTTTTTCAATAGAAACAGTGGATCTCTCTTTATGTAGGGGTATTGACATGCCTTAGCTGAGGGTTGATGCTTCTATATCTCTCTTGAGACCCATATCTTTGGAAGAGATGAAGCTAGCATTTTGCTCTATGGGTTCTTTTAAGGCTCCAGACCTGAATAGTTTTCAACCTATATTTTTCAAGCAGTATTAGGACAAGGTTGGCAAGTAGGTTCATTTAGTGGTGAGTAAGGCTTTTTCATCTGGTTTTATTGACCCTAGGTTAGCTGAGAGTCTTATTGTGCTCATACCTAAGGTTGACCAACTAGTGCATATAAGGGAGTTCATGCCCATTAGTCTTTGTAATGTACTCTACAAGATAATTACCAAGGTGTGGTTAATCAGATTCATCCTTTCCTCTATCATCTCATCAGCCTTCTCCAAGGTAGCTTTATTCCTAGCAAAAGGACCTTTGAGAACATTATTATCACACCGGAGATGTTGCATACTATTCATAAGATGAAGGGGAAAGGAGTAGTTGGCTTCAAAATAGATTTGGAGAAAGCCAATGATAGAATAGATTGCAGCTTCTTATGTATAACTTTTTAGGATTTTTGTTTTCCCAGTGTAATTGCAAGTTTCATTATGAGTTGTGTTATGACCTCCCACCTCTCTATTCTTTGGAATAGTGCTAGATTGGAAAACTTTCAACCAGCTAGAGGTCATAGGCAGGGTAACCCCCTATTGCCCTATCTCTTTGTTCTTTGCATGGAGAAGCTAGTTAGGCCTATTCAGTTAAGAGTTGATGAAGGAAGTTAGTAGCCTATCAAGATTTCTGGGCAGGGATCTTTTATCTCTCATTTGATTTTTGCCTATGATGTTCTGCTGTTCTACAAAGCTAAGAAATCCCAAGTGCGTATTGTGACGAACACTCTGAATGATTTCTACAATATTTCTAGTCTTAAGGTTAGTTTGGAGAAGTCTGGTGCTTTCTGCTCCTAAAAGGTTAACCATTTCGAAAGGGAGTCTCTTTAAGACCTCACTACCATCATGTTTGTATCAGATCCTGGTGAATATCCTGGAGTACCTATCCTTAAAGAAAAGGTCAAAAGAACTACCTGTAATCCAATAAAATTTTTTTGCCATATTGGCATCTTGTAAGAGCAAAATTCTAAATAAGGCAGGTAAACTTCGTTTGGTTCGATCTATTGTTACTGCTATGTCAACTCATATCATGCAATCACTTTGGCTACCTAAGGCTGTTTGTAGAGATATTGATAAATTACCTCAAGGGTTTCTGTGGAACAAGAAAGATAATACTAGAGGTCTACATCTTGTTAATTAACCAATAGTGGTTAACCCTAAAAAGTGTAGGGGCCTTAGTATTAGGGAGAGCCAACAAGAAAATGTTACATTGCTTTGCAAGACAGTTTGGAATATTTTTGAATGAGTTAGATAAGTTAGGTTCTAGGGTGTTGTCTGCTAAATATTTGGGGAATAATTATATTGTTTTGGATGAGCAAAATCATAACTATTTTTATGTGTAGAAAGTGGTTCTGAAAGCTATTGACAGGTTGTGTGATGGTTTCCAATTTTGAATTTGCATAGGGGATGTCCCGATTTGGTATGATCATTAGGTTGGCCAGAGGAAATTATGCTATCAAGTGGATTATGTTAACATTAGCAATTTTAATATGCTTGTTCATGACATTTAATAAGAAGGCAAACGGAATCTGTAAAAGGTTGCTATAACCTTCCTTTAGAATTTGAACGATGAGATTGAAGCCATGTTAATTCCTTCCTTTGGTAAATGTTATGATTGTTGGGTTTGGTTTGCTAGCTATTCAAGTACTTATTCTGCGTCTAGTGCATATAAGTGGTTGACAAATTCTCATTACCCTATAGATTCACCCTCTTGAAGTTGGGTTTAGAAGATGAAGGCACCAGCTAAGATGTGCTTCCTAATTTAGCTGTGTTTACATGATGCCCTGCCTACTAATGAGTTTCATCATACTCATCATCTTGCAGTTTCTTCTCATTGCTCTCGATATTCAACAAATATAGAAGATATATTCCATGGCTTGTGAGATTGTCCTACTATTACTTCTAGGATATTATTGTGAAAACAAACTCTAAAGAGGCTTGGACATTGGTCACATATGCAAGAAGCACTTTCCATGTTTATGGCTATTTGATTGAAGATATTGTCCCTGATGTCTAGACAATGGCAAGTGGAGATCATCCATGTTCTTCGAGAAAGTAATAGTAGTTTTGATACAATGCCTAAAAGAGGAGGGAACCAAGTTGAAGCCATGCATAATTAGATCTATCCCTAGAAGAAGTTAGCGAGTTGCTAGTAGCTGATGGTGCTAGATTGATAGGCGCTAGTTTTTTCGTTTGTTTTCTTTTTCTTGTCTCATGTAACAAAAAAAAAAGTATTGACTTTGTCTGAGCTCGGGTCAATCCATAATATAACCTAAACTTGGCCCAAAAATACACTGACTTAAATTTCAAATCTGAATCCGGCTTAATAAGTTTTGGTCTAAATTGAGATATTGGATTAGGTCAAGTCCATAAACTTCTAAACCCATGCATTTGTCATGCCTTTATTTTGTTATTTTATTTACACAGGCATTTGCTTCCCCATACACATGACAGAGAGCAATTGTCCAATCCCAATTTAATAGTAAATAATTTTATATTCATCTTAAATGTTTGAAAAAATAATTATATATTCATCTTAATTGATAAAGAAATACATTTAAAAGGGTGATGATGTGAGAATAATGGCTAATTATATAAGTAAGGGGAGCAAATTTAGATCATATAATACATAAACAGTCAAGATTTAATATCTCAAAAACTCAAAATACATTTAGTGTTTTTCCCTTTATGTCATTAGTAGGATATATAGAATTTTTTTTCTTAATAAAATACTCATCAAGACTTACTGTGTTTGATTTTAAATTTTTTTTATTATATTCATATAACTTAATAAAGAAAATATAAAATAGTAATGGGTGGAGATTCATTTTCTCTAGGAGTAAATTATGGTTTACTTACTTCGGTCAACAAATTTTTATCGACATGACATTTCATCAATCCAACAATTAAATTTAAAGTTATTATCAAATAGATAAATATATAAATTTTCATAAAATTTTAAAATGATATGATATTTTATTATGCCACTTTATTTTAATAAATAATATTTTTTTTAAGAATATAAGTAAATGCCAATCATTAGAATACATGCATGCCTATTGTTTATTTTTCTAAAATTTAACATTGTTGATCATCAATTTTTTGTTACGTGGTTGATCATCAATATATCACATAATTCAAAGAATTGTATCGATTGAATTCAATCTTTATAAAAGTTATGAAATTAAATAAGAATATACAAGATTTACACCTGAATTAAATGGATCCCCACTCAATAGTAATAAATACACATTCAATTCTATCATAAAAATAATAGTATTAAAGTATTTTCTTCATTTAATAATTATAAATAGATGAGGAGGATTGACTTAGAATTTTTTTTTATGTGGATTCATAAAGGATTAGAGCATTTAATAATTTTTATTTTTTGACATATTAAATGTATTTGTTTTTGTTTGTATTTTCAACATATTAAATACATACCAAATAAATTATCAAATACTTTTAGCTTAAGAAGAAAAAAAATTAAAAAGTCAAAAACTAATTAAATCTCACCAATTATAAAAATTAATTAGTACATTTGACCAAAAAAATATAAGTACTATATTCCTTATATTTTTAAAATACTTAATGTATTTATCATTTTACTCAACTCCTATGAACTTTGCTGAAATGTAAAAATTATACTGACCTCCCATGAGGTTTGTAAAAATGTAACAGATACCCCCCTTTATTTGTCCACCTGACATTTATCTCCCTTCATCTAAATGAAAACAAACAAAACTAATCACTGTTAATGAAAAAAGTAGACTCTTTAGTAACTTATCAATAGATATATCTTGTTAGATTTTGGTCAATGGATGATAAGTTAACTCGGGCAGAGTCAAAATCAAAGCTTAACCAAACACAACAATAAAGCTCATCTTGGAGGAGACACAGCTCAACTGGCCTGTGTCAAGGCTCGCCTGAGCTCCACCTCTAGCTGATATCTATTTCCTTTTGGACGAGCTCTACTGGAGCTCAGCCGAGCCTTGACATAGGCCGGTCGAGCTTCGATGTTGACTCTGGCTGAATTAACTCATCATCCATCGGCCAAAATCAAACAAGATATATCTATTGATAAGTTACTAAAAGGTATCAAGGTAAATTTACTTTTTCCATTAACAATGGTTAGCTCTGTTTGTTTTCATTTAGATGATGGGAGGTAAATGTTAGGTGGACAAATAGAGGGATATCTGTTACATTTTAGCAAACCTTAGGGAAAGTGAGTGTAATTTACTCTTGTGAAAATTATTTTCAAGCTATTAAATGCATACCAAACTAAATGCACATGAAATACTTTTCTATATATTTTCAGTCAATTCAGGTTGTTGATAAGAACATATTGCATTTGGAAAAATATTTAACTCTTGACTAGTCAATGAATACTACAATTTTGCAGATCATTCTATGATTTAAAATAACATTATTATGAGTAGTATGGCATAGCAAAAACCACCTATAAATACGTTGGTTATGTGAGAAAAACATGTATATGTTCATAGCTTAGAAGCACCTAGCATACATTAAACATTCTATAATGAGATGAGAGTCAAATACAATAGGAAAAGCATTCAACATGGTGGTGTTATTTTGTAGTCAAGCTTATTGGAGGAGGGGGCTGGCTATCACCGCTTGATTTGAAAGCTTATCATCGACCTTGCACAAGTCCTCTCTTAATCAATGTTCTAGAATTTTAGAATTTGGTTCTTCATGAATTTAATTTAATTAGTACATTATTTGTGGATTTCACACTTACATAATGAATTTTGTATGTTGATTCTATATTAGGTCAATCTAAAGTTGCGACTAAAGTGCAACAACGAATATATGGTTGCTCGTAACTCATGGAGCAATATGGCCTCTTGATGAAGAGAAGGTTGTCAAAACCATAATAGATCTTCTTGATAGCTCTTTGTCATTTGATAGTAATACTCTGAATATATACTATATCACTGAGAATATTGTATTAAGTTACGGGTAAGCATATTGATGTTTTCTTGATGCTAACACATACATCCTACTGCTAATGTTGTCTTTTCTACTGTTTAGATAAATATGAATTGTAAAACCATTTGATTAGTTGCTATTATTATTTATTATTCAGGTCAAACTTAACCAAATTAAATTTAAGTAACTTTTATACACTCATCATGGAAAAAGATAATGCAATCTTCTACGCGAAACATATATTGTTCACTTTAAAAATGTAAAATTGGAGCTTATAAACTATATAAACAATGAGACATCAAATAATATACATTAGATGGAGTTATGAAAGTTATGTGGTTAGAAACTATATACAAGTTATAACCATATAATGTGCATAAAGTTTGTGATTTCTCATGGTTTATATAGTTTATATATGCTTAAACATGGCAATTTCAAAATCAAATATATATGTGTGTGTGTGTGTGTGTGTGTGTGTGTGTGTGCTTTTCCAAACTATTGCATTCCACGATGATTTTAGAGGAACTTAGCTTTCAATGAAAAGGATTCACATAAACATAGCAACATTTTTTCACTATAATGAATGTATAAAAATGACTAAAATTTAATCTGGTTATGTTTGACCTGAATAGTAAATAATGAAAGCAAGTAATCAAAGGATTGTACAATTCATGTTTATATGAAAAGCATACAAGAAAGCATTAGCAATAGGTTGAACGGTTTAGGATTGAAAAAACATCAATATGCTTTTCCATAATTGAATACAACGCTTTCAGTAATATAGTACATGTGTAGAGATCTGCAATGATTTTGATGGCCTTTTCTTCATCAAGAGGTCATATTGCTACATCAATTGTACGACCATATATTCATTCTTGTACTTTAGCTGCAACCTTAGATTGACCTAATATAAAATCAACATATAAATTCGTTATGTAGGTGTGAAATCCACATATAATGTACTGATTAAATCAAATTAAATTCCTGGAGAACTAGACGTAATTCTTAAATCCTAGAACAATGATTGAGAGAGAACTTGTTCTAAGTTGATGATGAGCTTTTGGATCAAGGGTGGTAGTCATTCCCCTCCTATAAGCTTTACTATATGCAACACCACCATGTTGAATGGTTTTGCTATTGCATATTGTGAATGTAGTAAAGTCGATATTAATGGCTTCCGTGACACAGTTATGGTGCTTGTGGTCAAGTGCAGTCAAATTCATCAGAATGACCAAGATAAACATGGAACCATGCAACTTGTCTTTGGCGATGCCTACATGGTCAACAAGTCAAAGGAACACAGTGGATTGCCAACTATGGACTTCATTAGAGCATGCAAAGCTTGCTACCATGTATTGTATTTGAAGTTGCATGTGGCTTCTACACTCAGTCAAAAGCGATGGTGTACATTAGAATTATCCAAGAAGGTGATAACATGCTGGAACAAGTTGAATTAGATTGAACCCTGTACATGAAAGCTCTAATAGAGCTCATTTTCTTCATTGTTAAGCTTTCATACACTGTCACAATGGATTATAAATAGTGGTGATGAAGTTATAGTAGTGCACCACAAAATGTAGTAAAGAGCAAATGTTGGAGAAATGTGAGTGAGTATTCTAGAAAGAGAAATATTGAATCTATCTTAGTGTATTTTCTTATGTCTTTGTAATCTCCATATATAAGAAAGAGTATTATTGTTTTCTTCTTATATTTTATGATATTGAAATTTTTTTCATTTAGTAAAGATCTTCCCTTTGTGCTAAAGATATTTGTTTCAACTCGACCATTCTTATCTCCAAACTTCAATTGTTACTCTATTTCTGAACCCTGATGCCTAACTCACCTCACTCTCATTTCACTGTTCAAATTTTAATGCATGCTTGTGCTACCATGCTATGAACATGTGCACGTCTTTCTCATAGAACTAATGTATTTATAGGTAGTTGTTGCTATGCCATTTCTCACAGTATATTTTTCAAATCTTGGAATGATCCAGAAATTGCAGTATTCATTGAATTATCAAGAGTTAAATATTATTCCAATTGCATATTAGTCTTATTAACAGTGTTAATTGATTAAGAATCTAATTGTAGAACTATAAACAAGATATTTATTTGAGGATCACATTATATAAAATTGTTGAAATATTTTTCTCACTAATTTTACTATTCACAACAGCTTGTACCTGAAATAGCACAAAAGTAAGAACATCTTACCGCTAAACTTGGACAGGAGCAAGCACATCTTGCAACTAATGGTAAGAATTGGTCAACTAACACACTATACGAGTGAGGGGAAAAAGAGTTGAAATTATCATTTTGTTTGGATGACAAATAATAGGGGGAAATGGAAGGGGAATAATAGGAACGAAAAAACTAGTTATCGTGATTGGAAATTTAATACTTAGGGGAAAAAGATATGAACCCATTAGAAATACCTCTTCTTTCTTTCTCAATAACTCATTATCTCTTTCCCCAAAATTTAGGGTGGAATGAGAAGAACTAATTTTTTTTATTTTTTGACTCAAAATAGGTATTTTGCATTTTTATCCCTTTTTAGACATTTTGTGAAAATTAATTCCCTTCCATCCCTTTATAATATAACTTCCAAATACAATTACATATTAAAAAAAATAGGAATGGAACTTCGTTCCCTTCCTATTCTTTCCTTTCCAATCACTTTCTACCGATTTCAATCCATTCCGTTAATGAAAACGCATCCTAACACTCTTTAAAGGAAGAAATATATCGAATCTTAACATATCTAATTACATAGATGCACTCTTACATTCCTTGATATAATTAAGATTCATTTTATGGACAATCACAAAAGCAAACCATATGCGCTAAATGTGATCCCAAAAAGCTATCACCCTAGGAGTCCTATCCAGGTGGAGCATAATTGCCTCCAATAGAACACAATACCTGTGGTTTCAACCAAAATGTGACCCAAAAACAAATTAGAAACTAACAGTATAACTTATCTACCACAAATATTTTTGACACAAATTCATAATGGCAATCAATATGTACTAAATGTGAGGAATTCTACATCTATATAATTAATACCTTAAAACAGACTCCAATAATGTGAAATTTCAAATACACAATGCCATGCGTAAGTTAAAGTGTTAGCATATGTCCATTAAAAAATACATAAATACATAAATGAAAACAAATACACAAATAAATAATAGAAAACTAAAAGAAAAAATAGGATATATATTGGATTAGAAATCAACATTCCAAGTGTAATGATGTCTCTTGGTGTAATTAAATCAAAAATCATAATATGGAAAAGCACAAATATAATTAATATGTTTAATGAAACACAAGAATGGAACAATTTTTTTTCATGATATTTAGATCTTTTTTACAGACACTATAAGCGCATCTTCTATAGCTTGAACAAAGGTTGCAATCTTGCACGTGAAAAAACCCACTAGCATTGGTATCAACTCTAAGTGCATAGATCCAAATTCTGGAACAAGAATCCAACAACCAACAATGTTGTCAGCTAGAGAAAGCACAGGGCTGAAATAAAAATGTCAGAAGGTTTGAATCTAGAATGCAAGATCTGAACTTCAACACATCCAAGGATAGTAAATGTCATTAGACCTATAAGTCATTGGCAAAGATGGCATCCAATCAATACATCACCTAAATATACATTTAGATATTGTTGCAACCTAGGAAGCATAGACACCGACATGGACACTCCATACAACATGGACACAAACTAGGTATCATACAGAAATGGACACACCAAATTCTTAAAATTGCAAGATATAGACATAGCATATACGCACATGCATATATACACATGCAAACACACACATGTAAAAATTAAATTTCAAGGAAAAGATTCAAAATTTATAATTCATAAATGTTAAACTATCAATATTCACTTTTAAGTCCCTTCCCAAAGCACGTACAAGTACATGTTTTGTAGAACTAGCCATGTACAAGCACATGTAAAACATTAAAATGAATATTTAAAGACTAGTTTTATTTCCTTCTTCACCATTATTGTTATCTACTCCACTGGCAAAAAGTACACTTCCCAAAAAATAGATGATGTTGGTCTGGAGTTGGGTGTTTGGTTTATCTCTTTAATATTTGAGATGGTACATAACAATAGATTTTAAAAAAATATATAGAAAATGTGTTCAAGCCATACCTAAAGTGTGTCCAAGATGAAAGAAAATACATTTTTAATTGGACACATGTCAAACACAGATGAAATCAAAACAGCTTCATCAATAAGAGACAATAATGAACTATAAGTGGTATACTTGGCATCCTTAGAGGTATAGAAAATTTGTTTGTGGATTAAATTAACTTCATTAACCAATCAGTAATTGTTTCCAATTGCATATCAGAAGAGGACTCACGCATTCCAGTGGTTAAAGACCATGACTAATATAATAGGAACCAATAATCTTGGCTACCCAATTGCTCTCCTATAAGTAACATTCAATAAGTACCAGTTGTCAATATCAACAAACATGGCTTAAAAATAAACCAAATAGATCATGTCTACTACTATTTTTTCAATAAAAAAGGGAACATACGAATGAATACCAAACTTCCACTTATTTAGCATCATATATATAACTGTGGAAGACAAACTAAATAATTTTTTTTTTTTAAAAATTCAAAGTATATTATGGTTTATTTACTTTAGTCAACAAATTTTTATCGACATGACATTTCATTGATCCAACAACTAAATTTAAAGTTATTATCAAATAGATAAGTATATAAATTTTCATGAAATTTTAAAATGATCTGATACTTTATCATGCCACTTTGTTTTAATAAATAATATGTTTTTTAAGAATATAAGTAAATGTCAACCATTAGAATACATGCATGCCTATTGTTTATTTTTCTAAAATTTAACATTGTTGATTTTGTTACGTGGTTGAACATCAATATAATCACATAATTCAAACAATTGTATCGATTGAATTCAATCTTTATAGAAGTTATGAAATTAAATAAGAATACACAAGATTTACTCCTAAATTAAATGGATACTCACTCAATAGTGATAAATACATTCAATTCTATCATAAAAATAATAGTATTAAAATATTTTCTTCATTTAGCAATTATAAATAGATGAGGAGGGTTGACTTAGAATTTTTTTTATTTGGATTCATAAAGGATTGGAGTATTTAATATTTTTATTTTTTGACATATTAAATGTTTTTTTTTGTATTTTCAAGATATTAAATACATACCAAATAAATTATCAAATACTTTTAGCTTTAAGAAGAAGAAAAATTAAAAAGTCAAAAATTAATTAAATCTCACCAATGATAAAAAAATTAATTAGTACATTTGACTAAAAAATATATAAGTACTACATTCCTTATATTTTTAAAATATTTAATGTATTTATCTTTTTATTAAAAGAGTAAATTACACTCACGTCTCCTGAGGTTTGCTTAAATGTATCAAACACCCCATTTATTTGTCCACCTGAGATTTATCTCCTTTCATCCAAATGAAAACAAACAAAACTAATCACTGTTAACGAAAAAAGTAGACTTTTTAGTAACTTATCAATAGATATATCTCGTTAGATTTTGGCCGATGATCGATGATGAGTTAACTCGGCCAGAGTCAACGTCAGAACTCGTCCGAACAAAATGATGAAACTCATCCTGGAGGAGACATAGCTCAATTGGCTTGTGTCAATGCTCACCTGAGCTCCGCCTCCTCCGGTCAAGATTTATTTCCTCTCGGATGGGCTCCACTTTCTCCCAACCGAGATCCTTTTCCATCTCTGCCGGAGCTCGGCTGAGCCTTGACATGGGCCGGTCGAGCTCTATCTCCTCCATGATGAGCTTCATCATCATGTCCAATTGAGCTTCAACATTAGCTCTGGCCAAGTTAACTTATCATCCATCGGCCAAAATCAAACAAAATATATCTATTGATAAGTTACCAAAGGGTATAAAGGTAAATTTACTTTTTCCATTAATGGTGATTAACTCTGTTTGTTTTCATTTGGATGAGGGGAGGTAAATATTAGGTGGACAAATAGAGAAGGTGTCTGTTACATTTTAGCAAACCTCAAGAAAAGTGAGTATAATTTACTCTTATTAAAATTATTTTCAAGCTATTAAATACATACCAAACTAACTGCACCTAAAATATGTTTTTATATATTTTCAGTCAATTCAGATTGTTGATAAGAATATACTACATTTGGAAAAATATTTAACTCTTGACTAGTCAATGAATACTACAAATCCAGATCATTCTGTGACTTAAAATAACATTATGAGTAGTGTGGCATAGCAAAAACCACCTATAAATACGTTAGTTATGTGAGAAATACATGTATATATTCATAGCTTAGAAGCACATAGCATACATTAAACATTCTATAATGAGATGAGAGTCAGATGCAATAGCAAAATCATTCAACATGGTGGTGTTGTTTGTAGTCTAGTTTATTGGAGGAGGGGGCTAGCTCTCACCGCTTGATTTGAAAGCTCATCATCGACCTTGCGCAAGTCCTTTCTTAATCAATGTTCTAGAATTTTACAATTAGGTTCTTCATGAATTTATTTTAATTTAATTAATACATTATTTGTGGATTTCACACTTACATAATGAATTTTGTATGTTGATTCTATATTAGGTCAATCTAAAGTTGGGACTAAAGTGCAACAACAAATATATATGGTTGGTTGTAACTCATGTAGCAATATGGCCTCGTGATGAAGAGAAGGCTATCAAAACCATTATAGATCTTCTTGTTGATAGCTCTGTGTCATTTGACAATAATACTCTGAATATATACTATATCACTAAGAATATTGTATTAAGTTGCAAGTAAACATATTGATGTTTTCTTGATGCTAACACGTACATCCTACTGCTAATGTTGTCTTTTCTATTGTTCATATAAACATGAATTGTACAACCATTTGATTAGCCACTATTATTATTTATTATTCAAGTCAAACTTAACCAAATTAAATTTTAGTCATTTTTATATATTCATCATGGATAAAGATGATGCAATCTTCTACGCAAAACATATATTGTTGGTTTTAAAAATTGCAAAATTGGAGCTTCTAAACTGTATAAATAATGAGAAATCACATAATATATATTAGATCGAGTTATGAAAGTTATGTGGTTATAAACTATATACAAGTTATAACCATATAATGTATATACAGTTTGTGATTTCTCATGGTCTGTATAGTTTATGTGTTTGTGTGTTTCTTTCCAAACTATTACATTCCACAATGATTTTAAAGGAACTTAGCTTTCAATGAAAAGGGCTCCACATAAACACTACACATATGATCACGACATTTTTTTCCAATGATGAATGTATAAAAACCACAAAAATTTAATCTGGTTGAGTTTGACCTAAAAGCAAGTAATCAAAGGATTGTACAATTTATGTTTATATGAAAACAGACAAGAAAGCATTAGCAATAGGTTGTATGGTTTATTAGGATTAAAAAAACATCAATATGCTTATCCACAATTGAATACAAGGCTTTCAGTAATGTAGTACATATGTAGAGATCCATAATGGTTTTGATGGCTTTTTCTTCATCAAGAGGTCACATTGCCACATTAGTTGTACGACCATATATTCGTTCTTGCACTTTAGTCGCAACCTTAGATTGACCTAATATAAAATCAACAAATAAATTCATTATGTATGTGTGAAACCCACATATAATGCACTGATTAAATCAAATTAAATTCCTGGAGAACTAGACGTAGTTCTCAAATCCTAGAACAATGATTAAGAGAGAACTTGTTCAAGGTTGATGATGAGCTTTTGGATCAAGGATAGCAGTCATTCCCCTCCTATAAGCTTTATTATATGGAACACCACCATGTTGAATGGTTTTGCTATTGCATATTGTGAATATAGTAAAGTCAATATTAAGGGCTTCCGTGACACATTTATGGTGCTTGTGGTCAAGCGCAGTCAAATTCATTAGAATGACCAAGATAAACATGGAACCATGCAACTTGTCTTTAACGATGCCTACATCGTCAACAAGTCAAAGGAACACAGTAGATTGCCAACTATGGACTTCACTAGAACATGCAAAGCTTGCTACCATGTATTGTATTCAAAGTTGCATGTGGCTTACATGCTAGCCACGATTTTTCTTGTAATTTTTCTTTGTCGTTAGAAATTACTCAATTATCGAATTACCGTAGGTAATTATTACATAAGATTTGAGGCCGAACAATCCTCAATAAAGGAATATAACATTAGAAGAGAGGTTAGGAACGATTCATGCGAGAGTCTTAATCCAGGAATTCTGTCATGCGTATAAAATGACCAAAATGCCCACGAAGTTATTTTACTCGAGAAAATGAGGATCGTAGGCCCCACCTATTCTCAAGGGATATTTTGAGGATAATAAGGGATTGTTTGTGTTATGTGTGTTAATAGGCGAAGGATCTCAATTTTGAGTTAGGCAGCGAAATGACAGCCTTTGCTTGTTTGTTTTAACTCAGATGTGCGTCTTAGTGCCCGAACCTCACTAAAATGTTTTAAAATGTGTTTTTAAGCCATGATTAACCATTAGGTTAAGCTCGGGTGGCCTCGGGCAATTTTAAGTGAAAGTACGATTTTGCCCTGTTTTGGCGATTTTGCAGAATTTAGGATTTTTGATTAGTATCTGAAACCTAAGCAATATTAGGCTCAAATTAAAGCTTATTAAATTCTAAATATTAATCTAGAGTCAAAATTATGTATTTAGATTGATTAGAACCCAAAATTGCTCAAAAACACCCAAATTGCTTACTAATTCACTTAAACCTGTAGTAAATTCTCTAAATTACATGAATACCTTGCCTACACCTAAATAATGCATGGAACACACAAATTTCACTTCTTTGGGCTGTAATGGACAGAAATTATTGATGCCATTATGCAGCTGAATTATTGCCAAAAGTTGCACTAAAACAAAATGCCAAAATGTATATAGAGACATAATTCCTTAATTTCATACAACTTTGTCTAAAATGATTTTTCCTCCCTTATTTCTCCTGCAAAATTCCATCCACTACCTCATCATTTTGGCCAATTAGAAGCCTCAAAATCTTCTATAAATAGGCTTGCTTGAGTGGTCTTGGAATGCTTGGTTCATAACTAGTTTTTAAGAGCACCAAAAACTTTCTTTCTTCCTCCTGTTTGGCTGAATTCTTTGTTCAATTTTCAAAGAGATTTTGTTTCATTTCACTTCAAGAAACCAAGTTCTCTTCCTCTTCTTCAACTCAGATTAGGTAGGAGTAGTTTCTAAATTTATTTCTATGCTTTGAGGAGTTGTGTTTTTAGCTCAAAATGATGAAATTATGAACTTGCCTTAGCTTTTCATTTTGGTTTCCTCTTCAATTTTCTTTAACCAATTCAACCATATGGCCTGGTGGAACTAAGATGATGAAGCTTGATGATGAGGACCTTGAGGTGGGTTGTAAATCCATCACAAGTTAGGCCTCTAAAGCTTGAAAATTCCATTGATGCAAAACTTTAAGAATAATGCTTTATGATGCTAAAACAAAGATTTTAGTTTAGAACTTGAAAGATGTATTTTTTTTCCTTTTATGTTTTATTTCTTGTTAAGATATGTATTGGGTTGAATTTATAATTCTTTTAAAGTCTTGAAGGAGCTCTAGTAAAGAAACAAAATGAATTTGCATCCATGATTAAGTTTATGCTTTGCATAACCATGTTTACCTTCTATGTCATCACTAAATTTTCAAGAATGAATAAATGAACTTGCATTTCTCATGTTTAAATTCCAAGCTTGTATTTCATGTTTATGTTTCAAGTCATCGCTTAATCTTTCAAGATAATAAAGAGTTGCATCTCATATTTAATTTATGCTCTCACTATATTTTATAATGGCTAAAAGAATCAGCATGGCATGTTTATTTTATACCATCACCTAAAGATCCTAGAGCTCAAAGACTTGCCCATGTATCACAAGCAAAGAAATATGATTATTGGAGTTAAAGAATTTATTCTTTAAAAAGTCTTGAGATTGGAGCTTAAAAGATGTAATAATAATATTCTCTTCTCCCTCTCTGGTCTGTGCGGACTCACCATAGCTCAGGTTTCTTAATATTCTCTCCTCTGCGGTCACATGTGGACTACATAGCTCGATTTCTTGTATCATGTTTATATTTCAAGTTCTTGCATCATGTTTAATTTTCAAGTCATCACCTTAAATCTTAAAGATAAAAAGAAATGGAATTGCATATCATGTTTATAATTCCAAGCTATCACCTTATAAAGATAAGATTAAAATAAGGTTGCATAGCATGTTTATAATTCTAGATGTCACCTAAATCTCTAAAGCTCAAGACTTACTCCTTTTATCTTAAGTAGAATTTTAATTGTGAAGATCCTCCCAAATTTGACAAAGAACTAGTTTCTAAATGAGTTTTAAGGCTTTGCAAGGATTTTCACGGGAACTAGTATTTTATATGCATAAAATATGATTCTATGTAATTGCATGAGGTTCATGATTAGGCCACTTTGAAATCTGAGTTTAGTATCAATGTGTGATAATGATTTGATATGATTGAAGTTGTGATAATTATGGTTTATTGTTAAGAGAATGATTCATAATTGGTTTAGTAACTAATTAGTTCTATAATTGATAATTCTATGTAAAGTTGGATGCTTATTAAGTACTTGATATCATTGTGAATGATTTCCAGGCTTGCATGTTATAGTTCTGTTGCAAATAATGAGAATGCTTGTACATGAAATGCTCTTTATTATGTAAAATTTACCTTTGTTGCTAGAAAGTGTATCATTGTAAAGTGTAATTTGGAAAAGGTTACGCTAAGGAAAGAGTTGGTATTTAGCGTGTCCATTGTGACCCACCTTTCTTTCTGAGGAATCTCGGATGCATGATTCACAGTTGATATATATTATTCTAGCTTAAGATATAAATGAGAAAATGTTATGATGTTTATGAATTGTATTATGATATAACATGCAAAGATTTAATGGTGACTTAAACTTATAAGAAAATGATCCTTTGGAACCATCGGACTATAGGTGGTGAAAAGGTGATTTTAACCCTAACTTGGATTCTCTCAAAAGGGTAGAAGTCGGGACTTTAGCTTATCAAAAGGGATAAATATATGCTAGTGGCGTCTAGTAAAGTATGAGCTCATAACCTAAATTACTCCCAAAGAGTGGAGTATAGGGTGGCCCAAGGAAAATAATGATGATGATAGATTTTAAGTCACCAAAGGCACTAAAGAAATGAAATATGTGCCTTTGTGTCCATGTGTAGCTAATATTATATAGCGTTCTTTTATGCATGTTATTTTGATAATGATGATGAGAATATGATGTAATGATAAAGAGAAATGTTCATTGTAAATATGACATGTTAAGAATAAGATGCATTATAAGGCAGCATGATTAAAAATTGCGAACCTCGGTTAAGTATTTGTCCGAACTTAAAATGAATCTTTGCATGCTCACTATTTTAGAATAATCCGAGGTTCTGGGGACTTTGATGATGACCTTTGTAGAAGGAAGGTACCCTACGAGGAATTCTTTAGCAAGATTCTCACTCCTTTTCTTTATTTCGTCATTGTCTCGATTCAAATGGCGACATTCGTCTGTTAGTTGATACCCCTACTTAGGAATTCCACTATGATCCGATTGCATCGCTCGTATCATTTTGAAGGAGGAGGTCTTGTGATTCGTGTTTTTATTTACATAGGTCGTCCATTTGCACATCCTGTCCCTAGTTATCGATTTTCTCCTACTTCTCCCTATGGCGATGAAATGGTTTCGAACATGCACGTCCACTTGATGAAAGGATGTTACGTTCTTATCCGCTTCATCTACTGCGTCCATGGATTTCAGTATGTTCTAGGGCGAGATACGGCTGATCCTTGAGGAGGACACTCCTACTCATGTATATTAGAGAGCTCTGCTCCTACTCCCACTGCGTGTAGAGGGTAGTGAGGAAAGCAGTTGTTGACCAGGAGGTTAGCGAAAGGCCGTCCATGCGACCCGGCTGCAGTGCATCTCGTGTGTCCCCTCCCGAGGAGCTCATCGATGGATCGGTTATTCCCTATTTCGAGGACGGTGGCCATAGAAGGTTCTTAGTAGATTTATGTGTGATCATGCACCTAGTTTTAGGATAACCTTCCCGGCTTATGGAGTTATCTAGTTTAGGGGCATGTATTTCCTTAAGTATATTTTCTTTTATGGGTTTGCATAAGATAATGATGTATGAACATAACCCACCCTTTGAGTAGATTGTGTATGTAAATATATGCTATAATGTGCTTATGGATGTTATATGATGGAGCCTAAGTGATATGATGTGATATATTCTTAAACGTCTTATTATACCCCGCTTACTCGTTCACGTTGTACTCGGCTCACGTTTTCAATTATGTGTTTAAAAAAAAAAAATGGCTCGTAATTTCATTAAGTATTTTCAAATTATGAAGAAAGAACCAAAGCAAGGAGTAAAGTCTAGTCATTAATCAGATTCAACCTAGGTGTATCTGGTTAATTACTAGGGTGTTACAGCTTCTACACTCAGTCAGAAGTGATGGTGCACATTAGAATTATCCAAGAAGGTGATAACATGCTGGAACAAGTTGAATTAGCTTGAACCATGACATGCAAGCTCTAATAGAGCTAATTTTCTTCATTGTTAAGCTTTCACGCACTGCCACAATGGATTATAAATAGTGGTGATGGAGCAAGTTATGGTAGTGCACCACAAAATGTAGTAAAGAGAAAATGTTGGAGAGGAGATGTGAGTGAGTATTCTAGAGAGAGAAATATTGAATCTATCCTAGTGTATTTTCTTATGTCTTTGTAATCTCCATATATAAGAAAGAATATTATTGTTTTCTCCTTATATTTTATGATATCAAAATTTTTTTCATTTAGTAAAGATCTTCCCTTTTTGCCAAAGATATTTGTCTCAACTCGACCATTCTTATCTCCAAACTTTAATTGTTACTCTATTTCCCAACCCTGATGCCTAACTCACCTCACCCTCAGTTCATTGTTCAAAGTTTAATGCATGCTTGTGCTACCACGCTATGAACATGTGCACGTCTTTCTCACAGAACTAATGTATTTATAGGTAGTTGTTGGTATGCCATTTCTCACAATATGTTTTTCAAAAATGATCCAGAAATTGTAGTATTCATTGAATTATCAAAAGTTAAATATTATTCCAATTGCATATTAGTCTAATCAACAATTTTAATTGATTGAGAATCTAATTGTAGAACTAGAAACAAGATATTTATTTGAGGGTCACATTATATAAAATTGTTGAAATATTTTTCTCACTAATTTTACTATTCACAATAGCTTGTACTTGAAATAGCACAAAGCAAGAACATCTTGCAACTAATGGTAACAACTAGTCAACTAACACTATACAAATGAGGGGAAAAAGAGTTGAAATTATCATTTTGTTTAGATGACAAATAATGGGGGAAAATGAAAGGGAACAACAAGAACGAAAAAACTAGTTATCATGAATGGGAATTTAATACTTGGGGGAAAGAGATATGAACTCATTAGAAATACCCCTTCTTTCCCTCTCAATAACTCATTATTTCTTTCCCCAAAAGTTAGGATGGAATGAAAAGAACTAATTTTTTATTTTTTATTTTACTCAAAATAGCTATTTTACATTTTTATTCCTTTTTATACATTTTGTGAAAATTAATTCCCTTCCATCCCTTTATAATATAACTTCCAAGTACAATTACATATCAAAATAAATAGGAATGGAACTTTGTTCCCGTCCTATTCTTTCCTTTCCAATCACTTTCTATCAATTTCAATCCATTCCATTTATAAAAACGCATCCCAACACCTATAAAGAAAGAAATATGACGAATCTCTCGATAAATTTTCTTAACATATCAAAATACATAAATGCACCCTTGCATTCCTTGATATAATTAAGATTCTTTTTATGGAAAATCATAAATGCAAACTATATGCGCTAAATGTGACCCCAAAAAACTATCACCCTAGGGATCTTATCCAGGTCCCGCAAAATTGCCTCCAATAGCACAATACCTGTGACTTCAACCAAAATGTGACCCAAAAGCAAATAAGAAACTAACGGTATAATAAGAACAGTATCTATCACAAATATTTTTGACACATTCATAATGGCAATCAATATGTACTAAATGTGAGGAATTCTATGTTTATATAATTAACACCTTAAAACAGACTCCAATAATGTGAAACTTCAAATACATGACGCCATGCGTAAGTTAAAAGTGTTAGCATACATCCATTAAAAAATATGTAAATACATAAATGCAAATAAACACACAAATAAATAACAGAAAACTAAAAGAAAAAATAGGATATGTATTGGATTAGAAATCAACATTCCAAATATGGAATATATGAATGTAACGATGTCTCTTGGTGTAATTAAATCAAAAATCATAATATGGAAAAGCACAAATATAATTAATATGTTTAATGAAACACAAGAATGGAAAAAATTGTTTTTTTCATGATATTTAGATCTTTTTCACAGACACTGTAAGCGCATCTTCTATAGCTTGAACAAAGGTTGCAATCTTGTACGTGAAAAAACCCACTAGCATTGGTATCAACTCTAAGTGCATAGATCCAAATTCTGGAACAAGAATCCTGCAAACAACAGCATTGTTAGCCAAAGAAAGCAAAGGGCCAAAATACAAATGCCAGAGGGTTTGAATCTAGAATGCAAGATCTGAACTTCAGCACATCCAAGGAAAATAAATGTCATTAGACCTATAAGTCATTGGCAAAGATGGCATCCAACATCATCTAAATATACATTTAGATAGTCTCAATCTAAAAAGCATAGACACTGACATGGACACTCGATACAACATGGACACGACACTAGATATCACACAGACATGGACATACCAGATTCTTAAAATTGTAAGATACAAACATAGCATATACACACATGCGCGCGCGCACACACGTAAAATTTAAATTTCAAGGAAAAGATTCTAAATTCATAATTCATAAATGTTAAACTATCAATATTCACTTTTTAAGTCCCTTCCCAAAGCATGTACAAGTACATGTTTTGTAGAATTAGCCATATACAAGCACATGTACAACATTAAAATGAGTATTTAAAGACTAGTTTTATTTCCTTCTTCACCATTGTTGTTATCTGCTCCACTGGCAAAAAGTACACTCCCCAAAAAATAGATGAGGGTCTAGAGTTAGGTGTTGAGTTCATCTCTTTAATATTTGAGATGATATATAACAATAGATTTAAAAGAAAAAAAATAGAAAATGTGTCCAAGATGAAAGAAAATACTTTTTTAATTGGACACGTATGAACATATGTCAAACACAGATGAAATCAAAACAGCTTCGTCAATAATAGACAATAATAAAATATAAGTGGTATACTTAGCATCCCTAGAGGTATAGAAAATTTGTTTGTGGATTAAATTAACTTCATTAACAAAATAGTAATTGTTCCAATTGCATATCAGAAGAGGACTTACGCATTCCAGCGGTTAAAGACCATGACTAATATAACAGGAACCAATAATCTTGGCTGTCCAATTGCTCCTCTATAAGTAACATTCAATAAGCATCAGTTGTCAATATCAACAAATATGGCTTAAAAATAAACCAAATAGATCATGTCTACTATTATTTTTTCAATAAAAAAGGGAACATACAAATGAATACCAAACTTCCACTTATTTAGCATCATATATATAACTGTGGAAGATAAACTAAATAACATTTAAAAAAAAAATTCCAAAGACAAATTAAAAATTTTGAACTTGATTAATCAACTAGTCATGGCGGCAAAAAGAACATCTTTATCAATGGATGAAATTAAATTCTGCATAGCTAATCTATCATCTATAGATTACTTGACAAGGCCCTTTGCGCCATCTGTTTTTAGTGAGTCCACACTACTTCCCAGCATGCGAATATATGCCAACGAACCAAGCAAGCCAGCACCAAAGCTGAATACATCAAAGACAAGTACAAATCAATAAAAATACGACATCAACAACAACAACAACAAGAAGCTAAACCTTGTTCCTCTAGGGAGATCAGCTACATGGATCAAATGGCGCCATAGCATTCTATCATGTATCATTTATATCCAAATCATTTGTTTCTAGGTCTTTTTTGATAATTTCAACTGTATTTTTTTCCAAGTCTTCCTCTACCCTTAGCCAATAGGCTGCCTTCCATTTGATCCACGCTCCTTACTGGAACCTTTATATGTCTTCTTTACACATGTCCAAACCATTTGAGACAAGATTCTACTAGTTTCTCTATAATAGATGCAACCCCAAGTTTCTCTCTAATGCACTCATTTCTAATCCTATCTCGCCTAATGTGACCATACGTCCAACAACATTCTTATCTCCGCAACGAATCAATAAAAATAATAATAACAAAAGGACATGACTAGTCCTTATCGCTTTCTCCTGAAAGATACAAGACATTTTGAAATACTAGCAATTGATTAATACTTTACTTTGCATCAGTAACTTTGTATTTTATGAATAACAGTTGATAACTAGCAAAGCAGTGTGGGTGTATACAGTATGCTCAATGCGAGATTGAAATAAAATATTTCATCGAAGCTTTAATCTTTAACCATCTCAAAGTGAATCAGTGACTGTTCTAAAGGAGAAGCAGAGATAAAATGAAATAAAAAAGGGGTCAAGACCAGTAATATGTCCAGGAGGATGACAGTTTTTTTTTTTCTTTTTTTTTGACTTAAAGTTTAGTAGGGAAGGCGAATGGAGAGAACCTATTTGCTCAATTCCCCTCCTTCAACGTAAAGCCCATTTCTTCTTAACTGGGGTGAAGTAAGGAAAAGAATAACTGTTTCAACAAAACTAGTTCAATAATTGGTTCTGCAAAACTATTTTATTTTATTTCCTGTCGTGTCTCTTTAAAACCTAATAAAACACAGGAAAAATATGCTTGTATCCGTTAGAAGCCTTAGTTTCTCTACCCAACTTAAATTGCAGCAAACACATTATGAAGAATTCTTAAAAGGTATTGACTATTTAGTTCAAAAGCAAAAAGAATTGCTTTATTATGAACACAAATAAAGGATGTTAAAGTTAAGAAAAAAGAACCGCCTTTAATTAAACTAATATAGAACAATGTTGTATCTCACGTGTCAAGAACTATTATGGTGAATTCTTAAGACATATTGACTACTTCTAGTATGTTTACTGGATGGTAGATATTAAGCTGAATTTACACTCCCAATTGCACCACATTTGATAGAATCGGTGAAAGATAGGAAAGATTTGGGAAGATTACGAATTCAGAATATCTAAGTCAACAAGTGCATGAAGAAATCTAAGTACCTAGCTGCAATCTCAGGAGAATAGGAAACAAAAGCTGAAACCAGACCAACGCCACCTATACCCAATGTAAGAAATTGCAACTTCCTCTTTAACTGAAAACCAAAATAAGTTTAGGAACAGAACTAACAAAATATAACTTTTGATCAATGCCAAACTGGAAGAAGGTAAAATATTGATAACAACTATGCTTCAAACGATGAAAAATAACCAGACAATGTTGTCAAGTACCTTATCATACTGCTCCTTGGATTGAACAGCCAGTACTTCAGGATCTTCACGAGACCGCCTTACTTCCCGGAACATTACATCCTATAGGTAGTCTAAGTCAATCTTTGAATGGTACAAAGCAACTTTATATATTACTAAAGATACATATGTTGTTAAGTTTCTGTTTCAGGTTCAAAAGTAAACCGTCTATTGAGCCCAATGTCTTACAGATGAAAATATCAAGTTCTCCTCACTTACATAAGCTATATTTTCAGCTAATGAGAAAAACCTATGTAGTTAGATGACAGCAAAACATTACTCACGCTGCCTCCAGTTGCAGCCTTGGTAGCTCTATCCCATTTTTCTTGCTCACGGCGTGTTGGTACCAATTTCCATCTTACTCTCTTGCTTTCAACCTCCTGATTGCCATTACATTCAAAAAAAGAAAAATCGAATCACATTGAAAAACAATGAATGGCTTTATATTATCATAAACTCCTTTTTCTTTTCAAATGGACCTCACTAGATATAGAAAATTATAAGTAAATACTGAAGATATATCATAATTCATTAAATAAGGGAAAATTCAAGAGAATAGACAAGTATCTTACATTAGTTTCTTCCTCGATTTGCTGATCTAGATTATGCTTTAAAGGAGCTGAGAGCTCTTTGCTTAAATCAACTTCCAAACTACAGTTAACAATCTGAAATACTTTAGATGAAGAAAGAACAAAAGACAAGAGAATAGTGCAAGTGCAACCACATTTAAAGACTTGAATTTAGTATGTTGTAGAACAAGACCTGTCAAGGCTCATGACTCTATTTAAGCTTAGAAACCCAGAAGGCTCTTCCTGTTCACAGTTTATGTCAGAATAAAACAAACATAATTAGTCTGAAACCATTTCACAAAAAATTGCTTGAATCACCAAGGAATGACAAAAAAGAGCATCTTAGACATCTAATATTGTGCTGTGTTGTGTTACTCTCATTCCACGCTAAGCTCAGAGTGAATGAAGTAACAGCAACAAAGAAAACAATGTAAAGCAAAGTAAATGCCCTCCTTACTACTCTACGATATCCACAATTGTTATTTATTTAAAATAGAATATAGTATTTGATGTGCATATCCGTTGTGAGTAAATCAACACATTTGACATCATTATGAACTGCCATACAATGAAAGTTATGCAAATAAATTGTGGTTTTGTAAATTTAATAACTTCAGTTCCATTTCTATTAAAAAAAAAAAAAGGCCAAATCATGCAATGTATGCATGCTCCTTTCCTTGCAGTGTCTCATTAACTAAATAGACACAAAAGCTTCAAAGAAGAAGAAAACAACTAAACACACAAAAACATGTACAAAGCATAATCATTTTGTAAACTTTAAGTAAAACTTGGTTCTGTTCTTTTCACTGCGTTGTTCAGATGGTCTCAGTAATGTTACATAGACAGATTGTATTTGGGATACCCAAGTTATGTAAGGCACCAAGGATTAGTTTCACCATATCCATTTACACATACATAGCACCTATAACAGACAATTATCTAACTTTTACCCATTAAATAAACTGAGACAACATTGTTATCGGCTACAAATAGGAGTAAAACATTGGACAGCACACAGAGATGAAGTGAACTCTTCTGCTGTGCAAAAGTTAGGGCCCGTTAGGCCAAGCAAGAGGATCACTAACAGTGTTGAGTGGCACTGGGGCTGCACAATTAAAACCCCCTTTACAGAAACTCAAAACCCAATATTTGGAAATTCAGATGGGTAGTATTAGCATCCCTTATGATTAATTCAAACACCCCAATCAAAACTAACGAAGGTTTTGGTCCGAGTGAAATGGGTGCGGTCCCTTAAGCATGTGACTTTGGGTTCAATGTCGAAACTTGAGTGCATGAAAAAAATTATCATCAACCCGCTGGAATTCATGTGTACTGTGAGAGATTAGTCTCTCAACCAAAACTAAAAACCACAACAATCAATTAAAAGAGTTTTTAAACAGTGTAGAACTCTCATTTGTACCACTTTTCAAGCCGTGGATGTAAGACTCAATCTCCTTTACTGATTTGACAATATACAATTAGACTGTGTAAATATCAGTGATAGAAATTAAACTTCAAATAAAAAACCCACATACACAAATTCCCAACTGAAAAAAACAGACACAAAAACAACAAATAATACAGGTGAATTCAAAAGTTGAGAGACCTTTGCAGGAGAGTTAGGCATAGGTTGGGGTTCCTCAATCAACCTTTTGAAGCGACCAATGAAGTCCTTGTTCCACATAAAGTCATCAGAGGCCAAAGGGTCCTCTTCCTCGCCGCCCCAGTACTTGCGGAGCTTCGTGGTGGTTGGCGGTCCACCGTAGTCCCCAGGTGCGACCCCGGTGGACCATTTCATGGGCTTCTTCTTCGGAAGGATCACCTTGGTCTGCCTTGGGTCCGGCAAGGGTGCGGGGTTTGGAGATTCTGGTGGCATAGGCGTGGCAGCAGAGGTTACTGTAATGTAGCTCAGAATTGCCATTTTTCTTCTTTTGTTTTCCTTCTAGGTGGTGCGCTGTGGGTTACTGGCAATGAAAAGTGAGAAGCGAGAATAAACAAGTGATGCGAAGGTATGGTGGTGATTTTGTGTGTCCGATGAGTGTCCACATACATGCCCTCTTGGCCGGTGGCAAAGTATCTCCACTTCCCTACAAAATAAGTTTTAGATTTTTTAAAAAAAATTAATTATACAACTTAAATTTTATATTTAATTAAAAAAATTTAAAATTGCTTTTTTTAGCTATTCTTTTTGGGTTTTATAAAAAGGTTAAAACTGAATTTTATTTAAATTCTGATTTTTTTTAAAATTACTTAAATATATAAAAAATGATTTTTTGGGGTGAAAATTGTGGTTTTGAACTGAAAAATAAATAAAATAAATGCAGCCTAAATGAATAAACAAATAGCTATATTTTTCAGAAAAATTTCTGAGGTTCCAGAATTTTATTAAATTTATTTACTACACTACGATGTGTTATATTAATGTAAAATTAATTTTGATACATTACAGCTAAAAAAAATTAATATATATGAAGACACGTAATGTTTATAAAATTTAATTATTTTTATTGAAATATTAATACATATTTAAATATTTATGAAAAATATTTTTATGCTAATGATATATAAAATTATGTCATAAGTCTTGATTCTTAAATAGATAATGTCACTCTATTTTATTTAATGATTATTTTTATTTATTTACAAATATTCTAGTAATTCTTTATAATCAAATAACATTTCTTTTTGAAAAACCTAGCTCAATGGCGGCAACTCTTCTGTAATCTATAATAATAATATTTAAAATTCATTATATTGAAAGTTTTTCATATGTTATTCATAAAGAAAATTATGTCTCACCATTTTTATAATTTTAATAATTAAAGTAAATTTTTTAATTTAATTTATCTTCTAATTATTAATTAATTTTTTCTAATCATACCTTCTTATCTCTTTTCCATTAACATTATAAAAATACTCTACAAAATATCTCATCCAAAATATTTAATACCAAAATATAACAAATAATATAAACTAAATAATAATTGAATATATTATTATATATTAAAATTTTATATATATAATTATTATAGTATTAATTAATGATAACAAAACTACTATATGTTACCACAAAAAAAAGACTTATAATTAATAATAATTTTATTGACTATGTGTAATTATTATATAATTATATAAAAAAGCTATTATTATATAATATATTTTCTAATATGATAATGAACTAAAACTACAACCCATATATGATGTTAAAAAAAATAGGATTATTTATTTTTTTTACTAATTTATAATCTATAATCTATCTATAGTAAAATTAATATTTAAAACTCATTACATGAAAAGTTTTTTATGTGTCATTCATAGAGAAAATTATGCTTCATCATTTTCATAATCTTAACATTTGAAGTAAGTTTTTGAATTTAATTTGCCTTCTAATTATTAATTATTTTTTCTAATGAATCTTTCATATCTCTCTTCCACTAGCACAATAAAAATACTCTACAAAATATCTCAATAAAAATTATTTAATATGAAAATAATAAAAAATAATATAAACAAAATGATAATTGAACATATTATTATATCATTAAAATTTTATATGTAAAATTATTATAGTATTAATTAATGATAACAAAATTATTACAATATTATGTTACAATAAAAAAAAATATAATTGACAAAAAATTTATTGACCATGTGTAACTATTAATAATTATATAAAAACCAATTATAATATTTTTTTAAGTTGATAATGAAGTAAAACTACAATCTATATGTAATGTTAAAAAACAAAAAACTACATATATTTTGATGATTTATGGCTTTTTCTTACTAATTATAACACATTAATTATTAATATATTTTAAAATTGATATTTTAATTTACTAAAATGAGGTACAAGGAAATGATATTTAATTAAAATCATATAAACTAAATTTATTCATTATTTTTTATTAAGTAGAAGATATATTTTTATATTTTTATAAATTAAATATTTTAAGTAATTAAAAAGACGTAAATGGCAAGGGATGACAAAAAAAAAAAAAAAAGCTGGATCGAGTACCAATGGGATTACTCGCAATGGGGACAGGGATGATGATAGGTTTAGTCTTCATGGGGGCAAGGTGAAGTCTCCATTTTTAAACTAGGCAAAGACGGGTAATAAGGCAACCCTGTTGCTTTATGAATTGATGACTGTTTCCACAAACTAACACGGGTCTTTTCAGTGTGCTTTGTCCTCACTCACACACTTCCTAGTAAAACTTCCCAAGAGGTCATCCATTCCAAAATTTCTCTAAGTCAAATGCACTTAACTGTGAAGTTCTTTGGTGATAGGCTACCGAAAAGAAGATGCATCTTGTTAGTATAGGTAGTACAAATCAATTCATATAAGCCCTCTTTAACTGTATAGTCTCATACCTACATAGTCTTAGGATCCCTCTCATTTGGGTGTGTAATCGGTTCATTCATATACCCCTCCGCTTGGAAGTCTGCTAGGAGCCGCTCCTTGTTTTTGCCTTCTTGCACCGGCGATCACACCCCGACTTCATCACTGGGCGTTACATGCCCACCAGCTTCTGCTTGGTTCATCCCTAAATCACACTATACTGGAAGAGGTGAATGCTCTAATACCATTTGTAACATCCCCTGCTGCTTTATGGATTAACGACTACCCCACAAACTAACACGGGTCTTTTTAGCATGCTTTGTCCTCACTCACACGCTTCTTAGGAAAACTTTGTAGGACTTCACCCATCCCAAAATTTCTCCAAGTCAAGCACGCTTAACTATGGAGTTCTTTGGTGATAAGCTACCTAAAAGAAGATGCATCTTGATGGTATAAGTAGTACAAATCAATTCATATAAACCCTCTTTAACTGTATAATCCCATACCTACACAGTCTCAGGATCCTTCTCATTCGGGTGTGTAATTGGTTCATTCATGTACCTCTCCGCTTGGAAGTCTGTCAAGAGTCACTCATTGTCCATGCCTTGTTGCACCGGCGGTCACTTCCCTACTTTGTCATCAGCATTACACCCCGCCCCATGGAGACCCTTCAATTCATCATTTATATAAATTATTTAAATATTCACTTCATCAAGTTTATTAATTATCTTTATTGGATTTGTATTATGTATATGTTTTAATTTTTAATTTGGATTATGTTGTATTAGTAATATTTGTTATTAAGAACAATTATGTTTCGAATTTCAAAGTATTTTAAAAACCTTTCTCGTTTTGGAATTTTTTTAATTCTCGTGAATACCCACAGGGATTCAAATTCCTATGGGAAATGGGCAATAAGGACCTGTGACAGGAATGAAGATAGGGGCAGAAGCATGTCTATCTCTAATGGATATCTATTGTCATCCTTATACATGACTCATGATATAGTAAAATTGTCTGCTTGCTCTTTTTCATTATTCAACAATTTCAACTTTCAAGATGTGTAAAATTTTCATAACATAGGTTGTTTACTGTAGTTAAAGGTTATCTATCAAGATTTTTTTCAACCTTATAAATATGATATTCCAAATAAAATATAATCTATTAAATTATTTTGATAAGAAATTTATATGCCCAATTTTCTATATGATATATTTAAATAAATTATTATTTAATTTCAATAATAGTTAATAAATTATTTTTATTATCACTATGTATCGCACGGGTCAAACAACTAATTTTATAATAATAATTAATAATATATAATATTTTAATTACTAGTTAGGTCATAGTTCATATATCGAGTCTCACTACCTAATTTAGTTGTGGTTGGCAATAAGGAATACTTACCTTCATGTACACCTACTAAAGAATCATGTAATCATCATGTAATTAAATATTGATCAAACTAATTAACTGAACCACTTGAATAAATAATTATTTTAAATAACTGAATGTTGTCGATAAAAATCTCAAAATAATTCACTCAATTAACTAGAAATCACATTGTAAGAATATGGCAACTATTTGAGATAGGAAATAGTAAATAAAATAAATTAATTAAACAATCTCAAACGTGGCCTAAACTAGTCTGAAGACCATGCATGCATTTTATTAGAGCGTCCTAGACAACTAAAATAAATGCTAGTAATCATATCGGCATCACTATAAAATGAAGCTTTACCACTAGAAATTACTAAAACGACTACTGAGGTGGAGATGCAATGTTTGCGTCAACTGCCTTATCTAAAATCGGAATATGACAAGGGTAAACCATCAAAACTCAGTGAGGGATAATCACCCACAACACGCATGAGATAGTAAAAAAATGGTTTAATTAATCCGCCAGTCCTACAGTTTCATCGAATTTTCAATTGGGTCTCTATATTTTAAAAGTTTTCAATTGGGTCTCTATACTGAAAAAAATATTTAATTGTGTCTTTGGTCCCATTATCCGTTACAAAAAATGTGAGAGTTAATGGAATTTTCTTTCCCACTCACGTGAGTCATCACATGGCCATTGCAGGCCCTCAACAGACCAGAAACCTTCCTTCATCCCTGCCCTTGAACTTCTGCCAACCGCCATGAACCACCATCATCACTGGAAAATGCCCCTCTATTCTCTTTCTCCATCCCAACCCCTTCTACCAGCACCGCCGCCTCTTCCTAAATGAACAAAGCCCCAATCCTTTGAAATTAAAATCCCTCACCCATACACAATAAGTTCTAGCAAATCCAAACACAAAATAAACCAGATGCACCTACACACAATAAGCTTGAGTTCTATTGATATTAATTTCAATCTGAAATGATAACAGGGGGTGCAACTTTGAACTATCAACCAGATGCACACACACATAATAAACACGGACCAAAAAATAAAAATACTCATATTGACCCCGAAAAAGAAACAAAGACTCATAAAATGAAAACCTTAAATCCCCATTGCCATAATTTTTAATGCGAAGAAGAGGAAGGTGGGGGAAGAGACCAGATGGATGCAATGGTGGTGCAAGGGTAGCACGGTGACGGTGTTGGTGGACTGGGCTACGATATAGGTAATGGAGGGCGACTAGGGATGAGCTGATGCGACAGGCTTCTCCAACTACAGCTCTTGTGTATGGAGCGAAAGCGGCTGAGGTGTAGGCAGGGCTAACATAGCACGAGGCATTGCTCGCAGAGGTCTCCTGGCCAGCTACAGGCGGCGATTGTAGCTGGGCTTTGCAGTTGTTGTTCCCCTCCTTTTTGATGATCTTGGCTTGAGGCTTTGATTTGGCTTGGGTGCAGTGATGTGAGATGGGCGGCAATGCCCACGGTGTACACAGGAAAGTTTAAAGGTAGAGAGAGAAAGGGAGCATGAACGAGAGGGGGTGAGGCCGAAGGTCTTGGTGCCAATTTCTTCGATCTTCTTGGGGACAGTGACGACGGCAAAGGGGTGGAGGTGGGTGGCGCGGTGGGAGATAGATGGGGCAAAATAAGAAGAAGAAGAAGGAGAAGGAATTGAAAACTCTAGGCTTTGTTGTAATTTTATAAGAATTTAATGTGTAATTTTTGTATAGACTGTATGAAAAGAGTGTATTGATAGATATGCTATTTTTAGCTATAGGTTTCTATTCTACATATATTGAATGATTTAGATCAATGAGCTTTATGGTACATATGACTTTATTTGATACCCTATAGCATTACTGGAAATATTTTTGTAACGATGGTTAACGGTAGGGACCCAATTAATTTTTTTTAAAAAAAATATAGGACCTAATTAAAAACTTTTAAATTATAGGGACTTGTAGTATAATTAAACCTAAAAAAACTGCATGCACCCAATTATGCTCAACATGCACTGATTATGTGTGTGGGTAGCAGTGCATGCATACAGGTCAAATACAAAGTTCAATTCGTAACATCTAATACTACTAATCATGTCATGGACCATGTCCTTTGTGACATTTTATGTTAACCCTTAGACAGGCAGTAATGCTGACCCTTTAGTGAGCATTTTGGTATATCAAGGTTAATGATAATTTTGTCATTAACTCATAGCTTGTACCGACTATTCCCAAGCATGCATAGAGTAACTGAATAGTGGTTTTAACCACTGCTATTTTCAAGAAGGGCGGTTCTTTCCACCACTGTAATTACCAATGCCATTCGGTAAATTCGGCGGTTAAAAAAAAAGCCGCTGCAATGAACGCCAAGTGTAACACCTCGATTTTTCTGTTTGAGTGAAAACGACCAAAATGCCCCTGAGGTCATTTCTCACCCAGAATTCGAGGATAGCCGACTCAGCAGACCTCAAAGGGTCAACTCAATGCTCGAAAGGGATTGTATGTGAATGAATGTTAATAGAGCAGAAAAATCTCTTTTTCTGAGTTTTCGGGACAAATGAGTAAAATATCCCTATAGCTTTTTTACCCAAGTATAAGTGCTGTTTGAGCCCGAAAATTTCTCAAAAGGTTTAAAATGATATTTTATGAGTGTGGACATGTCTGTTTAAGTCCCAGTGGTCCCGAACAATATTTGTGCAAAATTATGATTTTGTCCCTAGAATAGTGATTTTGAGCTTAATGACAGAATTAAGCAAACCTAAGCAATATTAAGCTCTAATCGAAGATTAATTAATTTCCATAATTAATCTAGAGTCAAAATAATTTATCAAAGTTAATTAGAACCTAAAACTGCTTAGATTAAACTTAAATCTCTTTTTAAAACTCAAGATTCCAAATCATGGAATCTTAAATAGTGTTTTCTCTCTCCAATTCCTTAAATTAAGGAATTGTGTCTACAATTGTTTACATTATAAAATGAGTTTTAATCTCTCTAATGAAGCAAGAACACTTCCTAATCATGCCTTGACATCCTTAATTACCCATTGCCTCACCTAAACACTTACTTACAAACTCCTAATCAATTACCTAATCAAACCCATTCCCTAAACCAAGTCATAACACAAATGAAATGACAAAATATTCTCCCTAAACCCCCCATAGAGAATCAGCCACACCCTTCCCCATAAATCTACCACATGTTGAAATTCAAACACTCAAAGAGCCATGCTCAGGACCATGCTTAAGGCCATGCTTTGCACTATACTCCACCATACCTTGAACCATGCCTTTGAATGACACATTGAAAGAGATATTTTTTTCTCTCTCTTTCTTCTCCATAGCTGGCCACCTCCTTCCCATTCTCACCATCTTATGTTTCATTTTTCTGTAAATAGGCATCCAAGGAAACTTGCAAGAACTTTGCTCATTCTTGCAACTCCAAGCTTTACTTCTTCAATCTCAAAGAGTTCTTCTTCTTCTTCTTCCTTTTCTCCTCTTCCCAAGATCAAAATTTCTTTCAACAAGAAACCCATCCAAGGTAGGGAGTGATTCAATGATTTCTATTCTTTTCTTTTGTTGTTTAACTCTTGGTTTGTAAAGATACAATGTTGATTCTTCTTTCCTTCTCCACTCTCCTTTTTTTTTTTTTGGTTATTTCTTTTTCTTTCCTTCTCTTTGTGTTGGCCAAATGGTCTACATTTGGAAGAAACTATGGCTTGATGATGAGGATCTTGAGTGTTGGTTGCAAAACCATCATTTATTTGACCTCTAAAGCTTGAAGGTTTCAATTTTAAAAAGGTTTTTAGCAAATAAAGAAACTATGTTGTTGTAAAGAGTGATTTTGAGCCTAGGAATCAAAGAGATAAGAAATAGAGTGCATTCATATTTATTTTCCTTGCTATCATGTAAATAACTAATCTCAAAGCCTACCTATTTCAACCTTATAGTTGATTGTTGATTTAGAGTGAATACTCTAAGGGGCCTAGAGCACTAAATAAAGAATTGGACTTGCATATCATATTTATTTTCAAGTCATCACCTAAAGCTCAAAGATAAGGAATGAACTTACATTTCATATTTACATTTCTTGTCTAGCATGTTTATGTTTCAAGTCATCACCTAAACATAAAGATTAAGAATGAGCTTGTATTCTCATGTTTATTTTCAAGCCCTGCACATTTATTTTTCCTTGCCATCACTTTACAATGCTAAGATTAGAATAAAACTTGTATTAACATATTTATGTTTATGTCATCACCTAAAGATCTAAGGCTCAAGACTTAACTCTTTCAACTTAATCTTGAATCTATAGGCATTTACCTTTACAAAAATGTTTTGACTTCAAAGAGAGTATTGGAACAAGGTTGAAAATGGTTTGAGAAGGAAGAAATAACTTAGAAGATGTTTTAAACTTAAATTTTCATATTTTGGAGGTACTGGTAATCGATTACAAGGCCCATGTAATCGATTACTAGATAGCTTTGCCATACTCGGACATGAACTTCTAGCTTAAGTAATCGATTACAACATCTTTTAATTGATTACACATTCTGGACTCAAGTAATCGATTACCATTCTATGTAATCGATTACTCGAATGTTCTTAGGGCCCAAGAGAGTATTTTCAACTGGGGTAATCGATTACAAGGCTCATGTAATCGATTACCGAAACCCAAAGTATGCAATAAACATTTTCCCTACTTGAATGATATAAAGCCATGATCTTATATTACTTAAATCTATGATTTTGTATGATATGAATCCATGATCTTGTCTACCACGAATTTATGAGTTTGCATGACATAAACTGATGAGATATGTTGTATGACATTGATAATTTGATTTGATTCTAAACTTTGAATGTGAAAGTATATGCACTATTAGTTCTTGTGGCATAAAGCAAATTTGAAGGAAATTCAGTGTCCCGCCATTACGCTGCTGAATTTCATCAAATTTGAAGACTTAAGGAAGTTTTTGAAAACTCTATGAGATTTTAAATGTGACATAGTACTGAAATGCATTTTTCTCGCTCCGGTGGGGAGAAAGCAAATCTGTGAGGGTATTGACATGGAGCTTGCCAAAGCGAACAATTCGCTGCGTACTAGATACCAGTAGAGCGTTTCAAAGAAGGAAATATTCCTATGGACTTCCCAAATTAAAGGTTATGATAGGTGATCCTTATGCCCCCTAACCTGTACTCTAGAAGTCGAGATTATTATGTTACGCTTATCATAGGATAAGTATGGACTAGTGACGACTAGTTAGGTATGAGCTCATAACCTAGAAATATTTTTAGGGTAGCCCTCATGATGCAAAGTGTAAGGTTTAATGTCATATAGTTAAGAAAAGAGAAAGTTCCACATGAGAAGTTACATGCCACTTTATGCCACTTATATGATGATTCTTGATATTGTGTTCTATTGCTTTCGTGCATAATGTATTATCATGCATTCATACCTTGCTATATTACATACATGATATTAAGATTCATTCTAAAATGAACGGGACTTGGATAATTATGTTTAAAACCTAATAACAAACTTTATGCATGCACACCTTTTTACAATAAACCCAAAGTTCCTGAAGACATTGACGATGTCACTTAGATAGGAGGTTCCCTACTGAGGTTCTTTAATAGGATTTTCACTCCTTCTCTTTTTCTCTTTCTTTTCCGTCACGTCTTCAGATTACGATGGCGACATTTGTGGTCTTCATCGATACCCCGGTGTGGGAGGTCCACTTTGATCCGGAGCACCAGTCCTATCATTTTGAGGGGCATTGCGCTGTCAGAGTTGTCATGTTCGTAGGATGCCCCTTTCCACACCCAGTACCCAGCTATCATTTTTCCCTGACATCCCCCTATGGAGATGACATGGTTTTTGAGCACGCCCGGACGCACATGAGAGGATTCTCCGTGCCCATACCACTGCGTCATCTGTACGTGACTTCCCGACTATGTGCCCCACTCACAGTCTTCGGAGGACGATCCCTCGGAGGACCCAATGACCTACCTATACAGTGAGAGCTCTGCCCCCTCTCCTCTGTTCATGGGAAAAGGTAGTGAGGAGACCGTGACTCAGCTAAGGCTAGCCTGGAGGCTGGCTATGCATCCTCGTTGAGCGGCTACTCTTACCAAGATACGTTAGTGGATTGGTTATGTCCCGTCCTTTTTTGGACCGCAGCAGTAGAGGCTCTTGGGGAGTGTTAGTGCACACACTACGCATAGACTAGGATAGCCTTCTTTTGTTATAGAGGTTATCCATCTTAGGTGTACTAGGGTAGGGACGATTTTCCTTTATGTTTTCCTTGTATTTTCTTTTTGATTGTATTTGAATTTATGATGTATCAAACCTATCCCGCCTTTCATAGGTGGGCAGTTTATTATACTAATATGATATTATTGTTGGTGTGCACATGATTGTCTAATGTTATGTAGTTATTTGATGTTCTTATCTTGCGCTTTCTTTTGTATAAGATACGTTCTATGATAATGCTCGTTTGAGATATGTGTAACACCCTAGTAATTAACCAGATACACCTAGGTTGAATCTGATTAATGACTAGACTTTACTCCTTGCTTTGGTTCTTTCTTCATAATTTGAAAATACTTAGTGAAATTACGAGCCATTTTTTTTTTTAAACACATAATTGAAAACGAGAGCCGAGTACAACGTGAATGAGTAAGCGGAGTATAATAAGACGTTTAAGAATATATCACATCATATCACTTAGGCTCCATCATATAACATCCATAAGCACATTATAGCATATATTTACATACAATAACCTCACTCAAAGGGTGGGTTATGTTCATACATCATTATCTTATGCAAACCCATAAAAGAAAATATACATAAGGAAATACATGCCCCTAAACTAGATAACTCCATAAGCCGGGAAGGTTATCCTAAAACTAGGGTGCATGAACACACATAAATCTACTAAGAACCTTCTATGGCCCTTTGTCACGGAAATGGGGAATAAATCCGATCCATCGATGAGCTCCTCGGGAGGGGACACGAGATGCACCAGCCGGGTCGCATGGGCGGCCTTCTCGCTAACCTCGGCTGAACAAGCTTGTTTCCTCACTACCCTCTCTTACACGTGTGGGAGTAGGAGCGAGCTCTCGGAATATACGTGAGTAGGAGTGTCCTCTGAAGGATCGATTTGGAAAACCTCATCTCGGGAGCATACTGAAATCCATGGACACAGATGAAGCGGGATAAGAACGTAACATCCTTTCATCAAGTGGGCGTGCATGTTCGAAAACCATTTCATCGCCATAGGAGAAGTAGGAGAAAATCGTTAACTAGGGACAGGATGTGCAAATGGGCGACCTATGTAAATAAAAACACGAACTGCACACCTCCCTTCAAAATGATACGAGCGATGCACCGGATCATAGTGAAATTCCCAAGTAGGGGTATCAACGAACAGGACGAATGTCGCCATCGAATCTGGAGACAATGGCGGAAATAAAGAAAAGGAGTGAGAATCTTGCTAAAGAATTCTGAAGGTACCTCCTTCTACGGTGTCATCATCAAAGTCCCGGGAACCTCGGGATTATTCTAAAATAGTGAGCATGCAAAGATTCATTTTAAGTTCGGACAAATACTTAACCGAGGTTCGTCAATTTTTAATCATGCGTCTTATAATGCATCATATTCTTAACATGTCATATTTACAATGAACTTTTCCTTTATCATTACATCATATTCCTCATCATCATTATCAAAATAACATGCATAAAAGAACGTCATATAATATTAGCTACACATGGACACAGTGCACATATTTCATTTCTTTAGTGCCTTAGGTGACTTAAAATCTTATCATCATCATTATTTGTCTTGGGCCACCCTATACTCCACCCTTTTGGGAGTAATTTAGGTTATGAGCTCATACTTTACTAGTCGTCACTAGCATATACTTATCCATTTTGATAAGCTAAAGTCCCGACTCTACCATTTTGAGAGAACGGGTTAGGGGGCTAAAATCACCTTTTCACCACCTATAGTCTGATGGTTCCAAAGGATCATTTTCTTATAAGTTTAAGTCACCATTAAATCTTTGCATGTTATATCATAATACAATTCATAAACATCATAACATTTTCTCATTTATAGTCTTAAGCTAGAATAATATATATCAACTGTAATCATGCATATGGGAGATTCCCAGGAAAGAGAGGTGGGTCACAATGGACACGCTTAAATACCAAGTCTTTCCTTAGCCAGAACCTTTCCAAATTACACTTTTACAATGATACACTTTCTTCTAGCAACAAAGGTAAATTTTACATAATAAAGAACATTTCATGTATAAGCATTCTCATTATTTGCAACAACAACTATAACATGCAAGCCAGGAAATCATTTAATAAGCATCCAATCCTTACATAGAATTATCAATTATAGAACTAATTAGTTACTAATCCAATTATGAATCATTCTCTTAACAATAAACCATAATTATCACAACTTCAATCATATCAAATCATTATCACACATTGATACTAAACTCATATCAGTGGCCGAATCATGAACCTCATGCAATTACATATAATCATATTTTAAGTGCATATAAATTACTAGTTCCCCGTAAAATCCTTGCAAAGCCTTAAAACTCATTTAGAAACTAGTTCTTTTGTCAAATTTGGGAGGATCTTCACAATTAAAATTCTCACTTTAGATAAAAGGAGTAAGTCTTGAGCTTTAGAGATTTAGGTGACATCTTAGAATTATAAACATGCTATGCAACCTTATTTTAATCTTATCTTTATAAGGTGATAGCTTGGAATTATAAACATGATATGCAATTCCATCTCTTTATCTTTAAGATTTAAGGTGATGACTTGAAAATTAAACATGATGCAAGAACTTGAAATATAAACATGATACAAGAAACTGGAGCGGCGGTAATTCGCATAGGACCAGTAGAGAGAGAAGAGAATATTAAGAAACCGGAGCGGCGGTAGTCATACAGGACGATAGAGGGAGAAGAGATTATTAAGAAACCGGAGCGGCGGTAGTCCGCACAGGACCAGTAGAGGGAGAAGAGAATTATTATTACATCTTTTTAAGCTCCAATCTCAAGACTTTTTAAAGAATAAATTCTTTAACTCCAATAATCATATTTCTTTGCTTGTGATACATGGGCAAGTCTTTGAGCTCTAGGATCTTTAGGTGATGGCATAAAATAAACATGTCATGCGTTGATTCTTTTAGCCATTATAAAATATAGTGAGAGCATAAATTAAATATGAGATGCAACCTCTTTATTATCTTGAAAGATTAAGTGATGACTTGAAACATAAACATGAAATACAAGCTTGGAATTTAAACATGAGAAATGCAAGTTCATTTATTCATTCTTGAAAATTTAGTGATGACATAGAAGGTAAACATGGTTATGCAAAGCATAAACTTAATCATGGATGCAAATTCATTTTGTTTCTTTACTAGAGCTCCTTCAAGACTTTAAAAGAATTATAAATTCAACCCAATACATATCTTAACAAGAAATAAAACATAAAAGGAAAATACATCTTTCAAGTTCTAAACTAAAAATCTTTGTTTTAGCATCATAAAGCATTATTCTTTAAAGTTTTGCATCAAGTGGAATTTTCAAGCTTTAGAGTCCTAACTTGTGATGGATTTACAACCCACCCTCAAGGTCCTCATCATCAAGCCATCATCTTAGTTCCACCTAGGCCATATGGTTGAATTGGTTAAAGAAAAATTGAAGAGGAAAACCAAAATGAAAAGCTAAGGTAAGTTCATAATTTCATCATTTTGAGCTAAAAACACAACTCCTCAAAGCATAAAAATAAATTTAGAAACTACTCCCTACCTAATCTGAGTTGAAGAAGAGGAAGAGAACTTGGTTTCTTGAAGTGAAATGAAACAAAATCTCTTTGAAAAAATTGAAGAAAGAATTCAGCCAAAGAGGAGGAAGAAAGAAAGTTTTTGGTGCTCCTAAAAACTAGTTATGAACCAAGCATTCCAAGACCACTCAAGCAAGCCTATTTATAGAAGATTTTGAGGCTTCTAATTGGCCAACATGATGAGGTAGTGGATGGAATTTTGCAGGAGAAATAAGGGAGGAAAAATCATTTTAGATAAAGTTGTATGAAATTAAGGAATTATGTCTCTTATGGTGACATTTTGGCATTTTGTTTTAGTGCAACTTTTGGCAATAATTCAGCTGCATAATGGCATCAATAATTTCATCCATTACAGCCCAAAGAAGTGAAATTTGTGTGTTCCATGCATTATTTAGGTGTAGGCAAGGTATTCATGTAATTTAGAGAATTTACGGTTAAGGGTTTAAGTGAATTAGTAAGCAATTTGGGTGTTTTTGAGCAATTTTGGGTTCTAATCAATCTAAATACATAATTTTGACTCTAGATTAATATTTAGAATTGAATAAGCTTTAATTTGAGCCTAATATTGCTTAGGTTTCGGTATACGAATCAAAAATCCCGAAATTCGCAAAACTGCCCAAAAATAGGGGCAAAATCGTACTTTCACTTAAAAATTGCCGAGGCCACCCGAGCTTAACCAATGGTTAATCATGGCTTAAAAACACATTTTAAAACATTTTAGTGAGGTTCGGGCTCAGTCGGCACGCACATCGGAGTTAAAACAAAGTAGGGGCATTTTGGTCATTTCAAGGCGTCGGAACTCAAAATTGAGATCCTTCTGCTCTATTAACACACATAACACAAACAATCCCTTATTATCCTCAAAATATCCCCTTGAAAATAGGTGGGGCCCACGATCCTCATTTTCTGAGTAAAATAACTCAGGGGCATTTTGGTCATTTTATACGTCTGAAACTTCGGGATTTGCGACTCTGCATGAATCGTTCCTAACCTCTCTTCTAATGTTATATTCCTTTATTGAGGATTGTTCGGCCTCAAATCTTATGTAATAATTACCTACGGTAATTCGGTAATTGAGTAATTTCTAATGACAGTAAAAATTACAGAAAGAATTGGGCGTTACATTACTCCTCCTTAAAGAATTTCGCCGGAAATTGCTACACGAGAACAACTTCGGGGTATTGTGCTTTCATGTTTGATTCCAGCTCCATGTAAGTTCTTGGTTTCACCTTGTCCCCATGCTACTTTGACCAGTGGCCTTGTTCCTTAATCGCTTAACTCCTCGCCGACGATTCTCGTGGGTAGTAAGTTAAATGTCGGTTATCTCTTAATTGTACATGTTACGGCTCTAGTACATGACTCGGTCGATTGATACTTTCTTAGCGAGAGACATGGAAAACATCATGAAGGTTGGATAGACTCGGGGGTAGGGCTATACGGTAGGCTACAGGTCCTACTTTGGTAAGGATTTCAAACGGACCAAGAAATCTGGGACTCAATTTCATTACTTTTATTGCTCGGCCTATGCCTGGTGGGGGGTGATCCTTAGGAACACGTGGTCCCCTTCTTGAAAATCTAGCGGTTTTCGCCGCTTGTCCGCATAGTTTTTACGTCGACTTTGAGCAAGAAGAATCTTATCCCTAATCTTCTTGATTTGTTCCGTTGTTTCCCTCACAATATCAGGTCCGAGTAACCTTTGCTCTCCGGGTTCATACCAACATAAGGGAGATTGACATTTCCGTCCATAGAGCGCCTCATACGGTGCCATACCGATACTTGCATGATAATCGTTGTTATATGCAACTTCAATCTATGGCAGGTACTTATCCCAACTTCCCCTTTGATCTAAAACACATGCCCTTAACATATCCTCCAAGGTTTGGATAGTTCTTTCAGATTGACCGTCTGTTTGGGGGTGATAGGCCGTGCTTAGACACGACTTTGAACCAAATGCCTTTTGAAAGGCTCCCAAAATCGTGGCGTAAACCGCGGATCGGTCCGAGATTATCGTCGATTGCACCCCATGTAACCTTACTATCTCCTGAATATATAATTGTGCTAACCTATCCAAGGAATAAGTCACCTTAATAGGTAAAAGTGGTGACTTCGTCAATCGATCCACGATTACCCATATGGTATCATGATTCATTTGGGTCCTCGGTAATCCAGTCACAAAATCCATGGAGATACTATCCCACTTCCACTCGAGGGATCGACAGAGGTTGCAGCATTCCAGGAGGGTTTTGGTGTTCAATCTTCACCTTTTGACACACCAAGCACTTACTCACCCATGTGCACACATCTTTCTTCATTCCAGGCCACGAAACATCTTCTTCAAATCTTGATACATCTTGGTGGCACCAGGATGAAGGTAAAATGGCTCTTATGGGCTTCCTCCAAAATATCCTTTCGGAGGCCACCACTAGCAGTACACATATTCGACCTTTAAACCTCCACAAATCGCCCATTCCTTGGGTAAAACCTATTAACTTTCCCGCCTTCAACGCCTCTAAAGTCTCTTGAAACTCAAAGATCGTCCCCTTGAGCTTGAACAATCCTTTCTTTGAACTCACTTGTCACTCTAAGATGACAAGCTCTGATGCCCTTAGTGGTCAAAGTCATTCCTAGGTTTAAGTCCCTAAATTGCTCAATCAATTCAACCTCCTTCACCATCAAACGGGACACTTGTAAGGACTTCCTACTCAAAGCATCAGCTACTACATTAGTTTTACCAGGATGGTAGTTCAATCCAAAATCATAATCTTTCAAGAACTCCATCCATCGCCTTTGCCTCATGTTTAGCTTTTTTTGATCAAAGAGATATTTCAAACTCTTGTGATCGGAAAACACCTCAAACTTAACTCCATATAAATGGTGTCTCCAAATCTTTAGAGCAAACACGACGGCAGCTAACTCAAGGTCATGGGTAGGGTAGTTTGCCTCATGTGGCTTGAGTTGTCTTGATGCATAGGCCACCACTTGCCTATCTTGCATCAATACACAACCTAAACCCATTTTTGAAGCATCACAATACACCTCGAAAGGCACATTGGGGTCGGGTAACACTAAAACAGGGGTCGAGGTTAACTTGTGTTTTAACTCTTGAAAGCTCTTTTCACACTCCAGGGTCCATGAAAAAGGGGTGTTCTTCCTAGTCAGCTTGGTCAAAGGTAGGGAATCTGGAAAATCCCTTGATAAATCGACGGTAATAACCTGGCTAAACCCAAAAAGCTCCTTACTTGATTCTGTGGTTGGTCTTTCCCGCTTACTACCGCTTCTACCTTACTAGGATCTACAGCAATTCCTTTCTTAGATACTACATGCCCTAAAAATTGCACCTTATCCAACCAAAACTCACACTTGGAAATCTTGGCATATAGTTTCTTTTCCTTCAAGATCTCGATTACTATGGTCAGTGGCATTCATGCCCTTCATGGGTCTTAGAATATATGAGAATGTCATTTATAAAGACAACTACAAACTGATCTAAATAGGGCCGAAAGATCCTATTCATGTAATCCATAAATATAGCTGGAGCATTGGTTAACCCAAAGGACATTCCTGCAAACTCAAAATGGTCGTATCGAGTGTAAAGGCACGTTTAGGTATGTCTTCATCTCTCACTCTAATTTGATGGTAGCCTGACCTCAAATCTATCTTAGAAAACACTACCGCACCTTTCAGTTGGTCCATCAAATCATCGATCCTAGGCAGAGGATACTTGTTTTTCACCGTTACTTTATTCAACTGCCTATAATCTACACACATCCTCATACTCCCATCCTTTTTCTTTACAAACAACACAGGGGCTCCCAAGGTGATGCACTAGGCCTAACAAACTTTTTCTCCAATAAATCTTCCAATTGAGTTTTTAACTCGGTCAATTCTAATGGGGACATCTGTATGGGGCTATGGATATAGGTCCCTTTGGAAGCAACTCTATGGAAAATTCTATCTCTCTTGGGGAAACTCAGTATCTCATCTGGAAATACTTGGGATAATTTCTTACTATTGGTATCTCATCGATACTTTGCTCAAAGTCTACATCACTAGCGGCTAAGAAAATGTAACCTTTACTCTCACCCTTACCACAGTCCATTTCCACAGCAGTTATGTAAAGACTTATGGGTTTCTTAGGTTCAATAGGAATAGGAAGAAAAGTGATAGTTTTCTCATAACAGTTTAACAGTACACGGTTGGCCTCAAGCCAATCCATGCCAAGAATCACATCTAAACCTCGCATGGGTAAGCAAATAAGATCTAAAACAAAGGATCTATTATCTATAATAAAACTACAATCTAAACAACATTTACAAGTCCTAACGGGTTTTCCAGTCAGGTAGAAACAATAAGGTCAAAAGGAAGCTCAGTCATAGGTAAATTAAGGCTTTTAACACATGAATGGGAGATAAAAGAATGAGAAGCGCCAGAATCATATAGTACAATTAAGTCTTTACCATGCATATTACCCTTACCTTCCACGAGATTTCGTGACTTCGTTGTTTCTTGACATTAACGATAAATACCCTTCCTGGTATTGCGGCTTGGGATTGGGGTTGGCGGGTTCCTTCGATGCATTCTCGGGAGTAATGACCTGGTTTTCCACAATCGATAGCACACGTTTGTTCCGGCTCGACATGGCATGCTCCCATGATTCTTGCCGCACTTGGGACATTCCATGGATGGCGAGGCCGTGGAGAATCTTTGGACCTCTTTGTGGTGCTTTCCTTTATTGTTGTTATTGTTGTTGTTGTGATTATTCTTGGGGTTATTGTTGTAGCGGTTGTTATTATAGCGATTGTTGTTGTTTGGCCTTCCTTGTTGAAAATTTCTTTGTGTCCCTTGTGGTCTTGATTGAGGGGGGAATGGAGGTCGATTACGCCTCTTGAGCTAGCGACCTTGAGGTGTCAACTTTTTGGTAATATTATCGACTTTGGGGTGTTTAGTTTTCTCGACCTTCTTCAATAATCCGACATTTGTTAACTAGGGTAGAGAAATCCCTAATCTCCAAATGTGCAATCGCCACATTAAGTTCCGCCTTCAACCACGACTCGTATTTAATGCATTTCCAGTACTCATCAGATTTCCTTGGTACATTCTTGAGAACTTAATGAGTTCTTCAAATGCAGCAGTGTCTTGGGCCACATTCATATTTCCCTGGACAAGTTGCATGAATTCAATGTCCTTGGCATTTCTAACTGACTCTGGAAAGTACTTTTCGTAAAAATGGACCTTGAATAGTTCCCAATCAATGTCCACATCGGTCGTCTCCAGGAGTCTTGAACACTGTCCACCGTAAACCGGCATCACCCTCAAGCATATGAGTAGCGAAGGTGACCTTTGCTCCTCCGAGCATGGGACAACAGCAAAGACCTTCTCAATATTGCAAATCCATTGATGTGCAATATTTGGATTCAGTGTCCCCTTGAAAACTGGTGGGTTTGCCTTACGAAACTCCCCGAAACAGGCATGTTCAGGAATCTCATGTCCTTGATTCATATTGGCTTGACGATCCTGATCCATTCGTTCCATCATCATTCTCATGGTCCTTGCTACGTCGCGGAGTGCTTCAGTTGTCTCGTTGTCGTGATTATTTTGTGCTGCGCTCCTAGTCTGTTGTCGACGTGCCATTGGTCCCTATACACACAAAACAGCAACAGTGAGGTGATCAGGCCCAATATTCCATGCAAAGTGAGCAAGTTACCATGGCACTTTCAACATATGATAGTCATGTATTTCTACTCCCCAAGCTTATCCTAATGATAAACATCTACACATGACGCGTCACTAACGTATTATGCTTTAGAAGCATAGCTAGTCCAATCCTCGAGCTCCATGAGAATCGAATCGCTCGATACCAAAATGTAACACCTAGTAATTAACCAGGATACACCTAGGTTGAATCTGATTAATGACTAGACTTTACTCCTTGCTTTGGTTCTTTCTTCATAATTTGAAAATACTTAGTGAAATTACGAGCCTTTTTTTTTTTAAAACACATAATTGAAAACGTGAGCCGAGTACAACGTGAGCAGTAAGCGGAGTATAATAAGACCTTTAAGAATATATCACATCATATCACTTAGGCTCCATCATATAACATCCATAAGCACATTATAGCATATATTTACATACAATAACCTCACTCAAAGGACGGTGATGTTCATACATCATTATCTTATGCAAACCCATAAAAGAAAATATACTTAAGGAAATTCATGCCCCTAAACTAGATAACTCCATAAGCCGGGAAGGTTATCCTAAAACTAGGGTGCATGATCACACATAAGTCTACTAAGAACCTTCTATGGCCACTGTCCTGAAAATGGGGGAATAAATCCGATCCACTGATGAGCTCCGTCGGGAGGGCACACGAGATGCACCAGTCGGGTCGCATGGACGGCCTTCTCGCTAACCTCGGTGAACAACTGTTTCCTCACTACCCTCTCTTACACGTGTGGGAGTAGGGCGAGCTCTCAGAATATACATGAGTAGGAGTGTCCTCTGAAGGATCAGTTTCAGAATATCTCGTCTCGGAACATACTCTGGAAATCCATGGACAGCAGATGAAGCGGGATAAGAACGTAACATCCTTTCATCAAGTGGACGTGCATGTTCGAAAACCATTTCATCGCCATAGGGAGAAGTAGGAGAAAATCGATAACTAGGGACAGGATGTGCAAATGGACGACCTATGTAAATAAAAACACGAATCAAGCGCACCTCCCTTCAAAATGATACGAGCGATGCAGGATCATAGTGGAATTCCCAATTAGGGGTATCAACGAACAGGACGAATGTCGCCATTTGAATCTGGAGACAATGGCGGAAATAAAGAAAAGGGAGTGAGAATCTTGCTAAAGAATTCTCAGTAAGGTACCTCCTTCTACAGTGTCATCATCAAAGCCCCCACGTACCTCGGGATTATTCTAAAATAGTGAGCATGCAAAGATTCATTTTAAGTTAGGACAAATACTTAACCGAGGTTCGTCAATTTTTAATCATCGTCTTATAATGCATCTTATTCTTAACATGTCATATTTACAATGAACTTTTCCTTTATCATTACATCATATTCCTCATCATCATTATCAAAATAACATGCATAAAAGAACGTCATATAATATTAGCTACACATGGACACAGTGCACATATTTCATTTCTTTAGTGCCTTAGGTGACTTAAAATCTTATCATCATCATTATTTTCCTTGGGCCACCCTATACTCCACCCTTTTGGGAGTAATTTAGGTTATGAGCTCATACTTTACTAGTCGTCACTAGCATATACTTATCCCTTTTGATAAGCTAAAGTCCCGACTCTACCTATTTGAGAGAACGGGTTAGGGGGCTAAAATCACCTTTTCACCACCTATAGTCCGATGGTTCCAAAGGATCATTTTCTTATAAGTTTAAGTCACCATTAAATCTTTGCATGTTATATCATAATACAATTCATAAACATCATAACATTTTCTCATTTATAGTCTTAAGCTAGAATAATATATATCAACTTCAATCATGCATATGGGGCATGCCCGGGAAAGAGGGGTGGGTCACAATGGACACGCTTAAATACCAAGTCTTTCCTTAGCAGAACCTTTCCAAATTACACTTTTACAATGATACACTTTCTTCTAGCAACAAAGGTGAATTTTACATAAGAACATTTCATGTATAAGCATTCTTATTATTTGCAACAAAGAACTATAACATGCAAGTCGTGAAATCATTCAATGATATCAAGTACTTAATAAGCATCCAATCCTTACATAGAATTATCAATTATAGAACTAATTAGTTACTAAACCAATTATGAATCATTCTCTTAACAATAAACCATAATTATCACAACTTCAATCATATCAAATCATTATCACACATTGATACTAAACTCGGATCAGTGGCGAATCATGAACCTCATGCAATTACATAGAATCATATTTTAAGTGCATATAAAATACTAGTTCTTTTGTCAAATTTGGGAGGATCTTCACAATTAAAATTCTCACTTAAGATAAAAGGAGTAAGTCTTGAGCTTTAGAGATTTAGGTGACATCTTAGAATTATAAACATGCTATGCAACCTTATTTTAATCTTATCTTTATAAGGTGATAGCTTGGAATTATAAACATGATATGCAATTCCATTTCTTTATCTTTAAGATTTAAGGTGATGACTTGAAAATTAAACATGATGCAAGAACTTGAAATATAAACATGATACAAGAAATTGGAGGGGCGGTAATCCGCACAGGACGAGTAGAGGGAGAAGAGAATATTAAGAAACCGGAGCGGCGGTAGTCCGCACAGGACCAGTAGAGGGAGAAGAGAATATTAAGAAACCGGATCCGCACAGGACCAGTAGAGGGAGAAGAGAATTATTATTACATCTTTTTAAGCTCCAATCTCAAGACTTTTTAAAGAATAAATTCTTTAACTCCAATAATCATATTTCTTTGCTTGTGATACATGGGCAAGTCTTTAAGCTCTAGGATCTTTAGGTGATGGCATAAAATAAACATGTCATGCGTTGATTCTTTTAGCCATTATAAAATATAGTGAGAGCATAAATTAAATATGAGATGCAACCTCTTAATTATCTTGAAAGATTAAGTGATGACTTGAAACATAAACATGAAATACAAGCTTGGAATTTAAACATGAGAAATGCAAGTTCCTTTATTCATTCTTGAAAATTTAGTGATGACATAGAAGGTAAACATGGTTATGCAAAGCATAAACTTAATCATGGATGCAAATTCATTTTGTTTCTTTACTAGAGCTCCTTCAAGACTTTAAAAGAATTATAAATTCAACCCAATACATATCTTAACAAGAAATAAAACATAAAAGGAAAAAAAATACATCTTTCAAGTTCTAAACTAAAAATCTTTGTTTTAGCATCATAAAGCATTATTCTTTAAGGTTTTGCATCAAGTGGAATTTTCAAGCTTTAGAGGCCTAACTTGTGATGGATTTACAACCCACCCTCAAGGTCCTCATCATCAAGCCATCATCTTAGTTCCACCTAGGCCATATGGTTGAATTGGTTAAAGAAAAATTGAAGAGGAAAACCAAAATGAAAAGCTAAGGTAAGTTCATAATTTCATCATTTTGAGCTAAAAACACAACTCCTCAAAGCATAGAAATAAATTTAGAAACTACTCCCTACCTAATCTGAGTTGAAGAAGAGGAAGAGAACTTGATTTCTTGAAGTGAAATGACACAAAATCTCTTTGAAAAAATTGAAGAAAGAATTCAGCCAAAGAGGAGGAAGAAAGAAAGTTTTTGGTGCTCCTAAAAACTAGTTATGAACCAAGCATTCCAAGACCACTCAAGCAAGCCTATTTATAGAAGATTTTGAGGCTTCTAATTGGCCAAAATGAGGAGGTAGTTGTCAGAATTTTTCAGGAGTAATAATGGAGGAAAAATCATTTTTAGACAAAGTTGTATGAAATTAAGGAATTATGTCTCTTATGGTGACATTTTGGCATTTTGTTTTAGTGCAACTTTTGGAAATAATTCAGCTGCATAATGGCATCAATAATTTCGTGCATTACAGCCCAAAGAAGTGAAATTTGTGTGTTCCATGCATTATTTAGGTGTAGGCAAGGTATTCATGTAATTTAGAGAATTTACGGTTAAGGGCTTAAGTGAATTAGTAAGCAATTTGGGTGTTTTTGAGCAATTTTGGGTTCTAATCAATCTAAATACATAATTTTGAATCTAGATTAATATTTAGAATTTAATAAGCTTTAATTTGAGCCTAATATTGCTTAGGTTTCGGTATATGAATCGAAAATCCCGAAATTCAAAGCGCCCAAAAGCTGGGCAAAATCGCATTTTCACTTAAAAATCGCCCAAGGCCACCCGAGCTTAACCAATGGTTAATCATGGCTTAAAAACACATTTTAAAACATTTTAGTGAGGTTCGGGCTCGGTCGACACGCACATCGGAGTTAAAGCGACCGCAGGCTGCTTTGGTCTTTTCGTGCGTCGGAACTCAACATTGAGATTCTTCTGCTCTATTAACACACATAACACAAACAATCCCTTATTATTCTCAAAACATCCCCTTGAGAATATGTGGGGCCCACAATCCTCATTTTCTGAGTAAAATAACTTCAGGGACATTTTGGTCATTTTATACGTACAGAAATTCGGGATTTGCAACTCTCGCATGAATCGTTCCTAACCTCTCTTCTAATGTTATATTCCTTTATTGAGGATTGTTCGGCCTCAAATCTTATGTAATAATTACCTACGGTAATTCGGTAATTGAGTAATTTCTAATGACAGTAAAAATTACAGTAAAAATTACAGTAAAAATTGGGGCGTTACATAACTTGTGATGGATTTACAACCCACCCTCAAGGTCCTCATCATCAAGCCATCATCTTAGTTCCACCTAGGCCATATGGTTGAATTGGTTAAAGAAAAATTGAAGAGGAAAACCAAAATGAAAAGCTAAGGCAAGTTCATAATTTCATCATTTTGAGCTAAAAACACAACTCCTCAAAGCATAGAAATAAATTTAGAAACTACTCCCTACCTAATCTGAGTTGAAGAAGAGGAAGAGAACTTGGTTTCTTGAAGTGAAATGAAACAAAATCTCTTTGAAAAATTGAAGAAAGAATTCAGCCAAAGAGGAGGAAGAAAGAAAGTTTTTGGTGCTCCTAAAAACTAGTTATGAACCAAGCATTCCAAGACCACTCAAGCAAGCCTATTTATAGAAGATTTTGAGGCTTCTAATTGGCCAAAATGATGAGGTAGTGGACGGAATTTTGCAGGAGAAATAAGGGAGGAAAAATCATTTTAGACAAAGTTGTATGAAATTAAGGAATTATGTCTCTTATGGTGACATTTTGGCATTTTGTTTTAGTGCAACTTTTGGCAATAATTCAGCTGCATAATGGCATCAATAATTTCGTCCATTACAGCCCAAAGAAGTGAAATTTGTGTGTTCCATGCATTATTTAGGTGTAGGCAAGGTATTCATGTAATTTAGAGAATTTACGGTTAAGGGTTTAAGTGAATTAGTAAGCAATTTGGGTGTTTTTGAGCAATTTTGGGTTCTAATCAATCTAAATACATAATTTTGACTCTAGATTAATATTTAGAATTTAATAAGCTTTAATTTGAGCCTAATATTGCTTAGGTTTCTGTGATATCTGAATCAAAAATCCCAAATTCGCAAACTGCCCTAAAACAGGGGCAAAATCGTACTTTCACTTAAAAATTGCCCGAGGCCACCCGAGCTTAACCAATGGTTAATCATGGCTTAAAAACACATTTTAAAACATTTTAGTGAGGTTCGGGCTCAGTCGGCACGCACATCGGAGTTAAAGCTTGCAGGCGTTTTGGTCATTGCGTCGGAACTCAAAATTGAGATCCTTCTGCTCTATTAACACACATAACACAAACAATCCCTTATTATCCTCAAAATATCCCCTTGAGAATAGGTGGGGCCCACGATCCTCATTTTCTGAGTAAAATAACTTCAGGGGCATTTTGGTCATTTTATACGCACAGAAATTCGGGATTTGCGACTCTCGCATGAATCGTTCCTAACCTCTCTTCTAATGTTATATTCCTTTATTGAGGATTGTTCGGCCTCAAATCTTATGTAATAATTACCTACGGTAATTCGGTAATTGAGTAATTTCTAATGACAGTAAAAATTACAGTAAAAATTGGGGCGTTACATGGTGCCATGTGAACTATTATCCCTATGTGATAGCTTGTATTAACATGTTATTATTTCTTTAAAAGAACTTTGGAGATGCCGAGGTAGTAATTATGTGCTATGCATTAATTATGTGGCATCTTAAAGAAACATGTTAAACTTAGGATGACTCAGAACATAAGAATGTAATCCTTTGAAACCACCGAATTAAGGGTGGGGACAATGTGATTCTAGCCCCCTAAACCCATACTTAAAGTCGGGAAGTTGACTTATCCAAATGGATAAAGTCTAGATGCTAGTGACGACTAGTGTGGTATGAGCTCATAACCTAGAGTTTTCTCAAAAGGGAGAAATATTAGGGCGGCCCAGTTAAGTAAAGGTTCTTATGTCACCTAAGTAACCCAGTTATGTGATTTATGATTCCATGTGCCAGTTATATGATTTAGGTTCCATGTACCAGTTATATGATTTATGTTCTACGTACCAAGCTACATGATTTATGTCTATGATTTTAGTATATAGCCTATGTAACACAAGTGCCATGTTAAAAAGAACGGATTCTCGGAAAATGAGATTTTGGAAAACTCATAATTGAACCTACGTATGTCCATTATTTTGTAAATAACCCGAGATCCCTGGAGACGTATATGATGACACATAGGATAGAAGGAAAACCCTACTGAGTTTCTTTAGTAAGAATCTCACTCCCTCTATCTTTTCCTTTCCATTACGTCTTCAGAGCGAGATGGTGACCTTCGTCCTATTCATTGACACTCCACGGTGGGAGATCCACCACGACCCGGAGTATGGGTCCTATCATTTTGAGGGCCGATGTACCTTACGTGTATTCATGTTCGTTGGACGGCCATTTTCGCACCGTGTCTATAGCTACCACTTCACCCCGGCATCCCCCTATGACGATCCCGCGATTTTCGAGCATGCACGACCACAATGGGAGCAGAACCTGCGGGCCCCCTCTGACCGTTCAGCCGATATGCCAGTGTACGTGCCGCTGACACAACACTCGGAGGAGGACCCTATAGGGGATGTCCCTATGGGTCATGAGGACTCTGCCCCCACTCCACCGCAGCGACCGACGGGCAGCGAGGAGACGGTTACCCAGCGTCGGAGGGCTCCGGCACCAGGACCACGACCTCGACGTGGGCGGCCCATCCAGTCACAGGGCATGCCTGCACCGGCCGAGTTCCGCCCATGGATTGGCTACGTCCCTCCATACCCGTGATCTCATTGCATAGACGGAGGGTAGACCTTAGTGCACGCACACCACTAGTATGGATGAAACCTCTTTTGTGTTGAGGTTATCCATCATAGATTGCAGGGGGGTCGAGATGTTTTCTTCGATTATGTTCGATGTATTTACGTGATACATTGTATTTATATTTACATTACGTACTTGAAGAGTCCTGCCCAGTGGGTAGGCATTTTATCTATGAGGTATTTCAGTTATGATTGATGTTATGTTCGATGTTATGTTTTGGAGCCATTCCTATGTTATCGTTCCGCATACTATGATACCGACTCGTGAAGTTACGCGCGGCTTCTATTTTAAGTAATGATTTCAAAAAAAAAAAAAATTTGGCTCATATTTTCGTTAAGTCTATTTTCCAAGGAAATGAACCATGTCAGTAAGTAACGACTAATATTTGGCCTAAGTACGTACTAGTAGTATTGGGTCGAATATTAGGGTGTTACATGATTCGCAAAAAATGAAGAATAGTCTGTAAAAACAAGTTAGAGAATATCTAGTGATTTACTATTGATGCTATCTTTTTGTCATAGATGCAATTTCAATCCTATAAACTAGAGTGGACACTTCCGAGTAAATGCATAATAAGAAAGAAGACTTTGGCAGAAACAAAGAAAAATAAAATAAAATTATAGTAGCATTATGTGTTAAGTGCATTTGATTAGTTACTAGGAAGGTAAAAGAGACAAAAGGGACCATGTAATCATTGTGTCTTTGTTTTCAGTTGTAACAAGGTGTATGTATATAAGCATATATATATATATATATTTGCGGCTCTCACTACCCTATCCTTTTGGAAGGTGTATAGTAAACTTAAGCATATAAATGATGAGGTGGTCCACGGGTGAAGGACAATAGGAATAAAAAAGATGGTATATATAACTAATGCTTGGATTTTTCAACTTTTGATGTGGAACATTGCAATAGGAGATTAGAGTAGTGGATCAACATTAGTTTCATTTTTATGTGGGGTGGCAGTAATACCTGTCATCAAGGATAACTCAAGCTTCAAGTTTCAATTATGAATTTTGCCGCAAAAAAAAAAAAAGAAAGATCTCAAAGGAAACAAATTTGTGCCCTAAATCACATAACAAGAATAAATCACATTATATTATGTGCCTTGTGCAAGGAGGCCCTAGTTAAGAAAAACTTGCAGTTGAGGGCCAGTGATCATAACATCAAAACAAAAGAATTGATTTAATAAATATTGAAATCCAAGACTACAACAGCAGCAGGAAGATATACTAACATTAGAAAGCATGGAAAGAGATACTAGGATGGGTTCAACCCAAAATAATACACAAACGAAAACCATAGACAGTCAAGATTCAAAAGAGAATTTAAAGAACAACCAAAATTGATATGGTGGGAATTTGAGAAGTAGCCTGTTAATTTTGAAAAAATAACATAGATTTGAAGTAAATTCCAATTTCCTTTCTACTTTTGCTCAGTTGTTTTAGTCACCTCAATGGAACTTCATCCTCAGACACTTCAATAGTAACCCAAAATTACACAAACAATTCCATATTGATTCCTTCAAAATCTCAACTTGTAAGAGTCATTGAAAATAAACAAGACAAGGACATTTACAAATTGCCAGTTGTAGGTCAAGATAACAACAACCCAAATTATTAGGACAACAATGATGCATCAATTATGGGATAAACTGAATTTACAGATCTCTTTTTATACCCATTTCTCTAAGATCCTTATGAGTTTTAAGATTGTCTTTTGATCTCCTAGTCTAATTGAGCAAAGTGTATAATACATTGTCACTTACATTTATTTTAATGTGCATGACATCTAGATTATGTTGTAACAAGTTAGATTCCCAATAAGGAAGATAAAAAAATATGCTTTTCTTCCTCCATTGTCCTAATCTATCTCTAACATTAATGTTTCTTCCTCAAGCTCTTTTACCTTTATCATTTGACATTAATGTTTTCCCAAATGCAACATTGATTCCTTCAAGTTGTTTCAATATTTCTTATCCTGATGGTGTTATAGGTGGATTCTTTTGACCAATTGTCCCATTTAAATGAGTTTGATTCAATCTAAATTTATAGCCCCTTTCTAGAAAATGACGATGACCCATAAAACACCATTTTCCACTATGTTTCAATCTATATAAGTACGTGTCAAAATTACATGTGGGGCAAGCAAGACTTGTGTGTGTGTTGCACCCAGATAAGCTACCAAGACTAGGAAAGACACTGATTGTCCATATTAGAGCTGCTCACATCCTAAATATTTTATTATATGAAGAATCTAAAGTTTCCACCCCCATCATACCACAACTCCCTCAATTCTTTGATTAGAGGTTGTAAGTACACATTTATGTTATTCCCAGATATTTGTTTTCTAGGAATAATCATTGAAAGGATGAATGAAGTTTGCTTCATGCACTCCCATGGAGGCCGAATGTGGGGGATAAGAACCAGTAGTCAAATGCTACAGTTGGTACTCATGGCTCCAAAAGGGTTGAAACCATCAGAAGCTAGGCCAAGTCATACATTTCAAGGATCAACAACAAACTTGGATGAATTAAGTCAAATGTCTTCCAAGCCTTAGAATCCCTTGGGCGCCTCATCATTTCATCTTGGTTACCCTACAAAACATGCCATCTCATTGACTCTGCAGTCCTAGAACACATAAATACTCTTTACAATCTCGGCTTTAGTGAAAAGTATTGCAAAATCTTTGCAAGTTTCTTCTTCTTGTTATCCTTCTACTTAGATGTCTTGCATCTTTTGTACTCTTGCAAATCTTCATCTTCCCCTCAATATAGAATACAATCATTTGCGCAAGTAGGTATCTTGGTGCAATTAAGACCAAGTTTATTAATGGTTTTCTTGGCTTCATAGATTAAACTAGGAATCTTTTCAGATTCAAAAACATCTTTTAATAATTCTACAATCATAGTCATTGCCTTGTCACTCATTCTACACAAGCATTTTATGTGATACAAATTTAACGGTTTTGAATACTTTGTGCAACCTTTATACAATTGTTGATTACCATCTTTTAACAACTCATAAAATTCTACATTTTCTCCATTATGCTTTTCATTTAGAGTTTGATCTTTATCTAAAGGATTAGGAGAAAGAACAAGTTCATCCTAGTTGTGTCTAGAAAACTCAAATACATCATTGATCATAGTTTCCATTGTATTTTGAGATTGCAAACTGCTATTACATGTCTATTTTCAAGAACCTCTAACTCCACTACATTTGGCTTTTCACCATGCTAATACCAAACTTTGTAGTTTTTAGGAAAAGGCTTACAAGTCAAGAGTTCTTGAATTATATCTCTTGTTTGCCGCTTACTACAATCACACTTTGGACAAGGACAGTTAATTTCACGACCCCTAATAGATTGAAGTTGAAATGCAAAACCTAAGAACTTCTTCAACCCATTTGCATATTCAAATGTGTTTCGAGGTTTGTCAATCCAAGATTTATCAATTGGCATGATTGGTGAGCAAGAATAAGCAATAGCAATTCAAAAGCCTAAACATAGAAAATGGGTACAAAAAAGATGTTTCAAACAACAAAAGATAGCATACGTTTAAAACAAACATAAAATTTAAATAAAAACAACTAGTCAATCCATAAGCTCAAAAAACATAACAAAATAACTATAATGTACTTGAGTTAAGGGACAGATTCCTGAAAGATGCTAGCACACTTAAAGAATCTTTTTGTACCAATTTCAGACTCCTTAAATGCCTACAATGGGAAAGAATAAATGATTGTAGATATTGATTATGTGCATAATGTGATTGTACCAATGACAATGTTCCAGAAAGGAATGAAAACAAACAAAAGTAGAAGAGGCCAATTTAACAAAATAAAATGGAGCATCCTTGAATATACCTAGTTAAGGATCGTTCTTAAGTATGATACTACTTGTTAGTGTGCCAGAATTGATTTACCCTCAAAAGTTTTGATGTCATCTCCAATATTGGAGAATGTATTCTTTTACGGGGGAGAAGTTTTACCTGGAGTAAGTGAAATTTTATATTGGTTTCAATATTTGTGCTAGAAACAGTATTTAGACAGTGCCCTACCATCATTTAGAATAGTGAGCTTCACTGGGAAGAAAAAATAAACAAATTTGATCGATCAAATCGGTTATAGTTTAATCAAAGAAGCACACAGTAATGGAAGACACTAATTGAACATTCATTGACTCACATTGAATATGCTATCTATAATGTTTGAGAAACCTCCATGTTTGAGAATCAAGTAAACGAGTCAAGTACAAATTAGACCCTTAGTGAAAAATCTAACAGGTCTTATTCTATCAAGCATGCCAAATAAGGCCTTAGTGAAAATCTAACAAAGTCACAAATAAATCAAATAAGTAATTAAAGTCTACGAGCTAATCAAAGAACTATGACAAAACATTCAACATCTTTTTTTTTATTATTTCATATTTTTTCTTTTTTTTTTGGTTTGTTTTATTAACTTTCATAACACCTATTTTATTTAATTGATAGGTCCAAACACTCCAATTTTCCTTAACTCTCGGCGACACATTTAGCTAAAGTAAAAGCTTTTAGGAAAATAGAAAAGCATGACAAGGAACCTTAGAGTTAGAAGAAGGCATTGGAATTTCATGTTGTCTCCTTCTATAATAAGCCAAGAATTTTTACTTTCACCTTGATTTGGTTCCAAAATGAAACATATAATCTTTAGCAAAATAAAAAAGAGGGCCAAGTGGCCAAAACACAAAACACATACACACACACACACAAAGTTAAAAAAAAAACAACCAACAGCCCAAGAGACTTAAGCCATTTGACACACAAGATAATTAAAAGGTAACAGATGATGCTTCTAGAAGGAAGTGCACGCTAGCAAAAAGAGAGAGAAACATAAACAGAGAGGTCAAGAAATATTATTGTATCACTAACAACACCAAGGAAAAAACTAAATATAATTAAATAGAAATAGAACATATTACTACCATCCAAATTGGATAGTACATTATTATGTAGCCCTTAACACATCCCCATATAAAGCAATTGTTGACTTGAGACATGTTTGGTAAACAATTTTTTTAGATATAATAATATAAAAGCAAACTATAAAACCCCCAAGTCCAACACTAACTCAAAACATCAAACAAAAAACTTCACTCCAATCTAATAACTCAAAACACATTCAATCACTTGAGACATGTTTGGTAAAAAAAAATTTCAAATATAATAATCATTTGTTTAGCTAGCTAGATAGCTTTGACAGTTTTCAATTATAAGCTAATCCGAATTCAGAAAAAAACTTACAATTTTCCAAAATTGGAGCAGACCTCTTTGGAACTCGAAAACTTGGCCGGCGTTATCTTGCCAGAATCAGCCTAATGAAGCAAAATCAAAACGCACAATAAGAAAACCTTGGTATAATGAGTAAAACACGCATAAGATGACGATGTACCTTGGTATAAAAACCAACCAGTGAAGAGCCAGGTAAGGATGTGGAGAAAGATAAGGGCACCGAAAATGATAACAGCGTCGACGAAGTTGAGGCTTGGGAGGATGGTGGCAAGCCAGGCACCGTATAGGACGGCGAAGTCATGGTTGGTATGCAATAACCCTCACATGGTGCCCATTGTTGTCACCGGAGAGGGTGGCATGCTCGAGGGTGACGATTGGGGCGAAGGAGGAGTAGGGGCGCTTGACGATCAGTGGCGTGCTCAAGTTCAGAGGTGGTAGTAAGGTAGTCATTGGAGACGCTGGAGACTGGAAGGTGGTGAGCTGTGAGAGGGATGGAAGTCAAGGAAGGCGGTTCAGAGAGGGAGGGAGTTGTGAGAGGGAGGTAAGTTTTTCTATGAAAATAAAAAAGAGGGATGAAAAAAGGAGAATGGCACCAGGAATGAATAGTGTGGCGCCAGTGAGAGATTTTCACTGTTATTTAGCTTTCTTTTTGTTTTATTTTTTTGTTTTACTCCAATGCTGTTAAATAATGCCATTGGGTTTTTATTTTTTCCTTGCACTTTATCTTGAACTTAGACGTAAGCTTTTGGGATCTCATTTTTATCTCAAATTTGATTTAAAAGAATTCTCATTTCCTGGGCTAACAATTTTTTTTAAAAAATGTTTTCTTTTTTTTCTTTTCTTTTTTCTATTTTATTTAAATTTTTAATTAAATCCTTGGACTATGTAATACCTGAGGTATACGTGTCCGTGGACAAGTTCCGTACTGCCTTAGGATCCCCTAGGGCCTACCTGAGTAGCTAGATCGGCCCCAAATGCAGAAACCAAGTTGTGGCACTAGGTTCTGTAGAATTACACAGAGTAGGCTCGGTGTAGCGAGTGATGATTTTTCTTGGCTCGCTTTAGTGAAGAAAGTTTGCTGCAACAAGCAACCCGAGTTAGCATAGTATTAGTAAAACGACGCCATTTCATTTTCCCAAAATAAAAATCCAATTGGGCTCCCCATTTGACATAGAAACAGAAATCGAAGAAACCCTTTCCCCCTCCATTTTCTCTATTTTCTTTCAACTCCATTCCAATCTAACTTTCCCAAATCATCAAGGTATGTATATGTTGTTAGATTTAGTGTCCATTTTCTCCATTCTTTCACATTCTTGGTATGGGTATGGTTATCTTTCTCATTTTTATCAAGGGAGGGTGCTCCCCCAAAGTTGTTGGTATATGTTTAGAGTAATCTAGTGCTTCCCATAGGTTGTTAATGAGTTTTATGGTTTCAATGGCAGACATTAGTGCCATTCCTCCTTCCCGAAGTCCCTGCAATGTTGATACTTCACAGTCTACCCTTCCAGGTGAGTGAGTTTGATCTCATGGCCTTAGTTTGGTCATTATAAAATTATTTGCTAGTATTGTGGAGTATTTAGAGAATTGAAAAATGGATTTTTATATGATGTTGTTTTATGTAAAAATTATATTTTACTAGGAATGCTCCGCTTGAACTTATGCATGAAAATTATGATTTTAAAAATGCATGCGACCATAATTATTCGATAAAAAGTTTTGTATTATTTAATTCATGAATTGATTTGTTATGACAAATTGGAATTTACTATGATTTACTAAATGAAATTTAAGGATTTATGTTTGCTGTAGTTGAGAAATGTTGAACTAGAAATTTAGAACTCCCTTTACGACTTCAGTTGATTTTAGAGAGTTACTGAGAGGAACAGAACTGTGAGTTAACGGCAATTATTCTATTAACCTTGGTATACCAAGGCCTTCCAGGGGCAAGTCATCCTTGAGTTAGATCAGTCTGCTAGGGACACAGTTCGGCAGAGACCAGAAAGATCACATTAGATAGGGGCTTTGTCTGCCAGGGACTAAGTGCCCTCCCTACAGTTGATGAATACTCTGTTCCCTTGTATAATTCTTGAGATTTTAAAGTTTATAAATAATATACAAAGTAAATAGAAATGTTTATGAATGTTGCATTGTTATTATTATTTATTTACAATGTTTTCTTGTCCCATGCATGGTTATGAGTGAGAATCCACTCACTGAGTTTTGAATACAAAATTCACCCCTCTCTTCTTCCTTTTTCTCACAGATATAGGTGTAGCCTAGGATCCTCCCTTTCTTCCCCCTCAGCAGTAGTGTTCTTTAGTTTGGGTGAGCTTTATTTCAACATGAAGCCTTAGTATTTTGTTCATGGTAGATGTGCTCTAGTGATGTGACAGACAGGGTCCCGGACCGCATATAGTTTATTTTGCATTTTGTTTATATCATGATTCTTTTGTTTTTAACAGTATATCCTTTATAGTTATTTTGTATTTGAGCAACTCAGTTGAAATGTGTTTTACAGCTACAATTTCATAATTTATTTATGAAAAAGAGGTTTATTTCACAAGTAGCGAGGATTATTAGTTAATTTGAATTATGATCAAACCATATTTTATGAATAAAGTAAGCATATAGTATGATACAGAGATCACAAGGCTTACGTAGGGATCAAATTCCTCACGTGCTGGTCACGATTCAAATCGGCTCATGACAAACTAACACAGCCTTTAAAACTAGTCATTTTTTAAATTTTGAAAGTTCTTATATGGCTAAGCATAATAAAATTTGAGTTAGAATCTAAAAGTTTCAAATTCAATTGAAATAAAAAAAGCACAAAATATGCTCTATTTATCTTCGTTCATTGTTTTTATTATAATATTAAAAAATCAAGAGATAACGCATCCTCTTAAAATAGTTGACGTTAAATTTGAGCTTTCCATCCTTATTTTAGTTAAATTTTAGTTAATTTCATTTAATTTTTTATTCATATATATTTTCACAAATATTAAATAATATAAATAAAAAAATAAAAAAAAATAAATTGTAACATAGATCAATAGATATTCTACCATGTCACCTATCTAATAGCTAAATTCAATGTTGAATAAAATGACTAATTTTGAGGATTAGTGTAGTTTAAGCATCTAATTAGAAAATTTAGAAGTTAAAGTATCTATTTGTAATTAGCTAAAAGTTTAAAGAGTGAGAATGCTCTTTTTCCCCCTAATTTATTAAAATATAGTAAAAAAGAAATAAAAATAGGAAAGGCAAATAACGGCGGTTCTAAATTGCCATAATTTACCCAAAGTGGCCATTTCTTTCACTAAATTATGGCGGTTAATTAAACTGCCGTAATTTATTGAACATTGTAGTGATTTTAAAGAACCGCCGTAATATAATTGTCATTTCTCTCACCGAAATTCCGACGGTTAGTAAAACCGCCATAATTTACTGTGTATTGTGACGGTTTCAAAGAACTGTCTTAATTTCATTGCCATAGTTCACACTTTTTTTTTTGGGTAGTGTTTGAAACTATTCTCACTATTTTGATTACTGCTCGTACCACAATAAGTGCATGTTTGGGAAGGTTACATAACAGCTCTTTTTTATCCTTCAAGAATAAGCTGTTTCACAAAAATAATTTTGTTTGGGTGCATTTGAGTTTAAAATTAAAGTTGTTTTGGGTGTAAATAAAGCCGATTTTGGGCAAACAATCTAAAGCTTTTGCTTGGACATTTTAGATTATAAACTCTCAACATACAACTCTCAATTACCCAATAACCCGCAAAGATCAATATTATTAACATCAATTAAATTGCTTCATACGCATTTTAGTAATTTGAAAAAAATATTATTTTTTAACAATCCAAACAACGTAGATTAACTTAAACTTTTCAGCTAAAGCTCTCAAACATAAATTGATCCTCAAATAAGTGATTATATAAAAAAGTGATTATACAAATATGAAATTATTAAAATAAGTTTAATCTTGCATCTTTCCCAAACATGTTCTAAGTAATTAACAAGTTAATTAGGAAATCATAATAATAATTGATGAACTGATTTCTTGGTAACAGGTTGTGTTCTATCATACTCATTAAATACTAACATTTTTCTGGAATCCATACAAGGCATAAACATCCTAATGTGACATTTTGAAAATGTGGATCCATCTGACTTTAGAAAAATATGCATATTATGCTAATGATAAAACCGAGTTTTTTCCTGAAATTTCTAGAGCTATAGCAATTGATACATATAACAAAATCTTTTAAATAATATTTTTAATGGCTAAACTAGCCATGCATGAGCAACCACCCACTTACCGTGCGTTGCAGGAAGGGCAATGTGTCCCGACCCATAGAGTCCAGCGAAACTCTAATGGCACTCCCAACTGACATGTAATAAAAGGAGATTGGTTAGACTATGACATTATATGCAGGAAGGAAGGAACTTCATGCATCACCTACTTTGAGTTTTCTCAAACTATAAGACTTCTCATAGAAGGAAAAAATCATCCCGGAGAACAACTAATTTCATGACGCATGGAGTAAGAGGAAACAATTACCGAAGACAACAAATACTAAATGGATAGAGAGAAAACAATGTCTCTGGCCTCCATATTGAGAATTAGAGCTTCCTAATCTCAACAATGGTTCCTCGACTAATGGGGAGGAATAAGGAGGAAAATAACCAGAGAAAGAAAAAAGAGTTTTTGGGTGTTTTCTAATTTCTATAGGGAAGGGTCGGAGGGGGCACCTAGGGTTGTGAGAGGAAAGTTATTAGGAGAGTGTTTTGATGTGTTAATGTTCAAAAGATTGCCAAAAATTTCTTATTCCCAACTTATGTGTTAACTGGCTACTAAAAGAGGACAAGTAAGACCCATGATGGTGGGTTGATGCATGATAAACATTATCAAGTCACGTCTTATGGTCGAGGACTTTTATCCAAACATATGTAGCAATTTCCAAAGCGATTTTGCACCCTAAACCCAAATTACATGCCATAACGCAACCAAACAAGCTCATATCACCACCCAACACTTACCAGAGGGAGAGGTAAAGTGATATGTTAAATAAAAGTGTTTTGAAAAATTGGATCAGCATGTGATCGGTTGACTCGAGATGGTCTGGCTTTGAGCGAAAAAATGAGATTTAAAAATCAATTAATTAACAATCGCACAAATCGATAAAAAAAGGTGAACCTCCTAAATCGATGAGGGTTCACGATCCTGACAGTCAAGAAGTCTTTCCTTGCACAATGAGCTTCCAAACCACTACCATCATGAACCACCGCACCAACGTGTCTTCTAGTCTATAAATTGATGGAAGATAATTCTAGTATAAATGGGAAATAGTATCATTTGTGAATCATAGAAGAAAATTGTTAGTAAAGTGCCTTTTTTCTCTTGACAATTCTTTCTATCTTCTCCTATTCTCTCTTACTCTCTAATTCTCAAATTATTCACGTACCAAAATGGTGCTTTTATTGAAAGGTTCTTCCATTCCATTGAAAGAACCACTCACTTTAGAAGAGAAATTACCAGTGTTTGATGGGATCGAAGGTTATTGGTGGACAATTTGTGATGGCAGGATCTAGAATGCTAGAGGAACCCAGTAGGGGCAAAGAATTGTTTCATCAGACAAGCTCTGAAATGGTTTCGACTATGGAGGCGGCGCAATCCAACTGTGAAATGGATGATCTTCGAGATCACATTTCTCTACTACTATCAACCAAATTTCCGGCACGTCTTACCAGAAATTTTCCAGAACAAAGTCTCATATTTGGACCTTGAATGGGAAGAAGAGAATTTACAATGCGAGCAAACCATATATCCAACATCATAAAAAATTCAACCAGCCAAATTTCAACAACAAAATCAGATATCAGAAGCAACAACTACACAATTTTAACAATTACAGAGATCAACAATAACAATTCCAGAAACAAGAAGAATTTCAGATTGGGGAGTAGAAATTACATATTAGAAACGATGGATCCACAACAACAATTCAGAAATTCTAAAGGATCAAGATTTGAATAGAGCCCTCGTAGATCTGAGAAGTGGAGCTGGCTCTTCGAGTGGCAGCTATCGAGATCTGAACGCAACAGATCCATTCACGACGACAAACCTTGTAGGAAAGGAGGAAGCCAGCCGCGATGGAGAACCACCACCACCAGAAGAGAATGGCGGCACAAAGAAACCTTCAGATCTGGAATCAAATGATCTTGATGCTTTGGCAGTAGAGGAAACGACAATGATTGCGTCGTGGTTTCTCAGAGAAGAACAAAGGCCGGCGATAACTCATGTTCAGTCACCGACGGTCCCAAGCGAACAACTCGCGGTAATGGTTCCTCATGCGGAGAAGATGGATGTTGCCGCCAGAGACATTCCTAGGCACAAGCAAGTTCCAACATTGGCGTTCCAAGGCGCGGCGATGGCGGTTGAAAAAATGACGAGGCAGATCGAGGTCGACGACGGCACATGCGATGGTGAGCTTCCTCTTGCACGTGACGGCGATGCTCCTCAAGTCCACGGTGATTGGCGCATTCCCCGGTCCTACAAAGGGCACGCTTTGTGGTCAAGGTCGAACAACCATGGCGATCTTTGCCATGGGTTTACAAGAGAAGGTACTGGAATGGCAAGGGGACTGATGCAACACTAGGGCTCTATGGGCAAGAGATGGGTTCTACATTTTTGGGCCTAGCCCGATTTGATCAAAGGGAAGCAAAAGTGAGGGCAAGAGCTTGGCAGACTCATGAAAACCATTTTATGAACTTCATTAGCCAAGCCCAACTAGGTGCCCAATTAGGCAGTGGGACTCTGGTGGATTTTCTATGTATGTGATAGGTTATTTCGTAATCCCAATTATTTATTTTTTAAAAAAAATTTATAAATGTAATTAGGAATTTAATTGTTGTCTTTTTTTTTCTAACAGTCTTCATGGCAAAGTTGATTTGAAGGAGAGGATAATGATGAAAAATATTTCTAATATAAATAAGGAATGATGTCATTTGTAAATCATAGAAGAAAATTATTAGTAAAATACCTATTTTCTCTTATCAATTCTCTCTATCTTCTCTTACTCTCTTATTCTCTGATTCTCAAATTATTCACGCACTACAAATGTCCTCGCACAATAGCTTCTCACTATGACAATCGTTGCGCCTCATTCTCAATCATGTTGTGCAAACCTTCATTGCTGCTGTTGTCGAACAGCCACACCTCCGCTATTGTGGCATAGTGGCACTCCATGGTCGCTGTTAGACATTCTCCCTGCTATTCCGCAATCACCAAACCCTAAACCCTAAACCCTCAAACCCCTATTTTTTATTTTCAACGCCTATTTACTAGTAAAAGTCAGCTCGCCCTTTTTTTTTTGTGTTCCTTCCTTTGGTGGACTTCTGTGTTCTTCTTTTAGTTTTATTTGTCATTATCTTTTTGCTACAAATTACTTTAGATTATTATTATTTGCATGATATTATATAATTATATATTTAATGCAATGTTTTTTTATGTTTCAAAAATAGTTTTATCATATTAAATATATTATTTCTAATTTTTATTTATTTTATAGTATATATATATTTTTTATTATATTCTAGTTAATTCTCTAGTTAAACCGGTTGAACCAATAAGCTCTAATTAGTAATCTGATTTGATATGGAGTCCATTTTTCAAAACCTTTTTAAATATTGTTTGGCCAAGAAGCCAGTACATCTATTATCTTATTGGAAGACATGGTTAGCGAGGTGTTGTCCTAGATCTTCGCAAGTTGTAAACTTAATTTAAAAATTTATCGTCACAAGCGGTAATTAATAAAATATTTGATGATAAATTTGAGTATAGAAAATGTAGGTGCAAATGATCAATATGATCATTTGTTTCTTGTATAAATCTTTAAACCCTAAACTCCAAACTTCTGTTTGTTTTTTTCTTCTTCATATGTAATTAAATTAAGATGAATCGAAGCCTTTATGAAAGAATTCTTTAAAAATATGATAATGTCTGTCATCATTTTTATTATTATCAGAAACTATTCTTTTGATTTTAAAATTTTACATGCTAGCAAAAAATTTTCAAATTTTCATGTGAAGTAAAATTTAAATCATCAATCTACAACATAATCTTATTATTTATCCAGATTATTTTATTTAATTTGTTTTTCTTTAAGAGTTCAGCTTAATGTATTTCATAAAAATGTAAATTTTAACATTAAATTTAGTTTAATTTTAAAAGAAAATGAAAGTCATTTACGAGTAATGAATAAAAAATTATTAAATACCAGTGATATATAGACTAAGTGAATTGACAATAGATACGTCATGTATTAAATATAATTTATAATTGGAAAATTTATGCAATCTATAACAAAAGTTATTGTGACTACATGAGTGATGATAGATTAAGCAATTGACAATACATATATTGAATATATTTTGTAATTAACAAATGTTACGCAACTCATATCAACATTGCGTACAAGAAGAAATAAAACTAATTATATAATGAATGCACAAAATCCTCAACTTGTAACTCGTTTATATGTTGAGGATACATATTACACAGAGTTTGTACTGTTAGTGTGGTAAAACTCACATTTTTGTTTTTTTTTTTCAAATTACCAAATTGTAAATGACCAATATTTACATCTCTCCCTTCTTGTGCCCCTTTGATGATCAAAGCAACGTTGCAAGTAGTGCCTGAATAAGAGGAAAAACCACCTCTATTTTAGCACAGAAGGTTAAAATTCAAATAATTACGATGTGTATACAAGGATACTGCCAACTCAGATTGCAGATTTTTCTCGTGGAGTTTCAAGAAACGACACCTCCGCTCCTGCTTTTCCTAACACTTCTAGTAACTGAACTCTGAGGATACCAAGACATATTAAAAAACGAATAAACAAATAAAAACACAGCTACATGGAATCAATGAAGCCGATAGAAACACATGATGTAGTCAAAGAACGCTCAAAGAGTGGATTGAATTAAAAACAATTCTTTCAATTAAGGACACATATAAAAAAGGTAGACTTAATCATTCATAGCATCTCACTCAAATTTCTACCTACATTTTTTCTTTTCAAATTAGGTAAAACATGACGGAAAAACAAGAACATTGATCATGACATTTAACTTGTAGGAGTCTTTCTTCAAGAACTTCAGTTATAATTTGCTTTCTAAGTTCTAACCCAGAATCCACTCCCCACGAATCCAATCTTGGTGAGCCCTAATCAGGGATGAAGGGTATACAAACTCATCGTTAGATGTAGCAAAATACACTGAGTATTGAGAACCCGCTTTGCCAATGATCTCTCCAACCCACCAACCATCATTATGAAAAGCATCAACCTTTTGGTGGAGTGAAAACTCACTAGTGCGAACTAGAGGCGGGGAAGGACGAAGCTCCCTAAGGTTTACAGTCTCAATGAGAGGCTTGGACTCGCTATCATCAACCAGATTCTTATAACGCACCATGTAGCGCCCATTGTCAACGTACGAGACAATGGTGGCCTCGTAGTAAGAACCAAAAAACCCTTCTTCTTTACCACGCACCTCCACCTTGTCCCCACTACGGAAATTGACCCTTCTCATTGGTGGACGCATGGCTGCAGAAGAGTCTTGAAAGTTTGTATGCTACTAGGACTGTGAAGATAGATAAGGGATTCTATGTAATTTTTGTTTGACTCTGGAGACTTATGTAGTTGAAAGCGGTGGTGTATTTCTTGGTTTTTGTCATATTTTGATTTAATTTTAATACATTTTTAGCATAAAAGTATTTTATACATATATTAAATTATGTATTATTATATCATTAAAAGAGTATGACTGCATATTTACTGCCTCAAAAGTATCATGTGTACATTCTTTTTTAATGAAATTGGATAAATGACCTTGTAGTTTTGAAAACTTTTCTCCAATAATATAAAATAGGTAACTTTTAATTGTTTCTATGAATGTTTTTAATATTATATTTATCTTTTTTTTTTGTCTTGGGTTTTAAGTTGTTTGATGTATTTTGTCTAAATTATGACCCAAATCTATGTATTTAGAAACGTGACTAATTTCCTTTTCAAAATTCAAATATGTGATAATTTTATAATTAAACAATAACCTTTTTTGTTCATACTTTTAATAATAAAGGGATTGATTTATTGGTTACAATTCATTTTATATCCAAATTATATTAAATAAAAATATATTACTATTATAATTTTATCATTGATCAGTCATTTAAATATTAAGAAAAATAATCATGCATGCAAAAGTATTTAGAAAAATAATCATGCATGCAAAAGTATTTAGAAAAATAGGAAAGAATATTATAGTAAATAAATATCATTAATGAAGTAAATATTGAAAACTAAAAATAATAAAATAGAAGCATCTTATTACTTATTTAATTAGACATTGGAACGTAAATACAATAATCTAAATATTTTTAATTTATACTCTAATTGTAAATCATCTTTAAACTCTTCTTAACTTACCATTGTATATAATCATGATCTATATACATACATACATATATATGATTTATTTAAAAAAATATTTAATTTTATTTATCTTCATAAAAAATATAAAATATAAAATGACAAACACAGACTACAGATAATAAATCTATAATAGTTGTATTTTTCATTCAAATATTTAATTATATTATTATTATCATGGTTAACCTTAAATAGTTAACAAATTAAAATATATTTAGTATTTTGTCCTTTGTTATATTTTTATGGGAAACTTTTCTTACATTTATTTAAACATTTGAACAAATGATAATAGCAGTAACTAATAGCAGCAATACCGAGATATATTTGGAAAAATGGGATATCATTGTTTATTTTTAAATGCCTCTAAGTTATTTTAAACCTAAAATAAGTTCATCCAAAATTTCAAACACAAGGTTATTTTGAGAAAAATGAATTATGACCAAAGCCATCAACTTATTTTATTATTTGTATAAAGTACGGAAAATTGGAATTGCTATTTTTGTCAAAATTCATTATTCTCAAATTTTCATTATAATAGTATGTTTGTCCACGGTTTTGAAAACCGGGCCGAACCGGTCGGTCGGACTGGTTGAACCAGAAACCGGCCTGTTGTCCGGTCCGGGTTGAACTTGAAAACCGCCTTGTAAAAAATCGCTCAAAAATCGCTGGGAACTGGCCGGGAATTGGTAAACTGGGCAAACCAACCCGGCCAAAAAACCGGTTTGAACCTTTTTTTTTGTAAAAAAATGCAAAATTGCATATTTTGGGTTTTTTTTTAAAAAAAAGCCTAAAATATCATATTTCCTATTTTTTTTCCTTTTCTAATATGGAAAGTAGTAACTTGAGTGATTTGATCAATATGAATAATGTTTATTTTGATTAAGAGTTGAATTATGTTATATTCTATGATTTTTTTGATACCTAATTTAATTTTTGGTTATTTTATGACATATATTTTATTTTATATTTTTATATAAATATATGTTTTATTATATACCGGTTATATTTCGGTTGGACCCCCAATTGAACCAGTTGAACCTCTGAACCCTTACCCCGATTGGTTCGATATTCGGTCTAGTTTTTAGAACCTTGTGTTTGTCATGACTAAAATGAGTTTTTTCTTTGACCTAAATTTATTTAAAAACTATGCTACTGTAATTGCCAGTTTTAATAATATGTTCAATTTTAAAATTTAAAAATATGCCAATAAATAATTTCTTATTATTCACTCATGTAAATATTTTAAGATAAATATAATTAGTTAAACTAGCCTATTCTCGGATATTATATATATTTATCTTTGTATGCATTTTGAATTTTATTGAATAATTATAATGCCATGACCCAATGTATAGGTCGAAATTGCCGAGTAGGCTACATCTTTAACCAGGCAGGCCTAATGTCATCGCTTTATTACCATAGACATGAGTTACCAACTTTACTCCAAAGTTATGAGAATTTCCCTTAAAAATATGACATTTCCCACATCCTTGATAACTTGTATACATCATTTGCAAAATTCCAACCATCAAAAGTGTCACCATCATACACTATGAGCTCATTTGGCATGCCTAATAGAATAAGAGTTGATATTATAAGACCTAATAGGATAAGACCTCATAGTATGATGCCTCAGGTCCATGTGTCATGAGCTAAGCCTAGTATAGCCTTAAGGTACCTCAAAACCCACTCAGATGGTGGGATAACCCCCCAAAATGCAGAACTTGGACCCTTTGTTGTAACAACCTAATATTTAACTCGACACGCCTATGATGCATTTAAGTTAATTATTAGTTATTACTCTTTTGTTTCAGTTTTTAACTCAAAACTCCTTGAAAATACTTTAGTGAAAATACGGGTAAATTTTTTTTTTTTTTACACTTAAATACCAAAACATGAGCCATGCATACTAAGTATCTAACGTCATTTATCTTACCTGTATAAGAGAGATGTTAGAAACAAATAACAGGTAAATACATAATACAACCATGGCATAACATAACTCAAATAATGATAACATATCCATAACTGTATCATAATAGTGATGTCCTATGAACATAAGGACATTAACATATATCCATCAATAGAATATAAATTGATAAATGAAATACGATCACTCTAAAGGCAATATCCAAAGGGAAATTATCTCTGTAGCTCCTCGTCTAGTCTCAAGGTAAATCACGAGCTACACCATCATTCATGTCTGGAGACGACACGGAAAAGGAAAGGGATGAGAAACTTATACAAGAATCTCAATAGGGCTTCCCGACTCTAACACAAGTGTCATCATCATCGTCTCCAGGAACCTCGGGTTTAATTATAAAAATGGTGGACATATATATAAGGTTTATTTATTAAGTTCTAAATACCATTAGCCGAGACCCGTATCTTTTAACATGAATCTTAATGTCATATATGCAACATACTAGTCATGAATGCATGTCAATATCATATACAAAATATCATAGAATTCATAAAATAATGCATATGATATAAAAAACATCATGATCATCATTCTTATAGGTGACTTAAATTTCTTATTCTCTTTTCCTTGGGGCCGCCCTATATTCTCTCTTTTCTCGAGAGTTCTAGGTTATGAGCTCATACCTCACTAGTCGTCACTAGTGTAATCTTATCCCTCTTGATAAGTTAAATTTCCGACTCTTAAGGTACGAGATAGGGGGCATTAGGATCACCTTTCATAACCTTTAATTCGGGGAATCCAAAGGATCACTTCCTATTTGGATCACCTCTCATAACCTTTAATTCAGGGAGTCTAGAGGATCATTTCCATGTGTTTTATGTCACCTTTAATCTTGACATGATATATGAGATGCAAACATAAATAACTTCATCATTTCAATATTTCATGCTCATAAACTTCATGAACTTATGCATCTCAATGAATCAAACATAACCATAACATGCCGTAATTTAAATCATATAAACGTGCATCATATTTCATTGCATATATCCATAAGCCATATAAATTTCAACACATGAAGATAGCCTTCACGAAATATCAATCACATTCATCTAATCAAATTTATCAATATTTACGCTTAAGCCCCAAAGGGGTCAAAACGTAAATACCTCTTTTTAACACATTCTCACAAACTAGAGATCTTTAACATTAACCAATACTTTCAAAAGACATAACTACTAGAACCATATAAAACTCATCATAAAAACCTTTTAGGGCTATTGATCAAATTTTAACATACTTTAGGGGTTAAAGTGTAGAATCGCTTGTTTTTAATATTTAACAATAACCAAAATTTCTAAAACTTTATCTAAACTTTATAAATGGTATTTTGGACTCATGGACACATTAAACATCATTAGTAGCTCTAAATAAAATCATTTGGCTAAAATGACATAATTGATGGTTTAAAACACAACTTTCCGCATTTTGCAATACGGCCCAAAATAACATTTGTAATTACCCTTTTATGCATCTATGATACCAAAAACAATTTTTACATCAAATATAAGTAATTCCTAAGTGTGTGAACAATGTGAACAGCCTTAAACAACCCTTGAACAGAATCAGAAAATTAGTCTCCTTAAAACTTCATAAAATCACAATTTTATTCCTTTCTAGTTACTAGACTTTCCTAAAATGTTAAGAACAATTTTATGACAATTATTAGTGATCCTCAAGTATGTGAATAGAAATAAACAGTAGTGAACAGTGATGAATAGGGCCAAACAATGATCAGAAAAATTAGTATTCTAAAAGCTTCATAAGAACACAATCTTGATCCTTTTTAGTTACTAGTTTTTCCTAAAACACTAAAAACAATTTTACAACAATTATTAGTGATTTAAACTCATCTAAACATTCTGAATCAGTAACCATTCCAATTTCTAAAAGATTAGATCGGAATTCTAAAACTTTAGCATTTAAAATCACGAGAAAAATCATATTCTTAATTCTTTGCAATTTCTAGGTCTTTAAAAATTTCTTTGTACAACTTTAAAGACAAGATTATACCTAAAAATAAAATACAACAAGCTTTAAATCAGAATCATACAAGAGCCAAAAATAAATAGATGAGAAGTGTCCATGATCAAAATTGCCATTTAAGATAAAAGAAGTAAATCTTGAACTTTAGAATTTAAGTGATGACTAGAATCATAAACTTGTCTTGTAACCTTATTATTATCATTATAAGGTGATAACTTGGAAATATAAATATGAAATGCAAGGCTTGAAATATAAATATAAAGATGCAAATTCATTCTTAGATCTTTATGATTTAGGTGATAACTTGAAATGTAAATATGAGTATACAAGTTCATATTATTATCTTCAAGAATTAAAATGATAACTTGAAATATAAATATGATTATGCAAAGCTTGAAATATAAATATAAAGATGCAAATTTATTCTTAGATCTTTATGATTTAGGTGATAACTTGAAATGTAAATATGAGTATGCAAGTTCATATTATTATCTTCAAGAATTAAAGTGATAACTTGAAATATAAATATGATTATGCAAAGCTTGAAATATAAATATAATGTGCAAGAACTTGAAACATAAATATGGATGCTAGTTCATTTTTATATCTTGTTAAGCTTAAAACTCAAAACTTAGTAATTCCTCTATTAATCTTTTAACATCAAGAATTAAACCTTGGGCTTTAGAGGTCATTTAAATTATGGATTCACAACCACCACCATGATTCCTCATCATCAAGCCATGGTCATTATCAAATCATAAAAACCGGAATTATAAAGGAAGAACAAAGAAAGAACATGAAGTAAAATCCCTACCAAGTTGTTTCTTGTTATCAAAAGATAATGCTTGATCTTTAGAGAAGTTAGAAGAAGAAAATATGTCCTTGATATGCCCTTGAATTTCGGCCAAAATTAGAGCAAATGGAGGGAGGATTTTTCTTGTGTTTGATAATGGAAAGGTTATGTGTTTAAGAGTTGATTTATGGTTGGAATGTGTATACTTGAGGTTTAGAACTTGATTAGAGGTTAGGAATGGAGTCTCTTGAGTGTAAATGAGGAAGAAGAAGAAAGCTTGAAGTATTGAGAAAATTAGAGAACTTTGAGCAAACTTTGAGTAAGAAAACTATCAAGTAAGAAAATGCTAAGGCTAGGAATGTTTATGTGTGCATGTAGGCAATGGAAGAACTCATATTTATAGGCCAAGGAGGGCTGTATGGTAGCTGCCTTGTGGCTGGAAAAATGGAGTTTTTAGATCATTTTTCAATTAAAGAAAACATGGAAAAAAGAATGCTTTTATTCTTGTAATAATTTGGTTTATGCATAATGGATGAAAACACTAAAATATGATGCTAATGGGAGACATTGTTGCTGATCATATCATGACTGAAATGGGTAGGTTTTCTTTTCAATAAACATAGCCAAAAATAATGCAAAAGAAAGCTAAAGGTATGGTGTAACACCCTAGTAATTAACCAGATACACCTAGGTTGAATCTGATTAATGACTAGACTTTACTCCTTGCTTTGGTTCTTTCTTCATAATTTGAAAATACTTAGTGAAATTACGAGCCATTTTTTTTTTAACACATAATTGAAAACGTGAGCCGAGTACAACGTGAACGAGTAAGCGGAGTATAATAAGACGTTTAAGAATATATCACATCATATTACTTTGGCTCCATCATATAACATCCATAAGCACATTATAGCATATATTTACATATAATAACCTCACTCAAAGGGTGGGTTATGTTCATACATCATTGTCTTATGCAAACCCATAAAAGAAAATATACATAAGGAAATACATGCCCCTAAACTAGATAACTCCATAAGCCAGGAAGGTTATCCTAAAACTAGGGTGCATGATCACACATAAATCTACTAAGCACCTTCTATGGCCACTGTCCTGGAAATGGGGGAATAAATCCGATCCACTGATGAGCTCCCTCGGGAGGGGACACACGAGATGCACCAGGCTGGGGTCGCATGGACGACCTTCTTGCTAACCTTGGTTGAACAACTGTTTCCTCACTACCCTCTCTTACACGTGTGGGAGTAGGAGCAGAGCTCTCAGAATATACATGAGTAGGAGTGTCCTCTGAAGGATCAGTTTCAGAATATCTCATCTTGGGAACATCCTCTGAAAATCCATGGACAGCAGATGAAGCGGGATAAGAACGTAACATCCTTTCATCAAGTGGTCGTGCATGTTCGAAAACCATTTCATCGCCATAGGGAGAAGTAGGAGAAAATCGATAACTAGGGACAGGATGTGCAAATGGACGACCTATGTAAATAAAAACACGAACTGCGCAGCTCCCTTCAAAATGATACGAGCGATGCACCGGATCATAGTGAAATTCCCAAGTAGGGGTATCAACGAACAGGACGAATGCCACCATCTGAATCTGGAGACAATGACGGAAATAAAGAAAAGGGAGTGAGAATCTTGCTAAAGAATTCTCAGTAGGGTACCTCCTTCTCTGATGTCATCATCAAAGTCCCCAGGAACCTCGGGATTATTCTAAAATAGTGAGCATGCAAAGATTCATTTTAAGTTCGGACAAATACTTAACCGAGGTTCGTCAATTTTTAATCATGCGTCTTATAATGCATCATAATCTTAACATGTCATATTTACAATGAACTTTTCCTTTATCGTTACATCATATTCCTCATCATCATTATCAAATAACATGCATAAAAGAACGTCATATAATATTAGCTACACGTGGACACAGTGCACATTTTTCATTTCTTTAGTGCCTTAGGTGACTTAAAATCTTATCATCATCATTATTTTCCTTGGGCCACCCTATACTCCACCCTTTTGGGAGTAATTTAGGTTATGAGCTCATACTTTACTAGTCGTCACTAGCATATACTTATCCCTTTTGATAAGCTAAAGTCCCGACTCTACCCTTTTGAGAGAACGGGTTAGGGGGCTAAAATCACCTTTTCACCACCTATAGTCTGATGGTTCCAAAGGATCATTTTCTTATAAGTTTAAGTCACCATTAAATCTTTGCATGTTATATCACAATACAATTCATAAACATCATACCATTTTCTCATTTATAGTCTTAAGCTAGAATAATATATATCAACTGTAATCATGCATATGGGAGATTCCTAGGAAAGAGAGGTGGGTCACAATGGACACGCTTAAATACCAAGTCTTTCCTTAGCCAGAACCTTTCCAAATTACACTTTTACAATGATACACTTTCTTCTAGCAACAAAGGTAAATTTTACATAATAAAGAACATTTCATGTATAAGCATTCTCATTATTTGCCACAGCAACTATAACATGCAAGCCAGGAAATCATTCAATGATATCAAGTACTTAATAAGCATCCAATCCTTACATAGAATTATCAATTATAGAACTAATTAGTTACTAAACCAATTATGAATCATTCTCCTAACAATAAAACCATAATTATCACAACTTCAAACATATCAAATCATTATCACACATTGATACTAAACTCAGATCAGTGGCCGAATCATGAACCTCATGCAATTACATAGAATCATATTTTAAGTGCATATAAAATACTAGTTCCCCGTAAAATCCTTGCAAAGCCGTAAAACTCATTTAGAAACCAGTTCTTTTGTCAAATTTGGGAGGATCTTCACAATTAAAATTCTCACTTAAGATAAAAGGAGTAAGTCTTGAGCTTTAGAGATTTAGGTGACATCTTAGAATTATAAACATGCTATGCAACCTTATTTTAATCTTATCTTTATAAGGCGATAGCTTGGAATTATAAACATGATATGCAATTCCATTTCTTTATTTTTAAGATTTAAGGTGATGACTTGAAAATTAAACATGATGCAAGAACTTGAAATATAACATGATACAAGAAACTGGAGCGGCAGTAATCCGCACAGGACCAGTAGAGGGAAAAGAGATTATTAAGAAACCGGAGTGGCGGTAGTCCGCACAGGACCAATAGAGGGAGAAGAAAATATTAAGAAACCGGAGCGGCGGTAGTCCGCACAGGACCAGTAGAGGGAGAAGAGAATTATTATTACATCTTTTTAAGCTCTAATCTCAAGACTTTTTAAAGAATAAATTATTTAACTCCAATAATCATATTTCTTTGCTTGTGATACATGGGCAAGTCTTTGAGCTCTAGGATCTTTAGGTGATGGCATAAAATAAACATGCCATGCGTTGATTCTTTTAGCCATTATAAAATATAGTGAGAGCATAAATTAAATATGAGATGCAACCTCTTTATTATCTTGAAAGATTAAGTGATGACTTGAAACATAAACATGAAATACAAGCTTGGAATTTAAACATGAGAAATGCAAGTTCATTTATTCATTCTTGAAAATTTAGTGATGACATAGAAGGTAAACATGGTTATGCAAAGCATAAACTTAATCATGGATGAAAATTCATTTTGTTTCTTTACTAGAGCTCCTTCAAGACTTTAAAAGAATTATAAATTCAACCCAACACATATCTTAACAAGAATTAAAACATAAGAGGAAAATACATCTTTCAAGTTCTAAACTAAAAATCTTTGTTTTAGCATCATAAAGCATTATTCTTTAAAGTTTTGCATCAAGTGGAATTTTCAAGCTTTAGAGGCCTAACTTGTGATGGATTTACAACCCACCCTCAAGGTCCTCATCATCAAGCCATCATCTTAGTTCCACCTAAGCCATATGACTTAATTGGTTAAAGAAAAATTGAAGAGGAAAACCGAAATGGAAAGTTAAGGTAAGTTCATAATTTTATCATTTTGAGCTAAAAACACAACTCCTCAAAGCATAGAAATAAATTTAGAAACTACTCCCTACCTAATTTGAGTTGAAGAAGAGGAAGAGAACTTGATTTCTTGAAGTGAAATGAAACAAAATCTCCTTGAAAAATTGAAGAAAGAATTCAGCCAAAGAGGAGGAAGAAAGAAAGTTTTTGGTGCTCCTAAAAACTAGTTATGAACCAAGCATTCCAAGACCACTCAAGCAAGCCTATTTATAGAAGATTTTGAGGCTTCTAATTGGCCAAAATGATGAGGTAGTGGACGGAATTTTGCAGGAGAAATAAGGGAGGAAAAATCATTTTAGACAAAGTTGTATGAAATTAAGGAATTATGTCTCTTATGGTGACATTTTGGCATTTTGTTTTAGTGCAACTTTTGGCAATAATTCAGCTGCAAAATGACATCAATAATTTCGTCCATTACAGCCCAAAGAAGTGAAATTTGTGTGTTCCATGCATTATTTAGGTGTAGGCAAGGTATTCATGTAATTTAGAGAATTTACGGTTAAGGGCTTATGTGAATTAGTAAGCAATTTGGGTGTTTTTGAGCAATTTTGGGTTCTAATCAATCTAAATACATAATTTTGACTCTAGATGAATATTTAGAATTTAATAAGCTTTAATTTGAGTCTAATATTGCTTAGGTTTCGGTATACGAATCAAAAATCCCGAAATTCGCAAAACTGCCCAAAAATAGGGGCAAAATCGTACTTTCACTTAAAAATTGCCCGAGGCCACCCGAGCTTAAGCAATGGTTAATCATGGCTTAAAAACACATTTTAAAACATTTTAGTGAGGTTCGGGCTCAGTCGGCACGCACATCGGAGTTAAAACAGCCGCAGGGGCGTTTTGGTCATTTCACGCGTCGGAACTCAAAATTGAGATCCTTCTGCTCTATTAACACACATAACACAAACAATCCCTTATTATCCTAAAAACATCCCCTTGAGAATAGGGGGGCCCACGATCCTCATTTTCTGAGTAAAATAACTTCTGGGGCATTTTGGTCAATTTATACGTACAGAAATTCGGGATTTGCGACTCTCGCATGAATCGTTCCTAACCTCTCTTCTTATGTTATATTCCTTTATTGAGGATTGTTTGGCCTCAAATCTTATGTAATAATTACCTACGGTAATTCGGTAATTTCTAATGACAGTAAAAATTACAGTAAAAATTGGGGCGTTACATTACTTCCCTTCTTAAAAAGAATTTCGCCCCGAAAATTCGTTACTTGAGAACAACTCGGGGTATTGTGCTTTCATGTTTGATTCCAGCTCCCATGTAAGTTCTTCGGTTTCACCCTGTCCCCATGCTACTTTGACGAAGTCTGACCTTGTTCCTTAACCTTAACTCCTCGATCGGCGATTCTCGTGGGTAGTAAGTTAAATGTCGAGTTATCTCTTAATTGTACATGTTACGGCTCTAGTACATGACTCGGTCGATTGATACTTTCTTAGCGAGAGACATGGAAAACATCATGAAGGTTGGATAGACTCGGGGTAGGGCTATACGGTGAGCTCTGAGTCCTACTTTGGTAAAGATTTCAAACTGACCAAGAAATCTGGGGCTCAATTTCTTTACTTTTATTGCTCGGCCTATGCCTGTGGTGGGGGTGATCCTTAGGAACACGTGGTCTCCTTCTTGAAAATCTAGCGGTTTTCGCCGCTTGTCCGCATAGTTTTTTTGTCGACTTTGAGCAGTAAGAACCTTATCCCTAATCTTCTTGATTTGTTCCGTTGTTTCCCTCACAATATCAGGTTCGAGTAAACTTTGCTCTCTGGGTTCATACCAACATAAGGGAGATTGACATTTCCGTCTATAGAGGGCCTCATACGGTGCCATACCGATACTTGCATGATAACTGTTGTTATATGCAAATTCAATCAATGGCAGGTGTAACATCCCCTGCTGCTTTATGGATTGACGACTGTCCCCACAAACCAACACGGGTCTTTTCAGCGTGTTTTGTCCTCACTCGCACGCTTCCTAGGAAAACTTCCCAGGAGGTCACCCATCCCAAAATTGCTCCAAGTCAAGCACACTTAACTGTGGAGTTCTTTCGGTTGGACTCTGAAAAGAAGATGCATCTTGTTGGTATAGGTAGTACAAATCAATTCATATAAGCCCTCCTCAACTGTATAGTCCCATACCTATACAGTCCTAGGATCCCTCTCATTCGGGTGTGTAATCCGTTCATTCATGTACCCCTCCGCTTTCGAAGTCTTCCAGGAGCCGCTCCTTGTCCGTGCCTCCTTGCACCGGCGATCACTCCCCGACTTCGCAATCCTCAGGCGTTACAGCAGGTACTTATCCCAACTTCCTCTTTGATCTAAAACACATGCCCTTAACATATCCTGCAACGTTTGGATAGTTCTTTCAGATTGACCATCTGTTTGGGGGTGATAGGCCGTGCTTAGACACACCTTTGAACCAAACGCCTTTTGAAAGGCTCCCCAAAATCGTGACGTAAACCGCGGATCCCGGTCCGAGATTATCTTCGACAGCACCCCATGTAACCTCACTATCTCCTAAATATATAATTGTGCTAACCTATCCAAGGAATAAGTCACCTTAATAGGTAAAAAGTGGGCTGACTTCGTCAATCGATCCACGATTACCCATATGGTATCATGATTCATTTGGGTCCTCAGTAATCCAGTCACAAAATCCATGGAGATACTATCCCACTTCCACTCAGGGATCGACAGAGGTTGCAGCATTCCAAAGGGTTTTTGGTGTTCAATCTTCACCTTTTGACACACCAAGTACTTACTCACCCATGTGCACACATCTTTCTTCATTCCAGGCCACCAGAACATCTTCTTCAAATCTTGATATATCTTGGTGGCACCAGGATGAAGGGTAAAATGGCTCTTATGGGCTTCTTCCAAAATATCTTTTCGGAGGCCACCACTAGCAGGTACACAAATTCGACCTTTAGACCTCCATAAATCGTCCATTCCTTGGGTAAAACCTATCAACTTTCCTGCCTTCACTGCCCCTAAAGTCTCTTGAAACTCAGCATCGTCCCCTTGAGCTTGAACAATCCTTTCTTTGAACTCACTTGTCACTCTAAGATGACAAGCTCTGATGCCCTTAGCGGTCAAAGTCATTCCTAGGTTTAAGTCCCTAAATTGCTCAATCAATTCAACCTCCTTCACCATCAAACGGGACACTTGTAAGGACTTCCTACTCAAAGCATCAGCTACTACATTAGCTTTACCAGGATGGTAGTTCAATCCAAAATCATAATCTTTCAAGAACTCTATCCATCGCCTTTGCCTCATGTTTAGCTTTTTTTGATCAAAGAGATATTTCAAACTCTTGTGATCGGAAAACACCTCAAACTTAACTCCATATAAATGGTGTCTCCAAATCTTTAGAGCAAACACGACGACGGTAGCTAACTCAAGGTCATGGGTAGGGTAGTTTGCTTCATGTGGCTTGAGTTGTCTTGATGCATAGGCCACCACTTGCCTATCTTGCATCAATACACAACCTAAACCCTTTTTTGAAGCATCACAATACACCTCGAAAGGCACATTGGGGTCAGGTAACACTAAAACAGAGGTCGAGGTTAGCTTGTGTTTTAACTCTTGAAAGCTCTTTTCACACTCCGGCGTCCATGAAAAAAGGGTGTTCTTCCTAGTCAGCTTGGTCAAAGGTAGGGAAATCTGGGAAAATCCCTTGATAAATCGACGGTAATAACCGGCTAAACCCACCTTACTTCAGTTACCGTGGTTGGTCTTTCCCAGTTTACTACCGCTTCTACCTTACTAGGATCTACAACAATTCCTTTCTTAGATACTACATGCCCTAAAAATTGCACCTTATCCAACCAAAACTCACACTTGGAAATCTTGGCATATAGTTTCTTTTCCTTCAAGATCTCCAGTACTATGGTCAGGTGGCATTCATGCTCTTCATGGGTCTTAGAATATATGAGAATGTCATCTATAAAAACAACCACAAACTGATCCAAATAGGGTCGAAAGATCCTATTCATGTAATCCATAAAAATAGCTGGAGCATTGGTTAACCCAAAGGACATTACTGCAAACTCAAAATGGCCGTATCGAGTGCGAAAGGCCGTTTTAGGTATGTCTTCATCTCTCACTCTAATTTGATGGTAGCCTGACCTCAAATCTATCTTAGAAAACACTACTGCACCTTTCAGTTGGTCCATCAAATCATCGATCCTAGGCAGAGGATACTTGTTTTTCACCGTTACTTTATTCAATTGCCTATAATCTACACACATCCTCATACTCCCATCCTTTTTCTTTACAAACAACACAAGGGCTCCCCAAGGTGATGCACTAGGCCTAACAAACTTTTTCTCCAATAAATCTTCCAATTGACTTTTTAACTTGGTCAATTCTAATGGGGACATCCTGTATGGGGCTATGGATATAGGTCCCGCACCCGGAAGCAATTCTATGGAAAACTCTATCTCTTTCTTGGGGGGAAACTCTGGTATCTCATCCGAAATACTTCGGGATAATTTCTTACTATTGGTATCTCATCGATACTTTGCTCAAAGTCTACATCACTAGTAGCTAAGAAAATGTAACCTTTACTCTCACCCTTACCACAGTCCATTTCCACAGCAGTTATGTAAAGACTTATGGGTTTCTTAGGTTCAATAGGAACAGGAAGAAAAGTGATGGTTTTCTCATATGAGTTTAACGATACACGGTTGGCCTCAAGCCAATCCATGCCAAGAATCACATCTAAACCTCGCATGGGTAAGGAAATAAGATCTAAAACAAAGGATCTATTATCTATAATAAAACTACAATCTAAACAACATTTACAAGTCCTAACAGGTTTCCAGTCGGGGTAGAAACAATAAGGTCAAAAGGAAGCTCAGTCATAGGTAAATTAAGGCTTTTAACACATGAATGGGAGATAAAAGAATGAGAAGCGCCAGAATCATATAGTACAATTAAGTCTTTACCATGCATATTACCCTTACCTTCCACGAGATTTCGTGACTTCGTTGTTTCTTCAGCATTAACAGTAAATACCCTTCCCTGGTATTGCGGCTTGGGATTGGGGGTTGGCGGGTTCCTTTCCGTGCATTCTCGGGAGTAATGACCTGGTTTTCCACACCGATAGCACATGTTTGTTCCGGCTCGACATGGCATGCTCCCATGATTCTTGCCGCACTTGGGACATTCCATGGATGGCACAGGCCATGGAGGTACTGCTGGACCTCTTTGTGGTGCTTTCCCTTTATTGTTGTTATTGTTGTTGTTGCGATTGTTACTGGGGTTATTATTGTAGCGGTTGTTATTATAGCGGTTGTTGTTGTTTGGCCTTCCTTGTTGAAAATTTCTTTGTGTCCCTTGTGGTCTTGATTGAGGGGGAAATGGAGGTCGATTCTGTCTCTTGAACTGCTGACCTTGAGGTGTCAACTTTTTAGTAATATTATCTGACTTTGGGGTGTTTAGTTTTCTCTGACCTTCTTCAATAATCTGACATTTGTTAACTAGGGTAGAGAAATCCCTAATCTCCAAATGTGCAACTGCCATATTAAGTTCCGCCTTCAACCCGGACTCGTATTTAATGCATTTCCAGTACTCATCAGGATTTCCTTGGTACATTCTTGAGAACTTAATGAGTTCTTCAAATCTGGCGATGTCTTGGGCCACATTCATATTCCCCTGGACCAGTAGCATGAATTCAATGTCCTTGGCATTTCTAACTGACTCTGGAAAGTACTTCTCATAAAAATGGACCTTGAATAGTTCATAATCAATGTCCACGTCGGTCGTCTCCAGGAGTCTTCGAACACCTGTTCACCAGAAACTGGCATCACCTTCAAGCATATGAGTAGCGAAGGTGACCTTTTGCTCCTCCGTGCATGGGACTACAGCAAAGACCTTCTCAATATTCTGAATCCATTCATCTGCAATATTTGGATTCAGGGTCCCCTTGAAAACTGGTGGGTTCGCCATACGAAACTCCCCGAAACAGGCATGTTCAGGAATCTCATGTCCTTGATTCATATTAGCTTGACGATCCTGATCCATTCGTTCCATCATCATTCTCATGGTTCTTGCTACGTCGCGGAGTGCTTCGGCTGTCTTGTTGTCTTGATTATTCTGTGTTGCGCTCCTAGTCTGTTGTCGACGTGCCATTGGTCCCTATACACGTAAAAACAAAGAACACTGAGGTGATCAGGCCCAATTTCCATGCAAAGTGAGCAAGTTACCATGGCACTTTCAACATATAGTAGTCATGTATTTCTAATCCTCAAGCTCATCCTAGTGATAAACATCTACACATGATGTCACTAACGTATTATGCTTTAGAAGCATAGCCAGTCCAATCCTCAGGCTCCATGAGAATTGAACTGCTCTGATACCAAAATGTAACACCCTAGTAATTAACCAGATACACCTAGGTTGAATCTGATTAATGACTAGACTTTACTCCTTGCTTTGGTTCTTTCTTCATAATTTGAAAATACTTAGTGAAATTACGAGCCATTTTTTTTAACACATAATTGAAAACGTGAGCCGAGTACAACGTGAACGAGTAAGCGGAGTAGAATAAGACGTTTAAGAATATACCACATCATATTACTTTAGCTCCATCATATAACATCCATAAGCACATTATAGCATATATTTACATATAATAACCTCACTCAAAGGGTGGGTCATGTTCATACATCATTGTCTTATGCAAACCCATAAAAGAAAATATACATAAGGAAATACATGCCCCTAAACTAGATAACTCCATAAGCCAGGAAGGTTATCCTAAAACTAGGGTGCATGATCATACATAAATCTACTAAGAACCCTCTATGGCCATTGTCCTGGAAATGGGGGAATAAATCCGATCCACTGATGAGCTCCCTCGGGAGGGGACACACGAGATGCACCAGGCTGGGGTCACATGGACGGCCTTCTTGCTAACCTCGGCTGAACAACTGTTTCCTCACTACCCTCTCTTACACGTGTGGGAGTAGGAGCAGAGCTCTCAGAATATACATGAGTAGGAGTGTCCTCTGAAGGATCAGTTTCAGAATATCTCATCTCGAGAACATACTCTGGAAATCCATGGACAGCAGATGAAGCGGGATAAGAACGTAACATCCTTTCATCAAGTGGTCGTGCATGTTCGAAAACCATTTCATCGCCATAGGGAGAAGTAGGAGAAAATCGATAACTAGGGACAGGATGTGCAAATGGACGACCTATGTAAATAAAAACACGACTGCAAGACCTCCCTTCAAAATGATACGAGCGATGCACCGGATCATAGTGAAATTCCCAAGTAGGGGTATCAACGAATAGGACGAATGTCGCCATCTGAATCTGGAGACAATGACGGAAATAAAGAAAAGGGAGTGAGAATCTTGCTAATGAATTCTCAGTAGGGTACCTCATTCTACAGTGTCATCATCAAAGTCCCTAGGAACCTCGGGATTATTCTAAAATAGTGAGCATGCAAAGATTCATTTTAAGTTCGGACAAATACTTAACCGAGGTTCGTCAATTTTTAATCATGCGTCTTATAATGTATCATAATCTTAATATGTCATATTTACAATGAACTTTTCCTTTATCATTACATCATATTCCTCATCATCATTATCAAATAACATGCATAAAAGAACGTCATATAATATTAGCTACACGTGGACACAGTGCACATTTTTCATTTCTTTAGTGCCTTAGGTGACTTAAAATCTTATCATCATCATTATTTTCCATGGGCCACCATATACTCCACCCTTTTGGGAGTAATTTAGGTTATGAGCTCATACTTTACTAGTCATCACTAGCATATACTTATCCCTTTTGATAAGCTAAAGTCCCGACTCTACCTTTTTGAGAGAACGGGTTAGGGGGCTAAAATCACCTTTTCACCACCTATAGTCTGATGGTTCCAAAGGATCATTTTCTTATAAGTTTAAGTCACCATTAAATCTTTGCATGTTATATCACAATACAATTCATAAACATCATACCATTTTCTCATTTATAGTCTTAAGCTAGAATAATATATATCAACTGTAATCATGCATATGGGAGATTCCCAGGAAAGAGAGGTGGGTCACAATGGACACGCTTAAATACCAAGTCTTTCCTTAGCCAGAACCTTTCCAAATTACATTTTTACAATGATACACTTTCTTCTAGCAACAAAGGTAAATTTTACATAATAAAGAATATTTCATGCATAAGCATTCTAATTATTTGCAACAGCAACTATAACATGCAAGCCATGAAATCATTCAATGATATCAAGTACTTAATAAGCATCCAATCCTTACATAGAATTATTAATTATAGAACTAATTAGTTACTAAACCAGTTATGAATCATTCTCCTAATAATAAAACCATAATTATCATAACTTCAAACATATCAAATCATTATCACACATTGATACTAAACTCAGATCAGTGGCCGAATCATGAACCTCATGCAATTACATAGAATCGTATTTTAAGTGCATATAAAATACTAGTTCCCCGTAAAATCCTTGCAAAGCCTTAAAACTCATTTAGAAACCAGTTCTTTTGTCAAATTTGGGAGGATCTTCACAATTAAAATTCTCACTTAAGATAAAAGGAGTAAGTCTTGAGCTTTAGAGATTTAGGTGACATCTTAGAATTATAAACATGCTATGCAACCTTATTTTAATCTTATCTTTATAAGGTGATAGCTTGGAATTATAAACATGATATGCAATTCCATTTCTTTATCTTTAAGATTTAAGGTGATGACTTGAAAATTAAACATGATGCAAGAACTTGAAATATAACATGATACAAGAAGCTGGGCGCGGTAATCCGCACAGGACGATAGAGAGGGAGAAGAGAATATTAAGAAACCGGAGGCGGTGGTAGTCCATACAGAGGACGATAGAGGAGAAGAGAATTATTATTACATCTTTTTAAGCTCCAATCTCAAGACTTTTTGAAGAATAAATTCTTTAACTCCAATAATCATATTTCTTTGCTTGTGATACATGGGCAAGTCTTTGAGCTCTAGGATCTTTAGGTGATGGCATAAAATAAACATGCCATGCGTTGATTCTTTTAGCCATTATAAAAGATAGTGAGAGCATAAATTAAATATGAGATGCAACCTCTTTATTATCTTGAAAGATTAAGTGATGACTTGAAACATAAACATGAAATACAAGCTTGGAATTTAAACATGAGAAATGCAAGTTCATTTATTCATTCTTGAAAATTTAGTGATGACATAGAAGGTAAACATGGTTATGCAAAGCATAAACTTAATCATGGATGCAAATTCATTTTGTTTCTTTACTAGAGCTCCTTCAAGACTTTAAAAGACTTTAAAAGAATTATAAATTCAACCCAACACATATCTTAACAAGAATTAAAACATAAGAGGAAAATACATCTTTCAAGTTCTAAACTAAAAATCTTTGTTTTAGCATCATAAAGCATTATTCTTTAAGGTTTTGCATCAAGTGAAATTTTCAAGCTTTAGAGGCCTAATTTGTGATGGATTTACAACCCACCCTCAAGGTCCTCATCATCAAGCCATCATCTTAGTTCCACCTAGGCCATATGGCTTAATTGGTTAAAGAAAAATTGAAGAGGAAAACCGAAATGAAAAGCTAAGGTAAGTTCATAATTTTATCATTTTGAGCTAAAAACACAACTCCTCAAAGCATAGAAATAAATTTAGAAACTACTCCCTACCTAATCTGAGTTGAAGAGGAGGAAGAGAACTTGATTTCTTGAAGTGAAATGAAACAAAATCTCCTTGAAAAATTGAAGAAAGAATTTAGCCAAAGAGGAGGAAGAAAGAAAGTTTTTGGTGCTCCTAAAAACTAGTTATGAACCAAGCATTCCAAGACCACTCAAGCAAGTCTATTTATAGAAGATTTTGAGGCTTCTAATTGACCAAAATGATGAGGTAGTGGACGGAATTTTGCAGGAGAAATAAGGGAGGAAAAATCATTTTAGACAAAGTTGTATGAAATTAAGGAATTATGTCTCTTATGGTGACATTTTGGCATTTTGTTTTAGTGCAACTTTTGGCAATAATTCAGCTGCATAATGGTATCAATAATTTCGTCCATTACAGCCCAAAGAAGTGAAATTTGTGTGTTCCATGCATTATTTAGGTGTAGGCAAGGTATTCATGTAATTTAGAGAATTTACGGTTAAGGGCTTATGTGAATTAGTAAGCAATTTGGGTGTTTTTGAGCAATTTTGGGTTCTAATCAATCTAAATACATAATTTTGACTCTAGATGAATATTTAGAATTTAATAAGCTTTAATTTGAGCCTAATATTGCTTAGGTTTAGATTATCTGAATCAAAATCCCGAAGTCATAAAGCGCCCAAAAATAGGGGCAAAATCGTACTTTCACTTAAAAATTGCCCGAGGCCACCCGAGCTTAAGCAATGGTTAATCATGGCTTAAAAACACATTTTAAAACATTTTAGTGAGGTTCGGGCTCAGTCAGCACGCACATCGGAGTTAAAGCAAACATTGAAGGCATTTTGGTCATTTCGCGCGTCGGAACTCAAAATTGAGATCCTTCTGCTCTATTAACACACATAACACAAACAATCCCTTATTATCCTCAAAACATCCCCTTGAGAATAGGGGGCCCACGATCCTCATTTTTTGAGTAAAATAACTTTAGGGGTATTTTGGTCATTTTATACGTACAGAAATCCGGGATTTGCGACTCTCGCATGAATCGTTCCTAACCTCTCTTCTAATGTTATATTCCTTTATTGAGGATTGTTTGGCCTCAAATCTTATGTAATAATTACCTACGGTAATTCGGTAATTTCTAATGACAGTAAAAATTACAGTTAAAATTGGGGCATTACATATGGTGTTATGGTTGGATATGTTTCTTTGTTGGAAAAATAATTAAAATATGGTGAAAAGGAGACAAGTTGGCCACTGGTTTCTGATTCCTTTAGGATCAGATTGGTGATGTTTTACAAGTGGTAAATCATGTATTAGATGTGTATTTACTTAGGTAAAAGATTAGGAATTGATAGATTAGTGAAAATGGTAAAAGATTAAGTGTTTTAGGACAATAGAAGACAAGGTAAAAAGAGAAATCATATACTAGTAAATGAAGTTAATTTCAAATGAATAAAAATCAATTTGTAACATAGGTTCTAAACTTAGAATAAGAAAATGTAAATGCACAAGATTTTACCTAAACTGAAATTTTAACTTTGATCTCAAATATCACTAATTTCATGAGCTTTCATAATTAAGGAAAGGTAATTTAATTTTTACCTTAGGTAATTTTATACTCTAATTACCTCAGTAATTATTTTTTTAACCTTAGGTAATTAATTTAAACTCAAGGTTGATGGATGAAATCAATGAGGTCAAATAGAGCTTTAATACTACCTTAATTACACAAGTAAATCTATTTAGTACAACTAGGGGTAAAAAGGTAATTTCACATAAAAACTCCCTATAATTATTGGACATTCTTAAATTATACTTGAAATAGCTATTTTGAACCTTTGAGTGAAAACCGAATTCAAAGATTATATAATTTCATGTAAAATTACTATAGGGATAAAATGGTAATTTTACTTAGGATAAAAATTGAGAATTGAGATTTTACCTCTAAGGCACCTATAATCCCCATCAATCATAAAACTAACCCCTCAAAGATAATTTAGATTGGTTATCCTTGATTTCTAGGTAAAAATGACCTCAGGGGCATTTTGGTCATTTTACACGTATAGAAAAATCGAGGTTTACGACTTTCGCATGAATCGCTAATCAAGTCTCCTGTGATATTTCTCTAATATCATATTCCTTTATTGAAGATTATTTGACCTCGAATTATGTGTAAAAATTACCTAGGGCTATTTTGGTAATTTTTACATAGCAGTAAAAATTGGGGCGTTACACTTGTTATGGACAGGCTCGCTACAGTGACCCCAATGTAGCCACAATGACAGCTTCATTGTGACAAGGCCTTCCATCACTATTGCATTGGCATCTTTTCTCCGACTTCTCTAGGTGAATGTGTTTAAGCTCATGCATGGATCTATTTTTTGTCATTAAAAGTAGTTTCTATGCAATGTACATGTTCCTCATGAATTTAGTGTTAGCTCCGATCCAGAACCCTTCAGAAAGCTTTAAGGCAATATGTTTTAAATGACAACAAAACTAATTTAAAGAAAATAGCTTGAAGAATGACTAATGTCTACCTTGAGTTTCTTGACATAGCATACAGGTACTTTCGGATTGTATAACATGTACTTGAAGCGAGAATAATTTCACTTTACACGCGCAAACATGTTTGATCTCTTTTAAAGAGATTGAGCCTAATAGAAAGTGAATATTGTATCATGCAAAATACATATACATGCCTTACGGATGAAAGGAAATCAAATCAAGGGCAAGAAACCAAGGCACGAGACTTCAAAAAGTAGTACTAGACATCAGAAAGCTAAGTACACTCAAAATGAAGATATAAAGCAAACTCTGATAACAACATGTTACACAATCTTCAATCATCATGATCGCAATTCTTTCCTCATCAAAGAGCTTGGATTGAGACCAGAAGACCGAAAAATCATTAAGGAACTGATACCATACATTAGAAAGTTCACTTACAGGAAACAATACGTTGTACAAGAAAAGAAAGGAAATTTAAAATTAAAATTTGAATTTGAAAAGTCAAAACCTAGTGTCAAAACTAGTGTAATATCTCTTCTTTGGATCGTGATCAACTACCCCGGCTTCTAGAAGAAAGAGTTCAGAAACCACATTCATAGAGTAAAAGTAGTTTTTGAAGGGACATCATAAACCTTAACCTTGCAACGGCAATAGCTCTGACAAACAGACAGGCTACTCTTCTAGACTGGCTTTTCAAGACACAAATGGATGATCAATACATGTCACTTTGATATCTGATCAAAGGCAATGGTCACAAGGTAGACTATCTATAAATAGAGATGATGTGCTAAAACAAGTATAGAATTTGACACTGTATAAGAGTGAAAACTCTGTGAAAATCTCTCCTCGCATTCTATAAGGTTCAGTACATCATGTAATCAGTTCCCTTATAAAAATCTTCTTTCTATGTTCTTGGATAGTCAAATGTTCTTTTTAGGAAAAAATGATAGAAAGAAGTTATTCAAGTTATCCCAGGTTATTCATGTAATATTTTAAGGAAACTTGAGTGTAAGTTAGTTTGAGTGGCAAACCAAACACAAACCTCTGTATCCTCGATCCAATAGTGATTAGTATGGGACAGCTTGGAGAGGCTAATATAAAGACTACTTGCAACACAATAGTAAAGGCATTTTACTGGTCATGGTTTAGCTTGGAGAGGCTGGTCAAAGACTACTCGGTTTAGTTTGGAGAAACTGGTGAATAACTACTCGATATATGACAGTAAGGATTGTTCACTGATCATAGGTTTCAGCTTGGAGAAGCTAGTGAATAACTACTCAGTATGTGATAGTAAAGATTGTTTACTAGTTATAGGTTTCAGCTTGGAGAGGCTGGAGAATAACTACTTGGTTTTAGCTTGGAAAGGCTGGTGAATAACTACTTGATCCACCTTGGAGAGGCTAGTGAATAACTACTCAGTTTATGACAATAAGGATTATTTACTGGGCACAAGTAAGAGTTTGGGAAGGCTAATGTAAAGACTATCCTGTTTTTCTTTCTCAGACTAAGAAAGATATTTTAGTGAAACCTCAACTGGTGTTAAATACTGGATGTAGGTAGGTTTCGCCAAACCAGTATAAAAATATTTGTGTCAAATCATTTTCTCCCTGATCTCCTTTACCTTTTCTATTATGCTTTACAGTTTAATATATGCTGAAATAACTTTCTAGCCGTTCTATTATTTATCCTATGCTTCAGATCATCTACTTTCTGAAACAACTAATCTCATTTCAGCTGCACTTTAAGCTTAATGCTTGATAGTATTTCGTTAAATGTTTCAGATGTGAAAAATAAGCAAAGAACGATTCAACCCCCTATTCTCATGCAGTTTTCTATCTACAAGTGGTATTAGAGCAAGGCCTTTAAGGGGTTGAGCAATCCAATGATTGCAGAGGACAAAGATCTAAGGGACAAAATGACATGAATCTACACAGCAGATAAGCAGTCTATCAACTAATGAGTTTCTAGGACCTGATAAGGCATTCTCAACATTAAGAGGAGTCTCTAGAAGTAGGTGGACAAGAATAGCAAAACCAATAGTTTAGCTAATCTCCCAAGCCAAGTACCTGCTTGCATGTGCACTAAGTAGAGCTAGATATGACAAAATAATTGCTTGTGACACTGCTGACGGAATACAGGTCAAACTACACATGTTGCATGAAAATCTTAGACCAAATATCCTCAAACTCTTGTCTTGGATGCTCTCTTTTGGATCTCTTAAAATCTTTGAAAATGTGCTCCCTAAAATGCATGATATAAAAGGGAGCAAGCCTTTGACCCTAAAGTCATCACATCAGAAGTAGTGTATAGCTAAAGCAATGAAGGTTGCTGAAACATTCAATGAAGAGAAAAAATCTGATGAAAGATCTGAGATTGAAGATGGAGCCGAGATCTCTATGCTCATGAGAAAAATGCTAAAAGTCTAAGAAGGCAAAGCCAAGGAAGGAAAAGAGATCAATCTCAGAAAAGGTAAAAAAAACCAAAGAAAAATAGTGAAAGAGCAACCAGCCAACGGTGATAGGCTTGGAACATCTCTGAAGATGAAAGGTATAACACCCTGATTTTTCTGTCTGAGCAAAAATGACCAAAATGTCCCTGAGGTTATTTCTCACCCAGAATTCGAGGATAGCTAACTCGGTAGTCCTCGAAGGGTCAAGTCAATGCTCGAAGGTGATTGTATGTGAATGAATGTTAATAGAGTAGAAAAATCTCTTTTTCTGAGTTTTCGGGGAAAATGACCAAAACACCCCTATGGCTGTTTAACGCCGATTAATGAGTTGTTTGAGCCCGAACTCCACCCAAAGGTTTTTAATGATGTTTTTAAGAGTCTAGGCATGCCTGTTTATGTCCCGATGGTCTTGGAAAGTTTTTGTATAAAATTACGATTTTACCCCTGATTGAGCACCGAATGAGCTTAATCATACGATTAACGAAACTTAAGCAATATTAGGCTCTAATTAAAGATTAGTAAATCCTAATTACTAATCTAGAGTCAAAATAATTAATTGAGATTAACTAGAATCTAAGATTGCTTAGAGAAACTCAAAATCCTTTTCTTAAAATCAAGACATTATGTTATGAATCAATGAATAGTGTTTTTCCTTTCAATTTCCATGATTTAAGGAACCTTGGATGTGATTGAGAATCTTGATTAAATATGGTTTGACTCTCCTAATGGGCAAGAATGCTCATTAATCATGTCTTGAATTACCTTAATTACCCACCTTCTCATTCAAACACTTAACCACAAACTCTTAATTAATTACCTAATCAAACCTATCCCCTATGTAATAACACGAAAGAAATGAGATAATTTTCCTCCCTCATGGCTATTAAGCCACATGGCCACTCTTTCCTATTCCATTACATGTTAATTTATTTTAATAACAATTTAACTCAAAGAACCATACCTCCAACCATATCTTCAACCATACCTAGCCATACCTTGAAATGACACATACAAAAGAGATATTTTATCTTCTTCCTTCCCTCCAAATGGCTAGCCACCCTTCCCTCCATTTCACCTCCCTTGTGTTTCATTCTCTATAAATAGGAGAAGCCTCCCATGAAACCCTTTTGCTCATTTCTCTTACACCTCCAAAGTTTGCTTTTTCTCATCTCAAAGAGCTCTTCTTCTTCTTCTTCTTCCTTTACTCTTTTCAAAGACCAAATTCTCTCTCAATCAAGAAGCATATCTAAGGTAAGGAGTTGCGTGAAGAATACTATTCTTTATCTTGTTTAAACTCTTGATTTGAAATGATATAATGTTGATTCTTCTTTCCTTCTCCACTTTCTTTTTTCGGTTCTTACTCTTCCTTTTCCTTCCCTTTGTCTTCGGCCAAATGGCCTAAATTTGGAGGAAACCATGGCTTGATGATGAGGATCTTGGATGTTGGTTGCAAAACCATCACTTATTGGACCTTTAAAGCTTGAAGGTTTCACTTTTAAAAAGGTTTTTAGCAAAAAAAAGAAACTATGTTGTTGTAAAGAGTGATCTTGAGCCTAGGACTCAAAAAGATAAGAAATGGATTGCATTCATATTTATTTTCCTTGCTATCATCTAAATGATTAATCTCAAAGCCTACTTATTTCAATCTTAAAGTTGATTGTTGATTTAGAGTGAAAACTCTAAGGGGCCTAGAGCACTAAAATAAAGAATTGGACTTACATATCTTATTTATTTTTCAAGTCATTACCTAAAGCTCAAAGATAAGAAATAAACTTGCATTTCATGTTTACATTTCTTGTCTTGCATGTTTATGTTTCAAGCCATCAGCTAAGTTTAAAGATTAAGAATGAACTTGCATTTTCATGTTTAATTTCAAGTCTTGCATATTTACTTTTCCTTGCCATGACTTTATAATACTAAGATTAAAATAAAACTTGCATTAGCATGTTTATGTTTATGCCATCACCTAAAGATCTAACTCAAGACCAAACTCTTTCTACTCAATCTTGAAACTATCGACATTTACCTTTACAAAAATGTTTTGATTTCAAAGTAAGTGTTGGAATGAGATTCAAAATGGTTTAAAAAGGAAGGAGTAGTTAAGAAGATGTTTCAGATTTAAAATTTTGCATTTTAAAGGTACCGATAATCGATTACAAAGCCCATGTAATCGATTACCAGACAGCTTTGCCAGACTTAGACATGAACTTTTAGGCCTGAGTAATCAATTACAACATCCTGTAATTGATTACCCAGATGTTCTTGGGGCCCAAGTTTGTTGTAATCGATTACAAGGCTAATGTAATCGATTACCAGAGCCCTTAACTTTTCCGTTTTGAAACTTGAAGCTGTGTAATCGATTACAAGGCTCATGTAATCGATTACCAGAACCCAAAGTATGCAATAAATATTTTCTCTACTTGAATGACATAAAGCCATGATCTTATGTTATTTAAATCTATGATTTTGTATGATATGAATCCATGATCTTGTTTACCATGAATCTATGAGTTTGCATGACATAAACTGATGAGATATGTATGACTATTCATATGGTCATTTTATGAGGCGTTGATCTCTAGAGATAGAACTCATCATTTGCATGTTATAGTTTCTTATGGAACATTCGAGATGCATATCCTAGAGATATATCAAGAACTAGGTGTGATTATTCTTGAATCATGGCATGTTATGATGTATTGATACATAAATCATGAATGGGGATGTCATGTGACATTGATAGTTCGTTTTGATTTTGGACTTTAAATGTGAAGGTACAGGCACTATTAGTTCTTGTGGCATAAAGCAAATTTGAAGGAAATTCGGTATTGCCGTTACGCTGCCGACATCAAATTTGAAGACTTAAGAAAGTTTTTGAAAGCTCCATGAGATTTTAAATGTGACATAATACTGAGACGTATTTCTCCCGCTCCGGTGGGGAGAAAGCAAATCTGTGAGGGTATTGACATTGAGCTTGCCAAAGCGGACAATTCGTTGCGTACTAGATACTAGTAGAGCATTTCAAAGAAGGAAATATTCCTATGGACTCCACGAATTAAAGATTATGATAGGTGATCCTTATGCCCCTAGCCCGTACTCTAGAAGTTGGGATTATTATGTTACACTTATCATAGGATAAGAAAGAATTAGTGACGACTAGTTAGGTATGAGCTCATAACCTAGGGATGTTTTTAGGGTGGCCTTCATAGTGCAAAGTGTAAGGTTTAATGTCACATAGTTGAGAAAAGAGAAAGTTTCACATGAAAAGTTATATGCCACTTTATGCCATTTTTATGATGTTGCTTGATGATATGTTCTATTGCTTTCGTGCATAATGTATTATCTTGCATTCATGCTTTGCTATGTTGCATACATGACATTAAGATGCATTCTAAAGTGAACGGGCCTTGGATAATTATGTTTAAAATCTAATAACAAACTCTGCATGCACACCCTTTTATAATAAATCCAAGGCTCCTAAGGACGTAGATGATGTCACTAGGATAGGAGGATTTCCCTACTGAGATTCTTTAGAAAGTTTCTCACTCCCTCTATCTTTTCTTTCCATCATGCCTTTAGAAGATGATGACATCTTTCGTGATATACGTTGACGTACCAACTTGGGAGCTGCACTTTGACGCCATGCACCAATCCTATCATTTTGTAGGCCGTTGTTCCATCTGCATGTTTGTATTTCTAGATCGCCCCTTTGCTCAGCTAGTCATGAGCTTCTGGTTTACACTGACCTCACTCTTCGCTGATGACCTACTGTTCGAGGGCACACGCCCCTGAGGATAGAGGGTTCGTCGCATCCCTGACGTTACTTCCACCATTCACGCCTATCTGGAGTACGTCCCCCGTTCACCCCCGGCCTTTTCCGAGACCAATCCCTCTGAGACGGACATTCCATCCATGGGTTCCTCCCCCACCATACCCATGGAGCTAGGTAGTGAGGATCCAGTGACGCAGCCACTTCGAGGAGGTAGAGTGAGGATAGTACCCCATCGCGGAGCACACACCCGACCCTCTCATCACTTGGCCACTCGGGCTGAGTTAGCCCAGTGGATTGGATATGTACGTCCCATCGATGAACAGGAGTAGGAGCTAGTAGCTGATGCTAGCGCACACACACTTTCACGACTAGGGTAGCCTTCTTTTGTTTTAGAGGTTATCTATTTTAGATGTACTGTTGTAGATGGGAGATCCAAATGTAACTTCTTTATGTTTTCCTTATGATGTATGGATGACTGTATTACCTTTATTATTACTATTCTAGTGTATGGCAAGCCTACTTATGTACCTAAATCATGATGTAGTTTCTTTTATAACATTATGTTCCTTTTGATATGACATGTTTCTCTCTTGATCCTCTGTAAGACGACGATGTAGTTTACCTTACGCATGCGTATGGCTCACATTTTATCTTTCTTTTCAAAAAAAATTTTACCCGTATTTTCCGGTAAGTGTTTTAAAGAAATGTTTTAAAGAATGAGACTAAAAGAGTAATAGACTAATGGTCAATGTAAATGCATTCTAGAAGTATTGGGTTGAAAATTAGGATGTTATAAAAGGAACACGTCAGAAAGTCATTATAAGCTAAAAGATGTCTCAAATCTATGATTCATGACGTAGGTATAGTTCAACAAAAGATTGTAAGGTACGAGTATATGAACTCAATCCTTTATATTACTTAGTACTTGCATTGTATGATGAGCTGCTAGAAGATTCTCAAGTTTATTCCTCTAAATATCTCAATCTGTTAAAAGAACTCAAAGGTTGCCTTGAAACTTGACAAGATCAAGCCTAAAGCTTAAGATTAAGAAATAAAAATTACAAGGACAATTCTTTTTCTCAAGTTCTTTGTCTTAAACATTGAAGTCTCCAAAAGAAATGAGAAAGATGTCAGAAAGTTATTTTTGAATTTGAAAGGGCTTCTCAATTTTTGATATCTGATCCAAAATATATGATAAATGGTTCAAAAACCTTGTTTTTTGCTAAAGGGCAGAGGCCATAGCTTCAAAAAATAATTTTGGGATATAAAGAGGAAATAGGAGAGAAAGAAATCTATGCCATAAAATCCTCCCAAGTACAACATCATCTTTAAGTCATGACATTATACTTAGGAGTTGTTACTTATAAATTAGTGGATCTTTCTTAATTACCTATAGCAGAATCAATTTTTAGGATCGTATGGTAACTAAATCGTGGTTCTATTAAAATATATTGCAATGAAACCAAACATTTATTGAATATAAAGTCAAGCACAAAAGGAAGCTCTTCTAAGAGCTTTCTTACACAGCTGTTATCTCTTATATTTACGAATATATACACATAACTAAGTATAACAGGTACAAGTCTCCACTACTAAACTATTGCTATTTCCAATTTAATCCTTCCTGCAATGGCCTCACTGTTCACTGGATCAAGTTGGAGACAACACGGGAATAAAACACATAGGGTGAGAATTTTATAATTCTCAGTAGGGCATCCCCAAAACATATAGTAAAATGAATCTATGTCATCGTCATCATCATCGTCCAGCCACTTCGGTTTATTAGAAAAAGTAAGCATGCAACATATATCAAAAGTTCATTTTAAAGTTCAAAAAAATCAATTCTCCGCAGTGGGTCTCTTTTATTATTCAATCATTTAATATACACTTGTCATACTACTAAACATCATAGTATTCCATTCTTAACTATACATGCCCTCAGTACACCAAAGGGGATCTTATATATATAATTCCTATCTTTTCATTCCTTTGTCATACTAAAGGGGACCTTTTCATGCCTTAACATACTATAAGGGAACTCTTATATTTACTTAGCATATACATCATCATCAAGTTCACATAAGCATCACAATCATATATGCATTAGCATAAATCTCTGATTTCATAATGCCTCAAACCTGCATATATCATTCATTCATTCCTCATAAATCACTATTTAAAGTACATGGCATGCATTTATACTCATATTTGAATCAAAAGTTATTACACTACCAATTCAAGGTTTGGGTTCATTTCCAACAATTTGGAAGATTTCACCCTATTATAGTACAAATTTATTTGCATACTAAACAATCAATGCAGAGACTATAAAAATTATTCAAGACACTTCAATGTGTCCCCAAGGTCCTATAAAAAGTTTAGAACAAGAATCATTCTCTAACTATATTAACAAAATTAGACAAATTTGATGGTTAGAATCCACTTAATCTCAACTCAAAAGTGAAGATTCATAATTTTTAACCCTAGCAAATGATTGAATTAATTAAAAAGAAAAATCATGATCGAAATTCAAGATATTTCCAATACTATGTAAAATTTCAAAGGAAATTCAATCATTTACTATAGTAACAAAATTATACAAATTCGTAGCTTCAGTTCCAACAATTCAGGCACCATAGGTACAATCTCGGTTCTTAATTTTTTTTAAAAAATATAAGTCCAAATCAAAGCTCAAAAAAGTAGCTTAGGTATTAGATTTAACATATAATTTTTCTAACTTATAAAATACCTACAATTGTACCAGCAAATTCATGAACAATCACTATTAGTAGGAAAATTTGAAAATCCAGCAAGCATGGTTCAACGCCTCTTAAACAAAAATAATTTTTTCACAACACCAAACTACTCCACCTATGGAAATACATCAATATCTAGGTGTAATCTCACATTAGAACCAAAATTTACCAATTTAGAACAACTCAAAACCTATAAGAATAGAAAAACACAAAACAAGACACAAAAACCCTACTCTTGGTAACTAATGGATCCTTGGCTCCTAGGTGCTCCAAGATTGATTTCCTTCACTTAAAAGCTCCCAAATCCTTCCTAAATCAGTGAGGTATGAGGTAGCAAGTTGAGGATTGTGAGGAATTGAACTTTTAACCGGTTAGTTTTGAAGATATTGAGGTGTTGAACAAGTTTAGTGAAGGAAGTTAAAAGTTTTAACAACTCTAGGCTAGTGTTTTTAAGGTTGAAATTCAAGTTGAAGCTCTTGAGGATGAAAATGGAGGCTGTTTCTTCTTCTTTCTTGCCAGCTAAAATGAGCTTTTTTTCTTGGAGAAGATTGGCTTTAGATTTATCTTGTAATGAAGCTTATAAGGAAAACTTGGTTATTATAATATAAAAGGAAAATTCTTAAAGAAAGATAGTAAAATGGATAGCTAGGATTTAATCTTGTTATCCAAGATTGAATCTTGGACATTCATTCCATTTAAATGGATAAGCTTCTTCATATTATAAAGATTAAACTAACTTTCAGTGTTAAAATCACACACCGAAATCTTACCGAACGGGTAAAACACCGTACTCGGGTATATTAATTTCAGGTATATAATCTTCATTTCCAACAATTTCTACACTTAACTCTCTCTTTTCTCAGTTTTTGGCATTTCTGAGTCCTAATTCTATGGTTTCGGTTGTCCCGATAGCCCCGTGAGCCCACAATGTTACTATTCACTTGGCCCAATTTTTTTAAACACGTTCATTGGGCCATCCTCATTGTTGTTAAAATTGTCAGATTTTTTAAATTCACACTAATAAAGTTTTAGTTGATTTTTAAATAATTTTTATGGTGTTACATTACCACCATCTTAAAAAGAATTTTCCCTCAAAATTCATTCGAAAACGATTTCAAAGGACAAATTTTATAAATCAAACAAGGAATTTATACATAGTTCAAACAATTCAATCAAATTCTAAACGTTCCTACCTTGGATTGGAAGGTTGAGTGGTGATGTGCCTTTATCTATTAGCACTCGGATATGGTGGCTTTCTAATAGGATTTGAATATATCTCTGGCCATTCCCTCACTATATGTCTTGGCTTTCCACATCGATAGCATACATTCTACCCAGCCAAGCAAGGTCTACCCCCATGGTTCTTTCCACATTTTGGACAATCTTGTCTTGTGGCTAACCATTATTGTTTACCCTCATGCAGATTGGGCTGAAACTGCTTTTTTTAGGGCGGGGTCTCCTCATAATCTTGGTCTTTAGGTGGTAGCCTTTTATTAGAATTGTCCTTAGTAGAGTGGGCAATTGCAGGCTTCTTGTTGGAGTCCTTTGCACGCTTGCACTTGTTTACCAGAGTCGCATAATCTTTAATCTCTAAAAGACACACCGCTGCTTAAATATCCTCACATAATCCTCCTTCGTACTTTATGCACTTCCAAGCTTCATTAGGATTCCATTGATAGATAGTGGAAAACTTGCAAAGCTCCTCAAATGTGGTTGTGTACTCTACTATACTCATTGACTCTTGCTTAAGTTCCATGAACTATAACTCCTTTGCATTTCTCATCAAAGTAGGGAAGTACTTGTAGTAGAAAGCTTCCTTGAAGATATCCTAGGTGACTTTAGTCTGAGAAGCTTCGAATAACCCCTTGGTGCTGAGCCACCAAAATTCGGCATCTGCTTCTTGCGTGTAGGTAGAAAAAGCCACTTTCTAGATATGAGTGCAAGGAAAAGCTGAGAAAATTTTCTCCATGGCCTTAATCCATTCTTCTGCTTTACTTGGATTAAAGGCTCCTTGAAAAGGTGGGGGTTTGCTTTCCTGAAATTTGTGAACTTCTAGTATTCCATGTCCACTTCTACTCCTCTAGCATTCCCCACCGGATTTCCTTCGGCATGTCGATCTAACCTTTCCATCATCTTGTTGGCTGCTACAGCTTGTTCTCTCATAGTAGTCGCCATCTCACGGAAGGTATCCATCATATTCGCTTTATCTGCAGCTCCATTCCTAGCACACCGATTTGAAGTCATTGATTCCTATCATACCATACAAGAAATATTGAGTTGATCAAGCTCAATATCAAGTTAAGTGTGGCAGTAACCCATAACATTCTAAATCAGTAGTTACATACATATGTAAAATTATAATGCATGACTTCTACTAAGGAAGCATAGCTAATCCATTCCTCAAGGTCCTACAAGGATGAACTGCTCTGATACCATAATGTAACATCCTCCTAAGTACAACATCATTCTTAAGTTATGACATTATACTTAGGAGTTGTTACTTATAAATTAGTGTACCTTTCTTAATTACCTATAGCAGAATCGATTTGGATCTTATAGTAACTAAATTGTGATTCCATTAGAATATATTGCAAGGAAACCAAACATTTATTGAATATAAAGTCAAGTACAAAAGGAAGCTTTTCTAAGAGCTTTTGTAACGCCTTTATTTTTCCGTCTGAGAGGAAAATGACCAAAATACCCCTGAGGTCATTTTCTGCCCGGAATTTGAGGATGGCCGGCTCAGCAGTCCTCGAAGGGCCAACTCAATGTTTGAAGGGGATTGGATGACCTTTGAATGGTTTTGGAGGCGAAAATCTCATTTTCTGCAGTTTCGGGTCAAAATGACCAAAATACCCCTATAACGTTTCTACGCTGGTAAAGGTGCCGTTTGAGCCCAAAATTTTCTCTGAAGGTCTAAAATAATGTTTTTACATGTTTAAAAGCGTCTGTTTAAGTCCTGGTGGTCTCGGGTAGTTTTAGTGCAAAATTACGATTTTACCCCTAGAATAGTATTTTGAGCTTAATGACGTAATTAAGCAAACCTAAGCAATATTAGGCTCTAATCGAAGATTAATTAATTTTCATAATTAATCCAGAGTCAAAATAAGCTATTAAAATTAATTAGAACCTAAAATTGCTTAGATTAAACTTAAATCTCTTTTTAAAACTCAAGATTCCAATCTTGGAATCTTGAATAGTGTTTTCTCTTTCCAATTCTTTAAATCATGAAATTGTGTCTAGAGTTGTTTATGAACTAAAATGAATTTATAACTCACTAATGATGCAAGACCACTCCTTAAACATATCTTGACAACCTTGATTAACTATTTTCTCACCTAAACTCTTTCTTACAAATTCCTAATCTTAATCTTAATCAAAGATACACCTAAACACAACTCTAAACCACAATTAAAATGCAAGAAATCCTCCCCATGGCTGATGCAAATTTCGGCCACCTCTCCCCCCATTTGCATCACATGTTGATTTGTTTCTCATTCAAAGAACCATGCTTGACCCATACTTGCACCCATACTTGAACCCATACTTAGTCATGCTTTCCACCATGCCTTGAACCATACCTTGGAGAAGATATTTTCTCTCCTCCTTGGCTGTAAATGGCTGAAGCTCCCCCTCCCCTAAACTCTTCTCATTTTGTTTTATTTCTCTATAAATAGCATGCTTGGGTGAACTTGTATCATTTTGGGTTCATTTGCTAAGTGTAAGTTTTCAAAGAGCACTTCAAAGTTTTCTTTTTCTCTCAAAGATCAAGTGTCCAAGTTCTTCAAGTTCTTCATTCTCTTCATTCATCTCAACCTCCAACCACTTGGTAGGGATTTTCTTTCAAGTGTTTCTTTCATTTAAGTTCTTAATCTAGTTATGTGTTCATGGTTTCTCTTGAATCATTTTGGAACTTCTTTTCTTCCCCTCTTCCTTCTTCATTTTCGGCCATGAGCCTTTGAAAACAAAGGAATGAGAGCTTGATGATGAGAGTTTCATGATGATGTTCATTACTTGAACAACCTCTAAAGCTTGACTTTTGTTCTTGAGTTAAAAATGTTTATAGTTCTTTCTTTCTTGAACCTTGAAATCTTTAACTTTGATGATGTTCTAATATGGTTACATGAACTCAATAATGAGGACTCATAATGTTGGTGTTAATACATCATCAAGATCATAGTCTTTAGAGTTTCAAAATGGTTCTTTCTTGCTCTTAAGTTTCGGTTTCTTTCCTTTTCTTTTTCTCTAAAATTTTGGCCAACCAACTTGGGTGGTCCAACATGATAGCTTGATGATGAGAGTTCTAGTTGGTAACTTTATGTTCACCACAAAGGAATCTCTAAAGCTTGAGTTTTCTTAAAGGTGTTATAAAGTTCATTTATGGTTATATTTTCAAGGAATGTTATCTTGAGTTCTAAGAACTCTAGACCTCACTTTATTTTGTCATGATGAGTTTAGGTTAAGGTTAACGTTCCTCTAAAAGTCTTGTATGAGCTCTAATAAGATATAAATGAACTTGCATATTTACCTTGAGGTTGCACTCATGTTTATGTTCTTGCTTTGCATATTTATTTTTAAGTCATCACCTAAGGACTCAAAGATTAAAACAAGACTTGCATTATCACCTAATTAATTCTCAAAGCCTTTCTATTTCAGCCTTAAAGTCAATTGTTGCTGGGCCTAGAGCACTAAAATAAAGAAATGAACTTGCATTGCATATTTAAATTTTAAGCCTTGCATATTTATTTCAAGTCTTGCATATTTACTTTCAAGCCTTGCATATTTATTTCAAGTCTTGCATATTTACTTTAAAGTTCTCACTTTACTTTGTAATGAAGAATAAAAATGAAGTGTATAGCACGTTTATATTATGTCATCACTTAAAGACCCTAGAGCTCAAAGACTTGCCCATTTTATCTCAAGTTAAAGTTTAATGTGGAAGCATTCTTTGAATGTATAATTTCGGCCAAGTGATAATGATGAGCTTGGAATAAGTTTCATCTAGTTACAAGGGCCAACAACCTATGTTCTAGGATTTTCTTTAAGCTTGATGAGTTTTATAAAGTTATGACCAACAAGATTTATGATTTTATTCCTCTTCTAAAGAAGAATTAAATTGGTTACTGACCTAAGGTTATTTTTAGCCTCTTGATAAAATAAAATGGTTTGCAAAGAGTTTTAGAAGTCCTAAAAAGATTCCAAAGGAAACTAGCAACTTATATGTTTTAGAAACATCAAATTACGTGTCTTTTTGGACTTGAACAATTCGGTTCTGCCCTGATATGTTTTTTGCTGTTTGATGATGTTTTGATGCGTTAGAATGTGTGAAAATGATATATGAGGAGGTAGGAATACTTCTATGCATGTTAGGGGAGGAACTAGCTTCAAAGAAAAATCGTAAAGCTGGAATTTAATATGTGTTTAACCCCTTTAATCTTAATCAATGCCAAAACTATTTTAGTATGATAACAATCAGTTTAGGATTGAATAATCATGAAAAATTTGATTACATTTGAAGTAGGATTGAATTTTAGCACCTGTAGAAAAACTAGTAACTAGAAAACCGTAAAAATGCAATCCTAGAACTCCTAGAACATTTAATTTCTGGATTTTGTCCAGCAACCTCATAATATGGAAAACATGGTTTACAATTAGTTCTTAGGCATAGGAATGCCTCATAATTGGTTTAGATTTAATTGATAGCGCCTTAGGCGAAGACGGAACCGAGAAAGGGTCTAAAACGTAAGTTTTAGAACCTCATAATCATAGATATATAACTCTGCCCTTGGAGTATGGTGCTGCCCAGATTTATTAAAGAACATAAATGATAGTAAGATTTGTTAGAAGAGAATCCTTAGGTGCATAAGAGATTGATAGAGAATGATAGAATAATTACATCTCAAGTTTAAGGCCCGTAAGGGTCAAAGCATAAGATACCGTAGGATCAAGAGCATAATGAGCTTCAATGTTACATGTGAACGTATGTCTTATTTGAGAATGATTATGTAAATGTGTGGAGTTATGATTGAAGATACATGTTTGATTTGTTTATGTGGCATAAAGTAAATTTGGAAGAAATCCGGCATGCTGCTATTGCACTGCCGAATTTCCAACAAATTTGGGGACTTAGAAAGTTTTTGAAAAACTTATGAGATTTTCTTTATAAGATATGAGGTACTAAGATGGGTTCTTGGATGACACTGGTTCGGCCGAGCACCTCCAAAAAACTCGTGACATCGGTACCAAGATGTATTCTTGGGTGACATCGGTTCGGTCGAGCACCCCCAAGAAATGCCCCCTAGCTCGTACTAGATAGTCGGGATTATGATTATGATACGCTTATCGGGATTGATAAGTAAGAACTAGTGACAACTAGTTAGGTATGAGCTCATAACCTAGAGATGTGACACGTTCTGGGTGACACCGGTTCAGCCGAGCACCCCCAGAACGAATGTCTTTTAGGGTGGCCCATGAAGAAGTAAAGTATGATGATTTTGTCACAAAGTTTTCCCATATGAGATTTCAATTGCCACTTTATGCCACTATTATGATGTTCTTAATGTTATGATTACCATTCTTGCATTAAGTAGAGCCATGCATACATTCTTTAATATGTTGCATCCATGACATTAAGAATCATACTAAAATGAAGGGACCTTGGCTAACTATGTTTCAAAAGCTTAAAAATGAACTTAATGCATGCTCACTTATTTCGTACACTAAACCCAAGGTTCTTGAGGACGTAGATGATGACACCTAGGTAGTAGGAGGCCCTACTGAGATTCTTTAGTAAGATTCTCACTCCCTCTATCTTTTCTTCCTGTCACGTCTTTAGATGGCGACGTTCGTAATTTTTGTGGACACCCCGACATGGGAGGTGCATCATGATCCGGACCACGGGTCATACCATTTTGTGGGCTGTTGTGTCATTCATGTATTCATGTTCATTGGACGGCCCTTCAGTCACCCTGTACATACTCATCGATTCTCTCCTGCCTCACCTTTCGGTGACGACTTCGTATTCGAGCACGCACGCCCTCGAGAGGAGTAGATCCGCCGCACCCCACCGACAGCTTCTGCCATCCGGGACTACCCAAAGTATGTGCCTCGTTCGCCCTCATCATTCTCTGAGACGGACCCTTCAAAGGACTTTGCCACTCAGGTACCTTCCGAGGGATCCTCCCCTACAGTACCGATGGACTTTAGGGAGGGTAGCGAGGCTTCTGTCACTCAGCTGGTACGTGGAGGACAGATGAGGATGATCCCCCACCGTGGAGCTCATGCATGACCGATGCAGCGTATAGCCACCCCGGCAGAGATAGCCCAGTGGATTGGATACGTCCCTCCTTTCCAGAGGGGCCCACAGTAGGAGACGACCGTCGCATTCTGGCACCCGAGCTTTGACTAGGCCAAGATAGCCTCTTTTTGTCTTAAGGCTATCTATTTGTAGGCGCACTAGAGTTAGGAGAGTTTCTTTTTATGCCTTCTGTTGTACTTTCATTTTCTATGTATTCCTATTTTGGTTGTACCAAACTAAGTCCCACTCTCGATAAGTAGGCATATCATATTATATAAATATGCAGTTCAGTTCTATTGTGATGTGCCTTTACTTGTTTTATGTTATGATGTTTATGAGAGGCTTGCTTCATTGCTTATCGTGTCGCGCGGCTCTCACTTTGCTTTCATAATTCAAAAAAAAATCTACCAGTATTTTCCGCTAAGTATTTTAAAGTAAGAAGGAAACTATGATGTAATAGACTAATGATTAACCTAAATATGTTCTAGAGTATAGGGTTAAAAATTAGGATGTTACAGCTTTCATACAAAACTATTATCTCTTATATTTATGAATATATACACATAACTAAATACAATAGGTACAAATCTCCGCTGCTAAACTATTGCACTTCCAATTTAATCCTTCTTGCAGTGGCCCCACTATTCACTAAATCAACCTAGAGATGATACGAGAACAAAACACATAGGGTGAGAATTCTATAATTCTCAGTAGGGCATCCCCAAAACCTATAGTAAAATGAATCCATGTCATCATCATCATTATCATCCTAGCCATTTCGATTTATTAGAAAAAGTGAGCATGCAACGTGTATCAAAGGTTTATTTTAAAGTTCAAAAAAACCAATTCTCCGAAGTGGGTCTCCTTTATTATTCAATCACTTGATATACACATGCCATGCTACTCAATATCATAGTATTCCATTCTCAACTATACATGCCCCCAGTACACTGCAAGGGATCTCATATACATAATTCCTATCTTTTTGTGCCCTTATCATACTAAAGTGGATCTTTTCGTGCCCTTAACATACTATATGGGAACTCTTCATGCCCTTACTATAGGGGAACTCTTATCTTTACTTAGCACATATATCATCATCAAGTTCACATAAGCATCACAATCATATATGTATTAGGATAAATCTCTGATTTCATAATACTTTAAACCTACATATATCATTCATTCAATCCTCATAAGTCACTCTTTAAAGTACATGGCATACATTTATACTCATCATATTTGAATCAAAAGTCATTACACTACCAATTCAAGGTTTTGGTTCATTTCCAGCAATTTGGTAGATTTTACCCCATTGTAGCACAAATTTATTTGCATACCAAACAATCAATGCAGAGGCTATAAAAATTATCCAAGACACTTCAATGTGTCCCCAAGGTTTTACAAAAATTTCAGAACAAGAATCATTATCTAACTATATTAACAAAATTAGACAAATTTGGTGGTCAAAAACCACTTAATCTTAGCTCAAAAATGGAAATTCATAATTTTTAACCCTAGGAAATGATTGAATTAATTCAAAAGAAAAATCATGGTTGAATTTGAAGATATTTCCAATACTCTGTAAAAATGTCAAAGGAAAATTCAATCATTTGCTATGGTAACAAAATTATACGAATTTGCAACTTCAATTTTAACAATTCAGGCAGTATAGGTACAATCTCAGTTCTTGATTTTTTTAAAATAGTAACCAAATCAGAGCTCAAGAAAACTAACTTAGGATGTTAGCTTCAACATGTAATTTTTCTAGCTCATAAAAATACCTACAATTGTGCCAGAAAATTTGTAACACCCCGATTTTTCTGTCCGAGGGAAATGACCAAAATGCCCCTGAGGTCATTTCCTGACCCGAGTTCGAGGGTAACCAACTCGGTCATCCTCGAAGGGTCAACTCAATGCTTGAGGGGGATTGAATGGCCTTTGAATGCTTCCGGAAGCGAAAATCTCGTTTTTCGCAGTTTCGGGTCAAAATGACCAAAATACCCCTATAGCGTTTTACGCGGGTAAAGGTGCCGTTTGAGCCCGGAACTTTCCCCAGAGGTTTAAAAACATGTTTTCATGTGTCTAGAGGTCTCTGTTCAAGTCCCGGTGGCCCCGGGCAGTTTTAGTGCAAAATTACGATTTTGCCCCTAGAATAGTGTTTTTGAGTTTAATGACGTAATTAAGCAAACCTAAGCAATATTAGGCTCTAAACGAAGATTAATTAATTTCCCTAATTAATCTAGAGTCAAAATAATTTATTAAAGTTAATTAGAACCTAAAATTGCTTAGATTAAACATTAAATCCCTTTTTAGAACTCAAGACTCCTAGTCTTGGAATCTTGAATAGTATTTTCTCTCCAATTCCTTAAATCAAGGAAATGTGTCTAGAGTTGTTTAGACTCTAAATTGAGGATTTAACTCACTAATGGTGCAAGACCACTCCTTAATTATGTCTAGACCACCTTAATTACCCATTTACCTTACCTAAACACTTTCTTACAAATTCCTAATCTTAAGCATAATAAAAAATACACCTAAACACAACTCTAAACCACAATTAAAATGCAAAGAAACCTCCCCCATGGGCTGATGCATTTCGGCCACATCCTCCCCCTTTGACCACATATTAAATTGTTTTCTCACTCAAAGAACCATGCTTGAGGCCATACCTTGAACCATACCTCACCATACCTTAAGCCATACCTCACCATACCTCAAAGAACTCATTATCTCACCTCATGGAACTCATGGAAGCCTCCATTCTGCACCTCATGGCCGAAGCCACTCTCCCTCATGAGCTCCCTCCATTTGTTTCATTTCTCTATAAATAGAATGCCTTGAGGAGCTTGCACCACTTTTAGATCATTTGCTAAGTTTAGGAACACTCAAAGCTTTTCTTTTTCTCTCAAAGTTTTTGTGTTCTTCAAGTTCTTGGAGTTCTTCAAGTTCTTCATCTTCTTCATCTTCTTCTTCCATCTTCAAGTTCATCACATCAAGTAGGGATTTTCTTTCATGTATTCTTTTCTTTAAAGTTCTTGTTTTAAGCTTGATGTTCATAGTTTCTCTTGGTTCCTTTTAGAACTTATTTTCTTCTCCTTCTTCCTCTTTATGTTTCGGCCATGGGCCTTTGGGAATGAAGGAATGAGAGCTTGATGATGAGAGTTTCATGATGATGTTCATCACTTGAAACAAACTCTAGAGCTTGATCTTTGTTCTTGAGCAAAAATGTTTTTAGTTTTTCCTTTCTTGAACTCTTGAGAACTTTAACTTTGATGATGTTTTAAAATGGCTCTATGAACTCAATGATGAGGACTCATGATGTTGGTGTTAATATATCATCAAGATCATGAACTCTAGAGTTTTAAAATGTTCCTTTTTCTTCTTGAAGATTTCGGCCATTTCCTTAAATTTTTCTAAGCTTCATGGTTTGATTTCCTAAAAATATTATGTTAAGTTTTAAAGAACTCTAAGCTTGACTTTACCTTGTTTGGATGAGTTTGGGTTATGGTTTAAATTCCTTTAAAGTCTTGTTAAGAGCTCTAGAAAGATAAAATGAACTTGCATAATTTATTTTATGCTTGCATTCATATTTACGTTCTTGCTATGCATCTTTACTTTCTAGCTATCACCTAAGAACATAAAGATTAAAATGGAACTTGTCTCATCACTTAATTTAATTCTCAAAGCCTTTCTATTTCGGCCTTAAAGTCGATTGTTGTTAGGCCTAGAGCACTAAAATAAAGAATTGAACTTGCATTACCACCTAATTAATTTCTCGAATGCCTATCTATTTCGACCTTAAAGTCGATTGTTGTTGGGCCAAGAGCACTAAAATAAAGAATTGAACCATGTATATTTACCTTCAAGCTTGCACGTTTAAGTTTATGCCTCGGATATTTACTTTCAAGCTTGCACGTTTAAGTTTATGCCTTGCATATTTAAATTTAAGTCATCACATTACTTTGTAAGCAAGATTAAAAATGAAAAGCATGAGCACGTTTAGTTTATGTCGAAACTTAAGAACCTAGAGCTCAAAGACTTGCCCATTTCATTCCAAGTTAAAGTTTAATGTGAAACCATTCTTTGAATGCATATTTTCGGCCAAAGTAGTGATGATGGACTCACAATGAGTTTTCATCTAGCTACTAGGACCAATAGTCTATGTTTAAGTTTTCCTCAAAGCTTTACAAATCTTTATAAGGTTACGTCATCACAAGTTGTGATTTTATTATCTTTTAAGGGATGGAATATGTTTTGGTCAGTGACCTAAGGCTTCACTTAGCCTCTTGATGAATTAAAATGTTTTGCAAAGAGTTTTAGAAGTTCTAGATCGATTCCGAGAGAAACTAGTTAACTTATGTTCCTAGAAATGTCAATTTAACTCTCTCATTTAAGCTAAATGTTTTGGGTTCTGACGTGATGAGTGTGATGCTGTATGATGATGTTTTGATGTGTTGGAATGTGTGAAAATATCATGTAATGATGTAGAAGCGATCCTATGCACGATAGGTAAGAAACTAGCTAACTAGAAATACCGTAAAGCTAGAATTTAACATAGTTTTGACCCATTTGTTTATGGAACTAATCCAAACTGTTTTAATGGGAACATAATCAGACTTAGATTGTTTAGACATGAAAAACTTGGTATCATTTGAATTAGAATTGAATTCTAGCACCTATGGGGAAACTAGTAACGAGAAAAACCGTAAAAATGCAAATGTAGAACTCTTAGAACATTTAATTTTCTGGATTCTGTCCAGCACCCTTACAACATGATAAACATGATTAATAATTAGCCCTTAAGCATAGGAATGCCTCATAATTGATTTAGATTTAATTCATAGCGCCTTAGGCGAAGACGGAACCAAGAAAGGGTTTAAAACGTAAGTTCTAGAATCCCGTGAACACAAGTTAGAGGATTTGCCCTATGCTATTCAGATTTAAGTATGAACATGAGGATTAGGAATGATGATTAATTATGAGCCCGTAGGTGCATAAAAATATGAGCGACGGATGTTAGAAAATTATATCTCAAGATTAAGACCCGTAAGGGTCAAAGCATAAGCTACCGTAAGGGTAAGCGTCTGAATGTTTTATGATGATGCATGTAGTATGCAAATGATGATGATGTTATTCATATGAGGAATTCATGAGGTTATATGTTAATGTGGCATAAAGCAAATTTGGAAGGAAATTCGTGTAATGACCGCAGTTGTGCTAATTTCCAACAAATTTGGGGACTTAAAGAGATTTTGAAAATTAAGGTACTAAGATGGGTTCTAGGATGACACCGGTTCGGCCGAGCACCTCCATAGAACTCATGTGACATCGGTACCATTTTACACTCTTAGGTGACACCGGTTCGGCCGAGCACCCTTAAGAGTTTTGCCCCCTAACCCGTACTCAGATAGTCGGGATTTATGATTTATGATACGCTTATCGTTAAGTGGTAAGTAAGAACTAGTGACGACTAGTTAAGGTATGAGCTCATAACCTAGATGTATGACACGCTCGGGTGACACCGTTCGCCGAGCACCCCATTCGATTGTCTTTTAGGGTGGCCCATGAGGAAGAGAAGCTTCATGATTATGATTATGTCACTAAGTTTTGTCCCATATGAATGTTACTATCGCCACTTTATGCCACCAAGTATGATGATGCTCGATGTTATGTTTTATGTATGTGCATTAGGTAGTGCCATGCATACATTTTCTATTATGTTGCATTCATGACATTAAGATCATCCTAAAATGAATGGACCTTGGCTAAAATATATTTTAAAGTTTAAAATGAACTTAATACATGCTCAGCCATTTTGTATAAATAAACCCAAGGTTCCTGAGGACATAGATGATGACACCTAGGTAGTAGGAGGCCCTACTGAGATTCTTTAGCAAGATTCTCACTCCCTCTATCTCTTCCTTTCCGTCACGTCTTCAGATGGCGACGTTCGTAGTGTTCATGGACACCCCGACATGGGAGGTGCACTATGACCCGGCTCACGGGTCATACCATTTTGAGGGGCAGGGCACAGTGCGGGGTTTCATGTTAAGGACGCCCCTTCGCCATCCCGCACACCCATCGCTTCTCCCGATCGCACCCTATGGCGACGATTTACAGCGGGTTCTTGAGCGCAGGCGCCAGACGCATGACGAGAGAGTGCTCCGCATGCACACCGCCGCCTTAGCCATGCAAGACTATCCCGATTACGTGCCCCGCACCTACTTCTCGGAGACCGACCCGTCCGAGGACCCGCCTACTCATCCGTATAGCGAGAGCTCTGCCCCCTCTCCACCATTGATGAGGGAGGGCAGTGAGGATACCGTGACTCAGCCCCGACTTGCACGACGACCGGAGATGCGGCTACACCGCGGGGGTCACTCTCGATCCCCGTTCCGCCTCTTTACACCTGAGGAGCTCGCACAGTTTCCCGGATACTTGCCTCGTTCACGAGACGGACGTCAGTAGGAGGTGACGATCGACCGATGGAGTACCCGATTAGAGCACACACCACTAAGATGGGGATAAACCTTCTTTTGTTTAGAGGTTATCCCATTAGGTGCACTCGGGTAGGGGAGTAGATCATGTTTATGTTTATGTTGTATTTCCTTTCCTGTACTTTCCTTGTACTAAACTAAGTCCCACACTTATAAGTGGACAAATTATATATATATGAGATGATCTTTAGTGTTACTCATGGTGTGCCTTATATTATGATGTTGTGAGACATTTGTTTACCATACATGGTTTACAGCTTATCGCATCACGCAGCTCTCACTTTTGTTTCAAAAAAAATTACTCGTATTTTCTGCTAAGTAATTCAAAGTTAAATGAGAACTATGAAGTAACAGACTAATGATTAACCTAAATATGTTCCAGAGTATTGGGTTAAAAATTAGGATGTTACAAAATTCATGAACAATCACTGCCAGTAGGAAAACCGAAAATCCAGCAAGCATAGTTCAACACCTCTTAAGCAAAAATGATTTTTCCACAACACCAAACTACTCCACCTATGCAAACACATCAATATCTAGGTGTAATCTCATATTAGAACCAAAATTTATCAATTTAGAACAACTCAAAACCTACAAAAATAGAAAAACACAAAACAAGACACAAACACCTACTCTTGGTAACTAATGGATCCTTGGCTCCAAGGTGCTCCAAGATTGATTTCCTTCACTTCAAAGATCCCAAATCAATCCCAAACCCTTCCTAAATTAGTGAGGCATGAGGTAGCAAGGTGAGAATTGATGAGGAATTGAAATTTTAATCAATTAGATTTGAAGGTATTTAGGTGTAGAACAAGTTTAGTGAAGGAAGTTAAAATGTTTAACAAATCTAGGCTAGTGTTTTTGAGGTTAGAATTCAAGTTGAAGCTTTTGAGAATGAAAGTGGAGGTTGTTTCTTCCACCTTCTGGCTGGCCGAAATAAGCTTTTCTTCTTAGAGAAGATTGGCTTTATATGCTAGGCTTTAATCTTTTTATCCAAGATTGAATTTTAGCCATTCATTCCCTTTAAATGGATAAGCTTCTTCATTTTGTAAAGATCAAACTAGCTTTCGGTATTAAAAATCACATGCCGAAATCTTACCGAACGGATAAAACATCATACCCGAGTAATCGAACATTGCCTGAAAATTAATTCTAGGTATAAAATCTATATTTCTAACTATTTCTAACCTTAACCCTTTTTTCTTTCTCACTTTCGGGCATTTTCGGGTCCCAATTCTATAGTTTTAGCTGTCTTGAAGGGCCTGTGAAGCCCACAAGGTTATTATCCACCCCGGCCTGAAATTTTTTTTAACACAGCCTTTGAGCTATCCTCATCATTGCTAAAATTGTCAGATTTTTGAAATTCACACTAATAAAGTTTTAATTAATTTTTAGACAAAACACCCATTTTGGTCCCTCCAAAATTTCGCATCAACCAAATTGGTCCCTATAAAAAAAAACTCTCAAATTGGTCTCTACAAAATTAAATAATCAGACAAATTGGTCCTTGAAAAATAAATCTCTCAAATTGGTCCCTACAAAATTGAATAATTGGTCAAATTAGTCCTTCTGATAAGTCAAGCAAGGAGGACTAACTTGTTTGATAATTCACTTTTGTAAGAACTAATTTGAGAGATTTTTTTGCAGGGACTAATTTGGTCGGCTATTCAATTTTGTAGGGATCAATTTGAGAGTTTTTTTGTATAGAGACTAATTTGGTCGATGTGAAATTTTAGGGTGTTGCATATGCAACCTCATCTAAGATCCATAAACCTTGGTTCTTGTACTCTCTGCCACAAGAAGGGAGACCCACCTGATAAATGGTTCTTGAGAAAGAATCTTGTCAGACAAGTTGGGACATCCCTTCCTCGAAAACTAACCAAAAGGACCCAACAAAGTCTGGGTACAAAAACCAAAAACTATTCTTATTGATGGTATGTTAGAAAAGGTCCACTTGTTGAGGTATCAAGGATAAAATGGATGATCACTACTCTAGTTCCTATCCTGAACTAGGAAGGGGATCAGAAGCTTGAAGCCTGAGAACTTTAAATGATCCTAGCTAGATGATGAATGAGTTCAAGAAAGACTTTGCTGATAATTTCAAAAGAACTGGAAGAAAAGCTTGAGAAAATGAGTCTTAAGGAAATTTCTGAAAGCAAGTAGATGAACGCCAAACCGTTAGAAAGTGAGCTCCAAAGCATCAACTTTTCATAAAGCATGCTCAGAACTCCTAAGCAATCAGAAAGTAGCATTTTTGGACATGAAGATGAGCAATCTAAAGATGAAAGAGAAGCTGAGGAATCTTAATGATGTAGAAACTACAAGGGAGTTTTTGATTTAAAGACAGTTTCTCAAGACAAAGTTCATGGAGACATTTCCATAGGTATGAGAACCAGGTCATTCCTTAGAAATATGTCAAACTGTACTTTTATCTCCACCATCGAACCTGAATGCATTGAAGAAGCTTTCAGTGATCAAAGTTAGGTGGATGCTATGCAAAAAGAGTTGATCAAGTTCGAGAAAAGCAAAGTCTGGACTCTTATTGAAAGACCAAAAGGAAAGACCATCATCGGTACAAAATGGGTGTTCAAAAATAAGCTCAATGAAGCTGGCAAAATTATCAGGAACAAAGCAAGATTGGTTGCACAAGGCTTTACACCGGTAGCTCGGCTTGAAGTCATCAGAATGCTACTTACTTTTGCTGCCTACAAGGGATTCACTTTATTCCAAATTGATGTTAAATTTCCATTTCTAAATGGATTCCTTTCTGAGGAAGTATATGTAATATCCTAATTTTTAACCTAATACTCTAGAACATATGTAGGTTAATCATTAGTCTATTATGTCACAGTTTCCTCTTTACTTTAAAATACTTAGCGAAAAATACAGGTAAATTTTTTTTTGAACTGTAAAAGCAAAGTGAGAGTCGCGCAACACGACGAACAATGAGGCATATATAGAAATAAAACACAAGATCAAAGAAGCATCTCAAGAACATCCAATCACAAAGCATGAAATCACACATCATAATAAGACTAACTACATATATATATATATATATATATATATATATATATATAATGTGCCCACTCAAGAAAAGTGGGACTTAGTTGGGCACAACATGGAACAAATACAATTGAAATAAAAGTACAATGGAAAGGAAAATACAACAGAAAGTGAAAAAGAAAACTCCCCCATCACCAAAAGGTACACGTACACCAAATAACCCCCAAAACAAAAGTAGGCTATCCTGATCTGGTCAGAAGCTCGGGCACCAAAAACACATATGCAGTCTCCTACTGCGGGCCTCTCTGAAAAGGAGGAACATATCCAATCCACTGAGCTATCTCAGTCGGGGTAGCTATGCGCTGCATTGGCCGGGCATGGGCTCCTCGGCGAGGAATCATCCTCACTCATCCCTCGCGCATCGGCTGTGTGACGGTGGCCTCACTGCCCTCTCCAAAGTCCATTGGCATGGTAGGGGAGGACCCTTCAAGAGGCACTTGGGTCGCGAAGTCCTCGGAAGGGTTTGTCTTCGAGAATAATGATGGGGAGCGAGGCAGTACTACGGGAAATCCCGGATAACAGATGTGGTCCATGGGGTGAGATGAATCCGCTCCTCATGAAGGCGGACGCGCCCAAAAACAAGGTCATCACCAAATAGTGAGGCAGGGGAGAAACGGTGGGTATTTACAGGATGAGCGAAGGGTTGTCCGACGAACACGAAGACACGAACAACACATTGACCCTCAAAATGGTATGATCCATGCTCTGGATCATAGTGCACCTCCTACGTCGGGGTATCCATGAAGACCACGAATGTCACCATCTAAAGACGTGATGGAAAGAAGAGATAGAGGGTGTAAGAATCTTGCTAAAGAATCTCAGTAGGGCAACCTTCTATCTAGGTATCATCATCTACATCCTCAGGAACCTTGGATTTCTTTGAAAAAGGTGAACATGCATATACTTCATTTATTAGGTTTCAAACTTAATTATCCAAGGTCCGTTTCTTTTAGGATGGATCTTAATGTTATGGATGCAGCATAATAAAGCATAAATGCATGAAGATGCAACAGGTAGAAATCAAATAAACATCCATAGAGATATCAACATCATACAGGTGGTATAAAGTGGCATATCCTTCTTATGTAAAAACATTTCTCTTCCTGTAATTGTGTGACATTCAAAGTATCGTACTACAACACAGGGATCACCCTAAAATCATCTCTAGGTTATGAGCTCATACCTTAACTAGTTGTCACTAGTTCTTACTTATCCTCTGATAAGCGTAATCACAATAATAATAATCATAACAAAACATGTCGCACCAGTATCAAGTACACAACGAATATTGTCCTCTTCGGGGCGTTACGTATCGCCGTCCCCCTCAAGGATTTGTTTCTGGGGCATTACATATCGCCATGCCCCAAAACGCGTTCTTACAGTACTATGTCATATTCAAAAACTCATACCTTTTTTTGAAAACTTTCTAAGTTCCTCAAATTTGTCACAAATTCGGCAGCATAAAGACAGCACACCGAATTTCCTCCAAATTTGCTTTATGCCACATTCATATATATACATAATCATGAGCATCACAACCATCATAAATTTTTCATGGTAAAACATGCACTCACATGAAACACTAAAGCTCGTTATGATCTTAAACATATAGTGTAACACCCTAGTAATTAACCAGATACACCTAGGTTGAATCTGATTAATGACTAGACTTTACTCCTTACTTTGGTTCTTTTTTTTGAAAATGCTTAGTAAAATTACGAGCCATTTTTTTTTTAACACATAATTGAAAACGTGAGCCGAGTACAATGTGAACGAGTAAGCGGAGTATAATAAGACGTTTTAAGAATATATCACATCATATTACTTTGGCTCCATCATATAACATCCATAAGCACATTATAGCATATATTTACATACAATAACCTCACTCAAAGGGTGGGTTATGTTCATACATCATTGTCTTATGCAAACCCATAAAAGAAAATATACATAAGGAAATACATGCCCCTAAACTAGATAACTCCATAAGCCGGGAAGGTTATCCTAAAACTAGGGTGCATGATCACACATAAATCTACTAAGAACCCTCTATGGCCACTGTCCTGGAAATGGGGGAATAAATCCGATCCACTGATGAGCTCCCTCGGGAGGGGACACACGAGATGCACCAGGCTGGGGTCGCATGGACGACCTTCTTGCTAACCTCGGCTGAACAACTGTTTCCTCACTACCCTCTCTTACACGTGTGGGAGTAGGAGCAGAGCTCTCAGAATATACATGAGTAGGAGTGTCCTCTGAAGGATCAGTTTCAGAATATCTCATCTCGGGAACATATTCTGGAAATCCATGGACAGCAGATGAAGCGGGATAAGAATGTAACATCCTTTCATCAAGTGGACGTGTATGTTCGAAAACTATTTCATCGCCATAGGGAGAAGTAGGAGAAAGTCGATAACTAGGGACAGGATGTGCAAATGGACGACCTATGTAAATAAAAACACGAATCACAAGACCTCCCTTCAAAATGATACGAGCGATGCACCGGATCATAGTGGAATTCCCAAGTAGGGGTATCAACGAACAGGACGAATGTCGCCATCTGAATCTGGAGACAATGACGGAAATAAAGAAAAGGGAGTGAGATTCTTGCTAAAGAATCCTCAGTAGGGTACCTCCTTCTACAGTGTCATTATCAAAGTCCCCAGGAACCTCGGGATTATTCTAAAATAGTGAGCATGCAAAGATTCATTTTAAGTTCGGACAAATACTTAACCGAGGTTCGTCAATTTTTAATCATGCGTCTTATAATGCATCATAATCTTAACATGTCATATTTACAATGAACTTTTCCTTTATCATTACATCATATTCCTCATCATCATTATCAAATAACATGCATAAAAGAACGTCATATAATATTAGCTACACGTGGACACAGTGCACATATTTCATTTCATTAGTGCCTTAGGTGACTTAAAATCTTATCATCATCATTATTTTCCTTGGGCCACCCTATACTCCACCCTTTTGGGAATAATTTAGGTTATGAGCTCATACTTTACTAGTCGTCACTAGCATATACTTATCCCTTTTGATAAGCTAAAGTCCCGACTCTACCCTTTTTAGAGAACGGGTTAGGGGGCTAAAATCACCTTTTCACCACCTATAGTCTGATGGTTCCAAAGGATCATTTTCTTATAAGTTTAAGTCACCATTAAATCTTTGCATGTTATATCACAATACAATTCATAAACATCATAGCATTTTCTCATCTATAGTCTTAAGCTAGAATAATATATATCAACTGTAATCATGCATATGGGAGATTCCCAGGAAAGAGAGGTGGGTCACAATGGACACGCTTAAATACCAGGTCTTTCCTTAGCCAGAACCTTTCCAAATTACACTTTTACAATGATACACTTTCTTCTAGCAACAAAGGTAAATTTTACATAATAAAGAACATTTCATGTATAAGCATTCTCATTATTTGCCACACGAACTATAGCATCCAAGCCAGCAAATCATTCAATGATATCAAGTACTTAATAAGCATCCAATCCTTACATAGAATTATCAATTATAGAACTAATTAGTTACTAAACCAATTATGAATCATTCTCTTAACAATAAACCATAATTATCACAACTTCAATCATATCAAATCATTATCACATATTGATACTAAACTCAGATCAGTGGCCGAATCATGAACCTCATGCAATTACATAGAATCATATTTTAAGTGTATATAAAATACTAGTTCCCCGTAAAATCCTTGCAAAGCCTTAAAACTCATTTAGAAACTAGTTCTTTTGTCAAATTTGGGAGGATTTTCACAATTAAAATTCACACTTAAGATAAAAGGAGTAAGTCTTGAGCTTTAGAGATTTAGGTGACATCTTAGAATTATAAACATGCTATGCAACCTTATTTTAATCTTATCTTTATAAGGTGATAGCTTGGAATTATAAACATGATATGCAATTCCATTTCTTTATCTTTAAGATTTAAGGTGATGACTTGAAAATTAAACATGATGCAAGAACTTGAAATATAAACATGATACAAGAAACTGGAGCGGGCGTAATCCGCACAGGACGATGAGAGGAGAAGAGAATATTAAGAAACCAGAGCGTGTGAGTCCGCACAGGACCAGTAGAGGGAGAAGAGAATTATTATTACATCTTTTTAAGATCTAATCTCAAGACTTTTTAAAGAATAAATTCTTTAACTCCAATAATCATATTTCTTTGTTTGTGATACATGGGCAAGTCTTTGAGCTCTAGGATCTTTAGGTGATGGCATAAAATAAACACGCCATGCATTGATTCTTTTAGCCATTATAAAATATAGTGAGAGCATAAATTAAATATGAGATGCAACCTCTTTATTATCTTGAAAGATTAAGTGATGACTTAAAACATAAACATGAAATACAAGCTTGGAATTTAAACATGAGAAATGCAAGTTCATTTATTCATTCTTGAAAATTTAGTGATGACATAGAAGGTAAACATGGTTATGCAAAGCATAAACTTAATCATGGATGCAAATTCATTTTGTTTCTTTTCTAGAGCTCCTTCAAGACTTTAAAAGAATTATAAATTCAACCCAATACATATCTTAACAAGAAATAAAACATAAAAGGAAAATACATCTTTCAAGTTCTAAACTAAAAATCTTTGTTTTAGCATCATAAAGCATTATTCTTTAAAGTTTTGCATCAAGTGGAATTTTCAAGCTTTAGAGGCCTAACTTGTGATGGATTTACAATCCACCCTCAAGGTCCTCATCATCAAGCCATCATCTTAGTTCTACCTAGGCCATATGGTTGAATTGCTTAAAGAAAAATTGAAGAGGAAAACCAAAATGAAAAGCTAAGGTAAGTTCATAATTTCATCATTTTGAGCTAAAAACACAACTCCTCAAAGCATAGAAATAAATTTAGAAACTACTCCCTACCTAATCTGAGTTGAAGAAGAGGAAGAGAACTTGGTTTCTTGAAGTGAAATGAAACAAAATCTCTTTGAAAAAATTGAAGAAAGAATTCAGCCAAAGAGGAGGAAGAAAGAAAGTTTTTGGTGCTTCTAAAAACTAGTTATGAACCAAGCATTCCAAGACCACTCAAGCAAGCCTATTTATAGAAAATTTTGAGGCTTCTAATTGGCCAAAGTGATGAGGTAGTGGACGGAATTTTGTAGGAGAAATAAGGAAGGAAAAATCATTTTAGACAAAGTTGTATGAAATTAAGGAATTATGTCTCTTATGGTGACATTTTGGCATTTTGTTTTAGTGCAACTTTTGGCAATAATTCAGCTGCATAATGGCATCAATAATTTCATCCATTACAGCCCAAAGAAGTGAAATTTGTGTGTTCCATGCATTATTTAGGTGTAGGCAAGGTATTCATGTAATTTAGAGAATTTACGGTTAAGGGTTTAAGTGAATTAGTAAGCAATTTGGGTGTTTTTGAGCAATTTTGGGTTCTAATCAATCTAAATACATAATTTTGACTCTAGATTAATATTTAGAATTTAATAAGCTTTAATTTGAGCCTAATATTGCTTAGGTTTCGGTATACGAATCAAAAATCCCGAAATTCGCAAGCGCCAAAAACAGGGGCAAAATCGTACTTTCACTTAAAAACCGCCCGAGGCCACCCGAGCTTAACCAATGGTTAATCATGGCTTAAAAACACATTTTAAAACATTTTAGTGAGGTTCGGGCTCAGTCGGCACGCACATCGGAGTTAAAACAGCCGCAGGGGCGTGTTGGTCATTTCGCGCCTCGGAACTCAAAATTGAGATCCTTCTGCTCTATTAACACACATAACACAAACAATCCCTTATTATCCTCAAAATATCCCCTTGAGAATAGGTGGGGCCCACGATCCTCATTTTCTGAGTAAAATAACTTCAGGGGCATTTTGGTCATTTTATACGTAGAGAAATTCGGGATTTGCGACTCTCGCATGAATCGTTCCTAACCTCTCTTCTAATGTTATATTCCTTTATTGAGAATTGTTCGGCCTCAAATCTTATGTAATAATTACCTATGGTAATTCGGTAATTTCTAATGACAGTAAAAATTACAGTAAAAATTGGGGCGTTACATATAGTGTCTTATGCTTTGACCCCTACGGGACTTAAACTCGAGATATAATTATTCTAACATTCGCTATTAACCTTTTATGTGCCTAAGGATTCACAACTAATGATTCTTACTGATATTTATGTTCATCAACGAATCTGGACAGCGTCATGCTTTAAGGGCAGAAATTACATCTTGTGATTACGGGGGTTCTAGAAACTACGTTTTAGACCCTTTCTACGTTCCGTCTTTATCTAAGGTGCTATAAATCAAACCTAAACCAATTATAGGGCATTCCTATGCCTATGAACTAATTATAATCCATGTTTACTGCATTACAAGGTTTCTGGATAGAAACAGAAAATTAATTAATCTAAGTGTTCTAGAATTTCACTTTTACGGTTTTCTAGTTACTAGTTTCTCTACAGGTGCTAAACATCAATCCTATATCAAATATTACCAAGATTTTCATGATTAATCAATCCTAAATTGAGTGTTATCCCATTAAAACAGTTTTGGCAGTGGCTAAAAATAAATGGGTCAAAACTATGCTAAAACTCAACTTTACGGTTTTTTTGTAAGACTAGTTTCTTTTCTAACATGCATAGAAAGGTTCCTACATTAACATATATAATTTTTACATACTCTAACATGTCAAAACATCATCATACAGTGGTAAACATACCATTGTAGAATCGAAAGGCATAGGTTCCAAAGAACACATAGTCTCACATTTTCAAGACATATAAATTACTAGTTTCCCTTGGAATCGTTTTAGGACTTCTAAAATTCTTTGAAAACCATTTCATTTCACAAGAAGGGACTAAAACTAACTATAGGGCAGTGGCTGATTTAAAACATTCTTAGAAGAAGTTTAAATCATAAATCTTGTTGGTAATAACTTTATAAAACTTTTGGAGGCCTAAAGAAAATCTTAGAACATAGATTATTGGCCCTTGTGACTAGATGAAACTCACATCAAGTTCATCATCATCACATGGCCGATGTAACATCCTAATTTTTAACCCAATACTCTAGAACATATTTAGGTTAAACATTAGTCTGTTATGTCATAGCTTCCTTATTACTTTAAAATACTTAGCGGAAATACTGGTAAATTTTTTTTTTTGAATAATAAAAGTAAAGTAAGAGCCGCGTGACACGATGAGTAATAAAACGTGGATGAAAATAAAGCAAACATCTCGTCATAACACAAGGCAAGTAAAGGCACATCACAATAAAACTGAACTGCATATTTATATATAATATGATATGCCCACTCATGGAGAGTGGGGCTTAGTTTAGTACATCATGAATAGATACAACTAGAAAGAAAATACAAAGGAAAGTACGACAGAAAATATAAAAGCAACTCCCCTACCTAAGTGCAACTAAAACGATAACCTCTAAACAAAAGGAGGTCCATCCTCATCTAAGTGGTGTGTGCTCTACCCGGGTACTCCATCGGTCATACGTCACCTCCTACTGACGTCCATCTCGCGAGCAACATGGCCACATCTCCGGTCGTCGTGTGAGCCGTGGCTAAGTCACGGTATCCTCATTGCCCTCTCTCATCAGTGGTGGAGTGGGGGCGGAGCTCTCGCTGTACGGCTGGGTAGGTGGGTCCTCCGACGGATCGGTCTCCGAGAAGTAAGTCCGGGGCACGTAGTTAGGATAGTCAAGCATGGCTGAGGCGGCGGTGTGCATGCAGAGCATTCTCTCGTTATGCATACGCGCACGCTCAAAAACCCACTCGTCGTCACCGTAGGGTGCTGTCGGGGAGAAGCGATGGGTATGCACGGGGTGAACGAAGGGACGTCCCATGAACATAAAGACTCGCACCGTGCACTGTCCCTCAAAATGGTACGATCCGTGTTCCAGATCATAGTGCATCTCCCACGTCGGGGTGTCCACAAAAACCACGAACGTCGCCATCTGAAGACGTGACGGAAAGAAAGAGATAGAGGGAGTGAGAATCTTGCTAAAGAATCTCAATAAGGCCTCCTACTACCTAGGTGTCATCATCTATGTCCTCAGGAACCTTGGGTTTAGTATACAAAATAAGTGAGCATGCATTAAATCCATTTTTAAGCTTTAAAACATAATTAGCCAAGGTCCATTCATTTTAGCATGATTCTTGATGACATGGATGCAATCATATTAAAGAATGTATGCATGGCTCTACTTAATGCAAGAAAGTAGTCATAACATTAAGAACATCATAATAGTGGCATAAAGTGGCAATTAAATTCTCATATGGGAAACTTTGTGACATAAACATCATACTTTACTTCCTCATAGGCCACCCTAAAAGACAATCGCTCTGGGGGTGCTCGGCCGAACCGGTGTCACCCAGAACGTGTCACATCTCTAGGTTATGAGCTCATACCTTAACTAGTCGTCACTAGTTCTTACTTATCAATCCCGATAAGCGTAACATAATCATAAACATAATCCCGACTTATCCAGTATAGGCTAGGGGGCATTTCTTGGGGGTGCTCGGCCGAACCGGTGTCACCCAAGAATTCATTCTTGGTACCGATGTCACATGAGTTCTCTGGAGGTGCTCGGCCGAACCGGTGCCATCCGAGAACTCATCTTAGTACCTCATAAATAAAAATCTCATAGTTTCTCAAAAACTTCTTAAGTTCCCAAATTTGTTAGAAATTCGGCAGCATAACCGCAGCATGCCGAATTTCTTCCAAATTCTGCTTTATGCCACATAAGTCATTCAAACATGCATCCTCCATCATAATTTCATGCATTCACATAATCATTCTCATACGTTCACAAGCAACATTACAAATTCATTATGCTCTTAGTCCTACGGTATCTTATGCTTTGACCCTTATGAGCCTTAAACTTGTGATGTAATTAACCTATCATCTTCTATCAACCTCTTATGCACCTAAGGGTTCTCTTCTAACAAATTTTATTATTATTTATGCTCTCTAATAAATCTGAACAATACCATTCCTTAGGGGCAGCATTATAAACTTATAATTGCGGGGTTCTAGAACTTACATTTTAGACCCTTTCTTGGTTCTTCGCCTAAGGCGCTATAAATTCGACCTAAACCAATTATGAGGCATTTCTATGCCTAAGAACTTATTATGAGCCATGTTCTCTACATTATATGGTTGCTGGATAGATTCTAAAAATTAAATGTTCTAAGAGTTCTAGAATTGCATTTTACGGTTTTCTAGTTACTAGTTTCTCTATAGGTGCTAAAATTCAATCCTATTTCAATTGTAACCAAATTTTTCATGATTAAACAATCCTAATCTGATTATATTCCCATTGAAATAGTTTGGGCAATGTCCAAAAATAAATGGGTTAAAACTATGCTAAATCTTGACTTTACGGTTTTTCTAGAAAGTGTAACGCCCCAATTTTTACTGTAATTTTTACTGTCATTAGAAATTACTCAATTACCAAATTACCATAGGTAATTATTACATAAGATTTGAGGCCGAACAATCCTCAATAAAGGAATATAACATTAGAAGAGAGGTTAGGAATGATTCATGCGAGAGTCGCAAATCCCAATTTCAGACGTATAAAATGACCAAAATGCCCCTGAAGTTATTTTACTCAGAAAATGAGGATCGTGGGCCCCACCTATTCTCAAGGGGATATTTTGAGGATAATAAGGGATTGTTTGTGTTATGTGTGTTAATAGAGCAGAAGGATCTCAATTTTGAGTTCCGACGCGCCAAATGACCAAAACGCCTCAAGGTGTTTTAACTCCGATGTGCATGCCGACTGAGCCCGAACCTCACTAAAATGTTTTAAAATGTGTTTTTAAGCCATGATTAACCATTGGTTAAGCTCGGGTGGCCTCGGGCAGTTTTTAAGTGAAAGTACGATTTTGCCCCTGTTTTTGGCGCTTTGCGAATTTCGGGATTTTTGATTCAGATATCAAACCTAAGCAATATTAGGCTCAAATTAAAGCTTATTAAATTCTAAATATTAATCTAGAGTCAAAATTATGTATTTAGATTGATTAGAACCCAAAATTGCTCAAAAACACCCAAATTGCTTACTAATTCACTTAAACCCTTAACCGTAAATTCTCTAAATTACATGAATACCTTGCCTACACCTAAATAATGCATGGAACACACAAATTTAACTTCTTTGGGCTGTAATGGACGAAATTATTGATGCCATTATGCAGCTGAATTATTGCCAAAAGTTGCACTAAAACAAAATGCCAAAATGTCACCAGAAGAGACATAATTCCTTAATTTCATACAACTTTGTCTAAAATGATTTTTCCTCCCTTATTTCTCCTGCAAAATTCTGTCCACTACCTCATCACTTTGGCCAATTATAAGCCTCAAAATCTTCTATAAATAGGCTTGCTTGAGTGGTCTTTGGAATGCTTGGTTCATAACTAGTTTTTAAGAGCACCAAAAACTTTCTTTCTTCCTCCTCTTAGGCTGAATTCTTTCTTCAATTTTTTCAAAGAGATTTTGTTTCATTTCACTTCAAGAAACCAAGTTCTCTTCCTCTTCTTCAACTCAGATTAGGTAGGGAGTAGTTTCTAAATTTATTTCTATGCTTTGAGGAGTTGTGTTTTTAGCTCAAAATGATGAAATTATGAACTTACCTTAGCTTTTCATTTTGGTTTTCCTCTTCAATTTTTCTTTAACCAATTCAACCATATGGCCTAGGTGGAACTAAGATGATGGCTTGATGATGAGGACCTTGAGGGTGGGTTGTAAATCCATCACATGTTAGGCCTCTAAAGCTTGAAAATTCCACTTGATGCAAAACTTTAAAGAATAATGCTTTATGATGCTAAAACAAAGATTTTTAGTTTAGAACTTGAAAGATGTATTTTCCTTTTATGTTTTATTTCTTGTTAAGATATGTATTGGGTTGAATTTATAATTCTTTTAAAGTCTTGTAAGAGCTCTAGTAAAGAAACAAAATGAATTTGCATCCATGATTAAGTTTATGCTTTGCATAACCATGTTTACCTTCTATGTCATCACTAAATTTTCAAGAATGAATAAATGAACTTGCATTTCTCATGTTTAAATTCCAAGCTTGTATTTCATGTTTATGTTTCAAGTCATCACTTAATCTTTCAAGATAATAAAGAGGTTGCATCTCATATTTAATTTATGCTCTCACTATATTTTATCATGGCTAAAAGAATCAACGCATGGCATGTTTATTTTATGCCATCACCTAAAGATCCTAGAGCTCAAAGACTTGCCCATGTATCACAAGCAAAGAAATATGATTATTGGAGTTAAAGAATTTATTCTTTAAAAAGTCTTGAGATTGGAGCTTAAAAAGATGTAATAATAATTCTCTTCTCCTCTCTCGTTCTGTGCGGACTACCGCCGCTCCGGTTTCTTAATAATCTCTTCTCCCTCTACTGGTCCTGTGCGGACTATCGCCTCTCCGGTTTCTTAATATTCTCTTCTCCCTCTACTGGTCCTGTGCGGATTACCGCCACTCCAGTTTCTTGTATCATGTTTATATTTCAAGTTCTTGCATCATGTTTAATTTTCAAGTCATCACCTTAAATCTTAAAGATAAAGAAATGGAATTGCATATCATGTTTATAATTCCAAGCCATCACCTTATAAAGATAAGATTAAAATAAGGTTGCATAGCATGTTTATAATTCTAAGATGTCACCTAAATCTCTAAAGCTCAAGACTTACTCCTTTTATCTTAAGTGAGAATTTTAATTGTGAAGATCCTCCCAAATTTGACAAAAGAACTAGTTTCTAAATGAGTTTTAAGGCTTTGCAAGGATTTTACGGGGAACTAGTAATTTATATGCACTTAAAATATGATTCTATGTAATTGCATGAGGTTCATGATTCGGCCACTGATCTGAGTTTAGTATCAATGTGTGATAATGATTTGATATGATTGAAGTTGTGATAATTATGGTTTATTGTTAAGAGAATGATTCATAATTGGTTTAGTAACTAATTAGTTCTATAATTGATAATTCTATGTAAGGATTGGATGCTTATTGAATGATTTCCTGGCTTGCATGTTATAGTTGCTGTTGCAAATAATGAGAATGCTTATACATGAAATGTTCTTTATTATGTAAAATTTACCTTTGTTGCTAGAAGAAAGTGTATCATTGTAAAAGTGTAATTTGGAAAGCTACTACCAAACGAAAGACTTGGTATTTAAGCGTGTTCATTGTGACCCACCTCTCTTTCCTAGGAATCTCCCATATGCATGATTACAGTTGATATATATTATTCTAGCTTAAGACTATAAATGAGAAAATGTTATGATGTTTATGAATTGTATTATGATATAACATGCAAAGATTTAATGGTGACTTAAACTTATAAGAAAATGATCCTTTGGAACCATCGGACTATAGGTGGTGAAAAGGTGATTTTAGCCTCCTAACCCGTTCTCTCAAAAGGGTAGAGTCGGGACTTTAGCTTATCAAAAGGGATAAGTATATGCTAGTGATGACTAGTAAAGTATGAGCTCATAACCTAAATTACTCCCAAAAGGGTGGAGTATAGGGTGGCCTAAGGAAAATAATGATGATGATAAGATTTTAAGTCACCTAAGGCACTAAAGAAATGAAATATGTGCACTATGTCCACATGTAGCTAATATTATATGATGTTCTTTTATGCATGTTATTTGATAATGATGATGAGGAAAATGATGTAATGATAAAGGAAAAGTTCATTGTAAATATGACATGTTAAGATTATGATGCATTATAAGACGCATGATTAAAAATTGACGAACCTCGGTTAAGTATTTGTCCGAACTTAAAATGAATCTTTGCATGCTCACTATTTTAGAATAATCCCGAGGTTCCTGGAGACTTTGATGATGACACTGTAGAAGGAGGTACCTTACTGAGAATTCTTTAGCAAGATTCTCACTCCCTTTTCTTTATTTCCGTCATTGTCTCTAGATTCAGATGGCGACATTCGTCCTGTTCGTTGATACCCCTACTTGGGAATTTCACTATGATCCGGTGCATCGCTCGTATCATTTTGAAGCGAGGTGCGCAGTTCGTGTTTTTATTTACATAGGTCATCCATTTGCACATCCTGTCCCTAGTTATCGATTTTCTCCTACTTCTCCCTATGGCGATGAAATGGTTTTCGAACATGCACGTCCACTTGATGAAAGGATGTTACGTTCTTATCCCGCTTCATCTGCTGTCCATGGATTTCCAGAGTATGTTCCCGAGACGAGATATTCTAAACCGATCCTTCAGAGGACACTCCTACTCATGTATATTGCGAGAGCTCTACTCCTACTCCCACACGTGTAAGAGAGGGTAGTGAGGAAACAGTTGTTCAGCCGAGGTTAGCAAGAAGGCCGTCCATGCGACCCCAGCCTGGTGCATCTCGTATGTCCCCTCCCGAGGGAGCTCATCAGTGGATCGGATTTATTCCCCCATTTCCAGGACAGTGGCCATAGAGGGTTCTTAGTAGATTTATGTGTCATCATGCTCCCTAGTTTTCGGATCAGCTTCCCAGCTTATGGAGTTATCTAGTTTAGGGGCATGTATTTCCTTAAGTATATTTTCTTTTATGGGTTTGCATAAGATAATGATGTATGAACATAACCCACCCTTTGAGTGAGGTTATTGTATGTAAATATATGCTATAATGTGCTTATGGATGTTATATGATGGAGCCTAAGTGATATGATGTGATATATTCTTAAACGTCTTATTATACTCCGCTTACTCATTCACGTTGTACTCGGCTCACGTTTTCAATTATGTGTTTACAAAAAAATGGCTCGTAATTTCACTAAGTATTTTCAAATTATGAAGAAAGAACCAAAGCAAGGAGTAAAGTCTAGTCATTAATCAGATTCAACCTAGGTGTATCTGGTTAATTACTAGGGTGTTACAGAAAGCTAGTTTCTCTCCTATCATGCATAGAAATGTTCCTACCTCATCATACATAATTTTCACACATTCTAACACATCAAAACATCATCATACAGTAGCAAACTTATCATGGAAGAACCGAAAACATATAAGTTGCTAGTTTCTCTTGGAATCATTTTTAGGACATCTAAACTCTTTTACAAACCATTTTATTTTGTAAAAGAGGCTAAAACATCATTAGGTCAGTGACCACTTGATCCCTCCTTAAAAGAGAATTAAATTCATAAATCTTGTTGGTCTTGATCTCATAAACTTCATGAGGCTTCAAAGAGAATCTTAAAACTTAGATTGTTGGCCCTTGTAGCTAGATGAAACTCATTCCAAGTTCATCATTACTACATGACCGAAATTATGCATTCAAAGAATGCTTCCACATTGGACTTTAACTTGAGATAAAATGGGCAAATCTTTGAGCTCTAAGGTCTTTAAGTGATGACATAATTTAAACATGCTATGCACTTCATTTTTATTCTTCATTACAAAGTAAAGTGAGAGTTTAAAGTAAATATGCAAGACTTGAAATATAAATATGCAAGGCTTGAAATAGATATGCAAGACTTGAAATATAAATATGCAAGTTCATTTCTTTATTTTAGTGCTCTAGGCCCAGCAACAATCAACTTTAAGGCCGAAATAGAAAGGCTTTGAGATTTAGTTAGGTGATAGTGCAAGCTCTCATTTTAAATCTTTATGTTCTTTAGTGATGAAAAGTAAATATGCTAGACAAGAATGTAAATATGAGGTGCAATCCATTCTTTATCCTTTAACTTCAAGTGATGGCTTGGAAAAATAAATATGAATGCAAAGCTCAAAGTAAATATGTAATGCATAAGCTTGAATTTAAATATGAATGCTTGTCCATTTTATTTCTTATTAGAGCTCATACAAGACTTTAAAGGAACTTAAACCTCAACCTAAACCTATCATGACAAGATAAAGTAAAGACAAGAGTGGACCTCAAGGGTTCACTAGAATACAAAGTTTCTTTTCTTGAAATGTGGTCATAAATAACATTTTTATTGAACCTCAAGCTCTAGAGACCTCATTGTGATGAACACATAGTCATCATTCAGAAGCTCTCATCATCAAGCCATTATGAATCTCATTGACCAACATGGCCGAAAATTTGGAGCAAGAAAAGGAAAAAGGAATCGAAACCTTTAAGAAGAAAAAGAAACATATGAAACTCTAAAGACCATGATCTTGATGATGCATTAACACCAACATCATGAGTCCTCATCATTGAGTTCATGTAACCATTTTAAAACAACATCAAAGTGAAAGGTTTCAAGAAGAAAGAGCTAAAAACATCTTTAACTTAAGGACAAAGATCAAGCTTTAGAGATTGTTCAAGTGATGGACATCACCACCATGAAACCTCATCATCAAGCTCTCATTCCTTTGTCCTCAAAGGCCCATGGCCGAAATGATAAAAAAAAAGGAGAGGGAGAGAAGTTCTAAAAAGACTCAAGAGAAACCATAAACACATAACTAGAAATGGAACTTAAATAAAGAAAATACTTGAAAGAAAATCCCTACCAAGTGATTGAAGGTTGGGATGAGAGAAGAGGATGAAGAACTTGAAGAACTTGAACACTTGAACTTGAGAGATAAAGGAAACTTTGAAGTGCTCTTTGAAAACTTACACTTAGCAAATGAACCCAAAATGATGCAAGTTCACCCAAGCATGCTATTTATAGAGAAATGAAACACATGCAAGGTGCAAGAAGGAAGAGGGGTTTTCGGCCAACATGAGCAGCCCCGTGAGTTCCATGAGGTGAGATGTTGTGATCTTGAGACATGGTTCAAGGTATGGCTCAAGCATGGTTCTTTGAGTGAGAAACAAATCAACATGTGATGTAATTGGAGGAGAAGTGGCCGAAGGTGCATTAGCCATGGGGAGGATTTCTTGCATTTTAATTGTGGTTTAGAGCTGTGTTAGGTGTATCTTTGATTAGGATTAAGATTAGGAATTTGTAAGAAAGTGTTTAGGTGAGAAAATGGGTAATCAAGGTTGTCAAAACATATTTAAGGAGTGGTCTTGCATCATTAGTGAGTTATAAACCCATTTTAGTAATGACTTGAAATATAAAATGAGATGCAAAGCTTGAAACATAAACGTGCATTGTGCAAATTCATTCATTATCTTGGGTCTTAGTGATGGCATAAGAAATAAACGTGCTAATGCAAAGCATAAACGTAAACGTGGATGCAACTTCTTTTATATCTTGTTTAGAGCTCTTGCAAGACTTTAAAGGAAACAAAGTTTCAACCCATAACTCATCCTCACAAGAAGAAAAGACACTAGTGTTGCTAAGTTGTATAAAAGAAAATCATATCCTCAAAGTCCATGAGGTGGCCGAATCCTCATCATGAGGAAACAACCTTATTTTTGAACTCTAGGGACCAAGATCTTGGTGGTTCAAACACCAACATCTCAAGTCCTCATCATTGAGTATTTTTACAATGCTCTACATTTATTAACAACACAAAACTCATGACCAACATAAAGGAAAGAAACCAAAACATACTTGGCCTAGAAACCAAATTTATGCTCTAGAGTTTTGTTCATGTGACATACCTCAACATGAAGCCCTCATCATCAAGCTATCATTTTTCTAAGTCCCAAAGGCCTTCAAGGCCGAAAACTCAAGGGAAAAGAAATGAGGTTTTCAAGGTTCAAGAGAAACATAACTATGTCTTGAGCAAAACTTGAAAATAGTAAACTTATTTTTTTGAAAACTCAAGCTTTAGAGATTGTTCATGTGACAAACATCATCACACAACTCTCATCATCAAGCTTCTCATGTTTCAAGTCCGAGAGGCCTCCATGGCCGAAACCTAAACAAAAGAAAAGGAAAGTTTCAAGACATCAAAGAAACATAACTCATTCTTGACCAAGACTTGAAAAAGAGAAACCTTTCTTGGAAAAACTCAAGCTTTAGAGTTTGTTCATGTGACAAAGGCCAACATGAAGCACTCATTACAAAGCTACCATTTTTCCAAGCACCTTAAGCCTCCATGGCCGAAACATCTAGGAACAAAAAGCTCAAAAAGAGTTTTCATGAAAACATAGCCTTGTCTTAACCAAAACATGAAAAAGATGAAACTTTTCCCAAACAAAACTCAAGCTTTAGAGGTCTCATGTTAGGATGAACACATGGTTATCCCAAGAGAGCACTCATCATCAAGCTCTCCTCATTTTGGTCTTGAGGCCGAAAATGAAAGAAAAAGGAGAAATGATGGAACTTTTTCTTAGGAAAGGTTCAAGCTTTAGAGGCCTCACTTTAAGATGAACTCATGGTTTCATCTTTGAGAGCACTCATCATCAAGCTCTCACTACCATGGCCTTAAGGCCGAAAATGAAAAGGAAGAGAAAAGAAGAAACCGAAATCATGCTTGGGAGAAACTTACTAACAACACAACTTTCAAGCAAGATAAACATTGAGCATAAAAATAAAAGAAAGCATTCTTAAAGAACTCCCTACCTAGAGTTTGGGATTTGAGAGGAAGTGAAGAAGATGAAGAGGTTGGAGAGGATGAGCTCTTGAACTTGAGAGAAAGAAACTCAAAGTGCTCTAACTCAAAGCTTTAGTGAAATGAACAAAGATGCTTCAAGTTCCTTAAGCTACCTATTTATAGAGAAGTGAAATGAATTGAATATTGGAGGCCTTTTGGGGGGAAGAATTCGGCCACTTTTACAGCTACATGAAGGAGGAAAAATCTTGTTCAAAGCATGGTGTAAAGTCATTCAAAGCATGGTGAAAAGTCTAGCTATGCATGTCCTAAAGTATGGCTAGCATGTACCTTATTTTCAAACCTTTAAAAATGCATAAAAACTTAAAATTTTGGGCTGCAAAATCTGAAGAGAAACCATGCTTCTCATGCCCAAAAAGAGAAGAAAATTTTCTAGACTTAAATTCCAAAGCATAGGTAATATGTTGTAAGACATGTTGTCTTGAAAAAGTTTGATGGAAAGCTTGAATGACCACAAAAACAAATCATTCTTTTTGAGTTTGAAAGACATAATTATTTTCATTTTAGAAATGAATTGAAAGCCTTGATTGACCATATAAAATATTCTTTGAGTCTTGAGTGACAATTTTTCTTGAAAGTTGATCATTGATTGAAAGTGTTCAAGACATATGTCACAAGATAGCTTGAACACATAGACTAACTTTTTGATGATTTTCTAGGGAGAAATGGCGCCATTCTTGGCAGCCTTGGGGAGGAGAAATATCTCTTTAAACCATGTTCTAGAAGTGTGCTTTGGTGTGACATAGATTAGGCTTAGGATTAAAAGTTGCTAAGTAGGTACTTAGGTGCACTAATAGGTTAATTAAAACCACAAATCCCTAGGTTAGAGGTGGTCTAGAAGGATTAGGGGAGTCAACACCTCCAAGACTAGTGATGTGGGTGTGACAACTTGTCTTGAAAAGAAAAGTTGATGTGAATAGTGGAAACACTATTCGGCACTATTCACATATTCTTATTCTTTTTCAAAGAATAAGACTAGGATGAAATTTGAATTTCCCTAAGCAATTTTAGGTTCCAATTAATTCTAAATGATGGTTTTGGCTCTAGATTAATTATGGAAATTCATTAACCTTTAATTAGAGCCTAATATTGCTTAGGTTTGGAGTTAAACGGCTCATTACGCTGAAAATGTAATATGCAGGGGCAAAACCGTAATTTTTACCAAAAGTTGCCCGGAACCTCCGGGACTTAAACAAACATAGTTCATGCCTTAAAATCATTGTTTTGAACCTAGAACAAAGTCCGGGTCGAAACGGAACTTAAAACTGCCTTAATGCATTCATAGGGTATTTTGGTCATTTACGCGCAGAAATCTCAGAAATGAGGTTTTCCTGCTTTGTTAGGCACTCATGCTCATACAATCCCCTTCATATAACATATGAACCCTATGAGGATGGCCAAAGCCGGCCGTCCTCGTGTTTCGGGTAAAAATGACCTCAGGGGCAATTTGGTCATTATGAAAGTTTAGCGAAAATCGGGGCGTTACATCCGGGGTCCATGAAAAAGGGGTGTTCTTCCTAGTCAGCTTGGTCAAAGGTAGGGAAATCTGGGAAAATCCCTTGATAAATCGACGGTAATAACCGGCTAAACCCAAAAAGCTCCTTACTTCAGTTACCGTGGTTAGTCTTTCCCAGTTTACTACCGCTTCTACCTTACTAGGATCTACAGCAATTCCTTTCTTAGATACTACATGCCCTAAAAATTTCACCTTATCCAACCAAAACTCACACTTGGAAAACTTGGCATATAGTTTCTTTTCCTTTAAGATCTCCAGTACTATGGTTAAGTGGCATTCATGCTCCTCATGGGTCTTAGAATATATGAGAATGTCATCTATAAAGACAACCACAAACCGATCCAAATAGGGTCGAAAGATCCTATTCATGTAATCCATAAAAACAGCTGGAGCATTGGTTAACCCAAAGGACATTACTGCAAACTCAAAATGGCGTGACGAAAGTAAAGGCCGTTTTAGGTATGTCTTCATCTCTCACTCTAATTTGATGGTAGCCTGACCTTAAATCTATCTTAGAAAACACTACCGCACCTTTCAGTTGGTCCATCAAATCATCGATCCTAGGCAGAGGATACTTGTTTTTCACCGTTACTTTATTCAACTGCCTATAATCTACACACATCCTCATACTCCCATCCTTTTTCTTTACAAACAACACAGGGGCTCCCCAAGGTGATGCACTAGGCCTAACAAACTTTTTCTCCAATAAATCTTCCAATTGAGTTTTTAACTCGGTCAATTCTAATGGAGACATCCTATATGGGGCTATGGATATAGGTCCCGCACCCAGAAGCAACTCTATGGAAAACTCTATCTCTCTCTTGGGGGGAAACTCTGGTATCTCATCTGGAAATACTTCGGGATAATTTCTTACTATTGGCATCTCATCGATACTTTGCTCAAAGTCTACATGACTAGCGGCTAAGAAAATGTAACCTTTACTCTCACCCTTACCACAGTCCATTTCCATAGCAGTTATGTAAAGACTTATGGGTTTCTTAGGTTCAATAGGAACAGGAAGAAAAGTGATGATTTTCTCATAACAGTTTAACAGTACACGGTTGGCCTCAAGCCAATCCATACCAAGAATCACATCTAAACCTCGCATGGGTAAGCAAATAAGATCTAAAACAAAGGATCTATTATCTATAATAAAACTACAATCTAAACAACATTTACAAGTCCTAACGGGTTTTCTAGTCGGGGTAGAAACAATAAGGTCAAAAGGAAGCCCAACCATAGGTAAATTATGGATTTTAACACATGAATGGGAGATAAAAGAATGAGAAGCGCCAGAATCATATAGTACAATTAAGTCTTTACCATGCATATTACCCTTACCTTCCACGAGATTTCGTGACTTCGTTGTTTCTTCAAAGATTAACGATAAATACCCTTCCCTGGTATTGCGGCTTGGGATTGGGGGTTGGCGAGTTCCTTTCCGTGCATTCTCGGGAGTAATGACCTGGTTTTCCACACCGATAGCACACGTTTGTTCCGGCTTGACATGGCATGCTCCCATGATTCTTGCCGCACTTGGGACATTCCATGGATGGTGCAGGTCGTGGAGGTACTGCTAGACCTCTTTGTAGTGTTTTCCCTTTATTGTTGTTATTGTTGTTGTTAGGATTGTTACTGGGGTTACTGTTGTAGCGGTTGTTATTATAGCGGTTGTTGTTGTTTGCCCTTCCTTGTTGAAAATTTCTTTGTGGCTCTTGTGGTCTTGATTGAGGGGGAAATAGAGGTCGATTCTGCCTCTTGAACTGCTGACTTTGAAGTGTCAACTTTTTGGTAATATTATCTGACTTTGGGGTGCTTAGTTTTCTCTGACCTTCTTCAATAATCCGACATTTGTTAACTAGGGTAAAGAAATCCCTAATCTCCAAATGTGCAACTGCCACATTAAGTTCCGCCTTCAACCCTGACTCGTATTTAATGCATTTCCAGTACTCATCAGGATTTCCTTGGTACATTCTTGAGAACTTAATGAGTTCTTCAAATCTGGCGATGTCTTCGGGCCACATTCATATTCCCCTGGACAAGTTGCATGAATTTAATGTCCTTGGCATTTCTAACTGACTCTGGAAAGTACTTTTCGTAAAAATGGACCTTGAATAGTTCCCAATCAATGTCCATGTCGGTCGTCTCCAGGAATCTTCGAACACCTGTCCACCAGAAACTGGCATCACCCTCAAGCATATAAGTAGCGAAGGTGGCCTTTTGCTCCTCCGAGCATGGGACTACAGCACAGACCTTCTCAATATTCTGAATCCATTCATCTGCAATATTTGGATTCAGGGTCCCCTTGAAAACTGGTGGGTTCATCTTACGAAACTCCCCGAAACGGGCATGTTCAGGAATCTCATGTCCTTGATTCATATTGGCTTGACGATCTTGATCCATTCGCTCCATCATCATTCTCATGGTCCTTGCTACGTCGCGGAGTGCTTCGGCTGTCTCGTTGTCTTGATTATTCTGTGCTGCGCTCCTAGTCTGTTGTCGACGTGCCATTGGTCCCTAAACACACAAAACAGCAACACTGAGGTGATCAGGCCTAATATTCCATGCAAAGTGAGCAAGTTACCATGGCACTTTCAACATACAGTAGTCATGTATTTCTAATCCTCAAGCTCATCCTAATGATAAGCATCTACACATGACGTCACTAACGTATTATGCTTTAGAAGCATAGCCAGTCCAATCCTCAGGCTCCATGAGAATCGAACTTCTCTGATACCAAAATGTAACACCCTAGTAATTAACCAAATACACCTAGATTGAATCTGATTAATGACTAGACTTTACTCCTTGCTTTGGTTCTTTCTTCATAATTTGAAAATACTTAGTGAAATTACGAGCCGTTTTTTTTTTAAAAAAACAACATAATTGAAAACGTGAGCCGAGTACAACGTGAACGAGTAAGTGGAGTATAATAAGACGTTTCAGAATATATCACATCATATCGCTTTGGCTCCATCATATAATATCCATAAGCACATTATAACATATATTTACATACAATAACCTCACTCAAAGGGTGGGTTATGATCATACATCATTGTCTTATGCAAACCCATAAAAGAAAATATACATAAGGAAATACATGCCCCTAAACTAGATAACTCCATAAGCCGGGAAGGTTATCCTAAAACTAGGGTGCATGAATACACATAAATCTACTAAGAACCTTCTATGGCCACTTTGTCACGAAATGGGGGAATAAATCCAATCCACTGATGAGCTCCCTCGGGAGGGGACACACGAGATACACCAGGCTGGGGTCGCATGGACGGCCTTCTCGCTAACCTTGGCTGAACAACTGTTTCCTCACTACCCTCTCTTACACGTGTGGGAGTAGGAGCAGAGCTCTCAGAATATATATGAGTAGGAGTGTCCTTTGAAGGATCAATTTCAGAATATCTCGTCTCGGGAACATACTCTGGAAATCCATGGACAGCAGATGAAGCGGGATAAGAACGTAACATCCTTTCATCAAGTGGACGTTGTAACGCCCCGTTTTTCTCTAAACTTTTAAATGACCAAAATGCCCCTGAGGTCATTTTTACTTGAAACACGAGGACGGCCGGCCTTGGCCATCCTCATAGGGTTCATATGTTATATGAAGGGGATTGTATGATTGTGAATGTCCAACGGAGCAGAAAAACCTCATTTCTGAGATTTATGTGCACAAATGACCAAAATACCCCTAACTTAATTTAAGGCCGTTTTAGGTTTCGACTTCGACCCGGACTCGTTCCGGAGATCAAAAATGATGTTTTAAGGCATGAACCATGTTGGTCTAAGTCCCGGAGGTCCCGGGCAACTTTTGATAAAAATTACGATTTTACCCCTGCTTAGTGCATTTTAAGCCTAACGAGTTATTTAACTCAAACCTAAGCAATATTAGACTCTAATGAAAAGTTAATTAATTTTCTTAATTAATCTAAAGCTAAAATAATTATTTAAGGTTAATTAGAACCTAAAATTGCTTAGAAAAATTTGCAACTCAATTCTAATTCTTTCTTTTCTTTAAAGAAAAAGCAACTATGAATAGTATTTTCACTATTCACATTTCCTTTCAATGCTTTCTCTTCCAAGAAAAGTTGTCATACATCAATCAATATTTTCAATTCATTTCTAAATTAAAAATATTTATGTCATTCAAATTCAAAAAGAATGAATTATTTTTGTGGTCATTCAAGCTTTCAATCAAACTTTTCAAAACATTATGTCTTACACCACCTTACCTATGCTTTGGAAATTCAAATTAGAAAATATTTTCTTCTTTTTTTGACATGGAATGCATGGTTTTTTCCACTCCTTTACAGCCCAAAATTTTATGATTTTATTCATTTAAAAGGTTTGGAAATAAGCTACATTGTTAGCCATACCTTAGGCCATGCATAGCTAGACTTTTTACCATGCTTTGAATGACCAACACCATGCTTTGAACAAAGATATTTCCTCCCCCATGTAGCTGTAAAGTGGCCGAATTCTTCCCCCCAAAAGGCCACCATCATTTTACTCCTCTATAAATAGGTAGCTTAGGGAACTTGAAGCACCTTTGTTCATTTTACTAAAGCTTAGAGTTTAGAGCACTTTGAGGTTTTCTCTCAAGCTTTCAAGAGTTCTTCAAGCTCAAGTTCTTCCTCTTCTTTTCAAAAACCACAAGGTAGGGAACCTTTCTCAATATGTTTTTCATTTCTATATTGAATCTTGTTGGGAAATGATGCAAGGTGGAACCTCCATGTTGCTTCTTCATTTTTCGGTTTCTTCCTTTTCTTTTCCTTTCATTTTCGGCCTCAAGGCCTTGAACATGAGAGCTTGATGATGAGTGCTCTCCAAGATGAAACCATGAGTTCATCTTAAAGTGAGACCTCTAAAGCTTGAACCTTTCTTAAAGAAAAGTTCCATTCTTTCTCCTTTTTCTTTCTTTTTTCGGCCTCAAGGCCAAGATGAGGAGAGCTTGATGATGAGTGCTTTCTTGAGATGACCATGTGTTCATCCTAACATGAGACCTCTAAAGCTTGAATCTTGGTTGTGAAAAGTTTCATCTTTTTCAAGTTTTGGTCAAGACAAGGTTGTGTTTTTCATGAAACCTTTTTGGAACTTTTGTTTCTTGATGTTTCGGCCATAAAGGCCTAAGGTACTTGGAAAAATGGTAGCTTGATAATGAGGGCTTCATGTTGATGTTTGTCACATGAACAACCTCTAAAGCTTGAGTTTTCTTAAGAAAAGTTTATTATTTCCAGGTTTTACTTAAGAAATAGTTGTGTTTCTCTTGAACCTTTGAAAACTCCATCTCTTTTCTTTGAGGTTTCGGCCATGAAGGCCTTTGGGACTTGAAAGAAATGGTAGCTTGATGATGAGGGCTTCATGTTGATGTATGTCACATGAACAAAACTCTAGAGCTTGAACTTGGTTCCTAGACCAAGTATGTTTTCGGTTTTGTTCCTTTATGTTTACCATGAGTTTGGTTTTGATGGAAGTTTAAAGCATAGTAAAATACTCAATGATGAGGACTTGAGTTGTTGGTGTTTGAATCATCAAAATCTTAGTCCCTAGAGTTCAATAATGGTTTATTCTTCTTGATGAAGATTCGGCCATCTTCAAGTTTTTTTTTTTATGGTCATGATTCATTTTAAGTATTCAAGCACTAGTAGTTTCCTTTTCTTGTGATAATGAGGTTTGGGTTGGAACTATGTTCTTTTTAAAAGTCTTGCAAGAGCTCTAGACAAGATAAAAGTAGCTTGCATTCACGTTTACTTTATGCTTTGCACAGAATATTTATTTCTATGCTATCACTAAACCCCAAGATAAGGAATGAACTTGCATAATGCACGTTTAAATTCCAAGCTTCGCATTCCATGTTATATTTCAAGTCATCACTTAAGAACTTAAAGATGTAAAACGAGAGCTTGCATATCACCTAAAATAATCTTGAAGCCTTTCTATTTCAGCCTTAAAGTCGATTGTTGCTGGGCCTAGAGCACTAAAATAAAGAATGGAACTTGCATATTTACTTTCAAGTTTTGCATATTTACTTTGAGCCTTGCACATTTAATTTCAAGTTCTTGCATTTCATAATTACGTTGAAGCTCTCACGTTACTCTCTAATGAAGAATAAAATGGAATGCATAGCACGTTTACTTTTATGCCATCACCTAAGAGATTAGAGCTCAAAGACTTGCCCATTTCATCTTGAGAAAAGTCAAATCAAGAGGTACTCTCTTGAAATGTATTCAGCCATGTGATGATGAAAGCTCTAGGATGAGTTTTTCATTAGTTACAAGAGCCTATAGTTTATGTTTTAAGTTTTTCCTAAACATGAGTGACATTTGAAAGTATTTTTGAGTATGTTCTTACATTTAGAATTTCAACCATGAGTAAATTTAAAGAGTTACTGCCCTATGCATTTTATGAAAGTTCTTGACAAGTTAAATTGATTTCCAAGGAATTTTTGAAGTCTTAAAATTGTTCCAAGAGAAACTAGTTACCTATGTGCATAAAAAAGAAAGTTTACACATGATTTTGATGACTTACCAATTTCGGTTCTGCCATGATCATTTCCAGCACCTTAAATTATGTTTTGGGTGGTCTAAATATGTTTGAATACCTTGCCAAGTATATGCTAATGGTTTTAGACATTTTAGAGCATGTTTGGTTACCTTAATTGCTTGAAAGGTGAATTCTAGAACCCCATAGGTACAGAAAATATGAATTCTGTCCAGATTGATTAACACCCATAGAATCACATTATATGATGTCTAGATCAGTGAGAGTGACTCATAATTGGCTTAGGTATTAATTGTTGCATCATAGAAAAAGTCAGATGTGAGAAAGGGTTTCAAACGCATCTTCTAGAACACCGTAATTCATCCAATACAAGCTTATTGCCAAGGCTGTCCATGTAACACCCCGATTTTTCTGTCCGAGGAAAATGACCAAAATGCCCCTGAGGTCATTTCCTGACCCGAGCTCGAGGGTAACCAACTCGGTCATCCTCGAAGGGTCAACTCAATGTTTGAAGGGGATTGAATGGCCTTTGAATGCTTTCGGAAGCGAAAATTTCATTTTCCGCAGTTTCGGGTCAAAATGACCAAAATACCCCTATAGCGCTTTTACGGGGGTAAAGGTGCCGTTTGAGCCCGAAACTTTCCCCAGTGGTTTAAAAACATGTTTTCATGTGTCTAGAGGTCTCTGTTCAAGCCCCGGTGGTCCCGGGCAGTTTTAGTGCAAAATTACGATTTTGCCCCTGGAATAGTGTTTTTTAGCTTAATGACGTAATTAAGCAAACCTAAGCAATATTAGGCTCTAAACGAAGATTAATTTATTTCCCTAATTAATCTAGAGTCAAAATAATTTATTAAAGTTAATTAGAACCTAAAATTGCTTAGATTAAACTTAAATCCCTTTTTAGAACTCAAGATTCCTAGTCTTGGAATCTTGAATAGTGTTTTCTCTCTCCATTTCCTTAAATCAAGGAAATGTGTCTAGAGTTGTTTAGACTCTAAATTGAGGATTTAACTCACTAATGGTGCAAGACCACTCCTTAATTATGTCTAGACCACCTTAATTACCCATTTCCTTTACCTAAACACTTTCTTACAAATCCCTAATCTTAAGCATAATCAAAGATACACCTAAACACAACTCTAAACCACAATTAAAATGCAAACTAATCCTCCCCATGCATGATGAAGTTTCGGCCAGACCTCATCCCCATTGACCACATGTTTAATTGTTTTCTCACTCAAAGAACCATGCTTGAGGCCATACCTTGAATCATACCTCACCATACCTTAAGCTATACCTCACCATACCTCAAGAACACATTATCTCACCTCATGGAACACATGGAACCCTCCAATTCTGCACCTCTTGGCCGAAAATGCATCAGCCCACATACATCCTCCATTTGTTTCATTTCTCTATAAATAGAATGCCTTGAGGAGCTTGCACCACTTTTAGATCATTTGCTATGTTTAGGAAACACTCAAAGCTTTTCTTTTCTCTCAAAGTTCTAGTGTTCTTCAAGTTCTTCAAGCTCTTCAAAGTTCTTCATCATCTTCATCTTCTTCTTCCATCTTCATGTTCATCACACCAAGTAGGGATTTTCTTTCATGTATTCTTTCTTTAAAGTTCTTGTTCTAAGCTTAATGTTCATAGTTTCTCTTGATTCGTTTTAGAACTTCTTTTTCTTTCCTTTACTTTTTCATTTTCAGCCATGAGCCTTGGAGTTCAAAGAAATGAGAGCTTGATGATGAGAGTTTCATGATGATGTTCATCACTTGAAACAAACTCTAGAGCTTGATCTTTGTTCTTGAGCAAAAGTGTTTCTAGTTTTTCCTTTCTTGAACTTTTGAGAACTTTAATTTTGATGATGTTTTAAAATGGCTCTATGAACTCAATGATGAGGACTCATGATGTTGGTGTTAATATATCATCAAGGTCATGAACTCTAGAGTTTTAAAAATGTATCTTTCTTTCTTGAAGTTTTCGGCCATTCCCTTAATTTTTCTAAGTTTCATAGTTTGATTCCCAAAGATATTATGTTGAGTTCTAAGAACTCCAAGCTTGACTTTACCTTGTTTAAATGAGTTTGGGTTAAGGTTTAAATTCCTTTAAAGTCTTGTTAAGAGCTCTAGAAGGATAAAATGAACTTGCATAATTTATTTTATGCTTGCATTCATATTTACATTCTTGTTATGCATCTTTACTTTCAAGCTATCACCTAAGAACGTAAAGATTAAAATGAAACTTGCATCTTCACTTAATTTAAATCTCGAAACCTTTCTATTTCGGCCTTAAAGTCGATTGTTGTTGGGCCTAGAGCACTAAAATAAAGAATTGAACTTGCATTATCACCTAATTAATTTCTCGAATGCCTATCTATTTCGGCCTTAAAGTCGATAGTTGTTGGGCTAAGAGCACTAAAATAAAGAATTGAATCTTGCACATTTACTTTCAAGCTTGCACGTTTAAGTTATGCCTTGCATATTTAATTTCAAGTCATCACTTTACTTTGTAAGCAAGATTAAAAATGAAAAGCATGAGCACGTTTAGTTTATGTCGTAACTTAAGAACCTAGAGCTCAAAGACTTGCCCATTTCATTCCAAGTTAAAGTTTAATGTAAACCATACTTTGAATGTATGTTTTTCGGCCAAGTAGTGATGATGGACTTGCAATGAGTTTTCATCTAGCTACTAGGACCAATAGTCTACGTTTTAAGAGTTCCTTAAAGTTTTCCAAATCTTTATAAGGCTATGTCATCATAAGATGTGATTCCAATCTCTTTTAGGGGATGGAATATGTTTTGGTCACTGACCTAAGGTTTCACTTAGCCTCTTAATGATTTAAAATGTCTTCAAAGAGTTTTAGAAGTTCTAGAATGATTCCAAGAGAAACTAGTTAACTTATGTACCTAGAAATGTCAATTTAACTTTCTTATTGAAGTTAAATGTTTTCGGTTCTGACATGATGAGTATGATGCTGTATGATGATGTTTTGATGTGTTGGAATGTGTGAAAATATCGTATGATGATGTAGAAGCGATCCTATGCACGATAGGTAAGAAACTAGCTAATTAGAAATACCGTAAAGCTAGAATTTAACATAGTTTTGACCCATTTGTTTATGGAACTGATCCAAACTGTTTTAATGGGAATATAATCAGATTTAGATTGTTTAGACATGAAAAACTTGGTATCATTTGAGTTAGAATTGAATTTTAGCACCTATAATGAAACTAGTAACTAGAAAACCGTAAAAGTGCAAGTTTAGAACTCTTAGAACATTTATTTTTATGGATTCTGTCCAGCACCCTTACAACATGATAAACATGATTAATAATTAGTTCTTAAGCATAGGAATGTCTCATAATTGATTTAGATTTAATTTATAGCGCCTTAGGCGAAGATGGAACCGAGAAAGGGTCTAAAACGTAAGTTCTAGAACCCCGTAAATACAAGTTAGAGAACTTGTCCCATGCTTTTCAGATTTAAGTATGAACATGAGGATTAGGAATGATGTTTAATTATGAGCCTTAGGTGCTTAAGAATATGAACGACGGATGTAGAGAACTATATCTCAAGATTAAGACCCGTAAGGGTCAAAGCATAAGCTACCGTAAGGGTAAGCGTTTGGATGTTTTATGATGATGCATGAAGTATGCTAATGATGATGATGTTATTCATATGAGAAATTTATGAGGTTATATGTTTATGTGGCATAAAGCAAATTTGGAAGGAAATTCGATGTAATGACCGTTGGGTCTTGAATTTCCGACAAATTTGGGGACTTAAAGAAATTTTGAAAATTAAGGTACTAAGATGGGTTCTAGGATGACACCGGTTCGGCCGAGCACCTCCATAGAACTCATGTGACATCGGTACCATTTTATACTCTTAGGTGACACCGGTTCGGCCGAGCACCCCTAAGAGATTTGCCCCCTAACCCGTACTCAGATAGTCGGGATTTATGATACGCTTATCGTTAAGTGGTAAGTAAGAACTAGTGACGACTAGTTAAGGTATGAGCTCATAACCTAGATGTATGACACGTTCTGGGTGACACCGGTTCGGCCGAGCACCCCCAGTTCGATTGTCTTTTAGGGTGGCCCATGAGGAAGAGAAGTTCATGATTATGATCATGTCACTAAGTTTCGTCCCATATGAATGTTACTATTGCCACTTTATGCCACCAATGATGATGATACTTGATGTTATGTTTTATGTATGTGCTTTAGGTAGTGTCATGCATACATTTTCTATTATGTTGCATTCATGACATTAAGATCATCCTAAAATGAACGGACCTTGGCTAAAAGTATATTTTTGAAGTTTAAAATGAACTAAATGCATGTTCAGTCACTTCGTATAATTAAACCCAAGGTTCCTGAGGACGTAGATGATGACACCTAGGTAGTAGGAGGCCCTACTGAGATTCTTTAGCAAGATTCTCACTCCCTCTACCTCTTTCTTTCCGTCACGTCTTCAGATGGCGACGTTCGTGGTGTTCGTGGACACGCCGACATGGGAGGTGCACCATGACCCGGACCACGGGTCATTCCATTTTGTGGGTCGATGCACGGTTAGAGTATTCATGTTCATGGGTCGACCCTTCACTCCCCCTGTACATTCCCATCGTTTCTCCCCCGTTTCACCTTTTGGCGATGATCTGGTGTTCGAGCGCGCACGTCCCCTAGAGGAGAGGCTTCGTCGTACCCCATCATCCACGCCCGCCGCCGAGACTACCCCAGTATGTGCCTGCTGCCGTCGTCTTTTTCGGAGGCGGATCCTTCCGAGGACTCGGCAACCCAGGCACCCTCCGAGGGATCTTCCCCCTCCATACCTATGGAATTTGGAGAGGATAGCGAGCCCACCGTGACTCAGCCAAGGCGTGCACGGCACGGAGAGATGCGGCCATACCCCGGGACTCACACTCGATCCCCGCTCCGCCTCTTCACGCCCGAGGAGCTCGCCCAGTTTCCAGGATATCTGCCTCGATCACGAGATAATTCGCCGATGGGAGGCCGTGGATTGCCCGAGTTAGAGCACACACCACTTAGATGGGGATAAACCTTCTTTTGTTTAAGAGGTTTCCCATTAGATGCACTCGGATAGGGGAGTAGATCATGTTTATGTTTATGTTGTATTTCCTTTTCCGTACTTTCCTTGTACTAAACTAAGTCCCACACTTATAAGTGGGCAAATTATATATATATGAGATGATTTTCAGTGTTACTCATGGTGTGCCTTATGTTATGATGTTGTGAGACATTTGTTTACCATACATGGTTTACCGCCTATCGCATCACGCGGCTCTCACTTTGTTTTTCAAAAAAAATTACCCGTATTTTTCGCTAAGTAATTCAAAGATAAATGAGAACTATGAAGTAACAGACTAATGATTAACCTAAATATGTTCTAGAGTATTGGGTTAAAAATTAGGATGTTACAGTCCAGCCATGATTAATTGGGTTTTAGGACTTAATAAATCATGGTAATGAGGTTAATCAATCCCTTAGAGGTATAAGAAAATAATTTGGAAGTTTGAGGTTACCCGATTTAGGGATTTCTACCTTATGGGATGATTATGTGCCTCACATTTAATGATGAGTTGGTGTGTTAGCTCATGACGTATGTGATGCCATGTGAACTATTACCCTTATGTGATGGTTTGTAATCCCATGTTATTGCTTCTTTAAAAGAACCTTAGAGATGCTGAAGTAGTAATTATGTGTTATGCATTAATTATGTGGCATCTTAAAGAAACATGTTAAACTTAGGGTGACTTAAAATATGAGAATGTAATCCTTTGAAACCACCAAACTAAGGTTGGGGACAATGTGATTCTAGCCCCCTAAACCCGTACTTAAAGTCGGGAAGTTGACTTATCCCAAGGGATAAAAGTCTAGATACTAGTGACAACTAGTGTGGTATGAGCTCATAGCCTAGAGATTTCTCAAAAGGGAGAAATATGAGGGCGCCTGATTTAAGTGAAAGTTTAATGTCACCTAAGTAACCAAGATAAGTCACCATGTGCCAAGTACCAAGTTATATGATTTATGTTCTATGATCCAAGTTATATGATTGAAGTCCCACAGTTATTTCCCATGATTTATGTAAATACAAGTGATATGTTAAAAGGAACGGATCTCGGAGATTGAGACTTTAGAAAACTCATAATTGAATCCAATATATGTCCATGGTTTTATAAATAACCCGAGATACCTGGAGACGTAAATGATGACACCTAGGATAGGAGGAGAGCCCTACTGAGTTTCTTTAGTAAGAATCTCACTCCCTCTATCTTTTTCTTTCCATTACGTCTTCAGAGCGAGATGGCGACGTTCGTGTTGTTCATTGACACACCCTGATGGGAGGTCCACCATGACCCGGAGCATGGGTCATTCCATTTTGAGGGCCGATGTACTGTGCGCATCTTCATGTTTTTGGGACAGCCGTTTGCACACCCCGTATATAGTTATCGCTTCTCCCCGACATCCCCCTATGGTGACCCCACGATCTTTGAGCATGCACGGCCACGACATGAGAGGAACTTACGGACCCACTCTGCCGGTTCAGCGGACATACCGGAGTATGTGCCACTATCGCAGCACTCGGAAGAGGACCCTGTGGAGGACTTCCCCATGGACCATGAGGGCTCTGCCCCCACTCCGCCTCTGCGACCGATGGGCAGCGAGGAGACAGTCACTCAGTGTCGGAGGGCTTCGATGCCCGGACCACGACCCCGACGTGGACGACACGTTCAGTCACAGGGCATGCCTGCACCCGCCGAGCTCCGCCCGTGGATTGGCTACGTTCCTCCGTACCCGTGATTCTGCTTTAGAGATTGAAGGGTAGCCCTTAGTACACGCACGACACGTAGTATGGATGAAACCTCTTTTGTGTTGAGGTTATCCACTTTAGGTTGCACGTGGGTAGGGATGTTTCTTTCTAGTTCATTTCCCTGTATTCTGTATTTCCGTTGTATTCCTATTTACCATGTACTTGAAGAGTCCTGCCCCGTAGGGTAGGCATATTATCTATGAAGTATTTCAGTTGTGATGATGTTATGATTCGAAGCCACTTCTATGTTTATATTTTTGCACTTTATGATACCGACCCGGTAAGATACGCGCGGCTTCTATTTTAAGTAATGTTTTTTTAAAAAAAAAAATTGGCTCATATTTTCGTTAAGCTATTTTCCAAGTAAAAAGAGAACCATGACAGTAAGTAATGACTAATATTTGGCCTAAGTATGTACTAGTAGTATTGGGTCGAATATTAGGGTGTTACAGACGTGCATGTTCGAAAATCATTTCATCGCCATAGGGAGAAGTAGGAGAAAATCGATAACTAGGGACAGGATGTGCAAATGGACGACCTATGTAAATAAAAACACGAATCAAGCAAGACCTCCTTCAAAATGATACGAGCGATGCACTGGATCATAGTGGAATTCCCAAGTAGGGGTATCAACGAACAGGACGAATGTCGCCATTTGAATCTGGAGACAATGACGGAAATAAAGAAAAGGGAGTGAGAATCTTGCTAAATAATTCTCAGTAGGGTACCTCCTTCTACAGTGTCATCATCAAAGTCCTCAAGAACCTCGGGATTATTCTAAAATAGTAAGCATGCAAAGATTCATTTTAAGTTCGGACAAATACTTAACCGAGGTTCGTCAATTTTTAATCATGCATCATATAATGCATCATAATCTTAACATGTCATATTTACAATGAAATTTTCCTTTATCATTACATCATATTCCTCATCATCATTATCAAAATAACATGCATAAAAGAACGTCATATAATATTAGCTACACATGGATACAGTGCACATATTTCATTTCTTTAGTGCCTTAAAATCTTATCATCATCATTATTTTCCTTGGGCCACCCTATACTCCACCCTTTTGGGAGTAATTTAGGTTATGAGCTCATACTTTACTAGTCATCACTAGCATATACATATCCTTTTTGATAAGCTAAAGTCCCGACTCTACCCTTTTGAGAGAACGGGTTAGGGGGCTAAAATCACCTTTTCACCACCTATAGTCTGATGGTTCCAAAGGATCATTTTCTTATAAGTTTAAGTCACCATTAAATCTTTGCATGTTATATCACAATACAATTCATAAACATCATAGCATTTTCTCATTTATAGTCTTAAGCTAGAATAATATATATATCAACTATAATCATGCATCTGAGAGATTCCCAGGAAAGAGAGGTGGGTCACAATGGACACGCTTAAATACCAAGTCTTTCCTTAGCCAGAACCTTTCCAAATTACACTTTTACAATGATACACTTTCTTCTAGCAACAAAGGTAAATTTTACATAATAAAGAATATTTCATGCATAAGCATTCTCATTATTTGCAACAGCAACTATAACATGCAAGCCAGAAAATCATTCAATGATATCAAGTACTTAATAAGCATCCAATACTTACATAGAATTATCAATTATAGAACTAATTAGTTATGCACCTAAGGGATTTATTACCATCCTTACGATTATTTATAGGCCTTAAGAACACTATTAAATCAAATGGGGTAGCATAGGTAGTAAGTTGTTCCTAAGGTTTTATGGTATGCTAGAAGTTATGTTTTAAATCCTTTCTTGTTACCAGCTTTCCCTATGATGCTGAAATTAGTTACTAAACCAATTATGAATCATTCTCCCTTATTTAAACATAATAAAACCCGGTTCTTATCGTTGCTAAAGATTCTGGATAGAATGCATAAATTTCATTCCCTAGAGTTCTAGAAATCTTGTTTTTACGGTTTTCTAGTTGCTAAGTTCATTGTTAGTGTTCAGGATCAATCCTAGTCTAATTGATACCAAATTTTTCATGGCTAACTAATCCTAGATAGAATTATAAAATACTAAAACAGATTTGGCATTGGCTAAACTTAAAGGGGTCAAAAACTAGGTAAATTCTAGCTCTTCAGTTGTTCTAGGGAGCTAGTTTTATCTCTAACATGCAGTGAATCATTCTCTTAACAATAAACCATAATTATCACAACTTCAAACATATCAAATCATTATCATACATTGATACTAAACTCAGATCAGTGGCCAAATCATGAACCTCATGCAATTACATAGAATCATATTTTAAGTGCATATAAAATACTAGTTCCCTGTAAAATCCTTGCAAAGTCTTAAAACTCATTTAGAAACTAGTTCTTTTGTCAAACTTGGGAGGATCTTCACAATTAAAATTCTCACTTAAGATAAAAGGAGTAAGTCTTGAGCTTTAGAGATTTAGGTGACATCTTAGAATTATAAACATGCTATGCAACCTTATTTTAATCTTATCTTTATAAGGTGATAGCTTGGAATTATAAACATGATATGCAATTCCATTTCTTTATCTTTAAGATTTAAGGTGATGACTTGAAAATTAAACATGATGCAAGAACTTGAAATATAAACATGATGCAAGAAATCGAGCGGTAATCCGCACAGGACCAGTAGAAGGAGAAGAGAATATTAAGAAACCGGAGCGGCGGTAGTCCGCACAGGACCGGTAAAGGGAGAAGAGAATTATTATTACATCTTTTTAAGCTCCAATCTCAAGACTTTTTAAAGAATAAATTCTTTAACTCCAATAATCATATTTCTTTGCTTGTAATACATGGCCAAGTCTTTGACCTCTAGGATCTTTAGGTGATGGCATAAAATAAACATGCCATGCGTTGATTCTTTTAGCCATTATAAAATAAAGTGAGAGCATAAATTAAATATGAGATGCAACCTCTTTATTATCTTGAAAGATTAAGTGATGACTTGAAACATAAACATGAAATACAAGCTTGGAAAATACATCTTTCAAGTTCTAAACTAAAAATCTTTGTTTTAGCATCATAAAGCATTATTCTTTAAAGTTTTGCATCAAGTGGAATTTTCAAGCTTTAGAGGTCTAACTTGTGATGGATTTACAACCCACCCTCAAGGTCCTCATCATCAAGCCATCATCTTAGTTCCACCTAGGCCATATGGCCGAATTGGTTAAAGAAAAATGAAGAGGAAAACTGAAATGAAAAGCTAAGGTAAGTTCATAATTTCATCATTTTGAGCTAAAAACACAACTCCTCAAAGCATAGAAATAAATTTAGAAACTACTCCCTACCTAATCTGAGTTGAAGAAGAGGAAGAGAACTTGATTTCTTGAAGTGAAATGAAACAAAATCTCTTTGAAAAATTGAAGAAAGAATTCAGCCAAAAAGGAGGAAGAAAGAAAGTTTTTGGTGCTCCTAAAAACTAGTTATGAACAAAGCATTCCAAGACCACTCAAGCAAGCCTATTTATAGAAGATTTTGAGGCTTCTAATTGGCCAAAATGAGGAGGTAGTTGGTGAAATTTTGCAGGAGAAATAAGGGAGGAAAAATCATTTTAGACAAAGTTGTATGAAATTAAGGAATTATGTCTTTTATGGTGACATTTTGGCATTTTGTTTTAGTGCAACTTTTGGCAATAATTCAGCTGCATAATGGCATCAATAATTTCGTCCATTACAGCCCAAAGAAGTGAAATTTGTGTGTTCCATGCATTATTTAGCTGTAGGCAAGGTATTCATGTAATTTAGAGAATTTACGGTTAAGGGCTTAAGTGAATTAGTAAGCAATTTGGGTGTTTTTGAGAAATTTTGGGTTCTAATCAATCTAAACACATAATTTTGACTCTAGATTAATATTTAGAATTTAATAAGCTTTAATTTGAGCCTAATATTGCTTAGGTTTCGGTATACGAATCAAAAATCCCGAAATTCGCAAAACTGTCCAAAAATAGGGACAAAATCGTACTTTCACTTAAAAACTGCCCGAGGCCACCCGAGCTTAACCAATGGTTAATCATGGCTTAAAAACAAATTTTAAAATATTTTAGTGAGGTTCAGGCTCAGTCGGCACGCACATCGGAGTTAAAACAAAGCAGGGGCTGCTTTTGGTCATTTCGCGCGTCGGAACTCAAAATTGAGATCCTTCTGCTCTATTAACACACATAACACAAACAATCCCTTATTATCATCAAAACATCCCCTTGGGAATAGGTGGGGCCCACGATCCTCATTTTCTGAGTAAAATAACTTCAGGGGCATTTTGGTCATTTTATACGTACAGAAATTCGGGATTTGCGACTCTCGCATGAATCGCTCCTAACCTCTCTTCTAATGTTATATTCCTTTATTGAGGATTGTTCGACCTCAAATCTTATGTAATAATTACCTACAGTAATTCGGTAATTTCTAATGACAGTAAAAATTGGGGCGTTACACTGGCTAGGCGACGGAAGCCTCGCTACCCTCCCCAATGTCCATCGGCATAGTGGGGGAGGATCCCTCAGAAGGTACCTGAGTGGCAAAGTCCTCCGAAGGATCCGTCTTGGAGAATGACGAGGGCGAGCGGGGTAGATACTGTGGGTAGTCCCGGACGGCAGAGGCCGTCGGTGGGGTGCGGCAGATCCGCTCCTCTCGAGGGCGTGCACGCTCGAACATGAAGTTGTCGCCGTAGGGTGAGACAGGAGAGAATCGGTGGCTATGTACGGGGTGACTGAAGGGTCGTCCAACGAACATGAATACTCAAACGACGCAGCGGCCTAAAAAATGATATGACCCGTGGTCCGGATCATGATGTACCTCCCAAGTTGGGGTGTCCATGAAAACCACGAACGTCGCCATCTGAAGACGTGACGGAAAGAAAAAGATAGAGGGAGTGAGAATCTTGCTAAAGAATCTCAGTAGGGCCTCCCACTACCTAAGTGTCATTGTCTACGTCCTCAGGAACCTTGGGTTTAGTTATACAAAATAAATGAGCATGCATTAAGTCCAGTTTTAGGTTCTAAAACATAATTTAGCCAAGGCCCATTCGTTTTAACATGATTCTTAATGTCATGGATGAAATCATATAAAGGCATGTATGCATGGCTCTACATAATGCAAGAATAATCATCATATACTTAAGAACATCATAATAGTAGTGGCATAAAGTGGCAAATAAATTCTCTTTGTGACATAATCATCATAACTTCCTCATAGGCCACCCTAAAAGACAAGCGCTCTGGGGGTGCTCGGCCGAACCGGTGTCACCCAGAACGTGTCACATCTCTAGGTTATGAGCTCATACCTTAACAAGTCGTCACTAGTTCTTACTTACCACTTAACGATAAGCGTGTCATAAATCATAAATCCCGACTATCTGAGTACGGGTTAAGGGGCAATTCTCTTAGGGGTGCTCGGCCGAACCGGTGTCACCTAAAAGTATAAATTGGTACCGATGTCACATGAGTTCTATGGAGGTGCTTGGCCGAACCGGTGTCATCCTAGAACCCATCTTAGTACCTTAATTTTTAAAATCTCTTTAAGTCCCCAAATTTGTCGGAAATTCGGCGGCACAATGGCATTACGCCAAATTCCTTCCAAATTTGCTTTATGCCACATAAACATATATCCTCATGAATTCCTCATATGAATAACATTATCATCCTTCACATAACACATGCATCATCATAGAACATTCAAACGCTTACCCTTACGGTAGCTTATGCTTTGGCCCTTACGGGTCTTAATCTTGAGATATAGTTCTCTAACATCCGTCATTCATATGTTATGCACCTAAGGGCTCATAATTAATCATCATTCCTAATCCTCATGTTCATACTCAAATCTGAAAAGCATAGGGCAGAATTTCTAACTTGTGGTTACGGGGTTCTAGAACTTACGTTTTAGACCCTTTCTCGGTTCCGTCTTCGCCTAAGGCGCTATAAATTAAATCTAAATCAATTGAGTCATTCCTACGCTGAAGAACTAATTATAAATCACATTTATCATGTTGTAACGTTGCTGGGCAGAATCCAAAAAACTAAATGTTCTAAGAGTTCTACATTTGCATTTTTAAGGTTTTCTAGTTACTAGTTTCCCTATAGGTGCTAAAATTCAATTCTAATCCAAATGCTACCAAGTTTTTCATGTCTAAACAATCCTAATCTGATTATGTTCCCATTTAAAAAGTTTGGATAAGTTCCAAAAACAAATGGGTCTAAACTATGTTAAATTCTAGCTTTACAGTATTTCTAGTTAGCTAGTTTCTTACCTATCATGTATAGAATCGTTTCTACATCATCATGTGATATTTTCACACATTCTAACACATCAAAACATCATCATACAGCCACAAGCTCATCATGACAGTACCGAAAACATCTAACTTCAATAAGAGAACTAAATTGACATCTCTAGGTACATAAGTTAACTAGTTTCTCTTGGAATCAATTTAGAATCTCTAAAACCCTTTGCAAATCATTTTAATTCATTAGGAGGCTAAGAGGAGCCTTAGGTCAGTGACCAAAATATATTTCATCTTCAAAAAGGGAATAAAATTATAACTCATGATAACATAACCTTATAAAGATTTGTAAAGCTTCAGGAAAAACTTAGAACATAGGTTATCGGCCCTTGTAGCTAGATGAAAACTCATTGCAAGTCCATCATTACTACTTGGTTGAAACATGCATTCAAAGAATGCATTCACATTAAACTTTAACTTGAAATGAAATGGGCAAGTCTTTGAGCTCTAGGTTCTTAAGTTATGACATAAAATAAACGTGCTCATGCTTTTTCATTTTTTAATCTTGCTTACAAAATAAAGTGATAAATTAAATATGCAAGGCATAAACTTAAACGTGCAAGCTTGAAAGTAAATATGCAAGGTTCAATTCTTTATTTTAGTGCTCTTGGCCCAACAACAATCGACTTTAAGGCCAAAATAGAAAGGCATTCGAGAAATTAATTAGGTGATAATGCGAGTTCAATTCTTTATTTTAGTGCTCTTGGCCCAACAACAATCGACTTTAAGGCCGAAATAGAAAGACTTTGAGAATTAAATTAAGTGATGATGCAAGTTCCATTTTAATGTTTATGTTCTTAGGTGATAGCTTGGAAGTAAAGGTGCATGGCAAGAATGTAAATATAAATGCAAGCATAAAATAAATTATGCAAGTTCATTTTATCTTTTTAGAGCTCTTAACAAGACTTTAAAGGAACTTAAACCTCAACCCAAACTCATCAAACCAAGATCAAGTAAAGTCTAGAGTCCTTAGAACTCAACATAACATTTTTAGAAAATCAAAACATTTAGCTTGTAAAAGAAAAGGAAGTGGCCGAAACTTCAAGAAGGAAAAAGGAACATTTTAAAACTCTAGGGTCCATGATCTTGATGATATATTAACACCAACATCATGAGACCTCATCATTGAGTCCTTAAAACCATTTTGAAACATCACCAAAGATAGAGTTCTTAAGAGTTCAAGAAAAGAAGAACTAGAAACATTTTTGCTCAAGAACAAAGATCAAGCTCCAGAGTTTGTTTCAAGTGATGAACATCATCATGAAACTCTCATTTCTCTATTCTCAAGGGCTCATGGCCGAAACAAGAAAGAAAAAGGAATAGAGAAGAAGTTCTAAAAAGAAAACAAGAGAAACCATAAACATCAAGCTTTAAAGAAGAACATTCATGAAAAGAAATCCCTACTTGGTGTGATGATCTTGAAGATGGAAGAAGAAGATGAAGAAGATGAAGAACTTGAAGACTTGAACTTGAGAGAAAAAGGAAGCTTTGAAGTGTTTCTTTGAAAACTTACTCTTTGCAAATGAACCCAAAATGATACAAGTTCACCCAAGCAAGCTATTTATAGAGAAATGAAGCAATGAAGGGTGCAAATGGAGGGGGAGGCTTTGACCATGCAGAATAGAGGGAACCCATGAGTTCCATGAGGTGAGATAATGTGGTCTTGAGGCATGGTGAGGTATGGTTCAAGGTATGGCCTCAAGCATGGTTCTTTGAGTGAGAAACAATTTAACATGTGTGGTAATTGAGAGAGAGAGGGCCGAAATGCATCAGCCATGGGAAGAGGGTTCCTTGCATTTTAATTGTGGTTTAGAGTTGTGTTTAGGTGTATCTTTGATTAGGATTAAGATTAGGACTTTGTAAGAAAGTGTTTAGGTGAGAAAATGGATAATTAAGGTTGTCAAGACATAATTAAAGAGTGTTCTTGCATCATTAGTGAGTTATAAATTCATTTTAGTGCATAAACAATTCTAGACACAATTCCTTAATTTAAGAAATTGGAGAGAGAAAACACTATTCAAGATTCCAAGAATGAAATCTTCAGTTTTAGAAAAGAGATTTAAATCTAATCTAAGCAATCTTAGGTTCTAATTAATTTTAATAATTTATTTTGACTCTAGATTAATTATGGAAATTAATTAATCTTTGTTTAGAGCCTAATATTGCTTAGGTTTGCTTAATTACATCTTTAAGCTCAAAAATACTATTCTATGGGCAAAATCGTAATTTTGCACTAAAACTGCCCGGGATTGTCGGGACTCAAACAGATGTTTTGAAATATGTAATAACATGGTTTTAAACCTCTGGGGAAAGTTTCGGGCTCAAACGGCACCTTTACCCACGTAAAACGCTATAGGGGTATTTTGGTCATTTTGACCCGAAACTGCGGAAAAATGAGACTTTCGCCTCCAGAACAACTCAAGGGTCATTCAATCCCCTTCAAACATTGAGTTGGCCCTTCGAGGACTGCCGAGTTGGCCATTCTCGAATTCCAGGCCGAAAATGACCTTAGGGGCATTTTGGTCATTTCAGGTTACAGCTCGAGGCATGGTTCTATGAGTGTTTGAATTTTCAAACATGTGATGGGATTGGCAGAGGGAGTGGCCGAATTGCATCAGCCAAGGGGGGCGGATTTGTACAGTTTAATTGTGGTTTAGAGTTGTGTTTAGGTGTAGCTTTGATTAGGCTTATGATTAGGAATTTGTAAGTAAGTGTTTAGGTGAGGTAATGGTTAATTAGAGACTTGTAAGACTAGATTTAGAAGGTGGTCTTACTAAATTAATGGAGTCAAACTCCATTAACTAGGAATCCATTGCCAATACAATTCCTTGATTTAGGGAAATTGGAGAGAGAAACATTATTCAAGATTCAAAGACTAGGAATCTTGAGTTTTAAAAAGAGATTTAGGTTTAATCTAAGCAATTTCAGGTTCTAATTAATTTTAATAACTTATTTTGACTCTAGATTAATTATAGAAATTAATTAATCTTTGATTAGAGCCTAATATTGCTTACGTTTGCTTAATTACATCATTAAACTCAAACGGCACTATCCCGAGGGCAAAATCATTATTTTGCACAAAAACTGCCCGGGACCACCAGGATTTAAACAGATACTTTTAAATACATGAAAATGTCATTTTAAACCTTTGGGGAAATTTTCGGGCTTGAACAACATCTTTACCCGAATAAAAACGCTATAGGGGTATTTTGGTCATTTTGACCTGAAACTGCAGAAAATAAGATTTTCATTTCCAAAACCACTCAAGGACCATCTAATCCCCTTCAAGCATTGAGTTGACCCTTCGAGGACTTCTGGGCCAGCTATCCTCGAATTCCGGGTAGAAAATGACCTCAGGGACATTTTGATCATTTTCTTTCAGACAGAAAATCAAGGCGTTACAGTATATGTAAAGCAGTCTCGTAGTTTTGAGAGTGAAGATCTTGTTAACCATGTCTTTAAGTTGATGAAGGCTTTTTATGGTCTAAAACAAGTTCCTCGAGTATGGTATAAGAGACTGAGCACCTTCTTGTTGAAGAATGAGTTCAAGAGAGGTAATGTTGATACTACTCTGTTTACTCTTGAACTGATAATAACTTTTTGACAGTTCAAATATATGTTGATGACATCATATTTGGTGCTATTGATCATTCTCTCTATGAAAAGTTTTCAAAATTGATGCAGAATGAATTTGAGATGAGCATGATGGGTGAACTCAAATTCTTCCTTGGTTTGCAAATAAAACAATAAAAGAAAGGAATCCCGATTCATCAAGAAAAATACACAAAAGAGCTTTTCAAGAAATTTAATATGGATCATGATAAACTAATGAGTATGCCCATGTATTCATCTCAAATCATTGATGTTGATGAGAATGATGAAGAAGTATCAGAAAGTAATTATCGTGGAATGATTGGTTCATTGCTGTACCTTACAACCAGTAGAGCAGACATTCAATTAAGTGTGTGAATTTGTGCTAGATTTTAATCTAATCCAAAGCAATCATAACTAAATGCTATTAAGAGAATCCTTTGATATTTATCAGGTACTACTAATCTCGGCTTATGTTTGATGTTATTCTAATATGAATGTATGTCTTGTTCTTATTTGATAGTAAGCATTGTATTTGAGTTTATTTATCCTAAATTGCTTGAGCACCAATTTTGGATTACAGGGGTATTTACAAATTTGAGAAAAAGAGTAAGAGTCATGCCTATGAATGCAATGCTATGAGTTGAATGACACCTAAAGATAGGCAAACATGATTCATGTAGTATTTAAGGGTTTGAGAACTACTTGTAGACTTAAGTATGCTAAGGGATTAAGTGCTTAACTCTATTTGAGTGGCATTAGATGATCTTGAGAAAGACTTTTAATCATATGATAACCTTAAAATCATTTAATTGAATTTGGACAAGGCATATTGATGTGCATATTGTAGATTGTTCACACATAGTTGAACTAGATCACCCTAGCATTTAACTCCATAAATTCTTATAATACTTTTAAATTGTTATAACACTCTATCCCTTAAATTCCTTTTGATATCTTTTCAATTGTTCAACTTGTTTTCTAATTAACTAGAACTAGTACTTGAATTTGTTAGCCCCAGAACCCTTGCACTCATGTGTTTTGAATGATAACAAAACCAATTCAAAGAAAATACTTTGAAGAACGACTGATGTCTCTATTGATTTTCTTGTAAGATTACAACAGGTATCTATCGCTCAGCAAAAGCAAGGCTTACTCAAATAAGTATATATATTTCACTATGCATGTGTAAACATGTTACAAGTTTTGTTATATTAAAGAAGTGAAATTATATCCTTATCCAAGGTTTTGATGGCTAATGATCAGAGGAAGGCTACAACACTATAAGAAATCAAGGAAGAGACTTCAGAAAGTAGCATAGGACATCAGAAAGTATTCTCAAGATGAAGATATTAGAATATGTCCATATGCAACGTGTTACTTAATCTTTAATCATCATTATCGCTAAGAAATCATCATCAAGAAGATGTGATTGAAGATCAGAAAGTGAAATAACTTTTCAAGGGCTGATTATGTACATCAGAAAGCTCACCTATGAGTGGAGTAAAGAATGCTATAGGAAAGGGAGGGAAATTTGAAATTTGAATTTCAAATTATCAAGTCAAACCCAGTTTCAAACTAGCACGTTATCTCTTTTACCTCATTGATCGATGACCCTAGCTTCATGAAGAAGGAGTTCAGAAAGCTTGCTTAGAAAGTAGAAAAGTAGTTTATGATAGGAGATCAAAAAGCTAATATTTACAATAGCTTCTGCAACTGATGTGGCAGTTTTGTCAACCTCTCTTCTAGCTGTTTCTTTCAAAACAAAACTGATGATCAACATGTGTCACTTGAAGATCTGATCTATGGCAATGGTCACAAAAAAGACCATTATATAAAGAAATGCTAAGCTTGAAGAATGTGGAGAGATTTGATGATTTAAGAGAGGAAACTTTGCAGAAATCTCTTCCCACTTTTTGGAATATTCAATGCTTATCATGTAATCAGTTTTATCCTTGAAGTATAAAGAAAATCTTCCTTCTATATTCTTAGTTAGATTTATGTTCTTCTTATGGAAGAAGTAGAAGAAGGAAGTCATTCAAACTGTCCTAGGATCTTTTTAAAATGTATCATCTTTAAGGAAACTTGAGTATAGGTTAGTTTGAATGGCAACCCAAACACTTAACCTTTGTATCGTTGATCCATTAGTGATCAGAGTAAGACATAGCTTAGAGAAGCTAAGGTAAAACTACTTGCAATGTGATAGTAAGATGTTCTTACTTATCACAATTTATTTTGGGGAGACTAGTTAAAGACTACTTGTAGCTTGGAGAGGCTGGAGTAAGACTACTTTCAAGGTGTTAGTAGAGGTTACTACTGCACACGATTTGGCTTGGAGAGGCTGGAGTCAAGACTACTCAGTTAGGCTTGGAAAGGCCGGTGTCAAGACTACTCAGTTAGGCTTGGAGAGGCCAGTGTCAAGACTACTTAGTTTGGCTTAGAGAGGCCAGTGTCAAGACTACTTGCAGCTTGGAGAGGCTAGGAAATGACTACTAACAACATGCTAAAGGAGTTGCCTGTCAATCACGGGTTGGCTTGGAGAAGCCATAGTCAAGACTACTCATGTTAACTTGGAGAGGCGAGTATAGAACTACTTAAAATCCTTGGTTATAGGTGATTTTTGAAATCCTTGGATGATAGCTTGGGAAGGCTAACGAAAAGACTATTCATCTTTACTTTCTCAGGTTGAGAAAGTTGTTATAGTAGAACCTCAATAGTTATTGAGTACTGGATGTAGGCATGTTGGTCGAACCAGTATAAATTTGTTTGTGTCCTTTCTCTCTTACCCTGATCTCTTTTATTTACCTTTATTGCTTCGTTACCTTGCCATCGATCTTATATATATTAAGCTCTTTTATGTTATCTATTTTAATATCTAGTGTTTTATTTAATAAGATTAAAAAAGTAGCTTTCTAAAGCCACTAACTATGTTTCCACTGCACGTCAAGTTTTATACTTGATAGTAATCTGTTTCAGAAGCTTTAGAAAATGAAAAAAGATCAATGCACAATTCAACCCCCCTTCTTATGCACATCTTAACCTACAAGTGGTATCAGACCCAGGCCTCTGAGGGGTTGAGCAATTCAACGATTGCAAAGGACAAAAGATTTAAAGGACAGAATGACATATATCTTCTTTTCAAGATCAATTTTTTATCTGATAATCGTTTGCTGATAAGACTCTAAGTCATGGCACAGTTCATTCATATGATGAAAAGGATTCGAAAGAGACCTGTTAACATGAACTTTACAAAGGAGAAAGTTTAGTTTCTCAATCAAGTCAAGTCTTTGTTCATATAAGCCCTGTGTTATAGTTGTATATGCTATTTATGTATTGTATGTTACATAAGAAAAGCTATATAAGACAATCAGTTCATGATGTTGAAGGATCTCAATGTGTATCAAGATATCTTTGATCCTATTTGTAACATATCAGATGTCTTACAACGATGAAGCAATGAAAATTGCTTAAGTTTGTTTGAGAAGTAGAAAATCTGATATTATTATCTGAGGTTGGTTTTTAAAGATGAATTCTTCATCTGTAGTCCATGTTTGAAGTCTAAAACCATATCAAAAGGACATCAATCTCATGTGTAATACCCACCCTACTATAGTGCTATACTCGAGTAATAACATTACAGTAAGTAGTCATTAATCATAACTTATCTTCTAGATTTTTAATTTCTTAACTATATGAATTATATACGTATAAGTTGTAATAAATAAAAGCCTTGCACTAGAAGCTATACTAGTTTTTCGCATTTTGCAATCCTTTCAACGAAATAATCAACTTATAGAAGTAGCGGAAATGTAATGCGCATCCTAAGAAGTCGATTACATGATAATTTACATTTCATATCACATCCATAGTAAGTTAAGTCATACCATTATACTATATACATTCACACCTAGTTATATATGTATTATAAATAACCTCATCCTGGTCCTCGCAGTGACCTCCTAATCGGGTTAGGGCTTAACAAAATACAACCAACTATAAACAGATAAACCTATTTCCCTTAATCAATGGCTCATCAAAGATTAGACGTAAGAGCCCATGATAGTCAGATAATGTGAGGGATTCTAAGTCATACTGCGTCTATAAACAAGTTGGATATACCATAGTCAGTCAGATAAAAGGAGAGTAGTGCCTATTAGGCACATCAGCTAGGTAGCCCTGCCAGTCCCCACTACCCCTGGAAAGAGCAGAAGAACCAGAAGATGTGTCCTCTGAAGGATCAAACTCAGCATCGACTGCAGGCTGTGGTGGCTGTGGTGGATGAGTCATATACAGTGGAAAATCAGAAAAGGGGGACTTTGGAGCAAAAGTAGGACCAATAACAGTCGTAGCGAATGGGTGAGCAAACGGTACGTAAATACAGATATGAGACTTAGCAACCAAGTATAGTGACCCTAACTCCAGGTCATAATGCCATTGCAAATCAGGCACCTCAAGAAAGAACACAATCAAGGCCATCTATAGAAAATAAATCAAATAGTAGGAATAAGAATCAATGATTCCCAGTAGGAAAAAAACCAGTCTACTACTCAATGATATTCAACTTAATGCAAAATAAGTAATGGATTTTTGGTTGTTTATATAATGGTCTTATTAGTTAGCATCATTATCTCTTACGACTTAATTTTATTAGAAAATTTTAAAACTTAATGGTAGAACTCATAGGACTCTTCTGATATACTTCTCATTGGATCATACTGTCAACGATGTAACATCGTCGTGTTACAACCTGATATAGTTTACTAGATAGAGTACGTCTACTATATCTCATCTCAATAGCCTCGTTATTCTCAGTACATCCCTTTACTCATAATGTTGTAATGCCGTCGCGATTACAACCTGATATAGTTCTAAGGGCGTAGCACGTCTACTACTACCGTGAATCCATGAGCTTACCACTAAGCAATTTACATTGAATAAGATTTATTCTCTTAAGTTTCCTTTCTTTGCATGCATTTTTATCATTTGTATAAAATTTCTCGTAGTTATTGAGTAAGATTTATTCTTTAAGAATTCTATTTTTCATACGTTACTTTGAGATTTTTCCTTGAAATATACTTAAACTCTTATGAAATATTCTATTAAAATCTCTTGAATATGTATAATGTCTCTCTTTAACTTTTATGAGATATTTCCCGTAACATTTGGTATACTGTTATGATGGTTTTTTGCAAAGTCTACTAGGCTTTTAATAGATTTTATACCATCAAAATTTCTATTACATCTCTTGGTTAGCAATATTTCTTATTAGTTTTCCAACAATTGAACCAAGTTCTCTACGATGGATTTCAAGCTATTTCTACTATGAATCAAAATTTGTTGGACAATAATTTCTCCTAAATTTTCGAAGATACAAGCCAAGTCTTGCTGCCACTTTTTCAAGTTTTGATTATTATGTATAGCAAGATCATACAACCTAAGAATTAAAGCTGTAAAATTCTAGCACAATAAAATTCCAGCACTTACCCACTTAGAGCACTTCTTATGTCATACAATCCAACATGTAATGCTGTAAAATTCCAGCACACAAAATTCCAATACACAAGAATTCATAATAATCCAAGCACTTATAAATTCTGAAATAAAATTCAGGTTCCAATATACATAATCTCATCACAACTTAATCCATCACAAATTCTAAAATTTGGTTTTAGATTTTCAACAAGCATAACCTCAACAAAGTTCAAGCACTTATCTTAGCAAAATAGCCAAATATCATGAAGTAAAATACTAGAATAATTTCCTACCTTCCTCCAAGCTTTTTCTCTAGTTCTTTCTATTTATCAAGCCTCAAACCCTTTTCTTTTAAGCCTTTGTTTTGCACTGCCATATGGAACAAGTGCAAGGAAAACAAAGTTTTCAATTGATCTTGATGTAGAGAAGATGTTCTTGAAGTAGTTAAGATACTTACCTAAGAGTATCCTTTGTAGATATAGTAGTTTGATGGAGTTTTTCCAAAGAGAAAGTTTTGAAAATGGAGAAGTAAAGAAGAAAGAAAGCAACAAAGAAGAAGGAGGTGAAAAAACGTGGTTCTGTGCAAAACGGAGAAGAAATGAAATTTTTTTTCTTTTTTCCTTTTTATGGAAATATCTATATTTATTTGATTGTTCTACGTAAAAATTTATTTAAGATATGATAATGTCCATTAATTGGGTCAATCTCGATGTTTTGGTATACCAATTATTACTATTTCGGTGTACTGTTTCTTATATTTCAGTACCTAATTGACATAAAATAACTTTACTAGGTAAAATTATCCTTTTAATATTATCCTATCTATTTAATTTTTTTCCAATATCATTTATAAGATCTCATCATGTATTACTGATTAAAATATTATTATTCTAAATTTTTAATAATATTTAATTAATTTTCATTTTTTAATAGAGTCTTTATATTGTTTCGATCTTAACTGTGTCTGTTGAACTTTATAAAATCCCTATTGATTACTCACAATTAATAATTTTATCAGAGAAAATACAAATAGGTGAGTCATTACAATCTATCCCTCTTAGAAAAATTTTACCCTCAAAATTTAGTACCTGTGAAAAGTGTGGGATAGTCTTCTCACATACTAGATTCTAACTCCCATGTATACTCCTTGGATCCTTCTTTTCCCAATGCAACCTTGACAAGAGAGACAGATTTCCCTCAAAGTTGTTTCACGCTTCTATCTACTATTTGTGCTGGTGATAACTCAAAAGTTAAGTCATCCCTTAGCTATAGTGATTTAGGTTCTAGTATATGACTAGAATCAAGGTTGTATTTCCGAAGTTATGACACGTGAAATACATCATGGGGGTTTGAAAGATATGGAGGTAAAGCTATTCGGTATTGTAACACCCTAGTAATTAACCAGATACACCTAGGTTGAATCTGATTAATGACTAGACTTTACTCCTTGCTTTGGTTCTTTCTTCATAATTTGAAAATACTTAGTGAAATTACGAGCCTTTTTTTTTTTTTTAAAACACATAATTGAAAACGTGAGCCGAGTACAACGTGAACGAGTAAGCGGAGTATAATAAGACGTTTAAGAATATATCACATCATATCACTTAGGCTCCATCATATAACATCCATAAGCACATTATAGCATATATTTACATACAATAACCTCACTCAAAGGGGGGTTATGTTCATACATCATTATCTTATGCAAACCCATAAAAGAAAATATACTTAAGGAAATTCATGCCCCTAAACTAGATAACTCCATAAGCCGGGAAGGTTATCCTAAAACTAGGGTGCATGATCACACATAAGTCTACTAAGAACCTTCTATGGCCACTGTCCTGAAAATGGGGGAATAAATCCGATCCACTGATGAGCTCCTTCGGGAGGGACACACGAGATGCACCAGTGGGAGTCGCATGGACGGCCTTCTCGCTAACCTCGGCTGAACAACTGTTTCCTCACTACCCTCTCTTACACGTGTGGGAGTAGGAGCAGAGCTCTTAGAATATACATGAGTAGGAGTGTCCTCTGAAGGATCAGTTTCAGAATATCTCGTCTCGGGAACATACTGAAATCCATGGACAGCAGATGAAGCGGGATAAGAACGTAACATCCTTTCATCAAGTGGACGTGCATGTTCGAAAACCATTTCATCGCCATAGGGAGAAGTAGGAGAAAATCGATAACTAGGGACAGGATGTGCAAATGGACGACCTATGTAAATAAAAACACGAATCACAAGACCTCCTTCAAAATGATACGAGCGATGCAGGATCATAGTGGAATTCCCAAGTAGGGGTATCAACGAGCAGGGACGAATGTCGCCATTTGAATCTGGAGACAATGGCGGAAATAAAGAAAAGGAGTGAGAATCTTGCTAAAGAATTCTCGATAAGGTACCTCCTTCTCTGATGTCATCATCAAAGTCCCGGGAACCTCGGGATTATTCTAAAATAGTGAGCATGCAAAGATTCATTTTAAGTTCGGACAAATACTTAACCGAGGTTCGTCAATTTTTTAATCATGCGTCTTATAATGCATCTTATTCTTAACATGTCATATTTACAATGAACTTTTCCTTTATCATTACATCATATTCCTCATCATCATTATCAAAATAACATGCATAAAAGAACGTCATATAATATTAGCTACACATGGACACAGTGCACATATTTCATTTCTTTAGTGCCTTAGGTGACTTAAAATCTTATCATCATCATTATTTTCCTTGGGCCACCCTATACTCCACCCTTTTGGGAGTAATTTAGGTTATGAGCTCATACTTTACTAGTCGTCACTAGCATATACTTATCCCTTTTGATAAGCTAAAGTCCCGACTCTACTCTTTTGAGAGAACGGGTTTGGGGGCTAAAATCACCTTTTCACCACCTATAGTCTGATGGTTCCAAAGGATCATTTTCTTATAAGTTTAAGTCACCATTAAATCTTTGCATGTTATATCACAATACAATTCATAAACATCATAACATTTTCTCATTTATAGTCTTAAGCTACAATAATATATATCAACTGTAATCATGCATATGGGAGATTCCCAGGAAAGAGAGGTGGGTCACAATGGACACGCTTAAATACCAAGTCTTTCCTTAGCCAGAACCTTTCCAAATTACACTTTTACAATGATACACTTTCTTCTAGCAACAAAGGTAAATTTTACATAATAAAGAACATTTCATGTATAAGCATTCTCATTATTTGCCACAGCAACTATAACATGTAAGCCAGGAAATCATTCAATGATATCAAGTACTTAATAAGCATCCAATCCTTACATAGAATTATCAATTATAGAACTAATTAGTTACTAAACCAATTATGAATCATTCTCTTAACAATAAACCATAATTATCACAACTTCAATCATATCAAATCATTATCACACATTGATACTAAACTCGGATCGATGGCGAATCATGAACCTCATGCAATTACATAGAATCATATTTTAAGTGCATATAAAATACTAGTTCTTTTGTCAAATTTGGGAGGATCTTCACAATTAAAATTCTCACTTAAGATAAAAGGAGTAAGTCTTGAGCTTTAGAGATTTAGGTGACATCTTAGAATTATAAACATGCTATGCAACCTTATTTTAATCTTATCTTTATAAGGTGATAGCTTGGAATTATAAACATGATATGCAATTCCATTTCTTTATCTTTAAGATTTAAGGTGATGACTTGAAAATTAAACATGATGCAAGAACTTGAAATATAAACATGATACAAGAAAGTGGAGCGGCGGTAATCCGCACAGGACGATAGAGGAGAAGAGAATATTAAGAAACCGGAGGCGGTAGTCCGCACAGGACGATAGAGGAGAAGAGAATATTAAGAAACCGGAGGCGGCGGTAGTCCGCACAGACGATAGAGGAGAAGAGAATTATTATTACATCTTTTTAGCTCCAATCTCAAGACTTTTTAAAGAATAAATTCTTTAACTCCAATAATCATATTTCTTTGCTTGTGATACATGGGCAAGTCTTTAAGCTCTAGGATCTTTAGGTGATGGCATAAAATAAACATGTCATGCGTTGATTCTTTTAGCCATTATAAAATATAGTGAGAGCATAAATTAAATATGAGATGCAACCTCTTAATTATCTTGAAAGATTAAGTGATGACTTGAAACATAAACATGAAATACAAGCTTGGAATTTAAACATGAGAAATGCAAGTTCCTTTATTCATTCTTGAAAATTTAGTGATGACATAGAAGGTAAACATGGTTATGCAAAGCATAAACTTAATCATGGATGCAAATTCATTTTGTTTCTTTACTAGAGCTCCTTCAAGACTTTAAAAAGAATTATAAATTCAACCCAATACATATCTTAACAAGAAATAAAACATAAAAGGAAAAAAATACATCTTTCAAGTTCTAAACTAAAAATCTTTGTTTTAGCATCATAAAGCATTATTCTTTAAGGTTTTGCATCAAGTGGAATTTTCAAGCTTTAGAGGCCTAACTTGTGATGGATTTACAACCCACCCTCAAGGTCCTCATCATCAAGCCATCATCTTAGTTCCACCTAGGCCATATGGTTGAATTGGTTAAAGAAAAATTGAAGAGGAAAACCAAAATGAAAAGCTAAGGTAAGTTCATAATTTCATCATTTTGAGCTAAAAACACAACTCCTCAAAGCATAGAAATAAATTTAGAAACTACTCCCTACCTAATCTGAGTTGAAGAAGAGGAAGAGAACTTGATTTCTTGAAGTGAAATGACACAAAATCTCTTTGAAAAATTGAAGAAAGAATTCAGCCAAAGAGGAGGAAGAAAGAAAGTTTTTGGTGCTCCTAAAAACTAGTTATGAACCAAGCATTCCAAGACCACTCAAGCAAGCCTATTTATAGAAGATTTTGAGGCTTCTAATTGGCCAAAATGAGGAGGTAGTTGTCAGAATTTTTCAGGAGTAATAATGGAGGAAAAATCATTTTAGACAAAGTTGTATGAAATTAAGGAATTATGTCTCTTATGGTGACATTTTGGCATTTTGTTTTAGTGCAACTTTTGGAAATAATTCAGCTGCATAATGGCATCAATAATTTCGTGCATTACAGCCCAAAGAAGTGAAATTTGTGTGTTCCATGCATTACTTAGGTGTAGGCAAGGTATTCATGTAATTTAGAGAATTTACGGTTAAGGGCTTAAGTGAATTAGTAAGCAATTTGGGTGTTTTTGAGCAATTTTGGGTTCTAATCAATCTAAATACATAATTTTGAATCTAGATTAATATTTAGAATTTAATAAGCTTTAATTTGAGCCTAATATTGCTTAGGTTTGATATATGAATCGAAAATCCCAAATTCGCAAAGCGCCCAAAAGCGCGGTAAAATCGTACTTTCACTTAAAAACTGCCCAAGGCCACCCGAGCTTAACCAATGGTTAATCATGGCTTAAAAACACATTTTAAAACATTTTAGTGAGGTTCGGGCTCAGTCTACGCACATCGGAGTTAAAACGACAGCGAGCGTTTTGGTCTTTCGTCTTGTCGGAACTGAACATTGAGATTCTTCTGCTCTATTAACACACATAACACAAACAATCCCGTATTATTCTCAAAACATCCCCTTGAGAATATGTGGGGCCCACAATCCTCATTTTCTGAGTAAAATAACTTCAGGGACATTTTGGTCATTTTATACGTACAGAAATTCGGGATTTGCGACTCTCGCATGAATCGTTCCTAACCTCTCTTCTAATGTTATATTCCTTTATTGAGGATTGTTCGGCCTCAAATCTTATGTAATAATTACCTACGGTAATTCGGTAATTGAGTAATTTCTAATGACAGTAAAAATTACAGTAAAAATTACAGTAAAAATTGGGGCGTTACAGGTATGCTACTAAGCCTACACGACCTAGGATTTGAAATGGACCTATAAAGTGATGATATAGCCTCTTGACTTTAATGGCTCTACCTATCCTGGTCGTAGGGGTAACTTTCAAAAATACGTGATCTCTCTTTAGAAATTCTAATGATCTCCTCCTCTTATCAGCGTAGCTTTTCTGTTGGCTCTGAACAATCAAAATCTTACTTTGGATCTTCTTTATCTGTTCGGTAGTTTGTCGGATGAGGTCTAGCTCCAAAAGGCTAGTCTCGCCTGATTCATACTAACAAAGAGGCGATTGACACCTCTTTGCATATAGAGCTTCATAAGGAGCCATTTTGATACTTGCGTGATAGTTGTTGTTGTAGGAAAATTTGATCAGCGGTTGACAGGTGTCTCGACTCCCACGATGTTCTAGTACACATACTCTCAACATATCTTCCAGTGTTTGAATTGTCCTTTCAGTTTATCCATCAGTCTGGGGATGATAAGCCATGCATAGACAAGGTTTGCTTCTGAAAGTTTTCTGAAAAGCTCTTCTAAATCTTGAAGTAAATCGTAGATCCCGGTCTGAGATTATAGTAGAAGGAATGCCATACAGCCTCACAATTTTCTCTATATAGAGTCTAGCCAATTTCTCCAAAGAATGAGACTCTGATAGGTAGAAAATGGGCAGACTTAGTTATTCTATCCACTATAACTTAGATAGCATCATATCCCGATGGTATTTTGGGTGATCCCGCCACAAAGTCTATGGAAATGCTTTCCCACTTCCATCCTGAAACTTCAAGGGGTTGTAGTGTACCTAGTGGCTTCTTATGCTTAATCTTCACCTTCTGGCAAGTCAAACACTTAGATACCATTTCTACTACATCAACCTTCATTTTTGGCCACTAGAACATCTTCTTAAGATCTCTATACATTTTTGTGACTCTTAGTGCACAGAGAAATTACCTTGGTGAGCCTCTTCTAGAATATCATGACAAAGATTTCCCATTCTCGGTACACAGATCCGATCTTGATATCTCCATATCCCATCTTCATCTCAGGCAAATCCATTCTATTTCCTAAATTGAACTGAGGCCATGGTTTTCTGAAATTCTGAATCTTCTTGTTGAGCTCATGAAATCTCCTTCTTGATGTCACTCATGATATTAATTTGACCCAAATAGGTACTTTTAGGCCTCTCTTTTACTCCTAACTTAAGGTTTCGGAAAGTCTCTTCTAACTTTGTCTCCTTAATCATCATCCAAGAAATACTTAAGGTTTTTCTACTGAGAGCATCTGCTACCATATTTGCCTTTCCTAGATGCTAGCTCAAATTAAAATCATAACCCTTCAAAAATTCCATCCACTACGTTGTCTCATGTTCAAGTCCTTCTAATCAAAAACATATTTGAGACTCTTGTGATCAGAAAAGACTTCAAACTTTACTGCATAGAGATAGTGTCTCCAAATTTTCAAAGTGAATACTACTGCTGCCAATTCAAGATCATGAGTAGGGTAGTTCACCTCATGCAACTTCATTTGCCTTGAAGCATAGGCTACCACATTCCTATTCTGCATCAAAACACACCCTAAACTTTTTCCTGACGCATCATAATAGACTTCAAATGGACCATGTGGATCTGGCAAGACCAACACTGGTGCCGTTGTCAATCTCTACTTGAGTTCTTGAAAACTCTTCTCACACTCCATTGTCAAAGTCAATGGTGTATTTTTGCAAGGTAGCTTTGTCAAAGGCAAAGATATTTGGGAGAATCCTTTGATAAATCTTCTGTAATACCCAGCTAATCTTAAGGAACTTCGAATTTCTATAATAGTGGTTGGTCTTTCCCATTCTAGAACTACTTCAATCTTACTGGATCAACTACAATTTCTCCCTGTGATATGACATGGCCAAGAAATTTTACTTCCTGCATCCAAAACTCACATTTTGACAACTTAGCGTATAGTTTTCATTCTCGTAGAATCTGAAGCATTATTCAGGGGTGCATCTCATGTTCTTCCTCAATCTTCGAATAGATGAGAATATCATCTATAAAGACAACCAAAAACTTATCGAGATAAGGTTGAAAGATTCGATTATGTAGTCCATGAAAATTTCTGGGGCATTTGTTAATCCAAAGGACATCACTATATATTCATAATGCCCATACCATGTTCTAAAAGCAGTCTTTAGAATATCTACTTCTCAAACTTGAATTTGGTGATATCCTGATCTCAAATGATTTTGGAGAATACTGTCGCTCCCCTCACTTGATCCATGAGATCATCACTCCTTGGGAGAGGATATTTATTCTTAATCGTCACCTTATTCAGTTGTTTATAGTCGACACATAGCCTCATACCTCCATCCTGCTTCTTTACCAAGAGTACAGGAGGTTCCCATGGTGATGTACTAGGTCGAATAAAATGTTTACTCATCAGCTCTTTAATATGCTTCTTCGATTCTACTAATTCCAAAGGAGACATCCGGTAAGGAGCTATTAAAATCGGACCCTTTCCTGGTACTAAGTCAATAAAGAACTCTATCTCCCTCCATGGGAAAAATTCTAATATATCTTCTAGAAATACATTGGGGTATTCTCGGACTACCAAAATCTCTTCTAATTTCGGCTCGTCCTTTGCTACGCTAGTCAACAAGAATATGTACCTCTATCTACTAGACTTTCCACATCCTAATTCTAAGGAATTTAGGTAAAAACACATGCAGACCTTTTATTTAGAGAGGATATCTAATGGAAATACTACTGTCTTATCATAGCATCTTAACATCACACGGTTGGTAGAGAGCCAATCCATACCAAGAATAAGATGAAGACCAACTAATGGCAAGTAGACTAAATCAATTATGAATGTCCTACTCTCAACTTGAACAAGAACGTTCTTACAAATTTGACTCATCTTTATAGGTTTATTAGTAGGTATGTGGACAGCCAAATCATGGGGTAAATCATATATTGACAATTTCAAAAAATGCTCAAAGATATAAATGAGTGTGTAGCTCCTAAATCATACAGTACTATTAGGGATTCTTGGTTAATTCTACACGTATCTTGAATGAGTTCCTCGGATAGTGTAGCTTCTTCAGCATTCATAGTATAAACACATCCTTGTTGTTGTGGCCTGGAAAAAGACAGTAAATTTCTAGTCAGACATTCTCTACTCATGTGACCTGGCTTTCTGTAGTGATAGCAAACATTCTATCCAAATAAACGTGGTTTATCACCATGATGCTTCCTACATTTCTGGCATTCCTTGTTAGTAAACGATCTCTGCAGCTGCTTCCCTTTTCCATTCTCCTGAGGAAAATCCCTTCGTAGCAGTAAGGCAAGTTTAAATCTTGGGCCTTGCGGTGTAAGCTTCCTCCTATTTTTTCCTTCAATGGGAGAAATTCTAACATATCTTCTAGAAATACATCGGAGTATTCTCGGACTACCGGAATTTCTTCTAATTCCTATTCATCCTCTGCTATGCTAGTTAACAAGAATATGTACCTCTGTCTACTAGACTTTCCATATCCTAATTCTAAGGAATTTAGGTAAAAACACATGGAGACCTTTTGTTCAGAGAGGATATCTGATGGAAATACTACTATCTTATCATAGCATCTTAACATCACACGGTTGGCAGAGAGCCAATCCATGCCAAGAATAAGATCAAGACCAACTAATAGCAGGTAGACTAAATCAATTATGAATGTCCTACCCTCTACTTGAACAAGAACGCTCTTTCAAATTTGACTCGTCTTTACAGGTTTATTAGTAGGTGCGTGGGCAGCCAAATCATGAGGTAAATCATATATAGGCGGGCAGCCAAATCATGAGGTAAATCATATATAGGCAATTTTAGAAAATGCGCACATTTCAAAGATATAAATGAGTGTATGGCTCCTGAATCATACAGTACTATTAGGGATTCTTAGTTACGTACTGTAACGCCCAATTTTCTGTCTGAGTGAAAAATGACCAAAATGCCCCTGAGGTCATTTTCAGCCCGGAATTTGAGGGTGGCCGACCCGGCAGTTCTCGAAGGGCCAACTCAATGTTTGAAGGGGATTGAATGACCCTTGAGTAGTTCCGGAAGTGAAAGTCTCATTTTCTGCAGTTTCGGGTCAAAATGACCAAAATACCCCTATAGCGTTTTTACGCGGATAAAGGTGTCGTTTGAGCCCAAAACTTTCCCCAGAGGTTTAAAACAATGTTTTTACATGTTTCAAAGCATCTGTTTGAGTCCCGGTGGTCCCGAGCAGTTTTAGTGTAAAATTATGATTTTGCCCCTAGAATAGTGTTTTTTAGCTTAATGATGTAATTAAGCAAACCTAAGCAATATTAGGCTCTAATCGAAGATTAACTAATTCCCATAATTAATCTAAAGTCAAAATAAATTATTAAAATTAATTAGAACCTAAGATTGCTTAGATTAGATTTAAATCTCCTTTCTAAAACTTAAGATTTCACTCTTGGAATCTTGAATAGTGTTTTCTCTCTCCAATTCCTTAAATCAAGGAATTGTGTCTAGAATTGTTTATGCACTAAAATGAGTTTATAACTCACTAATGATGCAAGAACACTCCTTAAATGTGTCTTGACAACCTTGATTACCCATTTTCTCACCTAAACATTTTCTTACAAATTCCTAATCTTAATCCTAATCAAAGATACACCTAAACACAACTCTAAACCACAATTAAAATGCAAGAAATCCTCCCCCCATGGCTGATGCACCTTCGGCCATCTCTCTCCCATTTGCATCACATGTTGATTTGTTTCTCACTCAAAGAACCATGCTTGAGCCATACCTTGAACCATATCTGACCATACTTTGAACCATACCTCACCATGCCTCAAGATCACAACATCTTACCTCATGAAACTCATGGGGCTGCCCATGAGCTGTAATGGCCGAAGCCTCTTCCCCCATTTGCACCTTGCATTTGTTTCATTTCTCTATAAATAGCATGCTTGGGTGAACTTGCATCATTTTGGGTTCATTTGCTAAGTGTAAGTTTTCAAAGAGCACTTCAAAGTTTCCTTTTTCTCTCAAGTTCAAGTGTTCAAGTTCTTCAAGCTTTTCATCCTCTTCTCTCATCCCAATCTCCAAATCACTTGGTAGGGATTTTCTTTCAAGTATTTTCTTTATTTAAGTTCCATCTCTAGTTATGTGTTTATGGTTTCTCTTGAAGTCTTTTTAGAACTTCTCTCCCTCTCCTTTTTCTTCATCATTTTCGGCCATAGGCCTTGACGACAAGGGAATGAGAGCTTGATGATGAGGTTTCATGGTGGTGATGTCCATCACTTGAAAAATCTCTAAAGCTTGATCTTTGTTCTTAAGTTAAAGATGTCTTCTTTTGTTCTTTCTTCTTGAACCTTGAAACCTTTCACCTTGATGATATTTTAAAATGGTTACATGAACTCAATGATGAGGACTCATGATGTTGGTGTTAATACATCATCAAGATCATGGTCTCTAGAGTTTCAAATGTTTCTTTTTTCTTCTTAAAAGTTTCGGTTCCTTTTCCTTTTCTTTCTTCAAGTTTTCGGCCATGTTGGCCAATAAGGTTCACAATTGCTTGATGATGAGAGCTTCTAGATGATGACTATGTGTTCATCTCAATGAGGCCTCTAGAGCTTGAGCTTTAATAAAAGTGTTATCTATGACCACATCTCAAGAAAAGAAACTTTGTGCTTTAAAGAACCCTTGAGGCTCACTCTTGTCTCTACTTTATCTTGTCATGATAAGTTTGGGTTGAGGTTTAAGTTCCTTTAAAAGTCTTGTATGAGCTCTAATAAGAAATAAAATGGACTAGCATTCATATTTAAATTCAAGCTTATGCATTATATAGTTACTTTGAGCGTTGAATTCATATTTAATTTCCAAGCCATCACTTAAAGTTAAAGGATAAAGAATGGATTGCATCTCATATTTACATTCTTGTCTAGCATATTTACTTTTCATCACTAAAGAACATAAAGATTTAAAATGAGAGTTGCACTATCACCTAACTAAATCTCAAAGCCTTTCTATTTCGGCCTTAAAGTCGATTGTTGCTGGGCCTAGAGCACTAAAATAAAGAAATGAACTTGCATATTTATATTTTAAGTTTTGCATATTTATATTTCAAGTCTTGCATATTTAATTCAAGCTTTGCATATTTATAATTCAAGTCTCGCATATTTACTTTAAGCTCTCACTTTACTTCGTAATGAAGAATAAAAATGAAGTGCATAGTATGTTTAAATTATGTCATCACTTAAAGACCTTAAAGCTCAACGACTTGCCCATTCTATCTCAAGTTAAAGTTTAATGTGGGTGCATTCTTTGAATGCATAAGTTTCAGTCAAGTAGTGATGATGAAATTGGAATGAGTTTCATCTAGCTACAAGAGCCAACAATCTAAGTTTTAAGAATTCTCTTTGAGCCTCATGAATTCTATGAGATTAGGATCAACAAGATTTATGAAGTTAATTCTCTTTTAAGGAGGGATTAAGTGGTCACTGACCTAAGGATGTTTTTAGTCTCTTTTACAAAATAAAATGGTTTGCAAAAGAGCCTTAGAAGTCCTAAAAGTGATTCCAAGAGAAACTAGCAACTTATATGTTTTAAAAATATCAAGTTATGCATCTTTTTGGAGACTTAATGTTTTAGTCCTTCCATGATAAGTTTGTTGTTGTATGATGATGTTTTGATGTGTTAGATTGTATGAAAAATTATGTATGATGAGGTGGGAACATTCCTATGCATGATAGGAGAGAAACTAGATTTCTAGAAAAAAGGTAAAGTCAAGATTTAGCATAGTTTTAACCCATTTATTTTTGGACACTGCCCAAACTATTTCTTTGGTAATACAATCAGATTAGGATTGTTTAATCATGAAAAATTTGGTTACAATTGAAGTAGGATTGAATTTTAGCACCTATAGAGAAACTAGTAACTAAAAACCCATAAAACAGCAATTCTAGAACTCTTAGCACATTTAATTTTTAGAACCTGTCCAGCAACCTTACAATGTAGAGAACATGGCTTATAATTAGTTCTTAGGCATAGAGATGCCTCATAATTGGTTTAGGTCGAACTTATAGCATCTTAGGCGAAGACAGAACCAAGAAAGGGTCTAAAACGTAAGTTCTAAAACCCCGCAATTATAAGTTTATAATGCTGCCCCTAAGGAATGATGTTGTTCAAATTTAATAGAGAGCATAAATAATAATGAGATCTATTAGAAGAGAACCCTTAGATGCATAAAAGGTTGATAGGAGATGATAGGTTAATTACATCACAAGTTTAAGGCCCGTAAGGGTCAAAGCATAAGATACCGTAGGACCAAGAGCATAATGAATTTTTGATGTTGCTTGTGAATGCATGAGAATGATTATGTGAATGCATGAAAATTATGATGGAGGATGCATGTTTGAATGACTTATATGGCACAAAGAAGAATTTGGCAGAAATTCGGCATGTTGCAGTTATGCTGACGAATTTTTGACAAATTCGGGGACTCAAAAAGTTTTTGAAAAACCTATGAGATTTTTATGAGGTACTAAGATGAGTTCTCGGATAACACCGGTTCGACTGAGCACCTCCAGAGAACTCATGTGACATCGGTACCAAGAATGAATTCTTGGGTGACACCGGTTCGGCCGAGCACCCCCAAGAAATGCCCACAGCCCGTCTTTGGATAAGTCGGGATTATGTTTATGATTATGTTACGCTTATCGGGATTGATAAGTAAGAACTAGTGACGACTAGTTAAGGTATGAGCTCATAACCTAGAGATATGACATGTTCTGGGTGACACCGGTTCGGCCGAGAACCCCCAGAGCGATTGTCTTTTAGGGTGGCCTATGAGGAAGTAAAGTATGATGTTTATATCACAAAGTTTCCCATATGAGAATTTAATTGCCACTTTATGCCACTATTATGATATTCTTAATGTTGTGATTATTTTCTTGCATTAAGTAGAGCCATGCATACATTCTTTAATATGATTGCATCCATGTCATTAAGAATCATGCTAAAATGAATGGACCTTGGCTAATTATTTTTTAAAGCTTAAAAATGGACTTGATACATGCTTACTTGTTTTAAATACTAAACCCAAGGTTCCTGAGGACGTAGATGATGACACCTAGGTAGTAGGAGACCCTACTGAGATTCTTTAGCAAGATTCTCACTCCCTCTATCTCTTTCTTTCCGTCACGTCTTCAGATGGCGACGTTCGTGGTTTTTGTGGACACCCCGACGTGAGAGGTGCACTATGATCCGGATCACGGATCATACCATTTTGAGGGACAGTGCACGGTGCGAGTTTTCATGTTCGTTGGACGTCCCTTCGCTCACCTTGTGCATACCCATCGCTTCTCCCCGACAGCACCCTAAGGCGACGACGAGTGGGTTTTTGAGCGCGCGTGTACGCATAACGAGAGAGTGATCCACATGCACACCGCCGCCTCAGCCATGCGAGACTATCCCGACTACATGCCCCGGATTTACTTCTCGGAGACCGATCCGTCGGAGGACCCGCCTACCCATCCGTACAGTGAGAGCTCCGCCCCCACTCCACCACTGATGAGGGAGGGCAGTGAGGATACCGTGACTCAGCCACGGCTCGCACGACGACCGGAGATGCGGCCACATCGCGGGGGTCACTCTTGATCCCCATTCTGCCTCTATATGCCCGAGGAGCTCGCCGAGTTTCCCGGGTATGTGCCTCGCTCGTGAGATGGACGTCAGTGCGAGGTGACGTATGATCGATGGAGTACCCGAGTAGAGCACACACCACTTAGATGAGGATGAACCTTCTTTTGTTCAGAGGTTATCCCTTTAGTTACACTTGGGTAGGGGAGTTGCTTTTATATTTTCCGTCGTACTTTCCTTTGTATTTTCTTTTTAGTTGTATCTATTCATGATGTACTAAACTAAGCCCCACTCTCCATGAGTAGGCATATCATATAATATTATATAAATATGCAATTCAGTTCTATTGCGATGTGCCTTTACTTGCTTATGTCATGCAGCTATGCGATGCTTCTTTTATTTCCCTTCGTGCTTTATTATTTATCGTGTAGCGCGGCTCTCACTTTACTTTTATAATTCAAAAACTAGAGTATTGGGTTAAAAATTAGGATGTTACATGTAACGCCCCAATTTTTACTGTAATTTTTACTGTCATTAGAAATTACTCAATTACCGAATTACCGTAGATAATTATTACATAAGATTTGAGGCCGAACAATCCTCAATAAAGGAATATAACATTAGAAGAGAGGTTAGGAACGATTCATGCGAGAGTCGCAAATCCGAATTTCAGACGTATAAAATGACCAAAATGCCCCTGAAGTTATTTTACTCAGAAAATGAGGATCGTGGGCCCCACCTATTCTCAAGGGGATATTTTGAGGATAATAAGGGATTGTCTGTGTTATGTGTGTTAATAGAGCAGAAGGATCTCAATTTTGAGTTCCGACGCGCGAAATGACCAAAACGCCCCTGCTGTTTTTTTAACTCAGATGTGCGTCTTGGCGAGCCCGAACCTCACTAAAATGTTTTAAAATGTGTTTTTAAGCCATGATTAACCATTGGTTAAGCTCGGGTGGCCTCGGGCAGTTTTTAAGTGAAAGTATGATTTTGCCCCTGTTTTTGGACAGTTTTGCGAATTTCGGGATTTTTGATTCGTATCTGAAACCTAAGCAATATTAGGCTCAAATTAAAGCTTATTAAATTCTAAATATTAATCTAGAGTCAAAATTATGTATTTAGATTGATTAGAACCCAAAATTGCTCAAAAACACCCAAATTGCTTACTAATTCACTTAAACCCTTAATCGTAAATTCTCTAAATTACATGAATACCTTGCCTATACCTAAATAATGCATAGAACACACAAATTTCACTTCTTTGGGCTGTAATGGACGAAATTATTGATGCCATTATGCAGCTGAATTATTGCCAAAAGTTGCACTAAAACAAAATGCCAAAATGTCACCAAAAGAGACATAATTCCTTAATTTCATACAACTTTGTCTAAAATGATTTTTTCCTCCCTTATTTCTCCTGCAAAACTCCGTCCACTACCTCATCATTTTGGCCAATTAGAAGCCTCAAAATCTTCTATAAATAGGCTTGCTTGAGTGGTCTTGGAATGCTTGGTTCATAACTAGTTTTTAGGAGCACCAAAAACTTTCTTTCTTCCTCCTCTTTGGCTGAATTCTTTCTTCATTTTTTTCAAAGAGATTTTGTTTCATTTCACTTCAAGAAACCAAGTTCTCTTCCTCTTCTTCAACTCAGATTAGGTAGGGAGTAGTTTCTAAATTTATTTCTATGCTTTGAGGAGTTGTGTTTTTAGCTCAAAATGATGAAATTATGAACTTACCTTAGCTTTTCATTTTAGTTTTCCTCTTCAATTTTTCTTTAACCAATTCAACCATATGGCCTAGGTGGAACTAAGATGATGGCTTGACGATGAGGACCTTGAGGGTGGGTTGTAAATCCATCACAAGTTAGGCCTCTAAAGCTTAAAAATTCCACTTGATGCAAAACTTTGAAGAATAATGCTTTATGATGCTAAAACAAAGATTTTTAGTTTAGAACTTGAAAGATGTATTTTCCTTTTATGTTTTATTTCTTGTTAAGATATGTATTGGGTTGAATTTATAATTCTTTTAAAGTCTTGAAGGAGCTCTAGTAAAGAAACAAAATGAATTTGCATCCATGATTAAGTTTATGCTTTGCATAACCATGTTTACCTTCTATGTCATCACTAAATTTTCAAGAATGAATAAATGAACTTGCATTTCTCATGTTTAAATTTCAAGCTTGTATTTCATGTTTATGTTTCAAATCATCACTTAATCTTTCAAGATAATAAAGAGATTGCATCTCATATTTAATTTATGCCCTCACTATATTTTATAATGGCTAAAAGAATCAACGCATGGCATGTTTATTTTATGCCATCACCTAAAAATCCTAGAGCTCAAAGACTTGCCCATGTATCACAAGCAAAGAAATATGATTATTGGAGTTAAAGAATTTATTCTTTAAAAAGTCTTGAGATTGGAGCTTAAAAAGATGTAATAATAATTCTCTTCTCCCTCTCTTTGGTCTGTCACGGACTACCGCCGCTCTGGTTTCTTAACATTCTCTTCTCCCTCTCTGGTCTGTCATGGATTACATGCTCCAGTTTCTTGTATCATGTTTATATTTCAAGTTCTTGCATCATGTTTAATTTTCAAGTCATCACCTTAAATCTTAAAGATAAAGAAATGGAATTGCATATCATGTTTATAATTCCAAGCTATCACCTTATAAAGATAAGATTAAAATAAGGTTGCATAGCATGTTTATAATTCTAAGATGTCACCTAAATCTCTAAAGCTCAAGACTTACTCCTTTTATCTTAAGTGAGAATTTTAATTGTGAAGATCCTCCCAAATTTGACAAAAGAACTAGTTTCTAAATGAGTTTTAAGGCTTTGCAAGGATTTTACGGGGAACTAGTATTTTATATGCACTTAAAGTATGATTCTATGTAATTGCATGAGGTTCATGATTCGACCACCGATCCGAGTTTAGTATCAATGTGTGATAATGATTTGATATGATTGAAGTTGTGATAATTATGGTTTATTGTTAAGAGAATGATTCATAATTGGTTTAGTAACTAATTAGTTCTGTAATTGATAATTCTATGTAAGGATTGGATGCTTATTAAGTACTTGATATCATTGAATGATTTCCTGGCTTACATGTTATAGTTCTTTGTGGCAAATAATGAGAATGCTTTATACATGAAATGTTCTTTATTATGTAAAATTTACCTTTGTTGCTAGAAGAAAGTGTATCATTGTAAAAGTGTAATTTGGAAAGGTTACGCTAAGGAAAGACTTGGTATTTAAGCGTGTCCATTGTGACCCACCTCTCTTTCCTGGGAATCTCCCATATGCATGATTACAGTTGATATATATTATTGTAGCTTAAGACTATAAATGAGAAAATGTTATGATGTTTATGAATTGTATTGTGATATAACATGCAAAGATTTAATGGTGACTTAAACTTATAAGAAAATGATCCTTTGGAACCATCAGACTATAGGTGGTGAAAAGGTGATTTTAGCCCCCAAACCCGTTCTCTCAAAAGAGTAGAGTCGGGACTTTAGCTTATCAAAAGGGATAAGTATATGCTAGTGACGACTAGTAAAGTATGAGCTCATAACCAAAATTACTCCCAAAAGGGTGGAGTATAGGGTGGCCTAAGGAAAATAATGATGATGATAAGATTTTAAGTCACCTAAGGCACTAAAGAAATGAAATATGTGCACTATGTCCATGTGTAGCTAATATTATATGACGTTCTTTTATGCATGTTATTTGATAATGATGATGAGGAAAATGATGTAATGATAAAGGAAAAGTTCATTGTAAATATGACATGTTAAGATTATGATGCATTATAAGACGCATGATTAAAAATTGACGAACCTCGGTTAAGTGTTTGTCCGAACTTAAAATGAATCTTTGCATGCTCACTATTTTAGAATAATCCCGAGGTTCCTGGGGACTTTGATGATGACACTGTAGAAGGAGGTACCCTATTGAGAATTCTTTAGCAAGATTCTCACTCCCTTTTCTTTATTTCCGTCATTGTCTCCAGATTCAGATGGCGACATTCGTCCTGTTCGTTGATACCCCTACTTGGGAATTTCACTATGATCCGGTGCATCGCTCGTATCATTTTGAAGGGAGGTGCTTGATTCGTGTTTTTATTTACATAGGTCGTCCATTTGCACATCCTGTCCCTAGTTATCGATTTTCTCCTACTTCTCCCTATGGCGATGAAATGGTTTTCGAACATGCACGTCCACTTGATGAAAGGATGTTACGTTCTTATCCCGCTTCACCTACTGTCCATGGATTTCCAGAGTATGTTCCCGAGACGAGATATTCTGAAACTGATCCTTCAGAGGACACTCCTACTCATGTATATTACGAGAGCTCTGCCCTACTCCCACGTGTAAGAGAGGGTAGTGAGAAAGCAGTTGTTCAGCCGAGGTTAGCAAGAAGGTCGTCCATGCGACCCCAGCCTGGTGCATCTCCTGTGTCCCCTCCCGAGGGAGCTCATCAGTGGATCGGATTTATTCCCCCATTTCCAGAACAGTGGCCATAGAGGGTTCTTAGTAGATTTATGTGTGATCATGCACCCTAGTTTTAGGATAACCTTCCCGGCTTATGGAGTTATCTAGTTTAGGGGCATGTATTTCCTTAAGTATATTTTCTTTTATGGGTTTGCATAAGATAATGATGTATGAACATAACCCACCCTTTTGAGTGAGGTTATTGTATGTAAATATATGCTATAATGTGCTTATGGATGTTATATGATGGAGCCTAAGTGATATGATGTGATATATTCTTAAACGTCTTATGATACTCCGCTTACTCATTCACGTTGTACTCGGCTCACGTTTTCAATTATGTGTTTTAAAAAAAAATGGCTCGTAATTTCACTAGGTATTTTCAAATTATGAAGAAAGAACCAAAGCAAGGAGTAAAGTCTAGTCATTAATCAGATTCAACCTAGGTGTATCTGGTTAATTACTAGGGTGCTACATTACACGTACCTTGAATAAGTTCCTCGAATAGTGTAGCTTCTTCAGCATTCATAGTATAAACACGTTCTTGTTGTTGTGGACATTCTCCACTCATGTAACCTATCTTTCTGTAACATCCTAACTTTTAACCCAATACTCTAGAACATATTTAGGTTAATCATTAGTCTGTTACTTCATAGTTCTCATTTAACTTTGAATTACTTAGCGGAAAATACGGGTAATTTTTTTTTGAAATAAAAGTAAGAGCCGCGTGATGCGATAAGCGGTAAACCATGTATAGTAAAACAAATGTCTCACAACATCATAACATAAGGCACAGCATGAACATCACTGAATATCATCTTATATATATATAACTTGCCCACTTATAAGTGTGGGACTTATTTTAGTACAAGGGAAAATACAAGAAAGAAGATACAACATAACATAAACATAGTCTACTCCCCTACCCGAGTGCATCTAATGGGAAACCTCTAAACAAAAGAAGGTTTATCCCCATCTAAGTGGTGTGTGCTCTATCTCGGGCCATCCACGGTCTCCTACTGGCGACTATCTTGTGATCGAGGCAGATATCCGGGAAACTGGGCGAGCTCCTCGGGCGTGAAGAGGCGGAGTGGGGATCGAGTGTGAGCCCCGGGGTATGGCCGCATCTCCGGTCGTCGTGCACGCCTCGGCTGAGTCACGGTGGGCTCGCTATCCTCTCCAAAGTCCATAGGTATGGAAGAGGAAGATCCCTCGGAGGGTGCCTGGGTTGCCGAATCCTCGGAAGGATCCATTTCCGAAAAAGACGACGAACAGCGGGGGCACATCTTTGAGGGTAGTCTCGTGCGGCGAACGTGGATGATGGGGTACGGTGGAGCCTCTCCTCTACGGGACGTGCGCCCTCGAACACCAGGTCATCGCCAAAAGGTGAGACGGGGGAGAAACGATGGGAATGTACAGGGGGAGTGAAGGGTCGACCCATAAATATGAATACTCTAACCGTGCATCGACCCACAAAATGGAATGACCCGTGGTCCAGGTCATGGTGCACCTCCCATGTCGGCTTGTCCACGAACACCACGAACGTCACCATCTGAAGACGTGACGGAAAGAAAGAGGTAGAGGGAGTGAGAATCTTGCTAAAGAATCTCAGTAGGGCCTCCTACTACCTAGGTGTCATCATCTACGTCCTCAGGAACCTTGGGTTTATTTATACAAAGTGACTGAGCATGTATTAAGTTCATTTTAAACTTTAAAATATATTTTAGCCAAGGTCCATTCATTTTAGGATGGTCTTAATGTCATGAATGCAACATAATAGAAAGTGTATGCATGGCACTACCTAATGCACATACATAAAACATAGCATCAAGCATCATCATTCTTGGTGGCATAAAGTGGCAATAGTAACATTCATATGGGACAAAACTTAGTGACATAATCATAATCATGAAACTTCTCTTCCTCATGGGCCACCCTAAAAGACAATCGAACTGGGGTGCTCGGCCGAACGGTGTCACCTAACGTGTCATACATCTAGGTTATGAGCTCATACCTTAACTAGTCGTCACTAGTTCTTACTTACCACTTAACGATAAGCGTATCATAAATCATAAATCCCGACTATCTGAGTACGGGTTAGGGGGCAAACCTCTTAGGGGTGCTCGGCCGAACCGGTGTCACCTAAGAGTATAAAATGGCACCGATGTCACATGAGTTCTATGGAGGTGCTCGGCCGAACCGGTGTCATCCTAGAACCCATCTTAGTACCTTAATTTTCAAAATCTCTTTAAGTCCCCAAATTTGTCGAAAATTTGGCGGCACAACGGTCATTACACCGAATTTCCTTCCAAATTTGCTTTATGCCACATAAAGATATAGTCTCATAAATTCCTCATATGAATAACATCATCATCATTAGCATACTTCATGCATCATCATAAAACATCCAAACGCTTACCCTTACGGTAGCTTATGCTTTGACCCTTACGGGTCTTAATCTTGAGATATAGTTCTCTACATCCGTCGTTCATATTTTAAGCACCTAAGGCTCATAATTAAACATCATTCATAATCCTCTCATTTTACTTTTAAATCTGAATGGCATAGGGTGGAAATCCTAACATGTGAATACGGGGTTCTAGAACTTACGTTTTAGACCCTTTCTTGGTTCCGTTTTAGCTTGAAGGCTATGGATTAAATCTAAATCAATTATGAGGCATTCCTATGCTTAAGGACTAATTATTAATCATGTTTACCATGATGTAAGGGTGCTGGACAGAATCCAGAAAATTAAATGTTCTAAGAGTTCTACATTTGCATTTTTATGGTTTTCTAGTTACTAGTTTCCTCATAGGTGCTAGAATTCAATTCTAACTCAAATGATACCAAGTTTTTCATGTCTAAACAATCTAAATCTGATTATGTCCCCATTAAAACAGTTTGGAAAAGTTCCATAAACAAATGGGTCAAAACTATGTTAAATTCTAGCTTTACGGTATTTCTAGTTAGCTAGTTTCTTACCTATCATGCATAGGATCGCTTCTACATCATCATATGATATTTTCACACATTCCAACACATCAAAACATCATCATACAGCATCACATTCATCACATCAGAATCGAAAACATTTAACTTAAATGAGAGAGTTAAATTGACATTTCTGGGTACATAAGTTAACTAGTTTCTCTTGGAATCAATCTAAAACTTCTAAAACTCTTTGCAAAACATTTTAATTCCTCAAGAGGCTAAGTGAAGCCTTAGGTCACTGACCAAAACATATTCCATCCCCTAAAAGATAATAAAATCACAACTTGTGATGACATAACCTTATAAAGATTTGTAAAGCTTTGAGGAAAAACTTAAACATAGACTATTGGTCCTAGTAGCTAGATGGAAACTCATTGTGAGTCCATCATCACTACTTTGGCCGAAACTATGCATTCAAGGAATACATTCACATTTAACTTTATCTTGGAATGAAATGGGCAAGTCTTTGAGCTCTAGGTTCTTAAGTTACGACATAAACTAAACGTGCTCATGCCTTTCATTTTTAATCTTGCTTACAAAGTAAAGCGATGACTTAAATTTAAATATGCAAGACATAAACTTAAACGTGCAAGCTTGAAAGTAAATATGCGAGGCATAAATTTAGACGTGCAAGCTTGTAGGTAAATATGCATGGTTCAATTCTTTATTTTAGTGCTCTTGGCCCAACAACAATCGACTTTAAGGCCGAAATAGATAGGCATTCGAGAAATTAATTAGGTGATAATGCAAGTTCAATTCTTTATTTTAGTGCTCTAGGCCCAACAACAATCGACTTTAAGACCGAAATAGAAAGGCTTCGAGAATTAAATTAAGTGACGATACAAGTTCCATTTTAATCTTTATGTTCTTAGGTGATAGCTAGAAAGCAAAGATGCATAGCAAGAATGTAAATATGGATGTAAGCATAAAATAAATTATGCAAGTTCATTTTATCTTTCTAGAGCTCTTAACAAGACTTTAAAGGAATTTAAACCATAACCCGAACTCATCCAAACAAGGTAAAGTCAAGCTTAGAGTTCTTTAAAACTTAACATAATATTTTTAGGAAATCAAACCATGAAGCTTAGAAAAATTTAAGGAAATGGCCGAAATCTTCAAGAAGAAAAAGGAACATTTTAAAACTCTAGAGTTCATTATCTTGGTGATATATTAACACCAACATCATGAGTCCTCATCATTGAGTTCATAGAGCCATTTAAAACCATCATCAAAGCTAAGGTTCTTAAGAGTTCAAGAAAAGAAAAACTAAAAACATTTTTGCTCAAGAACAAAGATCAAGCTCTAGAGTTTGTTTCAAGTGATGAACATCACCATGAAACTCTCATCATCAAGCTCTCATTCCTTTGTTCTCCAAGGCCTATGGCCGAAAATGAAAAGGAAAAAGGAGTGGAAATGAAGTTCTAAAGAGAAACAAGAGAAACTATGAACATCAAGCTTGAAACAAGAACTTTAAAGAAAAGAATACATGAAAGAAGATCCCTACTTGATGTGATGAACTTGAAGATGGAAGAAGAAGATGAAGAAGATGAAGAACTTGAGGAACTCCAAGAACTTGAAGAACACAAAAACTTTGAGAGAAAAAGAAAAGCTTTGAGAGTTCCTAAACTTAGCAAATGATCTAAAAGTGGTGCAAGCTCCTCAAGGCATTCTATTTATAGAGAAATGAAACAAATGGAGGGAGCTCATGGGTGAAGAGGTTTCGGCCATGAGGGTGCAGATTGGAGGCTTTCCATGAGTTCCATGAGGTGAGATAATGTGTTCTTGAGGTATGGTGAGGTATGGTTCAAGGCATGGTGAGGTATGGCTCAAGGTATGGCTCAAGCATGGTTCTTTGAGTGAGAAAACAATTTAATATGTGTGGTAATTGGAGAGAGATGGCCGAATATGCATCAGCCCATGGGGGAGGTTTCTTTGCATTTTAATTGTGGTTTAGAGTTGTGTTTAGGTGTATCTTTGATTATGCTTAAGATTAGGAATTTGTAAGAAAGTGTTTAGGTAAGGTAAATGGGTAATTAAGGTGGTCTAGACATAATTAAGGAGTGGTGTTGCACCATTAGTGAGTTAAATCCTCAATTTAGAGTCTAAACAACTCTAGACACATTTCCTTGATTTAAGAAATTGGAAAGAGAAAACACTATTCAAGATTCCAAGACTAGGAGTCTTGAGTTCTAAAAAGGGATTTAATGTTTAATCTAAGCAATTTTAGGTTCTAATTAACTTTAATAAATTATTTTGACTCTAGATTAATTAGGGAAATAAATTAATCTTCGTTTAGAGCCTAATATTGCTTAGGTTTGCTTAATTACGTCATTAAGCTCAAAAACACTATTCTAGGGGCAAAATCGTAATTTTGCACTAAAACTGCCCGGGACCACCGGGACTTGAACAGAGACCTCTAGACACATGAAAACATGTTTTTAAACCTCTGAGGAAAGTTCCAGGCTCAAACGGCACCTTTACCCGCGTAAAAACGCTATAGGGGTATTTTGGTCATTTTGACCCAAAACTGCGGAAAACGAAATTTTCGTTTCCGAAAGCATTCAAGGGTCATTTAATCCCCTTCAAACATTGAGTTGACCCTTCGAGGACGACCGAGTTGGTTACCCTCGAGTTCGGGTCAGGAAATGACCTCAGGGGCATTTTGGTCATTTCCCTCGGACAGAAAAATCGGGGTGTTACACTTTCCACAGTGATAGCAAACATTCTGTCCAAATAAACATGGTCTATCACCATGATGCTTCCCACATTTTGGGCATTCCTTGTTAGTAAATGATCTCTACAGCTGCTTCCCTTTTACATTTTCATGAGGAAAATCCCTTCGTGGCGGTAGAGCAGGTTTAAATCTTAGGCCTTGCGGTGCAAACCTTCTCCTATTATCATATTGCTTTGCTCAGGACATAGTCAATTTCTTACCGTATTCTTCCACTAGAGTGCTCTAATTCACCAATGTAGGAAAATCTCTAATTTCCATTGGTCCTACAGTCATCAAGATATGCTCCCACAGACCCCCCCTTCATATTTCATACATTTGCACTTCTCATTGGGGTTCTGCTGATAGATGGTAGAAAACTTACATAATTCCTCAAATTTAGCTATGTATTCAGGCATAGTCATATTTCCCTATTGGAGTCTCAGGAATTCTAACTCCTTCGTATTCCTTACTGACATTGGAAAATATGTTTTGTAAAAGGCATCCTTAAACACATCCTAAGTAATCTCAATACTAACTTCCTCCAAGTGCCTTTGTGTTCTAACCCACCAAGAATTTGCATCTGCATCTAGTACAAAAGCAGCAAAGATTACCTTCTATTGATTTGTGCAATCCAGCAAAGAAAAGATCTTCTCAATTGTCTGCATCCATTCTTTTGCCTTGTCAGGGTTTGCAGTTCCCCTAAAACTAGGTGGACATGCCTTTTAAAATTTTGAGAACATTAACTGCTCATTGCCATTACCATTCTCATCTCTTTGTCCCGTTTTCCTTCCCAGTGTTTCCATCATCTGATTAGCAGCAACTGCTTTTTCTCTAATAGCTTGGCCTATATTCTAAAAATCTTGCATAAAGGTTGTTGTGTCCTCTTCAGGCATGTTGTTGCGGTTATTGTTAGTCCTAGAAATCCTACCTGAAGCCATTAGTTCCTGTCACGTATAACAAAGACATCAAGGTGATCAGTCTCAACACAAAGCTAAGTGTGACAAAACTAAGTATTTCAAAAGTGGACAGTCATGCTTGTAAAAATCTACTCCTCATCTCAATAGATAGGACTATACTGCATGACACTAAAATCTCAGAGTGTGCTTTAGAAACAAGTCAGATCATCCCCAGGCTCTAATAGGATGAACTGCTCTGATACCATAATGTAATAACCACCATACTATAGTGTTATGCTTGAGTTATAACATTACAATAAGTAGTCGTTACTCATAACTTATCTTCTAGATTTTTAATTTCTTAACTATATGAATTATATACGTATAAGTTGTAATGAATAAGAGCCTTGCACTAAAAGCTATACTAGTTTTTCACGTTTCGCAATCCTTTCAATGAAATAATCAAGTTATAGAAAGAGTGAAAATGTAATGTGCGTTTTAAGAAGTTAGTTACATGATAATTTACATTTCATATCACATCCATAGTAAGTTAAGTCATACCGTTATACTATATACATTCACACCTAGTTACATATGTATTATAAATAACTCCATCCTGGTCCTCGCAGTGACTTTCGAATCCAGGTTGGGGGCCTAACAAAATATAACCAACTATAAACAAATAAACCTAACTCCCTCAATAAGTGACTCATCAAAAATTAGATGTAAGAGCCTATGATAGTCAGATAATATGAGGGATTCTAAGTCATATTGTGTCTATAAATAAGCTGGATATACCATAGTCAGTCAGATAAGAGGAGAGTAATGCTTATTAGAAACATCAGCTAGGTAGCCCTGCCAATCCCCACTACCCTCGGAAAGAGCAGAAGAACCAGAAGATATACCCTCTGAAGGATTAGACTCATTATTGACGGCAAGCTATGGTGGCTGTGATGGATGAGTCATATACAGTGGAAAATCAGAAAAAAGGGACTCTAGATCAAAAGTAGGATTAATAACAGTAGTAGCGAATAGGCGAGCAAACAGTACATAAATACGGATATGAGATTCAGTGACCCTAAATCTGGGTCATAATGCCACTGTAAATCAGGCATCTCGAGAAAGAACACGATCGAGGCCATCTATAGAAAATAAATCATACAGCAGGAATGAGAATCAATGATTCCCAGTAGGAAAAAAATAGTCTACTACTCAATGATATTCAACTTAATGCAAAATAAGTAATGGATTTTCGGTTGTTTATATAATGGTCTTATTAGTTAGCGTCATTATCTCTTATGACTTAATTTTATTAGATAATTTTAAAACTTAATAGTAGAACCCATAGGATTCTTCTGATATACTTCTCATTGGATCGTACTGTCAACAATGTAACGTTGTTGCATATAGTTCACTAGAGGGAGTACGTGTACTACATCTTATCGCGATAGCCTCGCTATTCTCAATACATCCCTTTACTCATAACATTGCAATGCCGTCGTGATTACAACCTGATATAGTTCTAAGGGCGTAGCACTTAGAGGGAGTACGTGTACTACATCTTATCGCAATAGCCTCGCTATTCTCAATACATCCCTTTACTCATAACATTGCAATGCCGTCGTGATTACAACCTGATATAGTTTTAAGGGCGTAGCACTTCTAGTACCACCCATGAATCCATGAGCTTATTACTAAGCTATTTACATTAAATAAGATTTATTCTCTTAAGCTTCCTTTCTTTGCGTGCATTTTTATTATTTGTATAAAATTTCTCATAGTTGTTGAGTAAGATTTATTCTTTAAGAATTCTATTTTTCATAAGTTACTTTGAGATTTTTCCTTGAAATCTACTTAAACTCTTATGAAATATTCTATTAAAATCTCTTGAATATGTATAATATCTCTCTTTAACTTTTATGAGATATTTCCCATAACATTTGGTATACTGTTGTGATGGTTTTTCTGCAAAGTCTACTAGGCTTTTAATAGATTTTATACCATCAGAATTTCTATTACATCTCTTCGTTAGCAATATTTCTTATCAATTTTCCAACAATTGAACCAAGTTCCCTGTGATGGATTTCAAGCTATTTCTACTATGAATCAATATTCCTTGGACAATAATTTCTCCTAAATTTTCGAAGATACAAGCCAAGTCTTACTGGCACTTTTTCAAGCTTTGATTATTATGTATAGCAAGATCATACAACCGAGGAATTAATGCTGTAAAATTCTAGTAAAATAAAATTCTAGCACTTACCCACTTAGAGCACCTCTTATGTCATACAATCCAAGATGTAATGCTGTAAAATTCAAACACATGAAAATTCCAATACACAAGAGTTCATAATAATCCAAGCACTTATAAATTATGAAATTCTGAAATAAAATTCAAGTTCCAATATACATAATCTCATTATAACTTAATCCATCACAAATTCTAAAATTTGGTTTCAGATTTTCAGCAAGCATAACCTCAACAAAGTTCAAGCACTTATCTCAACAAAATAGCCAAATATCATGAAGTAAAATCCTAGAATAGTTTCCTACCTTCCTCCAAGCTTTTTCTCTAGTTCTTTCTATTTATCAAGCCTCAAACCCCTTTCTTTTCAGCCCTTGTTTTGCGCTGCCATGTGGATCAAGTGCAAGGAAAACAAAATTTTCAATTGATCTTGATGTAGAGAAGATGTTCTTGAAGTAGTTTAGATGCTTACCTAAGAGTATCCTTTGTAGATATAGTGGTTTGATGAAGCTTTTCCAAAGAGAAAGTTTTGAAAATGGAGAAGTTAAGAAGAAAGAAAGCAACGAAAAAGAAGGAGGTGAAAAAACGTGGTTCTGTGCAAAATCGAGAAGAAATAAAGTTTCTTTGCCTTTTTCCTTTTTATAAAGTTACTAACTTGGAGAGAAAGTAAGGGAATTGATATTTTCGGATCAATTTGCCTTCTATCAGTATTAGAAATATCTATATTTATTTGATTATTCTAAGTAAAAATTTATTTAAGATATGATAATGTCCATTAATTCGGCCAATCTCAATATTTCGGTATACCGGTTATTACTATTTCAGTGTACCGTTTCTTATCATTTCAGTATCTGATTGACATAAAATAACTTTACCGGGTAAAATTATCCTTTTAACATTATCCTATCTATTTAATTTTTTTCTAATATCATTTATAACATCTCATCCTACATTACTGATTAAAATATTATTATTCTAAATTTTTAATAATATTGAATTAATTTTCATTTTTTTTAGAATCCTTATATTGTTCCGATCCTAACTGTGTCTGTCAAAATTTTTAAAATCCCTACTGATTACTCACAATTAATAATTTTATCAGAGAAAATATAAATAGGCGAGTCGTTACATCATGAATGACAGATCAGGATGAAGATCATCTTGAGAAAGAACATTTGCTTACAACAGCAATGTCACACATCATGTATTTATTCAGTTCTTTATCAACATATCCTTGAGCAAAAAGGAAGAATGTGCCAGTCATCTAGAAAGTCTTGGTTAGAAGGACTTGTTGTGCTAAAACTTGCTGTCATTCTTTGCTTCACAGCTGAAGAACATCATAAGCAACTCATGAGGTAAAAATTTCTATATTTCGTCTCTATTAATTCTTTTTGTGAGATAAGTTGCTAGAAAGATTCCAAGTCTATTCATCTATATATATCCCAAACTGTCTAAGGACTCATATAGTTGTCATGATCACTTGAGAATATCTAATCTAAAGCTGGAAAGTTAAAAGAAAGAAATACTCCAAGAGAGTTTACTCTTCTTAAGTTATATGTTTCTGAAGCTTCCAAGAAGCTATATGAACATGTTAGAATTTTTTTTCTGAATTCTTGAAGAGGACCTCATGACATCTTAATATCTGACCTGTTTTATCAAACATATTCAAAAACCATGTTTTTATAATAAATGGTCAGCATCTTTTGCTTCAAAGAAGCTAGACTAAGATATACAGATGAAACAGAAGGGAAAGATCTATGCAACCTCATATGTTATATATATGTATTTTCTTGTATTTTTGTTCTTTAAAATATTTAAAGAGATACCATTATGTCAAATGAATCCTGAAAAGGATTTTCTTTACAAAGGTTTGAAAAAATCTCTTTATCTAAAACTAACTGATAAAGACCCATGAAAGCCTGGGTACTAATTTCCTGTAGGCATATCAAAAAACCTCCTTGCTTGATTTGTCAAATGAAGCATTCTGGTGATGATTTCTATAGCACGCTTTGATTCTAAAAAGGGTTTTTTACCTGTGAAATAATGCTCTTAGGGATCCCTTATGATGATAATAAAGAACAAGCCTAAGGAAGACTTTGTTGATATTCTTGTTTATCATGAAGAATGCCTTGAGATTTTTCATTTCAAGATATATCTAGAAAGTTAGCAGATGAAAGCCAAAGACTTCAGAAAGTGAGCTCTAAAACCTCAGTCTTTCAAAAAGTTATGCTCGGACCATTCAAGATTATCATAAGGAAATCTTTCTGATATACAACATGAGCAGTTTGAGGACAACATAGAAGCTAAATGATTTGAATGTACTGTAAACTTCATGATAGTTCAGTCTTTAAAAATTATCTTCTATTGTCAAAGTTCTGAGAGTATTCCTAAGGTTATGAAAATCAAGTCATTCCTTGGATACTTATCAACCATGCTTTCATCACCACCATGATATCTATATTTTTTAAGAAAGCTTTGAGCTGTCAAAGTTTGGTGGAAGTTATGCTAAATGTGCTATCCAAGCTCAAGAAAAAGGCAAAGTCTACTCATCATGTTAAACACATCATCATCTCCTCTTAAGAGGAAGCTCTAAGATCATCTGGATGAATCTGATATCATCAGAGCTAGCATGTCCTTTCAAGGAGTAAAGATCAAAAAGGAAAGGCCAAAGCATGCCAAGTTTATTGAACCCAGATGTTGGGGATAAGGAATCAAGTACAATACCATCTCTTAAGGTAAGTTGCCTTCCTATCATCTGGTACTATTCTATGCTTTTTGTCTTTACAAGAATTCATTCAGCTCTTCTTATCCTATAGTGTTTTTGTTAATTTTTTTTCTCTTTATGTTATCATTTTAAAACAAAGATACTTGGTAAATAGATGTGTTTATAGAAGCTTAGATGAAGATGTATTCACAATATCTATAACTGAAGATCTTTTGGTTATTTTCATATTTTGAAAAGTTTTTAAGTTTTCACTTATGTATAAGCATCCCTGCATAAAAACTCACTAGGTGGCCTCTCTTCACTACTCCCCTATGAAGATTAAGCAAAGTATCTGTAATCATTAGTGTACATATCCTTCTGAAGACTCTGCATATCAGTTTGCAAGAACATTAGAAGTCAGTTTACAAGGCCATAGATCTTTGTGAAGAATGATATATCATTTTGCAAGATTAGAAAGAAACCAGGTTGCCAAGTTTGAAGACAGATTAATCAGAAAGAAGAAGAAGTGTCCAGAAGAAGGTGGTTTTGTCACAATGAAGATCTGTGAATGATGGTTATATAGAACCTTTGAATTCAGAGCAAAAAGAAGAATCTGAGAGAAGATACAAAAGTTCCTCTGGAGGTGAGAAAGTAAACCCTGAAGTTTCAGAAAGCAGTTTCTTCAGAAAGTGAGATCAAGAGAGTATGAAAAAGCAGGAGTTTCTATCCACGTTGTCAGAAGTTTCTCTCTCCCACGCCACTTCACCTTCAATTACGCCACATCTCTTTAAACTCCCACGTCTCTCTTTATTCTTAATTGTCATCTTCTTGAGCAATTCTCTTTTAACCTTTAACCTCATACACTTTACCGTTTCATATTTGCTTTCGCCTCTTTGTAACCTGAACCTTTCTTCTTCCACCCCACAACAATCATTCTTCAAAGTTTCACCCTTGCTAATTTAACCGCTCTTTTCACCTTTGAGACATTTTCTTTTCTTCTTCTTTTCTTCTTGTGTCTTTTCTTTCAACCTTTATCTTATTAGACGTACCCTTATACCTCTTCTATGGAAAAGGATAAGAATGTGGCTGAGTTTGTCCCTGCAGAAAAACCCTTTTACATGTTTGAAGATGCTGGTATGCAAGACCATTTTGAGAGATTCTTCATGAACCGAAAGATGGCACCTGGAAAGTCTTTGTCTAAAGACCTACGAGAAGAAGTCACCGTTCTCAATGAAGTCTTTATATTTCAGATATCTAGAAACAAATGAACTTATCTTTCCTCGTTAGTTAATGCTTTTCACTCTTATCTGGAGAGACCATAACCATCACAAGTCATGGGAATTATCAGAGATTACTCTATTAAGATCACTATTTCAGGTCTTGCAAAGATCATCAAAGCACCTTGTGAGGGGATCGTCGGCAAGTCTTCACTAGACTGGGCAAAATCTCTTGGAATAAATGAATGAGACATGTCTAGGTATTTTACTGACTCTATTATTCACAATCCTAGTGAGTTTACCACAGTTATGTTGAGTACTGGGGTGAGGAAAGTATACACAGTAGTTCATTTTTCCATCCTTCCAAGGATCGGTAGTGTAGATACTCTAGTTAAAATGGATTGCATGTTTCTGTATTGCCTAATGGCAAAGAGAAAAGTAAATCTGCCTATGCTCATTCTTGATTATATGATGAATGCTGCAACAAAGGAAGCTCGAAGGAGTGTAAGCGTTCCATATGGCATGCTTCTAACTAAGGTGCTTCAAAAGGTGCACTTTCCTCTTGACAATGAAATATATGAATTGATGGAAGAAACCATCACCACACCCTCATCTTTCAAAACTACGAGAAAGAGGTCAATTTTCCAAATATCTGACGCCGCAAGGAAAAGCCTCAAAACAAGAAGAGGACAAGCTCAAGAGGCTTCTCAGAAGTCTCAGTTTAACCAAGAGAAAGCGAAAAGGAAGAGAAAACTTATTATTCCCGATAGTGAATCTGATGAAAAGGATGTTTCCTTAATCTAACACTTTGAACGGAGAACAAAAAGAAGAGAGGAGGCAAGTACTCAACCATTAGGAACAATAACCAAACCTGAAAAGGTTATCAGCAAGAAAGAGATTGAGCTAAGATGCAAAAAGATGTACAAGAGTGTATTTGCTGTTACTATGCTTTGGCAAGAAGTTAAAAAGTTTCAGGAGGAACGATATCGTGTAACCATGTTGAGTGATATTGAAGAAGAAGAGGAAGAAGCTAATAAAGAACAAGCTACAACATCATCTTCTTCTTCTTCTGAAAAAGAAAATCTTCTGAGCAGTGAAAAGGCCAGACTAAGTGCCATGATAAGTTCTAAACCTACACCTGAAGAGCCTTAGATAGAGCCTATAACCTTGCAGCCTATTTTGCTCTTGTACCATTTTAATCTTTGTCTCTTTCTTCTATTCATATCCTTCCGATTGAAGAAGAAGGGAACAAATTTCCTAAGGATCCAACTCCTAGTGTTTAGGAAGCTGATGCCACCATATTGGGCCAAAATGTTCCTGACTTAGTTGCCCCAGTATTAGATCTTCCTGATCTTTTCATTGGCCACATGTTAAATGATGATGATGCTGAGCCTATCCCTATTCCTGCTGTCTCTGCTTTGGTCTCTGCCACTTCTGAAAATGTTCATGGACAACCATCCTCACCTCCTTCTAAGGTGCAAGATGCCACTAGGGGTAATCACCAAGATTAGGGGACACTATACCCCTAGACATTCCAAAGTCCTTTACCAGAGTTGCTCTTGCTCTTATTAATCTGTCACCTCCTTACTCAACTGAAATTTCGGCAATCTATCAAGTCATCCTGCGGAATCTGAGAGAGATTTCTTCTAGATATGATAGATTTGAAGCAACTTTAGCTGCTCATGGCGCTCAACTGAGATAAATGGAAGACTTACAACTTCAGATGTTTCAGTGGATGCAACATACGTTTCCGACCATACCTCCTTTTTGATGATGCTAAAAGGGGGAGAAGTTTTAGATTAAAGAAAATCTATGCTAAGGATTCAAGGGGAGCCATGCTGATATGAAGGATGTGCCAAGGACTCAAGGAGAGATATGTTGAGGAGGAGCCCCAAATTTTTTTTTTTTAGCATATTTCTATTTCTAGCATTAGCATTCTTTTTGTATGTCCTTGAACATGTTTTGTTTATAAAAGTTTCTTTGATCATGATCTTATTTAGTTATACTATGTCTTATTTATATCCTTCACATCTTTTATGTTTTGATGCATCTTTTTATCATGCTTCATGCCTTTCCTAAACTATGATTCATATCAATGCTCTATCTAAGCTCAGCTAATCACATATATCTCTGTCATATGTTTGTTTCTTATCTTGAATGTATATGCTTACATTTTTGTTTTTAGTCTTAGCCAAGTATCTTTAGGAGCATAAAGTGGTTATTGCTCTGATATTATTTTATAAGCTGAGTATTCATATACATGATGAGCTTAATCTTTTTCTTTTTTTGTTACTCTCTTTAGAGATATTTTTCTAAAGTATTGTGCTTAACTTGATCAAAGTCTAGATATAAATATATATTTATGTGTGTGTATATATATATATATATATATATATATATATATATATATATATACTTGTCTTCAAAAACCTGTGTTTACATATATTAAAAAGACTAAGATTAGTAAGCAAGCTTCAGAAATCTCTTATAGAGTAATATGCTCTTACTTTCACAAAACCTGTTTTAAAAAGGATCATACATATTCTATTTTTTAAAACATCATTTTCATCATCTGTTTCTTATGGGAAAAGTTTCATAGCTCAACTCAAAAGCTTCTTCTTGATGATTCAGGGATTGATCCCTGTATGAGCTTTGGAAACCTTGGATAACAATAAGTCGATCTTATCTTTCTTATGGTTTCTCTGAGCCTCAGAAACTACATAAGCTTCAGTTTGCTTTTAAAGAATTATGAATGCTTCGTTTCATTTTTTTTCTTATATACCTCTGAGCATTCTTTTCAAAGTTTTTTTTTCTTGGATTAAGATTTATTGAAAATGGATCTTGCTAAGATAAAGTATCACAAGTTTTACTAGTTAAGTTTTCAAGCATGAGAATCTTCAAAAAGTTTCTTCTTTTGACAAATAATCAAGCTGGTTGTTTATCCATAGCTTAACCGTCTTTCTCCTTAACATTTGTCCTCACAATGATTAGAAAGTACGTTTAAGTCTATCTTATGCTTAAAATGAAACAACAGCAGTCTTGATTAAGTGTCACTTAAGGCTAAAAATGTTTTCATGATTCACATCATGCCTTAAGAAAAAGAACTTCCTGAAAATCTCTCATTCTATTTTTTTTTTTTTGAAAGAATATGCTTATCTTGTTTACATTTCTGCAATATTTCTTTCAATTATCTCTTGAAAAGATTTTCTTCAAATTGGTTATCATCATCAAAAGGAGGGAGATTGTTAGCTCCTTAACCCTTGCGCTCATGTATTTTGAATGACAACAAAACCAATTCAGAGAAAACACTTTGAAGAATAACCGATGTCTCTATTAAGTTTCTTGTATGATTACAATAGGTAGCTATCATTTTGCAAAAGCAAGACTTACTCAAATGAGTATATATATTTCACTATGCATGTGTAAACATGTTATAAGTTTTGTATATTAAAGAAGTGAAATTATATCTTTATCCAATTTTTTAATAGCTAACGATCAGAGGAAGGCTGCAACACTATAAGAAACCAAGGAAAGAGACTTCAAAAAGTAGCACGAGACATCAGAAAGCACTCTCAAGATGAAGATATTATAATATGTCCATATGCAATGTGTTGTTGAATCTTCAATCAGCACTATCGCTAAGAAATCATCATAAAGAAAATGTGATTGAAGATCAGAAAGTGAAATAACTCTTCAAGGGCTGATTATGTACATCAAAATGCTCACCTGTGAATGGAGCAAAGAATACTGCAGGAAATAAACAGAAATTTGAAATTTGAATTTCAAATTATCAAGTCAAACCTAGTTTCAAATTGGCATGTCATTTCTTCTACCTCTTTGATCAACGACCCTAGCTTCATGAAGGAGCAGTTCAGAAAGTTTGCTCAGAAAGTAGAAAAGTAGTTTCTGATAGGATATTAGAAAGCTCATATTTATAACGGCTTCTGCAACCGATGTGACAGTTCTATCAACTTCTTTTCTAGCTGTTTCTTTCAAGACATAACTGATGATCAACATATGTCACTTGAAGAATATGGAGAGATTTGAAGATTCAAGAGAGGAAACTCTGCAAAATTTCTTCCCACTTCCTAGAATATTCAATCTTTATCATGTAATTAGTTTTATCCTTGAAGTGTAAAGAAAATCTTCCTTCTGTATTCTTAGTTAGATTTATGTTCTTCTTATGGAAGAAGTAGAAGAAGGAAGTCATTCATGTTCTCCCAAAATCTTTTTAAAATATATCATCTTTAAGGAAACTTGAGTGTTGGTTAGTTTGAATGGCAACCAAAACACTTAACCTTTGTATCTGTAACATCCCCTGCTGCTTTATGGATCGACGACTGTCCCCACAAACCAACATGGGTCTTTTCAGCACGCTTTGTCCTCACTCCCATGCTTCCTAGGAAAACTTCCCAGGAGGTCACCCATCCCAAAATTTCTCCAAGTCAAGCATGCTTAACTGTGGAGTTCTTTCAGTTTGGGCTACCGAAAAGAAGATGCATATTGTTGGTATAGGTAGTACAAATCAATTCATATAAACCTTCTTTAACTGTATAGTCCCATACCTACACAGTCTTAGGATCCCTCTCATTCGGGTGTGTAATCGGTTCATTCATGTACCCTACGCTTTGAAGTGCGCAGAGTCGCTCCTTGTCCGTGCCTCCTTGCACCGGCGATCACTCCCTGACCTCGCAATCCCCGGGCGTTATGCCCACCAGCTTCCGCTTGGTTCGTCCCCGAACCACACCGTACTGGGAGAGGTGCAAGCTCTGATACCATTTGTAACATCCCCTGCTGCTTTATGGATTGATGACTGTCCCCACAAATCAACACGGGTTTTTTCAGCGTGCTTTGTCCTCACTCACATGCTTCTTGGGAAAACTTCCCAGGAGGTCACCCATCCCAAAATTTCTCCAAGTCAAGCACGCTTAACTGTGGAGTTCTTTCAGTTTGGGCTACCGAAAAGGAGATGCATCTTGTTGGTATAGGTAGTACAAATCAATTCATATAAACCTTCTTTAACTGTATAGTCCCATACCTACACAGTCTTAGGATCCCTCTCATTCGGGTGTGTAATCGTTTCATTCATATACCCCTCCGCTTTGGAGAGGCAAGTGTTAAGACTACTTGCAGCTTAGAGAGGCTGGGGAAAAACTACCAATAATATACTGAAGGAGTTGTCTGTCAGTCATGGTGTAACATCCCCTGCTGCTTTATGGATTGATGACTGTCCCCACAAACCAACACGGGTCTTTTTCAGCATGCTTTGTCCTCACTCGCACGCTTCCTAGGAAAACTTCCCAGGAGGTCACCCATCCCAAAATTACTCCAAGTCAAGCACGCTTAACTGTAGAGTTCTTTCAGTTTGGGCTACCGAAAAGAAGATGCATCTTGTTGGTATAGGTAGTACAAATCAATTCATATAAGCCATCCTCAACTGTATAGTCCCATACCTATATAGTCTTAGGATCCCTCTCATTCGGGTGTGTAATCGGTTCATTCATGTACCCCTCCGCTTTCGAAATCTGTAGGGAATGGCTCCTTGTCCGTGCCTCTTTGCCAGCGATCACTCCCGACCGCAATCCCCGGGCGTTACATGCCCACCAGCTTCCGCTTGGTTCGTCCCCGAACCACACCGTACTGGGAGAGGTGCAGGCTCTGATACCATTTGTTACACTAAGATAGCACATCTTTATCCCTCTATCGGTTGCTGACATCCCTAGATTCATATCTCTAAACTTCTCTATCAACTCAACTTCTTTGATCATCATGTGGGACAGGTGTAACGACTTTCGGCTCAAGGCATCGGCGACTACATTAGCCTTGCCGGGGTGGTAACTTAAACCGAAATCGTAGTCTTTGAGGAATTCCATCCACCTTCTTTGCCTCATGTTTAACTCCTTTTGATCAAAGAGGTACTTGAGACTCTTATGATCGGAGAAAACTTCAAACCTTACACCATACAAATGGTGTCTCCACATCTTTAAGGCAAACACTACGGCGGCTAATTCTAGGTCATGGGTGGGGTAGTTAGCCTCGTGAGGCTTGAGTTGTCGTGATGCATAGGCTACCACTTGCCTATTTTGCATCAACACACACCCTAGTCCTTTGCCCGAAGCATCACAATATACCTCGAAGGGTACATTGGGGCTAGGTAAGACTAAGACTGGGGTCGTGGTTAACCTTTCCTTAAGCTCTTGGAAACTCTTCTCACACTCCGGGCTCCACTCAAACGGGGTATTTTTCCTAGTGAGCTTGGTCAAGGGTAGGGCTAACTGGGAAAATCCTTTGATAAACCTACGGTAGTAGCCTGCTAAGCCCAAAAAGCTCCGTATTTCTGTTACGGTGGTCGGTCTATCCCAATTCATTACGGCTTCTACCTTACTAGGATCAACGGCTATGCCTCCTTTTGACACAACGTGCCCTAAAAACTTGACCTCCTCCAACCAAAATTCACACTTAGAGAGTTTTGCATACAACTTTTTCTCCTTCAAAATCTCCAAAACTATCTTCAAATGTCGCTCATGCTCCTTGTGGGTCTTCGAATAGATGAGTATATCATCTATGAAAACGACCACTTAACTCGATCTAAATAGGGTCTAAAGATCCTATTCATGTAATCCATAAACACCGCAGGAGCATTTGTCAACCCAAAGACATCACCGCTGAACTCAAAGTGTCCATACCGAGTTCTAAAGGCGGTCTTTGGTATATCTTGATCTCTCACTCTAATTTGGTGGTATCCACGACCTTAGGTCGATCTTGGAAAACCCTACCGCTCCTCTCAATTGGTCCATGAGATCATCAATCCTAGGCAAAGGGTATTTGTTTTTCACTGTCACACGATTTAATTGCCTATAATCTATGCAAAACCTCATACTCCCGTCCTTCTTTTTCACAAACAAGACCGGGGCTCCCCATGGTGAAGCACTAGGTCTTATGAAGCTTATCTCTAAAAGTTCCTCAAGTTGGGTTTTAAGCTCGGCTAGTTCTAGGGGTGACATTCTATAGGGGGCAATGGAGATTGGTCCCGCTCCAGGAACCAACTCAATGGAGAACTCCACTTCTCGCTCGGGAGGGAACTCGGGTATATCTTCCGGAAATACCTCGGGATAGTCTCTCACTATAGGTATATTCCCTAAATTCTGCTCAAAGTGTACCTCGCTAGCGGCTAGGAGAACATATCCCTTAGTCTTTTTCCCACTACAGTGGACCTCTACGGCATTGAGATAGAGTTTCAAAGGTTGACTTATTTCACTAGGGGGAGAAGGAAAGATAACTGTTTTGGTGTCACAGTCTAACAATACACGGTTGGCGTGAAGCCAATCCATGCCAAGAACTATTCCTATACCTTTCATGGGTAAACAAATTAAATCCACAACATATGATCTATTTCCTGTGGTGAGGTGACAAGTTAGGCAACAATAACAAGTATTCACAGGATGATTTGTGGGGGTAGAGACAATAAGATCAAAAGGAAGTTTGGAAGTTTTCAAATTTAGAGTCTCGACATTAGCATATGAAATAAAAGAATGTGTTGCACCAGAGTCATATAGCACAGTTAAGGTTCTACCATCTATTTCGCACTTACCTTCTATGAGACCGTTGGATGTGTCCGCTTCGTCCACATTGAGGGTGAAGACCCTCCCTTGGTGTTGCGGCCTAGGGTTCTGATTTGCTGGCCCTCCGTTGTTGCATCTGTTGGCATAGTGGCCGGGCTTCCCGCACTTAAAGCACACGTTTTGTCCAGCTAGGCAGGGACGGTTGCCATGATCTTTCCCAAGACCGGGGCATAGTATTGCCGGTGTAGGCCTAGCAAAGGTGGCGGGGGCTCCTTGGGGCGTCTTGTTCTTAGTCCCACTTGACCCTCCTTGGTTGTTTCAAGGGAACCCCGACGAGGTATGGAAGTGCGTCAAGTATGAGGCCGGACTAACGGCAGAGCTCAACTATGCTGTGGCGCACATGGAGATTAGGGACTTTCCAACCCTAGTCAACAAGTGTCGGATCATGGAAGAGGGACAGAAGAAAATCAATGCTGCAAGGGCAGCACGAAACAAGGGGCTAGCACCTCAAGCCCCAAAATTCAAGCCCCAATATCCAAACCAATCCCGAAACCATTACAATCCCTACCACACCAACTAGTTCAAGCCACATCAACCACAACAAAGAACCCCCCTCCACCAACAACCCAAGCAACTGCATGTAACGCCCGGGGATTGCGAAGTCGGGGAGTGATCGCCGGTGCAAAGAGGCACGGACAAGGAGCGGCTCCCGGCAGACTTCGAAAGCGGAGGGGTACATGAATGAACCGATTACACACCCGAATGAGAGGGATCCTAAGACTATATAGGTATGGGACTATACAGTTGAGGATGGCTTATATGAATTGATTTGTACTACCTATACCAACAAGATGCATCTTCTTTTCGGTAGCCCAAACTGAAAGAACTCTACAGTTAAGCGTGCTTGACTTGGAGTAATTTTGGGATGGGTGACCTCCTGGGAAGTTTTCCTAGGAAGCGTGCGAGTGAGGACAAAGCATGCTGAAAAAGACCCGTGTTGGTTTGTGGGGACAGTCGTCAATCCATAAAGCAGCAGGGGATGTTACAAATGGTATCGAGCGATTCGATTCTCATGGAGCCTGAGGATTGGACTGACTATGCTTTCTAAAGCGTAGTACGATAGCTATGTCATGCGTAGAGCTTAGCTAGAGATAAGCTATAGGGTAGAAGTTCATGACCCTTTGTCTACTTGCGTGTGCCATGGTAACTAGCTCATCTTACATGGAATATTGAGCCTGATCACCTCAGTGTTTATTGTCTCATGTGTTTAGGGACCAATGGCACCAAGGAGACAACCTAGGACCCCGACCGAGGGGGACCAAAGCGATGCCATTGCTGCAGCTGTTCGTGACATGGCAAGAGCCATGGAACGAATGTTCGAGAGGATGAACCAACAAGGGAACACCGGACGTGCTCCCCCTACTGCCGAAATGATCGAGCAAGCAAGGTTTGGTGAGTTTCGCAAGGCGAACCCGCCAACCTTCCGAGGAGCCATGGACCCCGACCAAGCTGATGAGTGGATCAAAAACATGGAAAAGATCTACTCTGTGGTGGCTTGCTCAGAGGAGCAAAAGGTCACCTTCGCTGCTTATATGATGGAGTCGGATGCCGAGTTCTGGTGGACTGGCACCAAGATCGCTAGAAGCTTCGCATCTGCACAACTGGGAGCTATTCAAGACCTACTTCTACGAGAAGTACTTCCCGGAGTCCGTGAGGAACGCGAAAGATATTGAGTTCATGCAACTGACTCAAGGAGGGTCTACTGTCGCCCAGTACACGGCGAAATTCGAGGAGCTGATTAAGTTCTCTAGGAGTGTTTCTTTGCATCTCATTTCCATGAAAAATGAGTTCTTCTCTAGCTACCTCTTGGAATTTCTTTTTAAAACTCTCATGGTTTCCTTCTTGAGTTTTTGGCCTTCATGACCTTTAAACTCATACATGATGGCTTGATGATGGGGACCTCTAGATGATGACTATGTGTTCATCATAATGAGACCCCTAAAGCTTGAGTTTTCTTTAGTTTTTATTATTATGCTATGAAGTTCACTAAAGTTTTCAACTTAAGAAAATAAGAATGATTTCAAAAAGGAATATGGATTACTTTCTCTTGGCCTCATGATTTCGTCCATAATTCCTTTTCTTGGAAATATGGAGATTTCTTTTAGTTCCATTCTCTTGACTTGATGAGACTATGTTGGGGTTGTGAATATTGGTTCTTTAAAGTCTTGGACGAGCTCTAGTTATTAAACCAAAATGAACTTGCATTGATATTTAGATTATGCCTTGCATAGCATGATTTATTTTTATGTGATCACTAATGCTCTAAGACTAAAAATGAACTTGCATATTCATATTTAATTTCCAAGCATTGCATTTCACGTTTATTATTCAAGTCATCACTTAAAATCCAAGATAATAACAAGTTGCATCTCATATTTATTTTGAGCTATTTACTTTTCAAGTTCTCACTTTATTTCCCTAATGAACAATAAAAATGAAGTGCATGACATGTTTATGTTTTGTCATCACCTAAAGCTCTAGAGCTCAAAGATTTGTCCCAAGGTCTTAAATGAGAGTTAGACATGGAAAGCATTCTCTTAGAATGCCCACTTCGGCTATGTGAGATGAATGAACTTAGGATAAGTTTCATTTGATCACAAATGCCCATAAGCTATGCTTTATAATTTTTCTAAGTCTATGTGGATTCAAAGAACATATAGAACTAAATTTTATGGATTTAGTACCTCTTGAAATAAATTCAACTTAGCTACTGCCCTTATAAATATCTTGATGATTTTAGATGTTAAAAATATTTACAAAAGAGTTTTGAAGGTTTTAAAAAGGTTCCAAGGGAAACTAGTATCCTATGTGCTTTAAAAAGAATGTTTTATGCCTTTGTATGGAGAGTGTTGTTTCGGTTCCGCCTTGCTATGTTTGGCCACTGTATGAGCTGTTTTAACGATGATAACATGCTTATGTTTAAGTATGATCAATGGAAAAACTTATAAGTAAAAGATAAGAAAGGTTAGAAACTAGAAAAGAATTAATTTGAGAGTTCTAGATCCCTTAATGTTAGAATTTTCTGGATTCTGTCCAGCAAGGTTTAGTAATGATAATCATGGTTCTAAATTAGTTTAAATGTGTAGAAATGACTCATAATTGGTTTAGGACTTGATCTTGGTGCCTTAGGAGCAAACCGAACTTAGAAAGGGTCATTGTCGTGACTCCTAGGTACCCGTAAAGTTGAAATTATGAATTCTGCACCTTTGAGATTGAGAGATATTCTTGACCATAGTATGAAGAGAGATATACTTAGTCATAACCTCCTAAGTACCCGAGAGATTAGCTTTGAATGATTCATAACTTAGACTGTGAGTTAAAGACCATAGCGGTCAATGCATAAGACATTAAGAATATGAGAATGATATTTATATGATACTAAGGTATGTTAAGATGTTTTACGATGATGCATATGTTATGTGAAGGATGATGACGTTATTCATATGAGGAATTCATGAGGATATATGTTTATGTGGCATAAAACAAATTTGGAAGAAATTCGGCATGATGCCATCGTGCCGCCGAATTTCCGACAAATTTGGGGACTTAAAGAGATTTTGAAAATTAAGGTACTAAGATGGGTTCTAGGATGACACCGGTTCGGCCGAGCACCTCCATAGAACTCATGTGACATCGGTACCATTTTATACTCTTAGGTGACACCGGTTCGGCCGAGCACCCCTAAGAGATTTGCCCCCTAACCCGTACTCAGATAGTCGGGATTTATGATACGCTTATCGTTAAGTGGTAAGTAAGAACTAGTGACGACTAGTTAAGGTATGAGCTCATAACCTAGATGTATGACACGTTCTGGGTGACACCGGTTCGGCCGAGCACCCCGCTCGATTGTCTTTAGGTGGCCCATGAGGAAGAGAAGTTTCATGATTATGATTATGTCACAAAGTTTTGTCCCATATGAATGTTACTATTGCCACTTTATGCCACCAAGAATGATGATGCTTGATGTTATGTTTTGTGTATGTGCATTAGGTAGTGCCATGCATACATTTTCTATTATGTTGCATCCATGACATTAAGATCATCCTAAAATGAATGGACCTTGGCAAAAATATATTCTAAAGTTTAAAATGAACCTAATATATGCTCAGTCATTTCGTATAAATAAACCCAAGGTTCCTGAGGACGTAGATGATGACACCTAGGTAGTAGGAGGCCCTACTGAGATTCTTTAGCAAGATTCTCACTCCCTCTATCTCTTTCTTTCCGTCACGTCTTCAGATGGCGACGTTCGTGGTGTTCGTGGACACGCCGACATGGGAGGTGCACCATGACTCGGACCACGGGTCATTCCATTTTGTGGGTCGATGCATAGTTAGAGTATTCATGTACATGGGTCGACCCTTCACTCCCCTTGTACATTCCCATCGTTTCTCCCCCGTCTCACCTTTTGGCGATGGCCTGGTGTTCGAGCGCCGTGACGCCCTCGAAGTTAGAACACACACCACTTAGATGGGGATGAACCTTCTTTTGTTTAAAGGTTATCCTATTAGTTGCACTCGGGTAGGGGAGTAGATTATGTTTATGTTTATGTTGTACTTTCTTTCATGTATTTCCATGTACTAAATCAAGTCCCACGCTTATAAGTGGGTAAATTATAATTATATATGAGATGTATGTTTTGTCCGTTGCAAGTTATATCGCATCACGCGGCTCTCACTTTCATTTCAAAAAAAAATTACCCGTATTTTCCGCTAAGTAATTCAAAGTTAAATGAGAACTATGAAGTAACAGACTAATGATTAACCTAAATATGTTCTAGAGTATTGGGTTAAAAATTAGGATGTTACATTATGGTATCAGAGCCTGCACCTCTCCCAGTACGGTGTGGTTCGGGAACGAACCAAGCGGAAGCTGGTGGGCATGTAACGCCCGGGGATTGCGAAGTCGGGGAGTGATCGCCGGTGCAAAGAGGCACGGACAAGGAGCGGCTCCCGGCAGACTTCGAAAGCGGAGGGGTACATGAATGAACCGATTACACACCCGAATGAGAGGGATCCTAAGACTATATAGGTATGGGACTATACAGTTGAGGATGGCTTATATGAATTGATTTGTACTACCTATACCAACAAGATGCATCTTCTTTTCGGTAGCCCAAACTGAAAGAACTCTACAGTTAAGCGTGCTTGACTTGGAGTAATTTTGGGATGGGTGACCTCCTGGGAAGTTTTCCTAGGAAGCGTGCGAGTGAGGACAAAGCATGCTGAAAAGACCCGTGTTGGTTTGTGGGGACAGTCGTCAATCCATAAAGCAGCAGGGGATGTTACACATGGGTTATCTTGGAGAGGCCAGAGTCAAGACTACTCATGTTAGCTTAGAGAGGCTAGTACATAACTACTTAAAATCCTTGGTTACAGGTGATTTCTGAAATCCTTGGATGATAGCTTGGGAGGGCTAATGAAAAGACTATCCATCTTTACTTTCTTAGGTTGAGAGAGTTGTTGTTATAGTATAACCTCAACAGTTATTAAGTACTAAATGTAGGCATGTTGGCCAAACCAGTATAAAATCCTTTGTCTCCTTTCTCTCTTACCCTAATCTCTTTTATTTACCTTTATTGCTTCGTAATCTTACCATCGATCTTATATATATATTCAACTCCTTTTATGTTATCTCTTTTAATATCGAGTGTTTTATTTAATAAGGTTCAGAAAGTAACTTTCTGAAGCCACTAACTATGTTTCCATTGCACTTCAAGTTTTATACTTGATAGTAATATGTTTCAGAAGCTTTAGAAAACGAAAAAGGATCAATGCACGATTCAACCCCCTTTTTCGTGCACATCTTCATCTACAGAATTATCCTTGCGAGTACAATAACCCTCTCTTTACTTTATTACTTGACGACCTAGTATACTTGCCAGTGTCACTCTCCTCTTGGGAGTGATCTGAGCCCAAATAATTCTACCGAGCTCATCTGCCCAGGATTTCTTTGCTTTATTCATCCTTTTCTTCGAAACCCGGTGAATGACTTTTTTTGTCCCCCAGCTTGCCCGTTAACTTGTGGACATTCAACCAAGGTGAAATGCTATTAGATCTTCAGGTCCTCCAATAGTTTTCTAAATTTTTGATATGTGAATTGGGTTCCATTGTGCATTACAATAGACTTTGAAATACCTATTCTGATGACAATATTCTTTTATACAAACTTCTTACATTGGGCTACTGTGATAGTAAATAGAGGCTCTGCCTCAATTCACTTCACAAAATAATTTACCACTGCAATAAAGTTCTTGACTTGCCCCCCAAGTAAAAGGAAATGATCCAAAGATATTGATGCCCTATTTGTCAAAAGGCCATGAGGTTGTAACCATCGTCATTTCCTCAGTGGGTGCTACATGAAAGTAGGAATACTCTTGGCATTTTTGGTAAGCTTTGACAAATTCCTTTGCTTTCCTTATTGTGATAACCAATAGTATCCATCTCACAAAACCTTTAATGCTAAGGTTCAACCTAGGGTGATTCCCCACAATCCTCTCATGGACTTCTTGGAGGACATTTAGGCATTTCAACAACAGGTGGGAGAGGCCTTTCTCGTACAATTTGTCATTGATGATAGTATAGTAGAAGGCTTGGTAGGTGAACTTTCTTGCTTTTCTAGGTTCACTAGGTAGGGTTTTGAGTTTTAAATACTCAAGGATAACTGCCCAACTTGGAAACATGATGATAGATCTGACTTCTTTTGCTTCTTGAGAGTTTATAGAATGAGCCTTCTATTGATTCCTTTCAGATTGGTGCTAGCCAACTTCAATAGGATGTTAGTTCATATGTTTCTTCTCAAGGTATATGCTTGACATCCTCCAAGTATCGGCGCAATATCGCAAATCAGGCAAGGTAAGCCCTTCTATCTGAGTGGTGATGATTTGGGAATCACTGCAAACCACTAGGTCTTTTATTACTATGTCTCTTACCAGGTTAAGCCCTACTATGATAACCTCGTATTTTTCCTAATTGTTAAGGGTTGTAAAGTCAGAATTGACTTACATATCAACTTAGACATCATCGTTTCTTTCTAACAAGATTCCAGCCTGACTTTTTGAGGATCTCTACACATATAAGGTCTAAGTTTCTAGGCATATCCTTTTGTCGTCTGCAAATTCTCTAACAAAATAAACTAACACTTGTGTTGTGATGGCTGTTCTCGGCTTATATCGAATATCAAATTCGAAAAGTTTTATCGACCAGGTAATCATGCGACCCGCTAGATCTAGCTTTCATAAACTTATTAGATAAGCTGTTTAGTACAAATGAGGATGGGATGAGCTTGAAAATACTGCCTGAGCTCTAAGCTACCAGTATTAGACAAAATATGACTTTTTCCAACTTTTTGGTATCTCAGCTCAGATCCTTATAAGGCTTTGCTAGTGAAGTAAACTGGCATCTGTATTCCAGCCTCTTCTCTAATCAAGGCTACCCCCATGGTTGCTTTTCCTACTAATAGGTAAAGGATGAGCACTTCTCTGTCCTTTGGTTTACATAGAGACAGAGGTATGGACATGTATTGCTTGAAAACTTGAAAATCCTGTTTGCGCTACTCCATCCATTCAAAATTACTTCCTTTCTTCAATAGTTTGATCAAAGGCAAAAACTTTTGGGCTGATAGCAATAAGAAATTTGAGAATGAGGCTAACCTTCTTGTAAGCTTTTACATTTTTTTTTTTACAGAAGTCAAGGTTTTCATTTCCATTATTGCTCTATATTTATCTAGGATAGCCTCGATGTCGATCTAAGGAACTTCCTCGTGTCCACCGCAAAGGCATGTCTAGTTGGGTTTAATCTCATCTGGTGGCTTCGAATACATATGAAAATCTCTTTAAGGTCAATGATCAAACTCCCGACTTCCACTATCTTTACAAGCATATCAATTGTGTGCGCTCCCATTTTGCTCTCGAGGTATAAGCCAAAACACTGTTTATCAGCCTTTGATAAGTGGACGCACCATTTTTCAGCCCAAATAGCATCACCTTATAGTAATAGTTGGCCATGGATGTGATAAACATAGTTTTTTCTTCATTTTCCACTTTACCAGTATCTATTTGTAGCTCGGGTAGTCATCCATAAAGCTGAGGAACCTGAAATCGAAAGTCGAGTCAATGAGCCTGTCAATGCTTAGCGACAAATAGGGATCCTTTGGGCATGTTTTATTGAAGTCAATGTAGTTGACGCACACACGGGAATTTTCATTGACTTTAGGGACTACCATAACATTTGACAGCCAGATTAAGTGGAAAATTTCTCTAATAAATCCCTCCTTTAGCAGCTCAAAGGCTTGTTCCATCAAAACTTTAGCCTTTTCATCAAACATCCATCTTCATTTTTGAGATACCAACTTGGAGCCAGAGTAGATTAAGAAGTGATGACTTATAACTTCCTGGTTTATGCTTGGCATATCGACTGCAGGCCATTCAAAAAGATCCATATTTGCTTGCAAGAACTCTATTAATGCTTGTTTGTTTGAAGCTAGATTATTTTTGTTTATCTTTATTGTTTTACTCTAATCATTTTCTATTTGGATCTCTTCTAAGTTCTCTTTTGGGTCGGGTTTATTATGTGTTTTTGACTCTACATATCCAAGTCCATTACCATAATCACATTTTGGGCCAACTAGGTTAAATTCTTTGACCTTTTGATTCTGACTTCCAGGCTGGAGTTGTAGCACTGTCTCATCACCACTTGATTGCCTCTGACTGTTATTACTTCCTTGTCTTTGGAGGGGAACTTCATTGCCAAATATGGAGTCGAAACTACTGGTCGAAGGTCATTTATCATTGGGCGACTGATGATCGCATTGTAGGCTAATAGGTAGTCCATATTCTTGCTACAGGCTTAGCATATATGGTGATGTGCAACATGATGAACCCTTCCGGCTTTGTTGTCATTGTTGAAAATCTAACTAACTCATTAAAGTAAGCTCAGAGTTCACTTTCTTTCATACAAACCTTCTCAAAGGCAGGTTTAAACATCATATCCACAGAGTTTTCCTTATCGACTAGAATCCTTTTGACCTCCATGTTCATCATTATCCTTGAGATTACCATAGTGTTGTCATGACCTGATATGATTCCAGGGTTATCATTTTTCTAAGAAGATCAGATCGAGAGATAGTTTTCTCTTTGGCTACCCATCTCTAGAACTAGTATCCACCCTTAACACTCCTATTAGTGCCCTCATTTGGGCTGATTTGGGATATCCTCCACTAGCAAAACTGCCAAATATAGCATGTATTGTCCTTGTTATAGTGTCCTTTGGTTGACTGTTATCTCGAGGCTTGTTCGCCCCTCGTCCCTGAGTTTGTACCCTATTTTCATTTTCCCTGCCTAAGGCCTATCTTCTTCTTCTCAGGCTTCTTTGTATGGCCACATACTTAGTCAATTTTTCCACTTTTATCATCTCTTTAATTGCATTTCTAAGGTCTCAATAGTCTTTTGTTTTGTAGTCAAAGTGGCTATGAAAGTAAAAATACTCCAACTTGTTGGTATTAGTTCTTAGTCTGATAGGTTTGGGCTTCTCAACTACTTCGTGTTCTGAATCTCTTTATAGATTTTGCTCAAGGACATGTTTAAGCAGGTATAATCAATTAATCGCCCTTTCTCGTTGTTCGAGCTTCTTTCCTCGGAGGTCTCTCCTCCCTTTTAGGGCTACTTCTCTTTTTCTGATCTCGCTTTTTTTTTGTCTTGGCTTGCATTATTTCCTCCATGTTGATGTACTTTTTGGCCTTTCTTTGAAGTTCTTTGGTGCTTCATGGCTTTGTTTTGGACAATGACTAAGCAAATACTTCAGACTTGAGTCCCTAGATAAATACCACTAAGGTTGTTTGTGGCTTTAGGGTGACTATCTCCAATGTGGCTTTGTTGAATTGACTTACATATCCTTGGAGGCTCTCATTTGCTTCTTGCTTGAATCTTATGAAGCTAGTCACTAACTTTGGCTTGCTATGAATAGCGAAAAATTGAGCTAGTAACTTATTAGCCTGGTCAGAGAACTCGTTGATAGATCACAGTGGAAGTCGATTGAACCACTTGAGGGATACTTTCTTCAAAGTGACAAGGAAGGTTCTGTATTTAACAAGAATAAGGGCTCTATCCAAGTACATTTGGGTTCAAAATATGTCCAGATGATTATATGAGTCTATGGACAAATCATAAAGCCATATGTCAAGTAGGGGTTTGAACCCAGGTGATATAATGTAGATCATGATGTCATACGAGAAAGGAGATTGCAAGTATTCTTTCGACACCTGTTGAGGGTCTGCACGCTAAGACCCGTCTTCATTGTTGCTCTCAGAATTGTGGTCTTGATTTCTTAAGCTTGGTCTGCTTCCTCATCTATTTGATTTCTAGCCTCTTTTCGAAAGGCGTTTCACTCCTTTTTATGCTTGGTGACACATGGTGCTCGTGTCGAGAATGACATTTTCTAGTCTCTTCTTTTTCCAAATTCTGATCCTAAGGTTGCCTACTTGGAGGTGATGGAGTATGGTGGCACAAGTTACTTCTTCGAGCAGGTCCTGGGGGCTGTCTTGTCTCTTCTCAAGCTTTGAGGTTATCCTCAAGCCTATTTGCTCATTTTTCTTCTCATTGGAGCCTAGTATCCACTTCTCATGCTCTGGCTTGCTCCGGCTACAGTCTTTCTATATCTTGCCTTCCCTGTTCAAGTTCATTTTCCAGAGCTTGAACTCGGATGGCCTGGTCACACATCATATGGAAAATATCGAAGAGTTAAAGGTTGGGAGGTGGGGCTCCTGCCCTTGACGCTTTACTGACTTCCTAGATTTGATCTTGTATGACTTTTTGAGGATCCAGTTGTGGGGGTGGATGAACATGCTGCTTTGAAACCGGCATCGCCTACCTCTAAACTATGGATCATAGTCGCTAGTGAACTTCTAACCACAGCCATCGGTTTGAAATGCAAATTTTGATGAGGCATTCCTTCTGTCCTACACTTCTAGGGGGTTCAGAGCTATATCTCCCTGGGAATGATTCTTCTTATGGTCTTAATTCCAGCCGTGGTGGCTTTTCTAGGGTGAGAGAGAGAGAGAGAGAATGGAAAGCTGTAATGTCCTTGGCAATGGCGCCAATATCACGAGGTAGTATGGTAGAATGCTACTTGAGAATAAAATAACAACACCATGTAGATTTGATCCTTCTCGTTATGCTTTCCTTTGTTAGTTGGGATAAGGGGTAGGAAACCTATAGGCACTCCACCTAGGGGATTAGTTTAACTTTGAGGTTTTTTCGTATATTGGAATAAATAGAACATATCTTTTCTCATTTTGAACCACTCCTTAAGTACGAAATAGAAGTGCTCGTTACCACTATCCCATTATTTCAAAATATGGGAGGTGGGCTCTGTGATGTGTCCGTTGTAACATCTTAATTTTTAACCCAATACTCTAGAACATATTTAGGTTAATCATTAGTCTATTATGTCATAGTTTCCTAATTACTTTAAAATACTTAGCAGAAAATACTGGTAAATTTTTTTTGAATTATAAAAGCAAAGTGAAAGCCACGCGACACGATAAGTAATAAAGCACGTAAGGAAATAAAGCAAGCATCTCATAAACATCATAACATAAAGCAGATAAAGGCACATCACGATAAAACTAAACTGCATATATATATATGATATGATATGCCCACTTATGAAGAGTGGGACTTAGTTTGGTGCAACATGAAACGAATACACCTAAAAAGAAAATACAAAGGAAAGTGCGACGGAAAGCATAAAAGCAAACTCCCCTACCCAAGTGCAACTAAAGGGATAACCTCTAAACAAAAGAATGTTTATCCTCATCTAAGTGGTGTGTGCACTAGCCCGGGTACTCCATCAGTCATCCGCTACCTCCTACTGACGTCCATCCCGCGAGCGAGGCACATACCCGGCAAACTAGGTGAGCTCTTCTGACGTGTAAAGACAAAGCAGGGATCAGGAGTGACCCCCACGTCGTGGCCGCATCTCCGGTCGTCGTGCTAGCCGAGGCTGAGTCACGGTGTCTTCACTGCCCTCTCTTATCAGTGGTGGAGTGGGAGTAGAGCTCTCGCTATACAGATGGGTAGGCGGGTCCTCCAACGAGTCGGTCTCCGAGAAGTATGTCTGGGGCACATAGTCGGGGTAGTCACGCATGGCTGAAGCGGCGGTGTGCATGCGGAGCACTCTCTCATTGTGAATACGTGCATGCTCGAAAACCAGCTCGTCGTCGCCGTAGGGTGCTATCGGGGAGAAGTGATGGGTATGTACAGGGTGAGCAAAGGGTCGTCCAATGAACATGAAGACACGAATCGTAATCGACCCTCAAAATGGTATGATCCGTGCTCCGGATCATAGTGCACCTCCCACGTCGGGGTGTCCACAAAAACCACGAACGTCGCCATCTGAAGACGTGACGGAAAGAAAAGATAGAGGGAGGGAGAATCTTGCTAAAGAATCTCAGTAGGGCCTCCTACTACCTAGGTGTCATCATCTACGTCCTCAGGAACCTTGGGTTTAGTGTATAAAATAAGTGAGCATGCATTAAGTTCATTTTTAAGCTTTTAAAATATAATTAACCAAGGTCCGTTCATTTTAGAATGAATCTTAATGTCATGAATGCAATATAGTAAAGGATGTATGCATGGCACTACTTAATGCAAGGACATCAATCATAACATCAAGAAGCATCATAATGGTGGCATAAAGTAGCAATTGAAATCTCATGTGGGGAAAACTTTGTGACATAATCATCATATTTTACTTTCTCATAAGGCCACCCTCAAAGACATTCGTTCTGGGGTTGCTCGGCCGAACCGGTGTCACCCAGGACATGTCACATCTCTAGGTTATGAGCTCATACCTAACTAGTCGTCACTAGTTCTTACTTATCCCTTATCGATAAGCGTATCATAAATAAATCCCGACTCTCTAGTACGGGCTAGGGGGCATTTTCTTGGGGGTGCTCGGCCGAACCAGTGTCACCCAAGAATACATCTTGGTACTGATGTCACATGAGTTCTTTGGAGGTGCTCGACCAAACCGGTGTCATCCAAGAACTCATCTTAGTACCTCATATCTTATAAAGAAAATCTCATAGGATTTTCAAAATCTTTCTAAGTCCCCAAATTTGTCGAAATTGACAAAGATAACAAAGAAGACGCCGGATTTCTTCCAAATTTACTTTATGCCACATAAACATATAGAACATGTATCCTCAATCATAATTTCATACGTGAACATAATCATTCTCAAATAAAACATACATCCTCATGTAACATAAAAGCTCATTATGTTTTTGAATTTACAGTATCTTATGCTTTATCCCTTACAGGCCTTAAACTTGAGATGCCATTATTCTATCATTCTCTATTAACCTCTTATGCACTTAAGGTTCTCAACTAATAATTTTTAAATTAATAATTTTTACTAGCATTTATGTTCACTAATAATTCTGGGCAGCATCATATTCTAAGGGCAAAGTTACTTCTTCATGGTTATGGGATTCTAGAACTTACGCTTTAGACTCTTTCTTGGTTCCGTCTTCGCTTAAGGCGCTATATATTAAATCTAAACCAATTATGAGGTATTCCTAAGCCTTTGAAATATTTATAAATCATGTTTACTACATTATAGGGGTGCTGTATAGAATCAGGAAATTAAATGTTCTAAGAGTTCTAGAATTGCATTTTTACGGTTTTCTAGTTGCTAGTTTCTCTATAGGCTCTAAAATTCAATCCTACATCAAATGTTACCAAGTTTTTCATAATTAAACAATCCTAATTTGATTATTATCCCACTAAAACAGTTTGGGCAGAAACCAAAAATAGATGGGTCAAAACTATGTTAAAACTTGACTTTACGGTTTTTCTGTTGCACTAGTTTCTTCCCTAACGTGCATAGAAAGGTTCCTACCTCAACACATATAAATTTCATACATTCTAACATGTCAAAACATCATCATACAACAACAATCATGTCATGGCAGAACCGAATTCATGCATATACATATCTTGCATAAAATCTCATTTTTCACAAGCATAGGTTGCTAGTTTCCCCTCAAATCGTTTTAGAATTTTTAAAACTCTTTTGCAAAATATTTTATCTTATAAAAGAGGCTAAGAACAATCATGGGGTAGTGACAAATTTAGATCACTCTTGGAAGAGGTTAAATTTACAAATCTTCTTGATCATAACCTTATAGAACTCTTAAAGACATAGAAAACTTTTGAACAAAGATTGTTGGCCCTTGCAACAAGATAAAGCTCATTTTGAGTTCATCCACACCACACGGCCGAATTTACATTCTTAGGGATGTTTCCATAATCAAACTTTAACTTGGGATAATGAGGGCAAGTCTTTGAGCTCTAGGTTCCTTAAGTGATGACAAAATATAAACGTACTATGCATTCCATTTTATTCTTCATTATAAAGTAAAGTGAGGGCTTTAAAGTAAATATGGAATGCAAGAACTTGAAATTAAATATGCAAGGCACAAAGTAAATATGCGAAACTTGAAAATAAATATACAAGTTCAATTCTTTATTTTAGTGCTCTAGGCCTAGCAACAATTGATTTTAAGGCCGAAATAGAAAGGTTTCGAGATTAATTAGGTGATATGCAAGCTTTCGTTTTATATCTTTACGTTCTTTAAGTGATGACTTGAAATATAAACGTGCAATGCAAGGCTTGAAACTTAAACATGATAATGCACGTCCTTTTCTTTAATCTTTAAAGTTTAGTGATGACATAGGAAAGTAAATATGAGATGAAAGAGCTTGAAATATAAATATGAGGTGCTAGAAATATAAATATGCAAGTTCGTTTTTGTATCTTTACTAGAGCTCTTACAAGACTTTGAAGGAACTTAAGCTTTAACCCGAATTTATCATAACAAGGTAAAGTAAACAAAATATCATTCCTTGAAGCAAAATCATAAATAGCATTTTTGTTAAAACTGAAGCTCTAGAGATCTCATTATGATGAGCACATGGTCATCATCTAGAAACTCTCATCATCAAGCTCCCATGTTGAACCATCATTGATGGCTGAAATTTTAGAAAAAGAAAAAGGAAGAGAGGCCGAAATCATGAGAAAAGAAAAGAACTATTTTGAAACTCTAGAGACCATGATCTTGATGATGTATTAACACCAACATCATGAGTCCTCATCATTGAGTTCATACATCCATTTCTAAAACATTATCAAAACTAAGTTTTCCAAGACCAAGAAAGAAAGAAAACTAAAAACATCTTTTACTCAAGAACCAAGATCAAGCTTTAGAGGTTGCTCAAGTGATAAATATCATTATGAGATCCTCATCATCAAGCTCTCATTTCCAAGTCTTTCAAGGCCCTTGGCCAAAAATGAAAAAGAATCAAAGAGGGAGAAAGAAGTTCTAAAAGATTCAAGGGAAACTATAAAGCATATAACTTAAACAAGAACTTTAATGGCTAAAACATTTAAAATAAAATCCTTACCAAGTGAAATGATGTTGAAGAAGATGAAGAAGATGAAGAAGCTTGTAGAAGAAGAACTCTTGGTCTTTGAGAGAAAAGGAAAGCTTTGAGTGCTCTAAACTGAGCAAATGAACAAAAGGTATTTCAAGTCCACTCAAGTGTGCTATTTATAGAGAAATGAAACAAATGAAAGGTGTAAAAGGGAGAGGAGGATTTCGGCCAAGGCAAGGCAGTCCTATGAGGTGGATCTTGAGGCATGGTTCAAGGTATGGTGATGTATGGTTCAAGGTATGGTGATATATGGTTCAAGGTATGGCTCAAAGCATGGCTCAAGGAGTGTTTAAAATTTAAATCATGTGATGAAACTTGGATGATGTGGCCGAAAATGCATCAGCCATGGGGGAGGGATTTCCTCCATTTAATTGTGATTTAAAAGTGTGTTTAGATGTGTTTTAGGTTATGTTTAAGATTAGGAATTTGTAGGAAAGTGTTTAGGTGAGGTAATAGTTAATTAGAGGCTTGTAATACTATATTTAGGAGGTGGTCTTGCTAAATTAATGGAGTCAAACTCCATTAACAAGGAATCCAATGCCAACACAATTTCTTGATTTAGGGAAATTGGAGAGAGAAAATACTATTCAAGATTCCAAGACTAGGAATCTTGAGTTTTAAAAAGAGATTTAAGCTTAATCTAAGCAATTTTAGGTTCTAATTAATTTTATTAACTTATTTTGACTCTAGATTAATTATGGAAATTAATTAATCTTTGATTAGAGCCTAATATTTCTTAGGTTTGCTTAATTTCGTCATTAAACTCAAGCGGCACTATCCCAAGGGCAAAATCGTAATTTTTGCACAAAAACTGTCCGGGACCATCGGGACCACAGAGACTTAAATAGACACTTTTAAACACATGAAAACGTTGTTTTAAACCTTCGGGAAAAGTTTCGGGCTCAACGGCACCTATATCCTCGTAAAAACGCTATAGGGGTATTTTGGTCATTTTGACCCGAAACTGCAGAACATGAGATTTTCGCTTCCGCAACCACTCTAGGGCCATCTAATCTCCTTCAAACATTGAGTTAACCCGATGGCTAGTGCCGAATCATCATCGAATTCCAGGGTAAAAATGACGCCAGGCATTTTGGTCATTTTCCTCTCAAATAGAAAAATCGGGACGTTACATCCGTGACATTGTGACCGTGGGTTCGTGTGGCATTATGACGAGCAAGGTTGGACCTTGGGCATATACAGCCTGTAATGGCTTACATTCATGGGTTCTGACTCTAGATTGGCTTTTGGACCTTTTTTGGGTGCGACATTGGGCCCTTTATTGGGCTCATATATCTGGGTCATAACAATAATGTTATTAATTGTTGAAGTCAAGATTCCCCATTAGCGCCTTTGACAGAATTTGATATACAGTTTCTAGCATTTTAGAGAATATTTAATTAATCATCAATACTCGAATTCTTTTCCAATGTTTTTATCTTCTACGATTTATTTTATAAATAAAATTTATTTAGAAATTATGTTTAAAGAACTTTGAACGAAAACATACAATTAAGAATTACATGTTTTTAAATTTTTCATCAAATAAATTATAGAAGAAGAGATGAAAGAGAAAGAGAGAAAAAAAATTCAAAAATAATAATAAATAAAAATACAACTTATTGTAGATAAAAAGGAAAATAAAGAAAAGATAAAAAAAAGAAGACAGAAATTAAAAAAAAAAAAAGAAATTGAGGCATATGGGTTTAGCGTAAACAAACAATCAAGGCATGAGAAATCTTCTCAGCCTCTAAGCTCAGCCCACAATCCATTATAGGGGAAATTTAAAATATTAAGAAAATAAAAAGAAAAGGGGCTCACGGACGGAAACAAAACAACGGTCATGAGAAGGTTCCCATATTTAGTTGTGTTCATGGTTGAAGAGCAGAGAGAGAGTACAGAGCACGGGAGGGAGAATGAGAAAGAGAGACCGCTAGAGAGAGAGAGAGGGAGAGAGAGAGGATTGCATGCGCTGGGATTCCAGACGGCACCCCTCGACATCGCCGACGACATGGAATGGTGGTTTGGCCGACGTCAGTGGCAAGATGAGCGTGACGACATCACGGCGGAGTAGCGGTCATTGTCACGACGGAGCAAGCGGAGACGGCGTGGACTGCTTCGATGGTGATCTCGAACGAAGACGGAGGAGCGGCGTGGGGAAGACGCCTTTCCCCTTTCGTATCCTTTTCCTTGTGTTTTGTTTTGATTTGAGACGGTGAGCTATTTAGATTCTATGATTGTGTCTTGAAAACCCCATCACTTCATCGTCAGTGTTTTTCTCTCTTGGTTGGTCGGTCTTGGTTTGGTTTGATTGGTTGGTTGGTGGTGCATACTTTCTTTGCATTCGTGTTTGATCGCGGTCTTGGATGGTTGATCTTGGTGTGTTCTGGTCTGGTCGGTCCTATTTTATGCTTGTTATGTGTAGTATCTAAATGTCATAGGATCGATAACCACCTCTTCTCCTCTAGTTGTTGAGCGCATAATCCTCTCATTTTTTGCAGCTGCTTCTCATGCCACATTCACATTCAGTAAGTCAGAGTTCAAAGGCCTGCTTGTGCGTCGTCGTTGCCTCATCTGCGTCACTGGTCATCGATGCGGCTGGTGCCACCAACACTGGTGAGTTCCTCTTTCTTATTGGATTCACTTTACCACCCCATTTAATCTTCTTAGCTTCATCACTTGAAATCATGTATGAAGTTTCTGTTTTTAACTTTCATTTTTACTGCATGTGCTCTATTTCTTTTGATAGATCCCAAAATGTGCTAGATTAGCAATTGAAGGGTTCAAGTTCAACTAAATTTCAATCTGCAAGAGATTAGTTTTTTAGATTCTTGTCTTGATTTGGGGTTCATGAACTTGGTTTCTTCGTATGACCAAAAAATAATATTCCTTTTAATTTTTGGTTTTCTATTTGTTAAATTGATTTGATTGTTGTCTGATTAACAGGACTGCTAGCCGGCACATTCCAGGGTGGAGATATGCCATCGAACCAGAATGGGCTGCGTCTCATATTTGAAGAGAAAGAATCAAGGATAACTTTTAAGGGTAACTTTATTGATTGTTTCCATTATTATATATATATATATATATATATATATATATATAAAATTCAATTTGCATAAACTATGCCTAATTTGTTGAATTTTAAAACCAGCTTCCATTTGTGTGTGTGTTTTAATTTTTCTTGCTTATCATGGACATAAGATGTTGTTACTTGTTAGACACAAACTTAAGAACAAGTACAACTAGTATAGAGACGCTTTCTCTTTCCTTGAGGAATTCTAGAACCTCAGCCTCTCCCGAGAAATCACCAATGACTAGAGTCTCTAACTTGTCCCTTTTATTCCCTAACTACCAGTAACAACCTTTCCTGCCTAATTCCTAATCCCCTACCAGTTGTCACTATTCTGTTACAACTGGGGCCCAAACTCGGCTTAGCTGTTTCCCCTTCCTATTCCTTCTAACATGCCTGTCTTTAAGGGGGATCCTTAACACAGTCTTCATCCTCCTTCTGATTTTTGTGAGTTGGCACAACGAGAATTTACAGAAAGTACACCTTTTCTATAATGTTTCCCCCCATAAGCAATTTGAAATTTCCATTCTAAGTTTAGTCCATGCCATGAGTTCCTTTGCCAAACCTATTACACATCCAAAAAAATTCTCTCCCCATTATGGCTTCCAATTTCATAGTTCATCATTCCATGCACCACTATCTGCACTTTTTCTCTCTTCATCATGAAAATATCATAGAGCCTGGGAAACTTTTCTCTAAGACCCAAGCATCCTCCCAAAACATGACTTTCATCCTAGCACCTTTCTTCCAATAGGAGTTTGTACTCATTGCCTGAGCAACATTTCTTTTATGGTTGCTTATATTTTTGATGGGACACCCTAGTGCTATTCCCAGCAATAATTCCCTCATCTACAAACCTGCATTCTGGATTCTACTTAAGGATATAATAGATTATTCTCTTCTATAATATCTTGTCTTTATTCTTTCTAACATATGTCAGTCTTTAAGGGGGGTCCTTAACACATTCTTTATCCTCCTTCTGATTTTTGTGAGCTGGCACAACGAGAATTTATAGAAAATACACCTTTTCTATCATGTTTCCCCCTTTAAGCAATGTGAAATTTCTGTTCTAAGTTTACTCCATTCTATGAGCTCCTTTGCCAAACCTATTAATCAATTTGAAAGTAGCTTTCTTCCAATAGGAGTTTGTACTCATTGCCCGAGCAACATTTCTTTTATGGTTGCTTATATTTTTGATGGACACCCTAGTGCTATTCCCAGCAATAGTTTCCTCATCTACAAACCTGCATTCTGGATTCTACTTAAGGATATAATAGATTATTCTCTTCTATAATATCTTGTCTTTATTCTTTCTAACATATGTCAATCTTTAATGGGGGTCCTTAACACATTCTTCATCCTCCTTCTGATTTTTGTGAGCTGGCACAATGAGAATTTATAGAAAATACACCTTTTCTATCATGTTTCCCCTTTTAAGCAATTTGAAATTTCCGTTCTAAGTTTACTCCATTCTATGAGTTCCTTTGCCAAACCTATTAATCATTCAAAAAAATTCTCTCCCCATTATGGCTTCCAATTTCATAGTTCCTCATTCCATACACAACTATTTGCACTTTTTCTCTCTTCATCATGGAAATATCATAGAGCCTGGGAAACTTTTCTCTAAGACCCAAGCATCCTCCCAAAACATGACGTTGATTGCCGAACGCTCGACGTCAATCGCCTACCTATCGTTTTTCTTTAGCATCCGGTAGTTCTTGATTGCTTGATGCCCTCACGTCGATAATTGCCACTTGCCCATCGCCGTAGCAGTTGATAATCGCTACTTGCCTATCACTGTAGCCAATTGCCGCCCACTTACTACCTCTGATTAGTTATCACTTGCATACTTGTTGCCGGCTGCAGTTTGTTGCTCGCCTGTTGTTGCTCTTCTCCAGCTGCCTTTTGTTGCCATCAAGAGGTTATCCATTGCCTTTCGTGCCATTGGACGCCGCATATCGCGGCTTGTCCTTCGCAAGTCATTGCTTATTGTTGGCTGCTGCATGCCCATCGCCTTTCTTAGCTTATCATTGACAGTTGCAATGCGAACTTGGCTTGCCCATTGCTTGACTTCACTTGTTGTCGGTCGCAGCCCCGCTCGTCCTCCTATTGTATTGCTTCCCACTGGTAGCCAGTTGCCACCCACCCATCGCTAATCGTTGCCCACCCAATGTTGTCCTCTCAACACATGTTGTAGCTTCCCTACCATAAGTTGTCGTCGCTTGTCGCCCGTCCTCGCTTTCTTGCCATTGGTAATCACCTACTGTCGATCATCGCTCACTTAACATTGCTTAGTCGTTCATTACTCGCCACCCTCCTGGGCAAGCCCTCCACTTGTCACTGGTAGCCCGCCAACACTTGCCGCCGAGAATTGTTCTTCATCTGCTGTTTCCTACTTGTCCACCACTGATTGTAGTTCTTCGCTACTGCCATCGATGTAAGCCTCTCATTGATCTTGCAGTCAATCATCGCTCGCCTATTGTCGGTCACCAGCCCGTCCTTCATCTATCTTTGCTTATTGTCGGTAGTCGCTAAGCATTGTCGGTCACTAGTCATAGCCTATTTTCAAGTTGCCAATCACCAGCCCACATGTCATTGGTTGGTCACCACTCGCCTGCTTGCCTGTGGTAGTGGCCGTCGGTCGCTAGCCACTGCCACCTCCCCTTTGCAATTGATCGTATACTATTAGTCGCTGCTAGTCACTGCCCAACACTATCCCCTTGTCGTTTGTTGCTTGCCCATTGTCTATCTTTGCTTGACACCCATGCATCACTATTCGTCGCTTGCCCCTTGTCTTTGCCCACCGCTAGTTGCTTGTCCATTATTGGTCTTCACCTACCATTGGTCTCTGCTCACATTATGCCCTTGCATTGCCATTCACTAGCCAACCATTATCGGTTAGTGGCCACCTATTGCTTGCTGTTAGCCATCACTTGTTGCTGACTGTCGGTCACATCCTAACTACTGCCGGATGCTGTCGTGCTGCTCGTTAGTAACCGCCTGCACGTTGGCTCGCTGATTGTTGCTACCTTCTTGCCACTGTGTTGTCCATTTGTCGCCCATTGACACAAACCTTGTGCTGTAGAATGCTGCCCGCTGGTGCCTAGATGCCATCGGTCACCTCAAGCGTGCTCATGGGCATTGTCTTTGAAAGCCGCTTGTCCACTGCCGATTATTGCCCTCCTATTGTGTCCGAAAGCCATCCTTCGATCGTGTTTATGCTCGTGTGTTATCCTGTTGTCGTTGCTTGCCCTCTCTTAGTCATTGCCGGTTGCTAACCTTTCGCTCCTCCTTACCCCTAATCAGCCATTATTCACCTAGCCATTACTCATGCACCTGCTGGAAACCGATCATTGCTAACTTGTCATTGGTTGCTACCTTCCCGTCATCGAACTTATTGATCAACGTCCACACGTGGCCTTCGTGCTGCCGAACGCCACCTATTGTCATTGGTCTCTAATTGTCCATCTTTTCTCTTCACTTATTGTTGGTTGTCGCCCACTCATCGCCCTTGTGCAGTCGATGACCCGCCAATCATTGTTTGTCGTCATCCTCCCATCGTCGATTAAGGCCAGCTGATGCTGCCCATAGTCGCTGCCTTGGTGTTCTCGCCACCGGTCGTCAACCTCCCATTGCTCCTTACCCATTATCAAGTATGCTTATCGTCCGCCATTGCCTACCCGCCTTAGCATATCATCTTGTACCAACAAAACTTTATTCGTCACATGTCTTAATCCAAGAAAATTAAATATGCAACAAATCATTTTAAGAGCAAATGTGCTTTTATGATGATGTTCTTACTAGAGCCACTTGCTGGTGCGCTTCGTCACTTGGTTCTACTGAGCATTGTGGCACTCGTTGAGCATTGATGTAGTCGTGGGTAGTTTTTTTGAGTTCTAGGCTCCCTTTTGCAACTCCATTGCTTCAAGTTTCTTCCAAAAAGTTCATAGACTTGTACCTGATATTTTACACTCAATCCAAAGCTCCTGTACATAAAACTATACTAAAAGAGACAGGTTAAATGCAACAGGCTCTAATCCACTAATCATTTCAAAATTAGTGCAATAGTTTATGATCCTATAAAAAATATATAATGAAGACCAAGTCAAAATCCAAATTATTTACATAAATAACACAGTCATATTTATACAAAAAATGAAGATTTAGAAACAAGATAAATGACATGAATGTCCCTATCAAACAACTTTCTGAAGATGCTTTCTTAGGTTAACTTTTTGAAGCTTGTCCTCTCTCGTTTTTACTTTCTAATGACTATGTTTTCTCATGCTTGCTCTCTAAAAGTTCTTTGATACTTAGTTTCTCAAGATCTTCTTCGTGATCAATTAAGTCTTGAGCGAAGTCCTTCTTATGTTATTTGAACTTGATATGGATGGTCTCTTCAACACATAGTATTCTTTGTTTATTGAAGACCCTGTAAGCTTTAGAAACCGAAGAGTACCTTAAGAAAATTCCATTAGCAAACTAAGGATCAAACTTTGTGAGCTTATCCTTTATGTTAAGTATGAAACAATTTGATCCAAAGATATAAGAATATGATACGTTGGGTTTTCTTCCTTTTCAAAGCTCATAAGGTGTTTTCTTGAGGATGAACCTTAGAAAGACTCTGTTTTAGATATAGCAAGAGATATTAACAGCCTTTGCTTAGAAATCTTTTGATAAGTCACTTTTTAAAAGCATTGTTTTTTCCATTTCTTACAAGGTTTTATTTTTCTTTTCAGTTATCCCATTTCATTAGGGAGTCCTAGGAGAAGAGAACTCATGAGAAATGCATTGATTTTACAAAAGTTTTCAAAAATATGGTTTTCAAATTTGCCTCCATGATATGATATAACGGCGTCAATTTGAATGCATTTCTCATTAGAAACTTATTTTGTAAAAACTTTAAACTTTTCAACCACCTCATCCTTAGAAGCTAAGAAAATAGCCCATTTACATCTAGAGAAATCATCCACTATGATAAGATAATATTTCTTTCCAGTAAGGCTTGTAGTCTTGATTGGTCCAAAAGATCCACATGTAAAAGCCCTAGTGGCCTAATGGTTGAGACCACATCCTAGTTGTAGAAAGAATCCTTGATTCGCTCACATTTCTCACAAAAATCACAAGTTGGGTCCTTTTTATAACTGACTTTTGGATGACCTTTAATAAGCTCTTTCTGAGATAGCTCAGAAATTAGCTTCATACGAGTATGACCAAGTATCTTGTGCTATAGTCACTTATCATTGACAAAGGATGTTACATCTTGATTTAGAAGGTCATCCAAGAATAACACATAAGTGTTATTATGCCTCTGGCCAGAAAGAATGATTTGTCTAGAAACTAGATTCATCACATGACATGCTTTGGCATTGATCCATACATTAAAGCATTGGTCACAAAATTGACTAATGCTTAATAGGTAGTGAGCCACATCAACTAATAATACATCATAAATTTGGTGAGAATAATTTTTACCAACATTTTCAATGCTTGTGACCCTTGCTTTACCTCCATTAGCAAACTTCATAGAACTTAAGTTCTTTGATCTAAACTTTCTGAACCATTTCTTTTGACCTAACATGTGTTTGAAGTAGTCACTGCTCGTGTACTACTTGTCATCTTTCTCAACATGTGTCCTACCTACAATACAAATGGTTCTGATTCTAGGTACCCACATCTTCTTGGGTTCTGTTAGGTTGGTTAACTTTTGGGAGTGGTTTCTGATTTGCTTATTTGCCTTATTTGTTATATGACATTTATTAGGTAGATGTCCCTCCTTTTGACAAAAAATACAAGAGGTTTTGATGAGGTTGTTTTCACTTTCTCATTCATTTCTTTCTCAAAACGAATGCCTATCTTTTGAAAATAAGGTCTTTGACCTCCAAATATCATGTTCAGAACTTAGAGCCATTTACTATTTTCTCTAAATCTAATTTGAGAAGCTCTGAAGTTTTCTTAAGTTCAAAAAATCTCTTTCTGACCTTTTTGATCTCTATCAGAAACTCAATTTCTAAGGACTTGAGTTTGATATTTAAAATCTTATTTTCTCCTTGAATTTCTTATTTCTCAAGCCTCAGATTCTCAAAGTCAGTTTTCAGTTTCTCAACTCTAAACTTACTTTTCGATGATTCTTTTTGAGAGAGATAATGAGAAGTTAATGTTTGAGAATTTTCTAGCAACTCATCATATAATTTCAAGAGATCATCATAGGAGAGTTCAGTTTCTAAAGAATCTTTTACCTCTGTTTCTCCTTAAAAAATGTAGTCACCCGTGAAACAAAGGTTAACAATATCTTCAAGTTCATCTCGGGTTTCTGAACCCTCTTTCTCATTCGCTCCATGTGGCAAGCATTCCTTTCTTTTTCAGGGGTAAACTTCTTTTGTGAACTTTTAAGTTTTGTACAATCAGTTTTGAAGTGTCATTTTTCTCTACAGTTGCAACAGTTTATATTTTCCAGTTTTCTTTTGCCCTTCTTGTCCTTATGAAGTTGAAGTCCTTCTTATGATTTTGCTTTTCCATGCTCTTAACATCTTCCTCACAAGCATGGATATGAAATCTCTGTCTTCATTTTCTTCTTCTTCTGAGTCTTCTTCCTCACTAGAAACCTCAACAACCTTTATTGCCTTTTCTTTGTTTTGATTTCTGTGGCAACAAATTTGCTTTTCTTCATAACTTTAGCATGAACTTAAGAAAGTCTCACCCAATAAGAGTGTTTAATCTAACGGTTTGAAGTTCCTTAACTTCTGTAATAGCTGTAACTTTAGGAAGCCACTTGGATGGAAGGCTTCTTAAGATTTTTCTTACCATCTTAGAGTTTGAGTATCTTTTACCCAAGCGCTTGAATTGGTTGATTATGTGCATGAATCTGGTTATCTCATCAATATTTTTGATTTTAAACATATCATATTGATCGACTAATATGTTTATCTTGGTCTCTTTAACCCAATTTGTTTCTTCGTGGAAATGTGTAATCTGTTCGAGATTTCTTTGGCTATGTCACAAGTAATGATCTTATCATATTTTGCTTTGCTTAGTGCACAAATAAGTAGATATTTAGCTTTGCAGTTCAGCTGAACTCTTGCTTTATGTTGTTTTGTCCATCTACTTCTCGTAACTTTTGTTGATGTAGAAGGTCTATACTTATCTTGCGTCTAAACCTTAGATTTTTGCATAATTTTGATTGTGTTATTGCTATTAATAATTAGGAATTTGGATTGTTCCTCATCGTGCAATTTTCATGGAACCACTGACTATTGTACTGATTTTGGGAATAATTTATAATATAGCCTGTTGTGTTTAATTTGTCTCTTTGGGGTTTTTTTACCCAAAAAATAAAAAATAAAAAAATGGTTATTTACGAATTTCCATTCGTTGTGATATTATTTACCTATATGCACCGTTTTTTTAATTATAGTAAAATGGTCTATAGTGACACAAGTTACTTACATAAAATGTTTGTCCACTAAATGAAATATGGGATCTGTCAGTTCAAAAAAGGCCAATTCTGCAACGTAATGGATGTAGTCAAACTGGCCGTTGCAAGGCGTTCAGTGAATAAAACGTTCAATTGCCCCATGAAAAAGTAATATGGCTCTGAGCTAAATATATTGCACAATATATTCACCAGTCAGACAGGTTAGTGATGGGACCACTACAAAAGTGAGGTCCTTTTCACGGTGGATCTTGCCATTTATGATTTTTTGTTTTTGGCAAAACTTGTAAGAGAGTTGGAGTAGGGAATGTGAGAAAAGTAGTGTAAAAGAAGGTATGGAGAAAAACAATCTATATCGGCAAGATAAGTGCAGGCATATCTCCACAAATCTGGATGTGAAGGTAAATTTTTTAGAAAAATATTATAATTTTATTTATTTAATGTGGTGTAGTGCATTTATTTAAGTAATGTATTTTTTATTTCGGGTTTGTAGTGAATTTATTTGAGTAGTGTACTTTTATTATTTGAATAGTGTAGTGCATTTTTTTAACCAGTAAGTTGACAAGCATTTGCGCACATCAATTCACTTTTTTTTATTTTTGTAATCTCTTTCAATTTCTTTTAACTTTTTTCATTTATTTTGTAACTTTCTCTAACTCCTCTATGCATCAAGGGTATATTTTGGATTTGAAATATTTTGGATAGTGTAGTGCATTTATTTTAATTTATATAGTTATAAGAACTAATTACTTGAAATATTTTTAATTTTTGTATTTGTATGAACTAATTACTTGAAATAGTTCAATGAATTTTTTTAGTTTATATAGTTGTAGGAACTAATTACTTGTAATAGTATATTTTTTTAATTGAATAGTATAGTGTATTTATTTTAATTTTTGTAGTTGTAAGAACTAATTATTTAAATATTTTTAACTTTTGTACTTGTAGGAACTAATTATTTGAAATAATTTAAGAAACTAGACTAATTTTTTTTATAGTCTATAAATTAAATTAGTTTATAATATGCATGAACTAATTACGTGAAATAATTTTAGGAACTAAACTAATTTTTTTTGTAATCTATAAAGTTAATTTAGTTTATAATATGCATGTTTAATTAAATTTATTTTTTTGATGAATTTTAACATATGATATTTTTTTAAAAATTTGAGATTACTAAGAGATTAATAATGTTTGGTTTGTTTATTTATATGTATTCATATTTATTTTTTAGCTTGTACGTTTAGTTTGATTTAGGTTTGCTATTATTTAAGTAATTTTGTTTGTTTTTGAAAATTTATTTACATTTTATTTATGGATAAATAAAATTTGTAAGAATTTGTTGAGTTTCGTGATTTTAATATGTTTTATTTATGAATAATTAATTTTAATAACGATTTAGTAATGTAATTTTAGTTTGATTCAGTTAACTTTATTTAGATTATTGTAAAAGTTTAATAATAGTTTGTAAGTTTAGTTTGATATAGTTTAATGTTAGAGATTTTCTGATAACTCATTTTTTATCAAAAAAATAAGGTTTAAATGAAATTAGAAATTTGGTTTTGTTTATAGCATAGTTTACAGTAAAATAAATTGAAAATTATTTATTTATTTTGTGTAGCGTAATCGGGTACTACGCGGTTGATCTGATTTTATGCATGTTTGGTTGGATCTACTTATTGAGCCTTATCTGATTCAGGCTGGGTTTTAGCATACAGCACAGATAAAACACGTTGCTTTCGGCTTTTGTGGAGCAAAGGCACCATGATATGCACATGTTCCACTTGCCTAAGGGAAAGTGTACCATCACGTTACAATACATATTCAACTAGCTTAGGCTTAGAGTTGATGGTGAACCCATTAGCGGCTACACAGGGCGATGGGTGGGTCATATTGGAGAGGATATTTTATTTATGACTGTACCATCTGAGGATTACTGGAAGCGTTATAAAATGTTTAGCAGGTCAACATTTTACAGTCTGTAATTCGGCTAGCAGCTGGCCGAATTATCACTGACATGTCCTGCCATGTGTTGCACTAATTTGTTGCGCCGTTGAACACATGATCATATAAATTGTTTAACAGTCAAGTGTTTTATATGAAATATTTTGTTGACCTAAGGACCTAGCCGGTACATTACATTCTTGAGCCACACCACTGGTAATCCTCAGATGGCGTAGTCCCAAGCAAATGCTCGTAGATGACCCATGTATCCTCTTCAATATGGTCCACCCATCGCCCCGTGTAGCCACAAAGGGGGTCATCATTAGCTCTAAGTCCAAGCTGGTGGGATATGTCTTGTAACGTGATGGAACACTCTTTTCCAGGCAAGTGGAATGTGTCCATCTTAAGGCGCCATTGCTCCATAAAGGCCAAAAGCAATGTGCTTTCGTACTCATAAAAGGGAATTTGTGCGGCATGCCAAAATCCAACCTGAATACGGTAAAGCTCAATATGCGAATCCAATAGAACATGTGTAAAATCTGATTGACCATATAGTACTCGACTAGGCTGCATAAAATAAACAAATAATTTTTAATTTATTTTACCATAAGTTATATTATAAACAAAACTAAATTTCTAATTTCATTTAAACTTTATTTTTTCTCAGAAAAAAAATTATTAGAAAATCTCTAACCTTAAACTACACCAAAATAAACTTACAAACTATTATTAAACTTATACAATAATCTATATAAAGTTAGTTGAACCAAACTAAAGTTGCATTGCTAAATTGTTATCAAGATAAATTATTCATGAATAAAACATACTAAAGTTTCAAAACTTAACAAATTCTTATAAACTTTATCCATAAAGAAAATGTAAATAAATTCTCAAAAACAAACAAAATTACTTGAGCAATAGCAAACCTAAATTAAATTAAACTTACAGGTTTAAAAAATAAATATGAATATAGATAAATAAATAAACCAAACATTATTAATATCTTAGCAATCTCAAACATTCAAATAAATGTCATATATTAAAATCTATACACTAAACAAATTTAATTAAACATGCATATTACAAACTAAATTAAATTTACAGACTACAAAAGATATTAGTTTAGTTCATAAAATTATTTCACATAATTAGTTTTATGCATATTATAAACTAATTTAATTTATGGACTACAAAAAAAAAATTAGTTTATTTCCTTAAATTATTTCAAGTAATCAGTTCCTATAAGTACAAAAATTAAAAATATTTCAAGTAATTAGTTCTTACAACTATACAATTTAAAATAAGTACACTATACTATTCAAATAAATAAAATATATTATTTTAAGTAATGGTTCCTACAGCAGTATAAACTAAAAAAATTCATCAAACTATTTCAAATGATTGTTCATACAAGTACAAAAATTAAAAATATTTCGAGTAATTAGTTCTTACAACTATATAAATTAAAATAAATACACTACACTATTCAACTAAAAAAATACACTATTTCAAGTAATAACTTTTACACCTACCTAAATTAAAATAAATATACTATAATATTCAAATAATAAAAATACACTACACATCTGAAATAAAAAAAATTCTACATTGATAAATACACTACACCATATTAAATAAATAAAATTATAATATTTAGCTAACAAAATTTACCTGTACATCCAGATTATCTCTGCACTGATCCCGATGATATAGATTGTTTTCCCTCATACCTTCTTTTATACAACTTTTCTCTTATTCCCCACTCAAACTCTCTTACAAGTTTTGCAAATGTATATCATAAATGGCAAGGTCTACCATGAAAAGGATCTCGTTTTTATAGTGATCCAGCATCACTAAATCGTTTGGCTAGTGAACGTATTGTGCAATACATTTGGCTTGGAGTCGTATTACTTTTTTGTGGCGGTCAGTTTGATTGCACACATTACGCTGCATAACTAGTCATTTTTTGAATTAGCATATCCCATATTTCATTACGCAGTCAAATGTTTTATGTGAGTAACTCATTTTACTGTAGGCCATTTTATGATAATTCAAAAAATGATACATATGGGTAAATAATATCACAATGGATGAAAATTCATAAATAACCATTTTTTATTTTTATTTTTTTTGTAATAAAGCCATTTCTTTAAGTATGGTTTTGGATACAAGAATTTTGGATTGAGTGCAAAATCTCAAGAACAAGGGTGGGAACTTTTTGGAAGGAGACTAGAGGGCTAGAAAGTGCCATTCTCGAGAGAGCACTCAGCAGAAGTACCAAAAAAAAAAAAGCTCAAGCAATGCTCTCTTGAGAGCACAACAGTGCTTTTTTTAGTGTTGCAGTGTTCATGCGATGAATGATTTAGAGATAATTAATTTGTTTTTTGGTGCCACTTTGGGCTATTTTAGGGAATGATATTTAAGGAATTTGTACAAACTTTTAACCTAGTTTTGGATCAGCAGATTAGAGGTAGCTAAGGATCAATCTTTACATCACTCTACATCTTATATATTGTTCTCTCTCCCTAGGGATTCCTTTGGTGATTTTGATTTGTCTTGGAGATTATGACAAGGATTATTGTTATTACCTTCGGGTGCACTTTTGATTTCATTGTTGTAATCCTCCAGAGATGGAGGAATAGATTTCCTTACTAGTGTAAGCATTTCCGAATGTATCGGGATGATCTTTGAGACATTTTTTATATTGAATACATTAATTTTCTCAATGTTTTTCAATTTTTATTATTATAGTTGTTGCTATTGTTATAATTTTTAGAATAAACCTCCAAGTTGATCATTGACAATTTCAGCGTCGGACAAGTTGGTTTCTGACAATTGGAAAGTGTCAACTTAGTCCCTAACGATGTTAAAATTTGAACACTTTCTAGTCCTTGGACGAAAATCAATAATGGTGTTAATGACAATATTATTACCGGACAAATTGGTCCTTAACATCATCAAAAAAAAAAAAATCACATTCTTATCCCTTTTCTTCCTTCATCATCTTCATCATATTCACCACTATTACCAGATATCAAACCATTGTCCATCATACACATAACTGTCAGTATTTTTCTTTTTTGGCCTAGACAAAACATTCTTTTGAAAATGCCATGGACCTCCATAAAGCCAAAATCCATTCACAAGTTTTTTTTTTATCATCACTGTACTCGCTCCATGAAATTCCATTTTTCAACAACCATGAAAATTATCATCTTTTTCAAGCCCTTGAAACTTACACAAACACCTAAGTATAAACCAAATCTTCGTTCTTTATTCGAAAATAAACCCGAAGAAGAAGAAGAAAAGATAGTAGAAACAGCAACTGATTAACAAAGGTCATGCATTTACTGAATATGAGAGACTAATGTCGATGGTGCGGCGCTGGGTGCGCGACATGGCTATGGGTGGCAAAGGTGGCAGTTTGTGTAGTGGTGGTTGAGTGAAGACAAGGGATTAAGGGATTAAGGTTTTGCTATGATTTTTTATTAAACATTATTGTTGCTACATTTTTTTTTTAATTTAGGAAGATGAATGATGAGGATTTGCTATCATGGTGGATGGGAATAGTGATGGATTGGATTTTTGTGTTTATGGTTGAGTTTTTTGTGGGATTTGGCTATGAGTCTATGGAGGTTCAAAGATGTGCTCCATTGCTTCCTTTTGGCTTGGGTTTCAGAGAATATGAATGGATGAAGAAAGGATAGAAGAAGGAAGGGATGGGAATAGGGGTACGGGTGCGGGTGCGGGTGAGGATGTAAATATTTTTTTTTGATAAATGACGTTAGAGACAAATTTGTCCTGTAATAAAATTGTCATTAACACTATTACTGTTTTCCGTCCAGGAACTAGTGAGTGTTCGATTTTTGACATTGTTAGGGACCAAGTTAACACTTTCCATTTGTCAGGGACCAGCTTGTTCGACGCTGAAATTGTTAAAGATCAACTTGGGGATTTACTCTAATTTTTATTGCAACAACTAGATTGGGAATCGTCATTTAGGGAAATCATTTGGGCATAAATTGATTGATCAAATGGTTTATGTTTGAAGAAGAACATTATAATTAACCTTTCGATTTGCATTTAGGCTATAACAATTGGTCTTTTAAATCAATGTAATTTCTAATTAAATTGGGATCTCATTTGTTAGTTATTTGCATTAGTCAAATCGTAAAGGTCGATTGATCACTAGCAAAATTACCAATAATTTATTACTAATAACCACTAATTTGTTTAATATTTAGTCAATGATAGTTAATTCCAATCCTAGGCCGTTTCTAACCCTGAGATCATTTCTGCCCAGAAATCGAAGAGGGTTGGTCTAGGCCATCCTCAAAGGGGGGATAGTTTAATGTTTGAAGGGGATTGAATGTGTTATGGATGATGTTAAAGGTAAAAATCACAAACTCTGGTTTTTCCCATACGCGAAATTACCAAAATATCCTGGGGTAATTTAATGCGGAATTAAGTGACAACTGAATCCGGTTATCACTCGAAAGCTAGAAATGTTAATTATAAGGGATATATGATATCTGGAAAAATCCAGATGGTCCCACGGAGTTTGTGTGTAAAATTACCATTTTGTCCTAGTTAGTGCAAAATAAGCTTATTTAAGTAATTAATACAGTATTTGGCTCTAATTAAAGATAAATTAATTTTATTCATCAATCTTTAGCCAAAATAATTATTTGAGATAAATTAAGGCCTAAGATTGTTTAGAAAATTTTAATTTCTTTTTTTAATTAGAAGAACTCATAAGACCAATAATATCAAGTCCAAGACAAAATAAGTGCATTATCTTTCTTTTTCTTAAAATTAGGATATATGTTGAAAATTGAATTTCAAATTATTTGAGTTTAACTCCACTACGTGTAAGTTAACCAGAATTCAAGTATTTGATTTCTAGTATGTTGTATATATCTTGTTAAGCATGGCATATGCATTAGTTGAGTTCGGTCCTTGATTCTGGTATACTGGGTAGGAGCATGTTTAGTTTCATAAGATATTGATGATAACATGCTTATGGATATATGCAAAGAATGTGATATATGTTTATCTGACTGTAACTGAAATATGGAGGTGCATGATTTATGTGTTTTACGAGCATGAAATGTTAAATGATATGTTATAATTATACATTCATGTATTGCATCTCCAAATAACATGTTAAGATTAAAGATGATATAAAACATATGGAAATGATCCTCTAGCCTCCTCGAATTAAAGATTGAGAGAGATAATCCAATAAGGTGATCATCTAGACTTCCCGAATTAAACGTTAATAGAGATGACCTAGTAAGGGAGATCCTTTAGACTCCAGGAAATTCTATGCCCCTTATTTCGCACTCTGGAAGTCGAGAATTTGCTTATCGAGTGGATAAGTGTAGACTAGTGACGACTAGTTAGGTTTGAGCTCATAACCTAGAACTCTCAATCGGAGAGAGTATTAATAAATAAACCTTATTTATGTCCGCTGTTTTCATAATAAAAATTGAGTTTCCTGGGGACGACGATGATGACACATGATAGGAGGTGAAAGTCCTGTTGAGATTTTTATTTAAATTTCTCATCCTTTTTTTCTTTCTTTTCATCTCTTCTTCAAAGGTTGATGGCAACGTTCGCAGTCTACATTGACGCCCCTATGTGGAAATGCATGATGACCCGGCTAACTGGGCGTATCATTTTGTTGGTCATTGTGCTGTTCACTTGTTCATATTCATGGACCATCCCTTTGCACATCTTGTCACTAGCGTTTGGTTCATTCTTGCCAATCCATTTACAGATGATTTTGCTTTGGAGCGCACACGTTCGCGTACTTCGTAGTTTCCTCGAGTCCTGTAATACCCTAATATTTAACCTAACACACCTATGATGTATTCAAGTTAATTATTAACCGTTACTCTTTTGTTCTAATTCTTAATTCTAACTTTCAGAAAATACTTAGTGAAAATATGGGTAAATTTTTTTTTTTGAAATAAGAGATGAAAACGTGAGCCGCCTATAAGATGAATACTATATTGGTTTGATTCGTGAACGATAATAAGAAGCCATACATGCTATGAATAAAATCACAAGATCATACATAACAACCATCATGTTATATATATGTAATAAAGGTTTTGCCATACACCAAGTAGAATAGTAGCATAAGTACAGTCATTCGAACGGAATACATAGAAAATATAAAATACATAGACTAGAAAATCTCACCTTTTAGAGTGCATCTAAAATAGATAACCTCAAAAGCAAAAGAAGACTATCATATACCAACTATATGCACAAGTTCTACCAAGACGGCTGCCAACTCGTACTATTGCCCGCCCCAAGGGAAAGGAATATAACCAACCTACTGAGCTAGTTAGGCCGGAGTAGCCAAACGGTGCGTAGGTTGGGCATGGGCTCCATGACGGGGTATCATCCTTACTCGTCCTCCCTGGATCGGTTGCATCATGGTGGCTTTACTGCCCTCACCAAACTTCATGGGCATGGTGGGGGAAGAACCCTCAAATAGCACCTGGGTAGCTGAATCCTCAAATGGATCCGTCTCTGAATGAGTCATGGGGGACCGGGGCATGTACTCTGGGAAGTCATGGATGGCGGAGGTGGTCAGCTAGGTGTGGCAAGTCCGCTTCTCACGAGAACATGCACGCTCGAAGACGAGGTTGTCGCCAAAAAGGGAAGCATGAGAGAATCGAAAGCTAGAAACTGGGTGTGCAAAGGGGCGGTCCATGTATACAAAAAGACGAACGACACAATGACCCACGAAGTGATATGACCGATGTGTAGTGTCGTAGTGCATCTCCCAAGTGAGCGCGTCAATGTAAATCACGAACATCGTCATCGACCTCTAAAGACGCGATGGAAAGAAAAGATAGAGGGAGTGAGAATCTTGATAAAGAATTTCAGTAGGTTGTCCTTTTATCCTAGTGTCATCATCTACATCCTCAGGAACCTCGGGTTTTATTATGAAATAGTGAGCATGCATGAGGTTTAATTATTAAGTTTCTAAAATGTCATTTACTGAGGCTCATTCATTTTAATATGCGTCTTGGATGTCATGAATGCATCATGCCTCATCATGGAATGCATGTCAATACAGGGTGCAATATACTAAATGCAAACATAAGTGATACTCATGGATCATAGTAATTATAACATGAATTTCTTTAATTTATCTTTTAGGCGACTTAGACCATTTTTTTCTTTCATTTGAGGCCATCCTATTATACTCGCCTTTTGAGAGGTCTAGGTTATGAGCTCATACCTCACTAATCGTCACGAACATATTCTTATTCTTAAGATAAGTTAACACTCGACTTTCAAGTACGGGATAGAGGGCTAGGATCACCTCTCATAACTTTTAATTCAAGGAGTCTAAGGGATCATTTCTATATGTTTTATGTCACCTTAACTTTAGCCTCTTATCTTAAGATGCAAAAACGCAAACATATCATTTAATATCCCATGCTTTCATATAACCACATTGTATGCATCTTAAATGTTCCAAGTGTAATCATAACATGCCATAATAAATCTTGTAACTAGTAACCATATATGCAAACATTAGTCTTCACATAAATTCTCAAGTACATTACTCTTAATCGACTAAACCTCTAAATCGGGTAAACCAAACTTTTGTATTTATTCTTTTATGCATCTAAGGGATTCATTACAATGTTTTTCATTAATTATTAACCTCAAAAACATCACTAAACCAAGCTAGATAGAATGTGGCAGAAAAGGAAATGAGCAATTTCAATGTTCCAGAAGTTACATTTTTTACCATTTCTCATTACCGATTTTTCCTATGACGCTAAAATTAATTCCTAAACTATTTATGAGTGATTCCTATACATTTACTAAGTAGTAAACAGCCCTTCTACTTAATTAATACTTGCTGGATAGAAACCATATTTTTCATTTTAAAGAGTCCTAGTGTTCACATTTTTTGTTCTTTCTAGTTACTAGTCTTTCCTGAATTACTAAAAATAATTGTCACACTTATTAATAAGAATTTTCACATGTTAAATGCATTCCATATAGCCTACATCAAATCTGGAAAGTTTTAAATAGAAACTAAAATTTAATTTTCTAAGAGCATGTGAAAATATAAAATAGGCATTTCTAGTAACTAGTTCTTTCTTAGAATTAATTCTAGATTCAGAAATACATTTATAATTAACTTTACCTTTATAGAAACACAAATAATAACCTTAGTTCAGTAGCAAAGGTAGAGAGCTTAAATAATTTTTGGTTATGTGAACCATGCTTTAACACTTTAAGAATAAGTATATATTTCAAGGAAAAGTTGTAAGACATAAACTTCTTTCTCAAGACAACAATATATCATTTATTAGGACCTCATTTCCTCGAAGAACCAAATCACATTTATAAAGATAGATGTTCCATGGACCAAAATCCCCATGTAAGTTGAAAGGGGTAAGTCTTGAGCACTAGATTATTTAGGTGATGGCATAAGCTTAAATATACAAAATGCAAGCCTCATTTTAATCTTGGTATAATAAGATGATGGCGATGGAAATATAAATACGATGTGTAAGGCTTGAACGTGAATATGAGAATGCGAGTTCATTTTTAATCTTTAAGTTTAGGTGATGGATTGAAATATAAACATGCTAGACAAGAAATATAAACATGGAATGCAAGTTCATTTCTTATCTTCAAGCTTTAGGTGACAACTTGGAAATAAATATGAGGTGCGAGGCTTGAATGTAAATATGAAATGCAAAGACTTGAAATATAAATACGAATGCATTTTCATTTATTATTTGTTTAGGCCCTAGGCTTAAGATTCCTATTTAGAATAATAACTCTAGAACACCAATCAATTGCAAGGTTTGTAAAGTGAAATGAATGTCCAATTATTCTTTTTTAGTTTTGTGCTCAAGATTTCTATCTAGAGTAATCGCTCTAGAACACCGATCAACTTTAAGGTTGAAAGGAGTAAGTCTTGAACTTAAGTTAATTAAGTGACAACATAAACATATTATCTTATTTTTGCTTAAGTAAAATTCATCAAAGAAACCCAAGTGACAATTTCATTTGTCAAAACTCTTAGAAATAAAACCTTCAAGCTTTAGAGGTCAAGCAAATGATGGTTTTGAAACCAACATCCAAGATCCTCATCATTAAGCCATGGTTTTTAAAGAACAAGGCCATCAAGGCCAAAAAAGAAAGGAGAGAAAAAGGAAAACAAGAAATTGAATTGAAATGGAAGAGGAGAGAGTTAACATTTCAATCTAAGATTAATGCAAAAGAAAAGAGTGAAAATCTTTAAAACAACTTCCTACCAAAGGTAGCTTTCTTGATGAATGAAAGAGAGCTTGATCTTGAAAAGGGGTAAGAAGGAAAACTCTTCCTTGGGCCAAGATGATTTTCGACCAAGATGAAAAAGAAAGGAAGAAAGGTTTGTCTTGAGCGTTTGGTTTAAGAAGTGGAAATGATAAGTGTTTTAACGGAGGTTGATAGTGGTTATGTGGTGGTTTGGGGTTGAGATGTAGTGGTTGGGGGTGGTGGCTCTTGGAAGAAATGAAGGAGAAGAAGAAGGATTCTTAAAAACTAGAGAGAAAACTTGAGGATTCTTGAACTTGAGATTTGTAAGAAAATGAGCAAATGGCTTTTTGATGGTTTCCTTGTATTTATAGAAAAATTCAACATTAGAGGGTGAGAGGAGGAGTGTTGGCCATGGCTTTTGGAGGAAAGAAGGAAGGAAAAATATCTCATTGCATGGAGTGGTGTAGGCATGGGTTTGGGTATGGCTAGGTATGGCTCATGGCATGGTCCCTTGAGTGTGTATTTAATTAAATTTCAACATGTGATGGAATGAATGGAGGAAGAGGGCACCGGTTTCATCGAGGGTTTAGGGAGGAAATTTTGTTATTTCAATTTGGATTAGAAATGTGTTTAGGAGTGGATTTGGTTAGACCTTTGATTAGGTGTTTGTAATTAGGTGTTTAAGTAAGAAAGTGAGTAATTAAGGTTGCTCAAAACAAGATTAAAGATTGTTCTTACACAATTGGTGCAAATCCACATTTATTAACAAGGAATCTCATCACATGACCATTTCCATGATTTAAGGAATTCGAATAGAGAAAATACTATTTCAAATTTACATGACACTAATTCTTGAATTAAGAAAAGAGTTTTGAGTGTCTTTAAGCAATCTTAGGCCCTAATTAATCTCAGTTAATTATTTTGACTCTAGATTAATTGTTAAAATTAATTAATTTTTAATGAGAGCATAATATTGCTTAGGTTTCATTAATTATGTAATTAAGCGCGTTATGCCTTTAATTAGGGGCAAAATGGTAATTTTTCACAAATACTTCCCGGGATTACCCGAGTTTAGATAGACGTTAGACATCCCTTAAAAATGAATTTTCAAACTCCCGCGTAAAGTCCGGGTCAAGTCGAGAATTAATTCCATGTCAATTTATCACCAAGGCATTTTGGTAACTTTGCATGCAGAAATTCAAAAATGAGATTGTACTGCTCTATTAACACACATAACACATGTAATCACACATAATCCCCGTTTAATACTAAAACAGCCCTTTGAGGATGGCCGATGCCGGTTATCCTCATTCTCCCAATAAAAATGGCCTTATTGGCATTTTGGTCATTTGTACACGAGAAAAATCGAGGTGTTACACGCCTACTTTGCCCTATCAGTCATACGGGGTATTCCTGTTTACGTACCACTGTCACTATCTCCATTCGCCGAGCAATGGTCGGACCTGTTAGAGGAGTCACCTACCTAGCGTTCTTTCAACGATTCTGTCTCAACCATTCCTATGGAGATGGGAGGTGGTAGCGATGAAGTTTCCATTACACAGCCATTGAGAGGAATCAAGCCTGTACATAGAGGTGCTACCTGTCCTCGTTGAGGTACCCATGTTTTACCCATGGGACGTCTTGCCAGACCTAATGAGCTAGCCCGTTGAACCTATTCTATGTGCACGCAATAGGAATAGAGGGAGGAAAGGTCTTATGTTAGTTTGTATTTAATTTCCCCTTGCATGCTGTTCATTTGGATTACTATACTTAACCTAGCCTTTGTTGGTGTTATGATGTTATGATATTTATATGGTTTGGCGCATGATGCGGAATGGTCAGTATTTATGATGGTATTATTATGATATTGTGATGTTGTATTTTATATGTGCCTGTGACTTGTTTTTATCTTCTCTCTTACATATGCAAGGCGAATAACATTAATTACTTAGTATGCGCAGTTCACGTTTTATATTTAAAAAAAAAATTTACTTGTACTTTTACTAAAGTAGTTTCAAGAGTTCAAGTTAAAAACTGGAACAAAAGATTAATAATTAACTTACATGCATCCTAAGCGTGTTAGGTTAAATATTACGGTACTACATTTTGGTGTCAACGTAGTTCGATTCTCATGGAGCCTGGGGATTGGACTGACTATGCTTCCTAAGCATGATGCGATAATTATGTCATGTGTAGTTGCTTTATTGTTAGGATAAACTATAAAATAGAGATGCATGACTATTGTGTGTGTATGTGTGTGTGTGTATGTGTATGTACCATGGTAACTAGGTCATTTAACATGAAGTATTAAGTCTGATCACCTCAGTATTTGTTGTTCTGTATGCTTAGGGACCGATGTTATGACTACGACAAAGTAGGACTCCGGATGGAGGCGAGTAGGGTAAAGAGACTGCCAAAGCCCTCAGGGACATGACAAGGGCCATGCAAATGATGTTTGAACAAATGGACCGTCAAGGCGAAGCTAGTTGTTGCCCAAATACTGCTAAAGGTCTCGAGCAGGTCCAGCTTAGAGAGTTTCGCAAGGTGAACCCGCTACCATTTAGAGGAGCTTTGAACCTAAACAAGCTGACGATTGGATAAAAAGTATGAAGAAGATCTTTTCGGTGATCACTTGCACCGAGGTGCAGAAGGTGACTTCTGCTACCTACATGCTAGAAGCGGATGTCGAGTTTTGGTGGACTGGAACCCAAAGACTGTTGGAGGTATCTAGCATCGTGATTAACTGGGAGATGTTTGAGAATTGCTTCTATGAGAAGTACTTTCCGGCATTTGTGAAAAATGCTAAGGATGTAGAATTGATACAGTTAACCCAAGGAAGGATGAGTATTGCACAGTACACTGTAAAGTTCGAAGAGCTGATTAAGTTCTCAAGGATTTTTCAAGGGAACCCCAATGAATTCTAGAAATGTATTAAGTATGAAGTTGGGCTGAAGGTAGAGATTAAAGCTGCTGTTGCACATCTGGAGATTAGGGGCTTCCCTACCCTTATCAATAAATGTCGCATCATTGAGGAAGACCATAAGAAGTTGAGTGCACCAAAGGCTGAAAATTTCACCAAGAAACTGGCACTGCAAGCTCCAAGATTTAAACCACAATTCAGGCCACAAGGCCCCAAGAAGAATTTTCACCGTGGAGGATCAAGTGGTCCCAAAGGCAAGGCATCCCAAAGGGCCCCAGTTACACCCTCCAAGCTTGTACCTGCTGTATTATGTCCCAAATGCGAGAAGCCATATAGAGATCGACCTGGCCTGATGGGCCAGGGAGTTTGTTACAAGTATGGGAAGCCCGGTCACTATGTTAGAGAGTGCTCTAAAAGGAACTCTTGGAAATATAAATATAGAATGCAAGGCCTGAAATATAAATATAAAGATGCAAATTCATTCTTAGGTCTTTATGATTTAGGTGATAACTTGAAATATAAATATGAATATGCAAGTTCATATTATTATCTTCAAGAATTAAAGTGATAACTTGAAATATAAATATGATTATACAAGGTTTGAAATATAAATACAAAGATGCAATTTCATTCTTAGATCTTTATGATTTAGGCGATAGCTTGAAATGTACATATGAAATATGCAAGTTCATATTATTATCTTCAAGAATTAAAGTAATAACTTGAAATATAAATATGATTATGCAAAGCTTGAAATATAAATATGATGTGCAAGAACTTGAAACATAAATATGGATGCTAGTTCATTTTTTTATCTTGTTAAGCTTAAAACTCAAAACTTAGTAATTCCTTTATTAATCTTTTAACATCAAGAATTAAACCTTGAGCTTTAGAGGTCATTTAAATTATCCTCATCATCAAGCCATGGTCATTATCAAATCATAAAAATCAAAAATATAAAGGAAGAACAAAAAAAAGAACATGAAATAAAATCCCTACCAAATTGTTTCTTGTTATCAAAAGGTAATGCTTAATCTTTAGAGAAGTTAGAAGAAGAAAATATGTCCTTGAAATTCGGCCAAGATTAAAGCAAATGGAGGGAGGATTTTTCTTGTATTTTTGTGTTTGATAATGGAAAGGTTATGTGTTTAGGAGTTGATTTATGATTGGAATGTGTATGCTTGAGGTTTAGAACTTGATCAGAGGTTGGGAATAGAGTCTCTTGAGTGTGAATGAGGAAGAAGAAGAAAGCTTGAAGTATTGAGAGAATTAAAGAACTTTGAGCAAACTTTGAGCAAGAAAACCATCAAGTAAGAAAATGCTAAGGCTAGGAATGTTTGTGTGTGCATTTAGGCAATGGAAGAGCTCATATTTATAAGCCAAGGAGGCTGTATGGCAGCTGCCTTCATGGCTGGAAAATGGAGTTTTTAATTTCATTTTTTAATTAAAGAAATATAAAAAAATGGCCTTCATGGCTGGAAAATGGAGTTTTTAATTTCATTTTTTAATTAAAGAAATATAAAAAAATGCTTTTATTCTTAGTAATAATTTTGTTCATGCATAATGGATGAAAACACTAAAATATGATGCTAATGGGAGACATTGTTGCTGATCACATTATGACTGAAATGGGTAGGTTTTCTTTTGATTAAACATAGCCAAAAATAATGCAAAAGAAAGTTGAAGGTATGGTGTTATGGTTGGATATGTTTCTTTGTTGGAAAAACAATTAAAATATGGTGAAAAGGAGACAAGTTGGCCACTGGTTTCTGATTCCTTTAGGATCAGATTGGTGATGTTTTACAAGTGGTAAATCATGTATTAGATGTGTATTAACTTAGATAAAAGATTAGGAATTGATAGATTAATGAAAATAGTAAAAGGTTAAATGTTTAGGACAATACAAGACAAGGTAAAAATAGAAATCATATACTAGTAAATGAAGTTAATTTCAAATGAGTTAAAATCAATTTGTAACATAGGTTCTAAACTTAGGATAAGAAAATGTAAATGTACAAGATTTTACCTAAATCGAAATCTTAACTTTGATCTCAATTATCACTAATTTTATGAGCTTTCATAATTAAGGAAAGGTAATTTAATTTTACCTTAGGTAACTTTAGACTCTAATTACCTCAGTAATTATTTTTAACCTTGGGTAATTAGTTTTAAACTCAAGGTTAATGAATAAAATTAATTTGAGTTCAAATAAAGTTTGAATACTATCTCAATTACACAAGTAAACCTATTTACCACAACTAGGAGTAGGAAGGTAATTTCACGTAAAAACTCCCTGTAAATACTAGACAATCTCAAATCATACTTAAAATAGTCATTTTGAACCTTTGGGTGAAAACCGAATTCAAAGATTATATAATTTCATGAAAAATTACTGCAGGGGTACAACGGTAATTTTACTTACGGTCAAAATTGATAATTGAGATTTTTACCTCTAAGGCACATATAATCCCCATTAGGTATAAAATTAACCCCTCAAAGATAATTTAGATTGGTTATCCTTGATATCTAGGTAAAAATGACCTCAGGGGCATTTTGGTCATTTTACACGTATAGAAAAATTGGGGTTTGCGACTTTTGCACGAATCGCTAATCAAGTCTCTTATGATGTATCTCTAATGTCATATTCCATTATTGAGGATTATTTGACCTTAAATTACGTATAAAAATTACCTAGGGGCATTTTGGTAATTTTAATATAGCAGTAAAAATTGGGACGTTACAACTTGGAGCGAATTAGAGGAAGATAGGGAGGAATCAAAAGATCAGGAGAAGATAGATGTTGCCAATTTGTGTTTCATGGCAGGATATTCATCAAACAGTAATTCAAAGGTAAATAACACTGACTCAAATCTTTCCTATGATGAGGTCTTATCTCTGTATGAAGAGTTACTTAAAGACTCTCAAACTCTTTCTTCACATTACATCAGTCTAAAAAAGGAAAATAAGAAAGCTATTTTAGAAATCAAAATAGTCAAGATAGAAGTCGAGAATCTAAGGCTTGAAATGGAAGTTGTGAAAGAAGAAAACAGTGTTTTAAATGTAAAACTCATAGCCTTAGAATCTGAAGTTGCAAAGAAAAATGAAAACACTCATAATATCATTCTGAGCTTGAAAGAACTTCAAAGCTTATTTAATCTGACATTGAAAAAATGGTAAATGGATCAAGAAATCTTGATTTAATGCTTGGAGGTCAATGACCATATTTTCAAAGACTGAAGTGGGATATGAAGAAAATTTTAAGGAAAAAGGAAAGTCAACTCTTATCGAGAGATAAAAGAAAAAAAATCCCTGTACTATATGTTTTAAGAGGGGATATCCACTTGATAAATGCTTTATGAAAAGAAAGTATGTCAGAAAGGTTGGACAACCTTCTTCTCAAGCTAACTCCAGAGGACCCATGCAGATATGGGTACCTAAAGTAAAAAATGTATTCATTGTAGGTCTGCCTAAGGACGTGTGTGGAACCTAAAAACAAATGGTACGTGGACAGTGGCTGCTCGAGACATGTTCGGATCAAGAAAATAGTTCAAAAATATGTGAACTAAGAATTCAGGATCAATAAGATTTGCATATGGAGGTAAAGCTAAGGTCATAGGCATAGGAAATGTTAGTAAGGATGATTCTCACCAAATTTTTGATGTCTTGCCTATTGATGGTCTGGCTCACAACCTATTAAGTATCAGTTAGTTTTGTGACCAAAGTTTCAATGTTATATTTGATACTTTTTCCTACAAAGTAGTAAGTCCCATTTCTGAACAAGTAATTCTATTTGGAAAGAGGCATGATAATACATATGTGTTGTCCCTGGATGATTTGAAAGATCAAAATGTAAAATGTATCGTATCTTTTATAGATGATAAGCGGTGATGGCATAAAAAGCTTGGGCATGCTCATATAAAGCTTATTTCTAAGCTTTCTCAAAAAGAGCTTGTTAAAGGCTTTCAAAAGATCACATTTAATAAGGACTCAACTTATGACTTTTATGAGAAAGGCAAGCAAACCAAAGCTTCTTTTCATAACAAGCATGTCGTTTCAACCATTAAACCACTTGAACTTTTACATATAGATCTTTTTGGTACTACCAAGACTGCTAGTCTATCTAGAAAGAGATATTGTCTTGTTATAATGGACGATTACTCCAGGTTTACATGGGTTATATTCTTAGCTTCTAAGGATGACATTTTTGAAAGATTCAAAGTTTTTGTAAAATGTGTTTGTATTGAAAAAGATTCTTAAATTAGCTTTATCAGATCTGATCATGGAGGAGAATTTGAGAAGCAAGCTTTTAATGAGTTTAGTGAAAAATATGGCATTCTTCATGAGTTTTCTTGCACCTAGAACTCCCAAATAAAATGGGATAGCTGAAAGGAAAAACAGAAGCTTGTAAGAAATGGCTAAAACTATGTTGTTAGAAAGTGGTTTGTCAAAAGGTTTTTGGGCAGAGGCTATTAATACCTCTTACTATGTTCAAAACAGAATCTTTCTTAAGTCAATTCTTAAGAAAACTCCATATGAACTATGCAAGGGAAGAAAACCCAACATATCATATTTTCATATCTTTGGCTCATCATGTTTTATTCTTAACACTAAGAATAAACTTGCCATGTTTGATCCAAAGTCTGATAATGGTATCTTCCTAGGTTACTCTTCTATGTCTAGAGATTATAGGGTATACAACAAGAGAACATCATGCATTGAAGAGACCATTCATGTCAAGTTCAAAGAGCTTAAAAAAGACTTTGCTGATGATCATGAAGATCTAAAAGAGAGTTTTGTAAAGATGCATCTTAAAGGCATTTCTAATAGCAAGATGATGAAAGACAATACTTTAGAAAGTAAGCTCCAAAACACAAGCATTTCAGAAAATTTTCTCAAGTCCCTTCAAATATTAGAAAGTGATATTTTTGACCATTAAGAGGAGCAATATGAGGATGAAGGAGAAACTAAAGAACCTCAAGGTCAAAGAAACTACAAGGGAGTTTTTGATTTAAAATTAGTTTCTCAAAACAAAGTTCTTGGAGATATCTTTAAGGGGTGAAAACTAGATCATCCCATAGAAATGTGTCAAACTGTGCTTTCGCCTCCACTATTGAACCTAAGTGCGTTGAAAACGTTTTGAATGATCAAAGTTGGGTAGAGGCTATGGATGAAGAATTGGATCAATTCAAGAAAAGTAAAGTTTGGACTCTTGTTGAAAAACCAAAGGAAAAAACCATCATCGGCACAAAATGGGTGTTCAGAAATAAACTAGATGAAGCAAGGAATGTTATCAAAAACAAAGCAAGGTTGGTTGCACAAGGTCATAATTAACAAGAGACTATGATGAAACCTTTGCAGCAGTAGCTCGACTTAAAAGCATCAGAATGCTACTTGCCTTTGCTGCCTACAAAAGGCCACTCTCTATCAAATAGATGTCAAGTCTGTGTTTCTGAACAAATTTCTCTCTGAAGAAGTATATGTGAAGCAGCCACTTGGTTTTGAGAGTGAAAGCCTTTCCAACCATATCTTTAAGCTGACAAAGGCTCTCTATAGTCTGAAACAAGCCCCATGAGCTTGGTATGATAAACTAAGCACCTTCCTACTTAAGAATGGATTCAAGAGAGGTAATGTTGATACTACTCTTTTTACTCTTGATTAAGATAATAACTTTTTGGTAGTTCAAATATATGTTGATGATATTATATTTGGTGCTTCTGATTATTTTCTTTGTGAAAAGTTTTCAAAATTAATGAAGAGTGAATTTGATATGAGTATGATGGGTAAACTTAAGTTCTTTTTGGCCTCGCAAATAAAACAACAAAACAAAGGGATCTTGATCCATCAAGAAAAGTACAAAAAAAGCTTTTAAAAAGATTTAATATGGATCAAGCAAAACTAATCAACACCCCCATGCATCCATCTCAAATCATAGATGCTGATGAGAATGATGAGAAAGTATCAGAAAGTAATTATTGCGGAATGATTGGTTCACTACTGTATCTTATGGCTAGTAGAGCAGACATTCAATTAAGTGTGTGAAATTGTACAAGATTTCAATATAACCCAAAACAATCACACTTAAATATTGTCAAAAGAATTCTTCGATATCTGTTAGGTACTACTAATCTTGGCTTATGGTACAAGAAAGGTACTTCTTGTGATATTGTAGAATTTTGTGATGCTGACTATGTTGGAGATAGAGTTGAAAAGAAAAGCACAAGCGGTTGTTGCTGCTTTTTCGGGGAAAGCTTGATCACATAGTCATGCAAAAAACAAAACATGATTGCTCTCTCTATTACTAAAGCTGAATAAGTAGCTACTACAAACTGCTATTCTCAGATGTTGTAGATAAGGAATTAGCTAAAAGATTATTGTAACGCCCCGATTTTTTTTATGTCTAAGAGAAAATGACCAAAATGCCCCTGAGGTCATTTTCTACCTGGAATTCGAGGATAGCTGGCCCGGCAGTCCTCGAAGGGTCAACTCAATATTTGAAAGGGATTAGATGGTCCTTGAGTGATTTCGGAAACAAAAATCGTGTTTTCTGCAATTTCAGGTCAAAATGACCAAAATACCCCTATAGCGTTTTTACCCGGGTAAAGGTGCCATTTGAGCCTGAAACTTTCCCCAAATGTTTAATATGACATTTTCATGTGTTTAAAAGTATTTGTTTAAGTCCCGGTGGTCCCGGGCAGTTTTTGTACAAAATTATGATTTTGCCCTGGCATAGTGCCATTTGAGTTTAATGATGTGATTAAGCAAACTTAAGTAATATTAAGCTCTAATCAAAGATTAATTAACTTCCATAATTAATTTAGAGTCAAAATAAGTTGTTAAAATTAATTAGAACCTAAGATTGCTTAGATTAAACTCAAAAATCCATTTTTCTTTTAAAAAAACTCAAGTTCCCAAGACATAGAATCTTAAATAGTGTTTTTACTATTCCCTCTCCATACTCCAGTAAGCCTAGGTAGAGTAAGATTTTGACCCCACTAATGGGCTAGAGTGCTTACTAATCATGCCTTAAAATAGCCTTGATTACCTAACCTTTCATTTACACACTTACTTACAAGTTCCTAATCCTAAGCCTAATCAAAGCTACACCTAAACACACCTCTAAACCACAATAAAATGAATCCCCAAAAAGTGGCGCCACCTCATCCCCTTTTGCATCACAAATTTGTTCACTCACACACTCAAAGAAGCATGTTACTCTATGCCTAAACCCATGCCTACACCTTACCTTGGACTAACATAACCAAGAGATATTTTTCTCCCTCCTCCCTTCCCCAAAATGGCACCATTCTTCCCCTTATTTTCACTCCTTATGTTTCCTTCCTCTATAAATAGCATGCTTGGATGAACTTGAACCACTTTTAGTTCATTTGCTAAGTTGAGTTTCCAAGAGCACCTCAAAGCTTTTCTTTTTCTCTCAAGTTCAAGAGTTCATCTTCGTCAACTTCTTCATCTTCTCCTTTCATCTCAACCTCCAATCACTTGGTAGGGATTTTATTTCAAGTGTTTCATTCATTAAAAGTTCTTACTCAGTTATGTGCCTTATGATTTTTCTTGAATCTTTTAGTTTTTCTTTCCTTCTCTTTTCTTTCTTTTTCGATTTTTCTTAGCTTCTTTTTCTTCCTTCTAATTTCGGCCATAATGGCCTATCTTGGAAGGAAAACCATGGCTTGATGATGAGGTTTCAAAATAACGGACTCATGATTATCATTTGAAAAACTTCTAAAACTTGAAACTTAGTCTTAATCTCAAACATTTTGGGCTATCCCTGTCTTTTCCTTCAAAGGTTTTCGGTTTCTTTTCCTTTTTCTTGTTTTGGTTTCGGTTTTTCCTTCTTTTTTCCTTGCTATGGTTTCAATTTTGAAGGTTTGTTTTTGGATAAAAATGACTCAAGGATGAGAGCACATGATGTTGATGTTGATGTATCATCAAGATCATGGCCTCTAAAGTTTCAAAGTTCCATCATTTCTCCTCCATGGTTTCGGCCATGGTTACCTTTTCTTTGATGTTTTGGTTTTGCCACCAAAGACATGGTGAGATGGTTTCTAAAACTCAAACCTTGGTTTTCTAACTTGATCCATTTTTGGTTCTTTAAATAATATTAATGTTTAACTTGTTTCTTTTAATCCATTCCTTAAGCTTGATGATGAAGTTCATACCATATGGTTTCTTTGTAAACCTTGGTACAAGAACTCTAAGGCTTGCTTTACCTTGCTATAATAAGTTTGGGTTGAGGTTTAAGTTCCTTTAAAGTTTTTCAAGAACTCTAGTGAAAAATGTAAAAATGAACTTGCATTCATATTTATTTTCCTTGCCTAACATATTTATTTTTGAGCTAATCACCTACAACGTAAAGATTAAAACAAGAGTTGCATTCTCATATCACCTAATAATCAATCTCGAAGCTCACTTATTTCGGCCTTAAAGTCGATTGTTGTGGAATCTAGAGCACTAAAATAAAGAACTGGATTTGCATTCATATTTATATTTCAAGTCATCACTTAAATCCTAAAAGATTACTTTCAAGTCTTGCATATTTATATTCCTAGCACCTTATGTTTATATTTCAAGTCCTTGCATCTCATATTTATTTTGAAGTTCTCACTTTACTTTATAATGAAGAATAAAATGGAATGCACGGCATGTTTACTTTTTGTCATCACTTAAAGATCTCAAAGCTCAAAGACTTGCCCTTTTATCTCAAGCTAAAGTTTGTCTATGGAACCATTCCCTTGAATGCACAATTTGGCTATGTGATGATGATGAGTTTGGTATAAGCTTCATCTAGTCACAAGTGCCCTTAATCTATGTCTTAGGATTTTCTTAAGCATAGAAGAACTCAAAGAATATTTCAAGTATGATTTTACGTTTTATGTTTCAATATTGGGCCAACTCAAATGGTTGTTGCCCTTGTTTAGTCTATGATGATTTTAGTGAAATAAATTGGTTTCCAAAGAGTTTTAGAAGTCCTAAAATGAATCCAAGAGAAACTAGTAACTTGTATGTATTAAGGACACAATTTTTGAATGATGCTTGAGCTTTAATGTTTCGATTCTACCCTCATGTGCTTGCTGTTGTATGATGTTATTTTGGTATGCTAAGATGTGTAAAAATTATATATGTTGAGGTAGGACCCTTTCTATGCATGTTAGCTAAGAAATTAGTCTTACAGAAAAATCGTAAAGTTGAGTTTTAGCATAGTTTTGACCCATTTATTTTTAGCCATTGCCAAAACTATTTTAATAGGATAATATTCAGTTTAGGATTGATTAATCATGAAAAACTTGATAACATTTGATGTAGGATTGATTTTTAACGCTTACAGAGAAACTAGTAACTAGAAAACCGTAAAAGTGCAATTCTAGAACACTTAGAATATTTAATTTTTTGTTTCTGTCCAGCAACCTTATAATATGGTAAACATGGATTATAATTAGTTCAAAGGCATAGGAATACCTCATAATTAGTTTAGATTTAATTTATAGCGCCTTAAGCGAAGACGGAACGTAGAAAGGGTCTAAAACGTAGTTTTTAGAACCCTGTAATCACAAGTTTTAGAAAATGGCAGACCTGTATGGGACTGTTTGGTTTTGATCCTAGGCATAAAAATTAGTGAGGATATTAGTTGTGAACCCATAGGTGCATAAAAGATTAATAGCGGACGTTAGAATAATTATATCTCAAGTTTAAGACCTGTAAGGGTCAAAGCATAAGACACCATAGGTTTAAGAGCATAATGAACTTTAGTACTTCATGTGGGTGCATGATTTTACTATGAAAATTTATGATGATTGTGATGCTCATGATGATGTGTGTGTGTGTATATATATATATATATATATATATATATATATATATATATATATATATATATATATATATATATATGAGTGTGGCATAAAGCAAATTTGGAAAAAATTCAGTGTGCCGTCAAATTTGAGGAACTTGGAAAGTTTTCAAAAAGATGAGTTTTGAATGTGACATAGTACTGTGAGAACGCGTTCTAGGGGATGACAATATGTAACGCCCCAGAAACAAATCCTTGAGGGGGACGGCAATACGTAACGCCCCGAAGAAGACAATATTCATCGTGTACTTGATGCCGGTGCAACGCGTTCTATTATGATTATTATTATTATTGAGATTTCGCTTATCAGATGACAAGTAAGAACTAGTGACGACTAGTTAAGGTATGAGCTCATAACGTAGGATGATTTTAGGGTGATCCCTATGTACAGTACGATGTTTGAATGTCACACAGTTACAGAAAGAGAAATGCTTTTACATGAGAAGTATATGCCACTTTATGCCACCTATATGATGATGAAAGCTCTATAAATGTTTAATTGATTCTGCCTATTGCATCTTCATGCTTTATTATGTTGCATTCATGATATTAAGACTCATCCTAAAAGGAATAGACCTTGGATAATTAAGTTTAAAACTTAATAAGTGAATTTTATATATGCTCACCTTTTTCAAAGAAACCCAAGGTTTCTGAGGACGTAGATGATGACATCTAGATAGGAGGTTGCCTTACTGAGATTCTTTAGTAAGATTCTCACCCCTTCTATCTTTTCTTTCCGTCTCGTCTTCAGATGGTGACTTTCATGTTGTTCATTGATACCCCCACCTGGGAGGTGCACTACGACCCGGAGCACCGGTCGTATCATTTTGAAAGGAGCTGTACACTTCGAGTGTTTATGCTTTTGGGACGCCCCTTTTCTCACCATGTACATAGCCATCGATTTTCTCCGACTTCCCCCGTTCAAGGCACTCAGAGACTGACCCATCAAAGGATACACCCACCCATCCATACTCCGAGAGCTCTGCCCCTACTCCTTCGCTGAGGGTGGAAGGTAGTGAGGAGACGGTCACACAGTCGAGTCTGGCTCGGAGACAGTCCATTCATCCCTGTCGAGGAGCACATGTCTAGCCGCAACGAGTGCCCACTTCGGATGCGCTTCGCCCATGGATCGGTTATGTCCCACCCTATCCGAACTACCAGCAGTAGAGGCACTTGAGGAGTGATAGTGTACACACCACACGTAGATTAGGATAACCTTCTTTTGTTCAGAAAGGTTATCCATTTTAGGTGCACTAGGGTGTGGGTGTTCTCTTTTTACATTTCCATGTATTCCCATTTCAATTGTATTTGTTCGATGTTGTACTAAACTAAGTCCCACTCTTCTTGAGTGAGCACATTATATATCTATATATGTGGTTTGTTTCATCATACTGAGCAATTACATGTTTTATGATCGGATGTTCATAAGGTGTTTATTTGGATTTGTGTTTTATTTCTTTTATGCTTCATCATTCATCATATTGCACGGATTTGTGTTTTATTTCTTTTATGCTTCATCATTCATCATATTGCGCGGTTCTCACTTTGCTTTCACAACTCAAAAAAAAATTTACCTGTATTTTCCGCTAAGTATTTTAAAGTAAAGAGGAAACTATGATGTAATAGACTAATGATTAAACTAAATATGTTCTAGAGTATTGGGTTAAAAATTAAGATGGTACAATTATCACTTGAGGTACTCTAAAATTCCTATCTATTGTGATAATACAAGTGCTATAAATCTTGCAAAGAATCCTATTCAGCATTCCAGATCCAAGCATATTGATATTAAATATCATTTCATTTGTGATCATGCTCAAAAGGGTGATATTGAGTTAATATTTGTGAATACTGAAGACCAAGTGTCAGATATATTCACAAAGCCATCAGGTGAAGATTGCTTTTGTGCTTTGAAAAGGCTTATGAACTTAAATGTTTTCAAAACTGCATAGTTTTTCATGTATAAACCATCTTTGGGTACTCTCTCCTTCTTTTCGTCTCTCGAAACTGAAGCCCAAAAAGGAAAGATCTCAGTGTGCAAGATAAAGTATAATTCTTAAAGTTCAGAAAATAAATCAGAAAGAAGAGGGGTATCTCAGACAATACATGGGCTATTTAGAAAGAAAATATGAGAACAAGAGACTTGAAGTTCGTATGAGAAAAGGTTTCAGCATAGGAAGATTAGCTTATCAATGGGTCAGAAAGTAAGAAGTGAAGTTCAAAAAGAAAGTCATTCAGAAAGTGCACTCAAAAGTCGGAAACTTTTCTTTCTGAAAGAAGGATGATAATACGGGACAGTCCCCCCTCTTTTTAAACTTTTTCTCTCCCACATCGCTTCACCTTCAGTTAGTTACATCACTTCACTTAAACAACCCCCATGTCTAACATGTTATTACTTCTTTTACCATCTGTCTTCCATCTTAAAACCCTAAGCTTCAAACTATTCCATCTACTCACAAACCTCTGTTTCTCATAACCTCTCTTTATTTCAAAGCCTCAATCTTTGATATTCCATCACACTCATTATCCAGACGAGGCTAAAGGAAAGCTTTGTTCAGGTCGCATCACTGCAATGGGAACACTTCAAATATTCACTGAACCATTGCATCAAGACCATTATGAGGAAAACTTCTCTCGTCATCCAATAGCCCCTGGGAAAAGGTTAACTCAGATACTGATGGCTCAGGTTCTCATCCTTCTGGAAGTTATTCCTTTTCAGGGATGGAAATGATTTCTTGACTTTACTGACCGAGTCTTCTCTGGGATGGTCACTACCTTCTACTCCCAATTGGTTCAGGTGACTAACTCTATGCTGACCTCAAACATCAGAGCAGTTGACGTAGAACTGGGCATCATGGATCTCTCAAAAATCATCCATGCTCCTAATGAAGGTCTCAGAAGAGGTTCACAACCCTTCGTGTTTCAGTAGAAAAGGTCTCCAGATGTCCCACCAATTCACTAAGATATCATCCAAGTGAAATCACTACAACATTGCTAAACTCAATTGCAAGACAAGTTTCTACAATCATTCATTTCTCTTTACTTCCTCATTTAGGTAGCACCCACTTTTTCGTTAGGATAGAATGTATATTACTCTTTTGTTTATTAACAAAAAGAAGAGTAAACTTGCCCCGATTAATTTTTGATCATATGCTGAGTGTTTTCTCCCATCAGAAAACAAAATCCGCTGTTGTTCCTTTTAGGATTCTGCTGACCAAAACCTTTGAACACATGTATTACCTTCTTGCAAATGAGTGGTATGAGTATATGGAGGGTACAAAATACACCTTCAACTCTTTTAGAACCCTAAGGAGACCAACTAGTGCTGCCTTTTCTGGTGTCAGAAGACAAAGTTTGAGGATCAGAGATACAGCTGTTGACAAGGCAACCAAAGAAGCTAAAAGCAAAAAGCCAAGAAGAAGAATAATCATCCTTGAAGACAGTTCAGATGATAGCAAAAGGCCTGAAATAATCATCAGATATAGGGGTTCACCCTATAATCATAGCATGAGCTCAAATTCTGAGCAAGAATCCTCTTCCAAGATGGAAACATCTTCATAGAGTGACTCTGCTACTGCTGCTTCTCCTCTAAGGGCAGAAAAACCTCTTGCTTCGCCTTTACCTGACCCTTCTATTCAGGGAGTTGACCCTTTATCAAGCCAGCCACCACCACCAGCATAGCCTAACTACACAGAAGTTGAACTGATATGAAGAGAACAACACCTTATTTTAGAGCTACATCTCGAAAGCAAAAAGCATTGCTCCTGGAGATACTTCATAAGGTAAGACATCAAGGCTAATGATGGTGCTACTGGTTTCCAGCATACTCCTTTCTTTTTGTTGATGACAAAAGAAGGAGAAGAATACTGAAGAAAATACTTTTGTGCTAAGAAATACAAGGGGAGTTTGAACTGAGGGGGAACATATTCAGAAGTTTTTTTAGCATATTGCATAGTGTTTATGAACAATTTATGTTTTCCTTCTTTGTTTTCACTCTGAACCTTTTTAACCGTGATTTATAGCTTCTATTACCTATATCTGTGCTTTGAATATGCATGCTCAATCTGTTTTATTGTTTTCAATTCATGCACTTTCTTGAAAAGGATGGTTGGTCAAAGATGTGCTGAAAACAAATCTAATCAAGATAATATATTACTAGTATTACTTGTCAAGTGATTAGCACAAACGTCCTCAGAAAGTTTTTTTTTTCTTGACTAAAAAATCATGCTGATTGTATATTCATGGTTTAATCATTTTGTCTTTAACATATTGCTCCGATACCTTTTCAGAAAGTGTGTTAAGATTTTTCTATGTTTCAAGCAAAATAATAAACAGCTATGATTAAAAGTCACTTAAGGCCAAAAATGTTTTATATGATTCACATCATGCCGTAAGAAAAAGAACTTCCTGAAAATCTCAAAGTGATAGAACTGAAAGAATATGATATATCATGTTTATATTCTGCAATATTTCTTTCAATTATCTCTTCAAAAGATTTTCTTCAAATTGATTTGTAATCATCAAAATAGAGGAGATTGTTAGATCCAGAATCCTATGCACTTGTTTCTTTTGAATGACAATAAAGCCAATTTAAAAATATATATTCTAAAGAATGTCTAATATTTTCCTTGAGTTTCTTGACAAAGCATAATAGACTTTTTTTGGATTACATAATATGCAACTGAAACTAAAATAATTTCACTTTGCAAGTACAATCACATTTTATCTAATAAAAAGAGATTGTGTCTAAAAGAAAGTGAATATTATATTATACAAAGTAGGCATACATGCTTCACGGTTAAAAGAAAATCACATCAAGAACAAGAAATCAAGGCAAGGGTCTTCAGAAAGTAGCACTGGATTTCAAAAAGTACGCTTGAAAGGGAGATATCAAATAATCTATAAAGTTAAAGTGATCTACTATCTTCAATCATCTCTCTCGTAAAGTTTCAAGTATCAACAAACAATGTTTAAAGACACGAAGATTCATTCTTCATCAAGGAAATGATACCAAAGTTCAGAAAGTTCACTCTCAGTGGAATAGTGTTTTTAACAAGAAAAATGAGGAAAAATTTTTAATTTTAAAATTTGAATTTGCTTTTGGAAAAGTCATATCTCGATGTCAGAACCGGTCAATCATCTCTTCTGCCTTAGAAGTCAACTATCAAAATGTTCTAGAAGAAAGATTTTAGAAACCATGGTTCAGAAATTAAGAAATAGTTTCTGAAGAACATCAGAAACCTCTTCTTTCACAACGGCTTTTGCAAGCTGATCTGACAAGTAGAAAGGCTATACTTCTAGACTATCTTTCCAAGATACAAATGGATTATCAACATGTTATATCATACAAAGTAGGCATACATGCCTCACAGTTGAAAGAAAATCACATCAAGAATTAGAAACCAAGACAAGGGTCTTCAAAAACTAGCACTAGGCTTCAGAAAGTGCGTTTGAAAGGGAGATATCAATTAATCTATGAAGTCAAAGTTATCTACTATCTTCAATCATCTCTCTCGTAAAGTTTGAAGCATCAACAAATAATGTTTGAAGACATGAAGATTCATTCTTCATCGAGGAAATGATACCAAAGTTCAGAAAGTTCACTCTCAGTGAAACAGTATTTTCAATAAGAAGAATGAGGAAAAATTTTGAATTTCAAATTTTGAATTTGCTTTTGGAAAAGTCATATCTCGGTGTCAGAATCGGTCAATCATCTCTTCTGCCTAAGAAGTCAACTATCAAATTGTTTTAGAAGAAAGATTTAAAAAACCATGGTTCAGAAAGTAAGAAGTAGTTTCTAAAGAATATCAGAAACCTCTTCTCTCACAACGGCTTCTGCAAGCTAATCTGATAAGCAAAAAGGCTATACTTCCATACTATATTTCTAAGAGATAAATGGATGATCAACACATGTCCCTGAAAGATCTAATTCAAGGCAACGGTCTCAAGGAAAGAACTCCATAAATAGAGATACTATGCTCCTCAAAGGGATAAGACTTAACATTGAAAAATAGAGCTAAAATGCTGTCAAGTCTTCCCTTTATCTATTTATTCTTCACTTTTTGAAAATCATTTTCCTTGTACATTAAATCTTCTTTCTACACTTCATAGATCATACATTCTTCCAAGGAAGAAAATCAAGAAAGAAGTTATTTAAGATTTTCAAAGTTTTTTTTTCATTGTATATCCAAAGAAATCTTGAATGTCGATTAGTTTGAATAGCAACCCAAACATATAACCTTTGTATCCTTGATCCGAAAGTGATCAATGTGAGATAGCTTGAAGAGGCTTATCAAAGACTTCTTGCAACATAACTATAAAAGAGTTCTTTATTCCTCACGGTTTCAGCTTGAAGAAGTTGTTAAATAACTACTTGGTATGTGACAGTGGTCACTGGACATAGCTTGAGAAGGCTATTGAAAAGACTATCTTTGTTCTTTCTCTGGTAAGAGGAAGAGTTAGTGAAACTCAATAATTATTAAGAACTGGATGTAGACAGGTTGGCCAAACTAATATAAAATCCCCTATGTTGGTTCTTCTACTTCCTTTATCTCCATTTATTTTCATATCTGTTATTGTTTCTTTGAAAAGGCTAATCTACATTTTTGTTATTTGCTCAAGCTCAGAAAGTTTACTTTCTAAAGTTTTTAATGCTATTTTCTGATGTGCTACAAGTTCAACTTGATAGCCTTTTCGATAAAGTTTTTTCAGATCTTCAGTGGAGAAAGAAAAGTTGAAACATGATTCAACCCCCCTTCTCGTGTATTTTTCTACCTACATATCTAGTGTATAAGGCTCCACTTGCCGGTTTAAGGTCCAAGTGTATCCTGACATAGTAATTGCATCCTTGAGCATATCTAGATCAAGGGTTGGAAACTGCTCAAGGAGTTGCTAATCATCTGGCAAAGCAAGCTTTTGGGGCTTAGGGATTCCAATGGCAGCTTTGATGGCATCCATAGTAGTAAGGACCTGTTTGCCCCTCATGACACCTCACAATACCCAGCGCTAGAGAAGTTTGCATAGAACTCCTAGACAATAAAGGCTGGTCTCTACTGGCTCCTCGAAAAGAAAGCCCTACCCACTCTGAGTGATAAACTCCACTATGTGCTGGACAATATTATAGGAGAGGTCCACCAGGTGCTCATAAAGGATGGGGCACCACTGTATCTTGGTCACAAATTGTTGCTCCCCTCGGGCTAATGATCACTTCTACTTATATGATCTCCGTGCGAAGTAGCAGTTTGTGACCAAGATATCGAGGCACCCCCTCCTTCTTGAGCACCTGGTGGACCTTTCCCATGACAGTGTGGGTGAGGCTCGGAGTGGGTAAGGCTTTCTTTTGGAGGAGCCAGTGGAGTTTAACCTCTATTGTTTGGGAGTTATATGTGGACTTCTCTGGTGTTAGGTATCCTGAGGTGTTCGTGGAGGGCAAACACATCCCTGCTACCATGGATGCCATTAGAGCTACCATTGGTATTCCTAAGCCTCCGAAGCTTGCTTTGCCAAGTGACCACCAATAGCTTCTTGAGCAACTTCTAACCCTTGATCTAAGATGTGCTCAAGGATGCCATTATTGTGCCGAGATCCACTTGGACCCTAAATTGGTAGATACAACCCAATACAATGGATAGTTCTTAGCTCCCCCTTACAGCCCGAATCTGGATGGGGCTATTGTTCTCACACATTGTGCAATGTTCTCATGTCCATAACCTAACTATGGACCAAGTAGTCCTTATCTACTGCCTCACTATGGAGCAGTGGGTGTATCTTCCATGCCTCATCTATCGGACCATGAAGTTAGTCCACCATGACAAGAAGATCAATGGGCTACCTCTTCCTTCTCTAGTAACTCGGATGGCCTATTGTTGTTGGTGTCCCAATCCATCCTGAGGATGAGAAGCCCCTTCCTAATAGAAGGAGGACAGTGATTATGGGGCCTAGCCCGCAGTACGTGGACATCACTATAAGGAATAGGGCCGGAGGTAAGCCTACCGTTTGTCCTAGAACTCACCCTAATGTTAAGTCCAACACTTTTTTCGCAACAATCAGATCTGCTCTTGTCAATCTTACTAATCAGATGCAGAGGTCTAAGCACCAGGTACAAGCCCATGTGCGGGCCTCTGAGCACAGGTTCATAAAGAGATTACATCATCTTGACTGAGAGTTCAGGGCCTTTACCCTGGTTCAGATTTAGATGCAGAGGAGCCAGAAGCCGATTTAAGAGATGATTCTCGAGATGAGGATTTTGATGTCGTGTTCTCTAAGGAGGAGTATTTTCTAAAGGACAATGATCGAGATGGATTGCACTTCCGCCATCACTGGTTCTTACGGCTTGTCACTGGGGACACTGCCATTTTTGTAAGTGTGATTGTGTTCCTTTGATTTTAGTGCTTTTTATTTTTATTTTGCTTTTTAGGATTTTACATCTATTTTATAACTTCTTTGGCACTTGACTATGATGTATTGTTGATATATTCACTGGATGTCTAGATTTGAGCATGATACTGAATTTACCATGTGAGATTTGGGCTTGAATTGTGGTTCCAGTAAGTAAATCACTGTATTTCTTTTGGTGTGTTTGCATTTATTGTGGTTTAGTGTAGAACTTGTCTGATCCTTTGTTGAAACTTTTGTTTGCACTCATTTCTTTCCTTTTATTTTAGCCACTTTCCCATGAAGCCAACCCTTACATGTAAATGACCCTTGTTAGCCTTTTGAAATGAATTAAACTTGCCATTGTCATAAGCAAATTACAAGCCTAGCCTGGAAAACAATGAGAAAGATTCCTAACTTTGGGTCATGGAAAGAGTGGTTTTCCCAAATGTGCTTAAGATATAAGTGTAAGGGGACACACTTGTTAAGAACAAGGTGGAATTGGGGAAATTGCATGAAAAATGGGGGGTGGATTGGTAGCAATACAAAAAAAAAGCAAAAACAAAAAAAAGAAGAAAAAAATATTCCACCAATCCACTTCTGTAATTAAATGATGGAATACGGAATAAAAGGACCCTATGGAAAAGGATTGGGAAGAAAGTAAATGATGATAGGATTCCAGAGCTTATAGCCCAAGGCATATACCTCTACTTTCCTAGGACTTAAGTTGACAAAAAAAAATTTCCAGAAAAACCTAAGCTTAATCCCTGGCCTCATTACAACCAATAAAAGATCTCTTAATGCATGTTGTGTATTTATCAGACGTATGCTGACTTAAGAGAAAGGCAAGCCTATGGAGGCAACCATTAGTGAATTGTTTGAGAGTTAATTGCCCTATACACATGAGTGATGAGTGAAACACACCCCAATGAGTCAATTTAGTCATCCATGTTCAAAGTCATAGTTCCTGTGATTTGATTGATTGAGTGAAAAGTCCCATGAAGTTTATCTATGGATTTTTGAGTCATTGTTCATATTGTCATTTGCTATTCAATTTTTTAGAAGTAATTACATTCTTTGCATTCCTTGATACTGCTATTCACCTATGCCTATGATCTGATTTTATTTTCACTTGAGGATATGTGATAGCTTAAGTGTAGGGGAGTTTAATAAGGGGCATTCATGCCACTTATTTTGCATTTAAACCTTAGTTTTTTGCATAATTTTGACTGTGTTATTGCTGTTAATAATTAAGAAATTAGGTTAGTCCTCATTGTGCAATTTTATAGAACCATTGACTATTGCACTGATTTTGGAAATAATTTAAAATTATAGTCTGTTGCATGTAACATGTCTTTTTGAGTATGATTTTGGACATAGAAACTTTGGATTGAGTGCAAAATGTTAAAAAACAAGGCAGAGAACTTTTTGGAAGGAGCTTTGAGCTGAGGGGCTACAAAAAGAAGCAAAGATTGGAAACAACCACTCTAGGATGAGCATTGCAGCGCTCGATAGAAGTACCAAAAAGAAAGCTTAAGCAATGCTCCTAGAGAGCACAGCAACACTCATTTTAGCGTTGCAATGCTATAACACCCTAGTTAAACTGTTGCCAAGGAAAGCTTAGAGTTGTACATGTGTCGTTAGACAAATCCGAGTCCTGAATTTCACTAAGTCTGGATCCTACACATCCTTAGAGGGCTATATAATAGAACCATATTCTTAGAATCAAAAGTCTCGATAATTGTTCCCAAGAGAAAAATAAGTGGAAGAATAATTTTTAATGAATTTTATGGAACTATTAAACATTTCGTTTTTAGCCCATAAGTTTAAAAAATCTCGAAGATTCCCGGATTTGAACTAAAATCTAAAATTTGGATTTTGATTTGTTGGGATTTTGATTTTTCTGATATTTTATTTGAATCCAAATGAGGGATATTTCCTTATTTATATTTATGTTTTAAAGTTAATGAAAATATAAATACTGAGACCACCCCAACAGTCATATGACCACCCCAGCGGTCGGCAGAGAGTAAGACGATGCCGCAGCTAGAAAGGGGACCGCCCCAGCGGTCATTCACCGCCCAACCGGTCAGAGTTTTATAAACACCCCCCTCCCATTTCGAGGTTCCAAACACAAAAACATGACCCTCACTCCCAAAACACAAAACCCTCACCTCTCCACCTCTTTCATACCCCATTTTCATCAATCTAACATCAATCTTTCACTTCCAAGGTTTAAAGGTAAGAGATTCTACTAGTGTTGCTTCCTATTTCCTCTATTCTTCCTTGTTCATAGGGTTAGATCTTGAGTTCCTCCTTGTTCTTATATCATCAGGTTCTTCCACCATTGATGACGATTAGAATAGAGTTATTTTGAGATTGATTTAGAGTTTTATTGCTTTACTGGCAGATAGTGATACCATTTTTGCCTCCGAACCTCCTATTGGTGTTAATCATGTTTATTTCACCACTCCAAGTGAGTGGGTTCACATATGTGACTTCTAAGTTGAGCATTATAACTATTTTCATGAAAATATAGCTTATATTATGATTTTAGAGACTTATGAATGAAGATTTGAGATTACTGCTGGTTATTGTATTTTGAAGTATTGATTTTAGAGTATTAAACTTGTTTTTGATAAAACTTATAGGACCATTATTGCATAAATGAGTATATGAATGTTTGATATATGATTTTTGAATATTGAAAGTTGTTATGTTGATTTCATAATTACTGGTACACTGGATGCTATTATATGAGAAAGTTTGGAACCTTAGTAGAAGACTTTGTGGAATATAGAGAAAGAACTCAGTTTTTCTATTAGAAACTAAAAAATAGCTATAGAGAAATAGACAGTGAGTTAATAACTGGAATTGATCATTAATCTTGGTACTCAATTGTCCAAAGGCACAATCTGATAGAGCAACACACTTTGGTTCTTAAAGAATCATAGAGTAAAGATTCCTCTTTCTCTAGATAGATATTGTTGTTGATTTTGATGGTAAACAATGAAGTGATTACATACATATATTTATGTGAAATGTTCTAAACCCTTGTATCACTACTGTTATTCTGAATTATTGCATAATTCCTTTGGTGTCCCATGAAGGGGGTTTCAAGTGGAGATTCACTCACTGAGTTTTTGTATAAAAACTTACCCCTTTCTTTTCCCACCTATTTATAGATACAGCAAATGCTGTGGATTGTTCCCAACCTTCCACCTCCCAGTAGCAATAGAGATTCAGTCGGTGAGCTTCACTTGAGCGAAGCATTCCTGATTCAGTTAGAGTGCCCCAGTGTCATTGCAGGAAGGAGTCCTAATTCATATAGAGACTATTTTGCATTTTGCATATTTTAATCGTATTATAGTTTGTATTAAAGGATTTGGTTATTTCTAAACAAGCTGGAGCTGAGTAGTTTGATACTTTGGTATCTCATATATGATAATGCTACGACTACAGACTTTAGATATTGATTATAAGGTTTCAGATATAATTATCTTGATTTCAGAGAACAGATGATTTCTATATAGAATATGAAATTCAGCTTTAAATGGATATTTTCTATTGTAATATGCATATAGAGCAGTACACAGGTCATAAAGCTTACGTGGGGATGGAATTCCTTACGTGCCGGTCACGTACCCAAATCAGGTCATAACAAATGCTCATGTGATGATGGATTTATAGATAATTAATCTATTTTTGGGCCCAATTTTGGGCTATTTTAGGGAGCAGTATTTAAGGAATTTGTACAGACTTTTAACCTAGTTTTGAATCTACAGATTAAAGGCAGCTAGGGTTCATTCTCTCTCTCTCTCTCTCTCTCTCTCTCTCTCTCTCACCCCTTAAGGATTCCTTTAGTAATTTTGATTTGTCTTGGAGATTGTGATAAGGATTATTGCTATTTTCTTTAGGTACACTTTTGATTTCATTATTGTAATCCTCTAGAGATGGAGGAGCAGATTTCCTTACTAGTATAAGGGTTTTTCGATGGATTAAGATGATACTTGATACCTCTTTTTATATTGAATGTATTCATTAGTTTTCTCAATTTTCTTCAGTTTTTATTCTTATAATTGTTGTTATTGTTACAATTTTATTGAAATAACTAGATTGGCGATCATCATTTAGAGAAACCCTTTGGGCATAAATTGATTTATCAATTAGTTTATGTCTTAAGAAGAACATTAGAATTAACTTTTCAATTGGTTAGACTATAGCAATTAGTACTTTAAATCAATGTGATTTCTAATTAAAGTATGATCCCATTTGTTAGTTATTTGGATTAATCAAACCCTGGAGGTCGATTGATCACTAACAAAATTGCCAATAATTTATTACTAATAGCTACTAATGTGTTTAATATTTAGTCAATGATAATTAATTCTAATTGTTGGAATACTATGCACTAGTGTCCTTAATTATAGAGTCATCACCAATTATTTTCAATTTCTTTAATTTAATTTAATTTTCATAAACCCCATATTTTCCTAACTAAGCGACATAACCTCCTTGAGAGATGACCTAAGTTATGCCATTTACTACATTTTTTCATTCAACTTAGCATAAATTAATTTTAATTTGAGAAGGTAACAACAGTCTTTGTCAGTCCACCTTCATTCCTTAATACATCCTCCATGAGAGTGTAATCACCTTCTTGATTAATTTTCCTTAAGTCAAGACTTGTATATTTTATGAATAACTCCATTCTATCTTTCTAATAAGCATAGTTACCACCGTCACATAATTACCACCATCAAAGAATGGGGTTTGTTTATGGAGTTGCCCCTCAGTAAAGTGAACATTTTTGTGTGCCATCTATTTTCAGGATCTTTTCCTCTACAACCATTTGGATGCTTAACCCCTTAGAGACTTGAACTCTAATGCCAATTGTATGTAAAAGGTTGCACAAGAAGGGAGGTGTTGAATCATGCTTCTATTTTTTATTCTTTTATTCATTTCTAAAAGCTAAACAAAGACTATTAAGATATTTCACTTGAAGGCACTGAAACAAGAATTAGCAAGCTTTAGGAAGTAACTTTCTAAAGAGATAATAAATCAATCAAACTTCAGAAACTATTTTTAGATGATTTTCAAAAACCCACACAACAAAAATTGAAGCAAGAACTGAAAGATAAAGAGATAGAGGAAGGCAAATGTTACTCAAGGATTTTTATACTGGTTTGGCCAAATACTCCTATATTTAGTTCTCAACAACCTTGTTGAGTGCCACTAATCAAACACTTTCTCGACCTGAGAAAATAAGATATTCTTTGAATAAACTTTTCAGGTTATCTCCAATGAGCAATAGTTCTAATTTACTCCCACTTACAAGTAGTTTTGTACTAGCCTCTTCTAGCTAATCACACTTGATTATGACTAGATTAGGGTACAAGGATGAATTGGTTTTGGGTTGGTACCCTCCAACAATATCACACAAGTCTTCCTAAAAATGGAACAATGTTTGAGTGAATGACTTCAAAGAATTTTTTCTAATTTTTCTTGAGAAGAAAATGTTTGCTAAGGTATTCAAGGAAGAAAATTTTCTATATAGAAACTGATTTAATAAAAGATGAACTTCAGAAAGTGTTAGAAAGTTTTAGCCCTTGATATGCAAAAGTTTCTTCATGTTTGAAGGCTTCGTTCCTTTTATACTTAGATTTTGATTTGGACTGTTGTCCTTTAATTTCACCTCCTCTTAACACGTATTGATCTTCCTTTTGTGTCCTAGGAACTATTCTCTAGAAGAGTAGCTGACCTATGTCAAAGTTGTCCTTGTTCGTACAAAATCATTGACATTTGTTTCTGAATAAAACTTCAGAAACAACTTGTCACTATCAATACTTTTTGAATTGCTGACTTAATTTGAAATTCAAACCTTCTTCAGTTTCTATTGACCAGGTGTGGTTTCTGATGTAAATGAACTTTTTGATGTGATTCCATACTTTATAAGCCATTTGTTGATCTTCTAAACTTAACTCTGAGCGATAAAGATCTTCTCAATACGTAGACAATTCTTCAGAGATAATATATGGATTGACGATTGTTCCCACAAACCAATATGAGTCTTTTTAGTGTGCTTTGCCCTCACTCACATGCTTCCTAGGAAAACTTCCTAGGAGATCATCCATCCTAAAATTGCTCCAAGTCAAGCACGCTTAACTGTGGAGTTCTTTAGTGATGGGCTACTGAAAAGAAGATGCATCTTGTTGATATAGGTAGTACAAATCAATTCATATAAACCCTCCTTGACTGTATAGTCTCATACCTACACAGTCTCATGATCCCTCTAATTTGGGTGTGTAATCAGTTCATTCATGTACTCCTCTACTTAGAAATCTGCCAGGAGCCACTCCTTGTCCGTGTCTTTTTACACTGACGATCACTCCCCAACTTCGTCACTAGGCATTACATGCCTACCAGCTTCCGCTTGATTTGTCCTCGAACCACACCGTATCAGGAGAGGTGCAGGCTCTGATACCATTTGTAACATGCCCTGCTACTTTATGGATTGACGACTGTCCCCTCAAACCAACACGGGTCTTTTCAACATGCTTTGCCCTCACTCACATGCTTCCTAGGAAAACTTCCTAGGAGGTCACCCATCCCAAAATTGCTCTAAATCAAGCACGCTTAACTGTGGAGTTCTTTAGTGATGGGCTACCAAAAAGAAGATGCATCTCATTGGTATAGGTAGTACAAATTAATTCATATAAGCCCTCCTTGACTGTATAGTCCCATACCTAAACAGTCTCAGGATCCCTCTCATTCGGGTGTGTAATCGATTCATTCATGTACCCCTCCGCTTAGAAGTCTGCCAAGAGCCGCTCCTTTGTCGTGCCTTCTTGCACCGGTGATCACTTCCCGATTTTGTCACCGAGCATTACATGCCCACCAGTTTCCACTTGGTTCGTCCCCGAACCATACCGTACTGGGAAAGGTGCAGGCTCTGATACCATTTGTAACATCCCCTGCTGCTTTATGGATTGACAATTATCCCCATAAACCAACATGGGCTTTTGCAGTGTGCTTTGTCCTCATTCACATGCTTCGTAGGAAAACTTTCTAGGAGGTCGGCCATCCCAAAATTGCTCTAAGTCAAGCACGCTTAACTGTGGAGTTCTTTAGCGATAGGCTACTAAAAAGAAGATGCATCTTGTTGGTATAGGTAGTAAAAATCAATTCATATAAGTCCTCCTTAATTGTATAGTCTCATACCTACACAGTCTTAGGATCCCTTTCATTCGGGTGTGAGTCAGTTCATTCATGTACCCCTTCGTTTAAAAGTCTACCAGGAGCCACTCTTTGTTCGTGCCTTCTTGCATCGGCGATCACTCCCCGACTTCGTCACCGGGCATTACAATATACTCATGAGAAATTAATTTCTCAACTAGAGATCCCACTTTTTAAGCCCGTGAATCACTTTCTAAAGACCTAGACTTAGTTTCTGATGTTGTATGATGCTTTCTGATGTCTCTTACACATTTCAGTTCACTTTCTAAACTATTTTTCACACCATTGAAATACTAAATCTCTTTGAAAGAGATTTTAATAACACAGAAACATAACATTGTGAAAAATATGTAACGATTTGAACTTATATGTTATGAGAATGGTCCTGTTAAGTATCTCATAAACTTAAACAAACTATTAGTCTTTTCTTCAAAACATTTTAGGAGAATTTATTTTGTTGTCATTCAAAATGCAAGCTACAATAGCTTTCTGAAAGGTTTTGAAACTAACAATATCCACAATTGCTGTACCAACCCCAAGCTGCGATGGTTGTGGAGTGACCATGGATGAGGTGTTGCTTACACGACTAGGTTATCTCGCTTTAGTCCATGACTTGCAACTCTTCCACGATATGCAGGGGGTCGGATCTACGAACATGAGGTAGAGTGTAAGCATCGACAGTCTTCCCTTCACCTTGCAGCAATGGCATTCATTGCGGTGCAAATCCAGCAATGGCAGTAGTCAACAAGAAGAAAGTGTCGTCCTCCTACGACATGACTTCGGCACAACAACAGGCCAAAGGCGATAGCCCATCCTTCTTCGTGTGAATGAGACAACCTTCACCACACTGGCAGTGGTCATGGATAGGGGGTTGGGGAAGGTGGCTGCCTTTGCCTTTGATAAGGGAGAAGATTGGGATGTTAGGGTTTTTAAAGGGTAATTTTGGGATTTCAAAAACTATATCAATAAAAAATTGATAATATTAATTTAAGGCGAGGTATGTGTAATTTTAAAATCTAGAAGAGGATAAATGTATTATCAACTAACCTTAGGAGATAACCTTAGGAAATGTTGTTGTAATTTGCCCTTAATATAATTAATTGCTAGATTTCAAACCAGAATAAAACCAAACTGTTTATTATTAATGATCTATTATTGAATTTATAATTTTTCAATTTAAAATCCAAACAATCACTCCAATAATATCTTTCAGATTTTTTAAAATTTTACACTTAAACTTTGAATAATAAAGTAACTTTTTATTTTATATTTTTTGCATTTGTTTAAATTATTTATTATTTTATATAGTTGGCATATACTTGGAATTTAAACTTAACATTTAACCATGTCACCTTTGAGATAATGTAGGATGTTAGTCTATCAATAGTATCTCATATTAGCATAACATATTAGCAAAACATAATGACATGATCACTAAAATAGAGTTGGTGAGAACTCATATTTTATAATTTTATGAATTGAAAAATTAATTTCTAAATTGTCGTGATCAAAATGATTTGCGCATATAATATCAGAAACTTCACGGATTAAAATCAACATTTATTCCAAATTTCTAACTATTTAATTCTAAACATTTTGATCTTGGTTTGATTGGTTTTATAAAATTATGAAGTGATTTTTTTCCTTTCTAAAAATATAAAAATCATTTGACACTAGAATTTGGAGTTAATGTTGTTTTTGTGTGTGTGTATAATCGTTGTCCATGAAATCTACCACCGACAACAGTAATTAATCTCTTCAAGGCAAGAGCTCTACTAAGGGGTAAATCTCTGACCATATGACCCTCTCCATAGATGTTGCCGGATTCAAACTCTAACCAGATATTTAAGAAATCCAAGTAGCTACTAACTAGGATATGTCTGGTGCTAATTGTTGTTTCTTGTTTATACATAGATCATTACAATCAAACATATCCCATTTGAAAGTTGCTGGTTTTTGTGTTCGGCTTCTGGCCATTTACTCAATATTTCATACTTATATGATATACCCTTTGAAGTTCGAACCATATGTTGTGTCATTCCTCCACTTCGAAGGAGATTACTTATATTCATGTTATTTTTTCCAGACATCAAGTGGCACTCATGTGTTTGTTGAAACTCACAGAACAAGCAATTTCTAAGAAATCCTTTTGTCTATTTGGGAATTCCGGAATTGCAAAGATCTGATCTCAATTTCTTTCCTTTTATTTTCTTTTCTTGGAATACTTTCTGATCTTTTGTCAGACTTAAATATGAGAGACATGAAGCGTATGTTAGATAAGCCAATACAGTTCTAATAATCTGGAGGATACTCAAATTCCAAACAAAAACACTGTTGTAACTAACATTTGTCTTGATTTACATCAATGGATCAGAAAACTTTTGTTACTCTACATGGTTACATGCCAATAATATGGCAAAAGTATGAGCCTTCAATAATTCTTGTGTAGAGACTGAGGAAGCCTCAAAGGATACAGAATTGGAAAAATTAACACCGCGGCTACTTCTAATTAGGACCCCAACAGCTTAAGTACACAACTGTTCTCAATGATTGCTTTGACTTCTTTGCCTTTTCATCCTTAAGAGTGCCTGAAACCATGGCAGAAGATGGTGAAGAAAGCTTCTTTGCCTGGGACAGTGATCTGACATGGTTTTTCACATGTTGCTGAGCTGACTTCAATGCATGGTTCCACCTGCACACGCCCTGATCCTTCAAGGCCTCCACAACTCCAACACTGGCTACCACGGCCCATGCTCTTGCGCCTGCTGAACTCATCTTGGAATTCTTCTTGATTAACACTTTTGTGTGTCTTTTGAGATCACAGAGAAACAAGTGAAAGTGATAGTGATAGTAGTGAAGCTTAATGGGAAACTGAAGAGTACTAGAAAGATGTTGTGTTTGTTTGATGGAGGAAGGAAGTGGAGTAAAGGGGGTTTCTTATATATAGGGGAGTAAAAGGGGCCCAAGTTGGTGAAGACAAAGATGCCGCCAAAGATTTGGAAAACCGGAGGAGAATTACATAGCTAGTGGTTTTGAGTAGGGAAACCTGCGGTTTTGCCTTTTGGGATAAGGTTAAACTATTACTACTACAACATTATCATCAGCGCCTCAGCGAGAGTAGAGCCACTTGTCTTTGACATAATCATTTTCCTGCTTTGCAGCAAGACAAGGCGCACGCGGTTTGTATCGAATGATTGAGTACGAATTGACACATAAAATTAACTAGGATTCAGCAAATATATGTACAATGGATGGATATATGCAAGTTTAATTGGCACTGACTAACATCAATTATTAGATGTTCATAGCTTGCTTTTCTTAGTAGAGAAGGCTTTTATCATCTGCGGGCATTTGGTGGATGAAAGAACATAATGAGAACAAAAAAATTGTGACAGGATTTTTTGAGGCACCAGCTAGTAGCAATATTTATTTAATTATTTATCAAAAAAATGGATTTATGTGAAATGATATATTACATAACTTCTCTTTAATATTAAAGATTCTCTACCATTTATTAAAATTATCAAAAAACAAAAATCAATGACCAACATTTAAAGATAATGGTAATCTTTACCTCATAAGTAACACCACAGAATAGCTCAACCACTCCGGTTAACATATTTTAACAGCTTTTCATGAGTGTAAGACAAGACGTTAACATAGAAAGGCATGTAAATTCTATGTCCGTAAAATTGAATGAGAATAACAAATATATATATATATATATATATATATATATATATATATATCAGAAAGTAACATGGTCATGAAAAAAAAAGCAAGAGTTGTGGTAAAGAGAAATGAAAGTAAACAAATGACACAAAAGAGCTTAGGAGCATTCTTCAGGCGAGTTTATAGTTATGTGTACCTTAATTTCGTAGGCGGGCAGGAAAATGTTTCCAGAATAAATTTCATTTTCATGCTCACCAGAGCATTTTTTTTTCCAACTAAAAAATTGGGGGATAAGAGTGGAGATGAGAATCGAACTAACGACATCCCTTAACTTATTGAAACACACAGGAGTTTCAGCAAATCGTGGGCTCAGTTGTCTATTATAACATCCTTACTAGCTAATTTATGGCATTTTTCATAATCTTCAATTCAAATCAATGAAACCATTTATATAGCACTTAAAATGGAAAAGGCATGAAACATTCTCTGAATAGAGCCATTTGCAATAACAGGCATGTTGGTCATTGTTAATTTGTTATGATAATAACCAGTTGTAATCAGAAAGTTAGCTACTTTGTTATCCATTTTCTTTCTTCATTTTTGCATTTGTATTTTGCCCCCTTCTGTTTCCTTTGAAATCCTAATGATTAGCAGTTAGCAGTAAGCCGTTTATAATAAGCTCGAGAGTGAGTGACTTTCGATATCTAGAGGCTTACCCAAGCAAGTTCAGAAAAGTGTGGCACAGATGAAGATAAAGCTGATAGAATGTCATGGTTATAACACGTCCAATTATCATTTACAAATCACAAATGACATATTAATGAAAACAATTTAAAGTTTGGATAATTATAAGAATATTTGAACCTCAGCCATTTATGCCACTACAAAGGATGTTAATAAAGAACTAAGATTACATTTTAACTAAACTTCTTCTCTATGACCACAGAAGTTACAATATGCAGAAAATGTCAAAATTTTTGGATTAATTTTGTTCTATAGATGGGCCTTGTTCTCAAGCAATTTATTAATTTCAAAACTCCCAAATTCCAGACAAGATACTATCACAAATTACATGAAATGTACATAATTTAATTAAAATATACTTTCAAGACAAATCTCTTTTCTAAAAGTTACTGATTTTTATGTTGGCCTCTGGCCTTTAACTCAATAGTCGCTAGTTCATGTAAAGACCCTTTGAAGTTTGAACCGTATGTGCTTCCTGCAGTGTACTTCATGAGTAGATTACCGATTACCTATCTCAAATTTTGTTTTCCATACAAGAAGTGAAAGTCGATCGTGCCTGTTAAAACTCACACAACAAGCAACTTCTTCAGAAATCCTGTCACTTTGGAATTCCGTGATTGCAGGGGCCTTGTCTCAATTTCTTTGTTCCCTTTCCCTTTTCTCGTTTTATTTGCTCTTCTTTCAGACTTTGAAGATGAAAGTTATGAAGCATAGGTTACAAATATCTACATAATTCTCATAATTTGGAGAAAACTAACCACCTTGCAAACAAAACAATTTTGCAACAGACATTAGTCTTAACTGACATCAATGGATTAAAAAAGTTTTCGTTACTACACATAGTTACATGCCAATAACATGGCAGGAGTATGAGCCTTCAATAATTTTTTGGAAGACTGAACTCAAGGACAAAGAATTGAAAGCAAAAATAAAAATAAATACTATGGCCTCCTCTAATTGGGACCCCAGCAGCTTAAATACATAACTGTTCTCAATGATTCCTCTGACTTGTTTGCCTTGTCATGCTTTAGAGTGCTTGAAACCATCGCAGAAGACGATGAAGAAAGCTTCTTCGCCTGAGACAATGATCTGACATGGCTTTTCACATGTTGCTGGGCTGACCTTAAAGCATGGTTCCACCTGCACACGCCTTGATCCTTCAATGTCTCCACAACTCCAACACTGGCTGCCACGGCCCAAGCTCTTGTGCTTGATGAACTCATCTTGTAATTCTTCTGAAAAAACTCGTGTGGAATTTTAGATCACAGAGAATAAAAGACTAATAAAGTCGGTGGTGGTGAAGTGAAGCTTAGTGTGAATTGTTAAGTTGAAGAACACTAGCAAGATTTTTGTGTTTGATAGAGCTAGTAGAGTGATGGGGTTCTATATATAAGGGAGCATGAGATTATTAAGTTGGTGTTAGGAGCAGTAAGCTAAAGAAGCAGCCAAATATTTGGAAAACCAGGGGTGAACTGAACAAGATAGCTAGTGGTTTTGGGTTTGGAAGCACATGATTTTGTCTTTGGGGATACAATTAAATCAAATTAATACATACTCAGTCATTTGTAGTTGAGCCCCACATGTTAGTCACATAATCATTGTACTCCTTTGTTGCAATACAGGGCACGGTTTACTTCAATGCAAGGCGCACGCAGTTTGCATATCAGGATAGGAGATAGGATCGCCTCCAACAACATAAGTGTACCTTTGTATTTGTGTGTTATTTTGATCCCGTAAATTTAGAAACTAGATTTTAATCTCGAGTAAAAAATTGTGAATCACATTAGTTTCTCACCCTATTTTCATTGTTGTGTTATTATATTTTATGATCAATTACAATAATGCTATGGACTATATAAATTAGCAAAATATTGCCTGCTAATTATATACGAATCTGTACAAATCTTCAATCAAATCACGCCAATATTATGCTAACATCCCCCTTCAAACTCAAGTAGGAGATAGTGAGACCAACTTGAGTTTGGAAACCAAAGTACGAGAGTGACCGGGATGATGTGCCTTGGTAAATAGGTTAGCAAGTTGATCAAGTGTTCTAATCTAGAAAAGCCAAAGTGTACCACGAAGGATGTGTTGGCGAATGAAGTGACAATCAATTTCAATATGTTTAGTGCTTTCATTGAAGACATCATTATGAGAAATCTAAATGGCACTATGATCATCACAAAGTGGGAGATGACTAAAGGATACCTAGATAATCAAGAAGCTAACGTATCCAGAGAAGTTTAGAGGTAGTGTCAGCAAGGGCTCGATACTCAACCTCAGTACTTGAACAAGCAGTCAAGGTTTGTTTCTTATTGTGCCATGAAACGGAGAGTCACCAAGAAATATATAGTTGCTAGTGGTGGAACATCGATCAATAGGATCTCCTCCCTATTCAGCATCGGAATAGGCACGGAAGGTCAAAAGGAAATGAGCAAAGAAGTGGAGCCCATGAAACAAGGTGACTTTGACATATTAGAGAATGCACAGTATAGCATCACAGAGTAGACATAAATTCACTCGTCAAGTGCACAGCGTAAGAGATGTCAGGATGAGTAACCGTTAAATAGATCAAACTCCTAACCAACTATCTATAGAGAATGGGATTATCAAGTAGGGTTCTATCCATGGGTGTAAGTCTTAAGAGGAGTATATTCTATATGGTTGTCTATAAATCTGACCTGAGAAATGAGATCAAAGGCATACTTGGCTTGATATAAATAGAGACCATCATCAAACGAAGTAACCTCAAGGCCTAGAAAGTCGGTATAGGGCCCAAGTTCCTCCATCTCAAAGTGATGACTAAGAAAGGCCTTGAGATCTACAATGTTAGAGGTGTTGTCTCTAGTAATAATCACGTCATCAACATAGAGTAGTAGAACTACAGTGCTATGATTAGTCTTATGGATGAACAAAGCAAAATCATGTGGGCTAGAGGAAAAACCAAGTTGACTAACAATGGAGTTGAATTTGTCAAACCATGCTCGAGGAGCCTACTTAAGACAATACAAGGCCTTACGAAAGAAACAAACCTTGTTTGGAGGGTAATTATAACCCAGAGGTGGCTACATGCAGACTTCCTCTCCCAAGTCACCATTAAGAATGCATTTTTCACATCCACCTAGCTAAGGATCCACTTGCAACTAGCTGTAATGGATAGGAGAGCGTGAATGGATGTGATATGAGCAACATGAGCAAAGGTTTCTTCATAATCAATACCATATTCTTGAGTATAATCCTTGACAACATTTAGCCTTATGTCATTCAATGGAACCATCAAAACGAGTTTTAATCTTGTACACCCACTTGCAGCTAGCAAAAGTCTTGCCAGAAGGAAGATCTCCCAAGTCCCAAGTATGAGTCTTCTCCAATGCCTGGAGTTCGTTTTACATAGCTTGCTGCCAACGAGGATCCATGGAGGCTTCTATATAGGACCTAGGTTCATGAAGGTGAAGTATGCAGAAAAAGCAATGATAATCACAAAGACAAGGAGGTGGATTCTTTACCTTATTTGGACGATCAGGAAGAGGACCAAGGGCAGGTGCAAGATCTATGTCTTGAACTGGATTATCAAGCATTGTTGAAGCATTAGAAGGGGCTGGAAGCTCCCTCGAAGAACCTGCATCATTGTCACTACGATAAGATCAACCAAGGGGGGTTAGTGAAGAATGGACTTTGAGTGGAAGGAATGGATATAAAGGAGAGCATGGAAGAAAACTTATAGTGTTCCCAAAATATTACATGATATGAGGTGCGGATAAAGACACTCAAAATCATTTATGTTCAATCCTATGGCCTAGAAAGCAACAAAGGCGAGCACGCGGTTCAAGCTTAGTGTATTCATATGGTTGAAGAAGGACAAAGTAGACACAACCAAAGACTTTGAAGGAAATATAGTCTGAAGGAGTATGATAAAGACGCTTAAAGAGAGAAATATTATCAAGGATAGAGGATGGATAGCAGTTAGAGCAGCTTCACCCCACGCACGATTAAAACATGAGGAAGAGATAAGCATAGCATGAACGGAGTCAAGAATGTGATGATGTTTTCTCTTGACATGACCATTTTGTTGAGAGGTACTGGGACAAGAAAATTTAGATAGAGTACCTTATTTTGCAACAAAATTTAAAAGTTTTGCTTCCCGATATTCCATTGCATTATCTCGACAAAAAACTTTGATTATCTTAGAAAACTGGGTTTTGATCATTGTAGCAAGATTAATATAAACCTATGGTAATTCATGATGAATTTTCATTAAATAAATCCCTATAAAACGTGAATAATTATCAATAAATATCGCAAAATAATAGGCTTCCATAAAGGGAGTAGAAACTGGTCTCCAAACATCTAAATGCACTAGATCAAAGGAGAATAAGAAATTGAATCATTTTTACTAAAAGACAAAGTCAATTTTGCAGTTTGACATGGAAGACAATTTAAAGGCTCATTGTAAATAGATCCTAAGACTCCTGTGAAGATGAAAAGTTGCATTTTTCCTAGAGAAGTATGAGCAAGATGTTGATGCCATAGTTGGTCAAACAACCTTCCAACCTTACATTCAATCCTGATCACTAGTGTCATTTGTGAATCATGCATATGACAACCGAAGGAAGAGAAATTAATGTCATAACCAAGATTAGCTAACTAACCAACAAAGATGAGATTGAAGTTCAAGTTCAGGATAAGATATGTGTCAGGCAAAGTGAGGTTTGAAGTAGAGATGGAGTCCTTATGACTGACATGTATAAGGGATCCATCAATAGCATGAATGAAAGGTGCAACATCGGTAGTGGACAGAAAAAAGAAGAGATGATATGTAGATGTCATATGGTGGGAGCAAGTAGAATCAAAATACCATTTATTACTTGAAATACTAGCTAAAGTAGCACAGGTATTACAAGGAGTAGAGAGAATTTGTTTAAAGAGTGACTCAATATCACTAGTGGAGACAATGGCTAGAATGGTAGTGGTGGAAGAGGATAAAGAGTAATCATTGGCAGTAGTAGCAAGGGCAAGCTGTCATAACCTGACTTGGGAACATGACTGGTACATAAGGAATCTCGTCCATAAGTAAGCTTTGTGATCTCTGAGTCTCTTTGTATGCACAATTTAATAGTAAATCCATTTTTAAAACATTATTTCATCTTTAAATAAATCTTTTTTCTTGAAAAGATAATCATCATGGATAATTTCATAATCAAACTCTAGAATCCGTAATCATATTACAAAGTATATGAGTTGCTCTCTCTACAAAATAAACCACGAAAACTGTAATCATGTAAATATAAAATAATGATGGTATACAAATCATGCACTAGCTCTATGGTTGGAACGTTGCCCGCAATGGGAGCATTATATCTCTAAACAAAATGCAAAAGGCACTTCACTCCAAAGTGAAGCTCACCAAGTGAATGTCTTTACTACTAGGTAGGAGGTAGCTGAGAAGAACCTGTAGCAGCTAATGTATCTATAATGGACAAAGAAAAAAGGGATGAGTTTCATCTAAAACTCAATGAGTAGGCCCTTATCCATAATCTTCTCATGGGATAACAACAAGATATACATACATATATAATCATCAAATTGGTTAATGCAATAATTCTGAAATCATATTCATGTGTATAAATATAATGGTTCCAAAACTGATATTCTCTAGAAAACATAACAATAGTACTCTAATAGAGAAATACGGATCTCTAGTTATGCATGTCAACCATGACATAACAAGTTCTCAAATCTCTGGGATCCCTTAAGGATACAAATTGGAGACCTAACTAGGTCCTGTCCTCTGTTTTATGAGATTGTCCTCTCATGAAAACTTGATACCTAGGTTAATGATTGCGGTTCAGTCCTTAACTTACTGTCTATTTCTCTATAATTACCGTTTAATCTCTAAATCATAAAAATTATCATTTCCTCTAAAACTCTATATTTTGCTCTGCTCTGGGGTTAAAACTTTATCATATATAATTACTCTACTCTTGAAATCATCATGATAGTTCATAAAATCTCTAAATAAAAATCAATTTATACTCTAGCTTTTTAATAAAATCATTTAGCAATAATAGTCCCATGAGTTTGTATTCAAATAATTATTTCATGCTCTGTAAAAGATCATCATTTTCATAAACTGGTAAAATCAATCATAATTTCTAATCTCTTGAAATAATCTATAAAATCATGCCACCATTAAGGAAAATAATTATAATGATCAACATAAGGATCATAGGATCTGAACCCACTCACCTAGAAGAGAGAAAGGAGTAGTGTCAACACTAATGGAACTTTAGGGAGGAAGGATGGCATCAATGTCTGCCATAGTAACCATAAACTCTAGATTAAACTCTAATGCTCTTAGTAAGCTCTAGATCAACTCTAACAACATTGGGGAGCACCCCACTTGATAATAATGAGAGAAAACCATAACCCACAACCAAGAACATGAAGTGGGGAGGAAAGAGATTATGAAAGCCCATAAAACTCTTACCTTGGATCCTTGGAAAATGAAGATTGGGGGTTAGAATGAGAGATAAAGGGTTCAGAGAGAGTTGGAGTGAAAAGGCTTCAGTTTTAGGATGAAAATCCCGAGTATAGGGTCTTTCAAAAACGGTAGGGGCTTATTAAATGAAATTGTATCATTTGCATTGTGCTGATATCAGCCTGCTCGTTGTAGCGAGTAAAGCTTGCTACAACAAGCCTGTTAAAGTAGCCACTTGCTGCAACAAGCCTTCTGGCTCACCAGCTCGCTGCAACAAGGCTGTTCTGCAGAAATCTATAGCAATAATATCCAAACTGTAACCTTGGCCCTTTATGCATCTGGGACCTTTCCGGCAACACGAATGGGTCCTAGAGGACCCTAACGTGTACACCAAGTAGTACATTCTCCCCCTTAAAAGAGATTTGGCCCCCAAATCTTAAAACATACCTTGAGGAGGGAAAATATATGGATACTTGATCCATATGACTTCTTTAGCTTCCCAAGTGGCTTCCTCACCGAAGTGGTTCCTCCAGATGACTTTCAATGAGGCCACTTCCTTTGTGCGAAGCTTCTTGATTTGTCTATCCATGATGGCAACCGGCTCCTCTTCATATGGCAAGTTCTTATCAACTTGAACCGTTTGTGGAGCAAGTACGTAAGACTGATCAGGCATATACTTTCTGAGCATGCTGACATGAAAAACTGGATAGATCTCTGATAAACTAGGAGGCAGTGCCAATTTGTAAGCCACTGCTCTTTGTAGGCCACTGCTCCAACTCTCTCCAGAATCTCAAATGGGCCGATATAGGGTGGATTCAATTTATCCTGCTTACCGAACATCACTACTCCTTTCATGGGAGACACCCTCAAAGACACATGATCACCCACAGCAGATTCTAAGTCTTTGTGCCAGTTATCAGCATAAGATTTATGCTAGATTGAGCCACTAATAACCATAAACTTCCTGCTTAGAGCATCGGCTACCACATTCATGTTGCATGGATGATAAGATATGGTGCAATCATAGTCTTCCAAAAACTCTAGCCATTGGGACTGCTTGAGATTCAAGTTCTGCTGGAAGATATACTTCAAACTCTTGTGATCTGTAAAGATCTCGCATGTCTCTCCATATATATAATGCCTCCAAATCTTTAAAGCAAAGACCATCGCTGCCATCTCTCAATCATGTCTTGGATAACTCTACTCATGTTCTTGAGCTATTATGAGGCATAGGCTATGACTCGACCATGCTACATCAGGACACAGTCAAGTCCCACTCTAGAAGCATCATAGAACACTGAAAAGCCTCCTGTTCCCGAGGACAACACTAGAACTAGAGCCATTGTCAAATAGATCTTGAGCCTCTGAAAGCTCTCCTCAGAAGTATCGAACCACTAAAACTTAATACTTTTCTAGGTCAACTTGGTCAATGGTGCTGTTATTCTTGAGAAGTCCTTAACAAACCTCCAGTAGAATCCTGCTAAACCCAGGAACCTATGGATCTCTAACACTATAGAGGGCCTCGGCCACTGCTGAACTATCTCAACATTCCTCAAGTCAACTAAGATACCATTTTTGGATACTACATGCCCAAGGAACACCACTTGATCAAGCCAAAACTCACTTTTAGAGAATTTGACATACAACTAATTCTCCTTTAGGGTCTGCAAGATGATCTTAAGGTGGTACTCATACTCCTCTTTACTCCTAGAGTACACCAAAATGTCATCAATGAAGACGATCACAAAGTGATATAGGAACGGTCTAAAAACCCTGTTCATTAGGTCCATGAAAGCTACAAGGACATTGGTTAAGCCAAAGGACATCTCTAAGAACTCATAGTGTCCAGAGCGTGTCCTAAAGGCTATCTTGGGTACATCCTCACCCTTGATCTTCAACTGATAGTAACCAGAATATAGGTCGATCTTAGAAAAGCACCTAGCCTTTTGGAGCTGATCAAACAAGTCATCAATGCATGGCAAGGGGCACCAGTTCTTGATTGTAACCTTATTCAATTGTCGGTAATCTATGCATATCCTCGTAGACCGATCCTTTTTCTTCACAAATAACACCGAAGCATCACAAAGTGAGGTACTCAATCAGATGAACCCCTTGTCAAGCAACTCTTGCAACTGGTCCTTTAACTCTTTCAACTCTGTGGGAGTCATTCGATATGGGAGAATAGAGATACGCCTAACTCTGGGCCCAAGTTTTATCCCAAACTCTATCTCTCTCTCTCTCGCTCTTGTGGCATCCCCGGTAGTTACTCCGAATAAACATCCGGGAACTCACAAACCATAGGAACCAACTCCAAACTCAACACTACCGCATCTGTGTCTCTAACCGAAGCCAAGAACCCATAACTCCCTCTACCCATGAGCTTCAAGGCACTCATGGCAGAAATCAAACTGGTTGGAATCAAACAATTGGTACCCTTAAACTCTTAGAGCTCGCCTCCAGGAACACTTCACCAACTTACTATAGCAGTCCACCATGGCATGGCATGAAGCTAGCCAATCCATGCCCAAGATGACATCGAAATCTGACACATCTAGTACATAAAGGTTTGCAAGAATCTCCATGTCTCCAACCTTAACCTCACACTCTCTATAAACCAATCAAATTAGGAAGGATCTACTCGAAGGTATCCCCACCAAAAATGGCTTCTCTAAGGTAGCCATAAGTCTCTCGAACTGTGTGGCAAAGAACAAGGACACATACAAATGTGTAGACCCGAGGTCAATCAAGAAAAAAGTCTCGAAGGAGAAAACTTTGATAATACCTCTCACTACATCGGCTAATGCTGCTGCTGCTGTTGCTTTGTCCTGATGCATAAGAGCAAACAAACGAGGCTATTCCTTGCCATTCTGGCCTCTACCTGCTGCCTATTAATGGCCTATTGATAGCTGCATTAGTACTTTAACCATCTATGCTAGGCTTATTTCACTTTATTTTCATGCTTTACGACTAGTATAAGTTAGAAAATGAAAGTGACGCATTTCTATGGTAATTAGGAGGGTGTTACATTTTGGCTAGGGAGAAGGAGTCATCCTATAGTGGTGGTATATCCCTTTCTATAATGGTTGGTCACCCCTTTCCCATTTAGGATTAATTTTTAATTTTGTTTTTCACTTTCTCTTTGTTTCTGTACATCTCTCATCTAGTTAATGGTGTGTTTGATCTTCATGTTTAGTGTGCTACCTTGATGGCAAAGTGTTTGGATTGAAGACTTTTGCGCTTAAGTCTTGAGTTGTAGTTACCTCTTGGATTGCAAAGCTATTCTTATAATAATAATATATCAACAACCTTTAGAAGCAGATATTGGTTGGGGCTTTTCCTGAGACAAGGGACCTCTTTTTACAATATATGGTTGTTTTCGGAGGCCTTGTTGATCTAATGTGTACCATGGAGTGGACTATTAGGATATAGGCTAGCTTGGTTACTATTGTGTTTGATAAACTCAAATACCGCCGTGTTTAGCTACTCAGTTCTAAGAAGTTACTACCATGTGTTTGTTTCTATACATGCAAAGAGTATACCATTTTCTGTTGCTTCATATAGCTCAAAGGTTTGATGTGTGTAACATCCTAATTTTTAACCCAATACTCTAGAACATACTTAGGTTAATCATTAGTTTGTTACCTCATAGTTCTCAATTTTACTTAGAAATACTTAGCAGAAAATACAGGTAAATTTTTTTTGAAATATAAAGTGAGAGCCGCGTGATGCGATATATCATATAACGAACAAAACATACATCTCATAACGTCATAGCATAAGGCACACCATGCATAACACTGAATATCATCTCATATATATAACTTGCCCACTTATAAGTGTGGGACTTAATTTAGTACAAGGAAAATACATGAAAGGAAATACAACATAAACATAAACATGATCTACCCCCTACCCGAGTACATCTAATGGGATAACCTCGAATCAAAAGAAGGTTTATCCCCATCTAAGTGGTGTGTGCTCTAACCCGGGCCATCCACAGCCTCCTACTGGCGACTATCCCTCGAGCGTGGTACGTAACCAGGAAACTGAGCAAGCTCCTCCGGCGTGAATAGGCGGGACGGGGCTCGGAAGTAATCTCCATGGCGTGGCCTCATCTCCGGTCGTCGTGCAAGCCTCGGCTGAGTCACGGAAGGCTCGCTACCCTCCCCAAGGTCCATGGGTATGGTGGGGGAAGATCCCTCGGAGGGTACCTGGGTTGCCGAGTCCTTGGAAGGATCCGTCTCCGAAAAAGATGACGGCAACGGAGCACATACTGGGGGTAGTCTCGAGCGGCGGACGTGGATGGTGGGGTACAGCGAAGCCTCTCCTCTCGGGGGCGTGCGCGCTCGAACACCAGGTCATTGCCAAAAGGTGAGACGGGGGAGAAACGATGGGAATGTACAGGGGGAGTGAAGGGTCGACCCATGAACATAAATACTCTGACCGTGCATTGACCCACAAAATGGAACGACCCGTGGTCCGAGTCATGGTGCACCTCCCATGTCGGCGTGTCCACGAACACTACGAACGTCACCATCTGAAGACGTGACAGAAAGAAAGAGATAGAGGGAGTGAGAATCTTGCTAAAGAATCTCAGTAGGGCCTCCTACTACCTAGGTGTCATCATCTACGTCCTCAGGAACCTTGGGTTTAATTATACAAAATGACTGAATATGCATTAAGTTCATTTTAAACTTTAAAATATACTTTAGCCAAGGTCCATTCATTTTAGGATGATCTTAATGTCATGAATGCAACATAATAAAAAATGTATGCATGGCACTATCTAATGCACATACATAAAACATAACATCAAGCATCATCATACTTGGTGGCATAAAGTGGCAATAGAAACATTCATATGGGACAAACTTAGTGACATAATCATAATCATGAAACTTCTCTTCCTCATGGGTCACCCTAAAAGACAATCGAACTGGGGGTGCTCACCAACCGTGTCACCTAACGTGTCATACATCTAGGTTATGAGCTCATACCTTAACTAGTCGTCACTAGTTCTTACTTACCACTTAACGATAAGCGTATCATAAATCATAAATCCCGACTATCTGAGTACGGGTTAGGGGGCAATTCTCTTAGGGGTGCTCGGCCGAATCGGTGTCACCTAAGAGTATAAATTGGTACCGATGTCACATGAGTTCTATGGAGGTGCTCCGCCGATCCGGTGTCATCCTAGAACCCATCTTAGTACCTTAATTTTCAAAATCTCTTTAAGTCCCCAAATTCGTCGGGAATTCGGCGGCACGATGGCATTATGCCGAATTCCTTCCAAATTTGCTTTATGCCACATAAACATATATCCTCATGAATTCCTCATATGAATAACATCATCATCATTTACATACCACATGCATCATCATAGAACATTCAACCGTTTATCCTTATGGTAGCTTATGCTTCGACCCTTACGGGTCTTAATCATGAGATATGGTTCTCTAACATCCGTCGCTCATATTTTATGCACCTAAGGGCTCATAATTAAACATCATTCATAATCCTCATGTTCACACTTAAATCTGAATAGCATAGGGCAGAATTCCTAACTTGTGATTACGGAATTCTAGTACTTACGTTTTAAACCCTTTCTTGGTTCCGTCTTCGCCTAAGGCGCTATGAATTAAATCTAAATTAATTATGAGGCATCCCTATGCTTAAGGACTAATTATTAATCATGTTTATCATGTTGTAAGGGTTCTGGACAGAATCCAGAAAAATAAATGTTCTAAGGGTTCTACATTTGCATGTTTACGATTTTCTAGTTACTAGTTTCCCTATAGGTGCTAGAATTCGATTCTAATCCAAATGTTACCAAGTTTTTCATGTCTAAATAATCCTAATCTGATTATGCTCCCATTAAAATAGTTTGGATAAGTTCCATAAACAAATGGGTCAAAACTATGTTAAATTCTAGCTTTACAGTGTTTCTAGTTAGCTAGTTTCTTACCTATTATGCATAGAATCATTTCTACATCATCATATGATATTTTCACACATCAAAACATCACCATACAGCATCACACTCATCATGACAGAACCAAAATCATGGAGCTTCAGTAAAAGAATTAAATTGACATTTCGAGGTACATAAGTTAACTAGTTTCTCTTGGAATCAAATTAGAATTTCTAAAACTCTTTGCAAATCATTTTAATTCATCAAGAGGCTAAGAAAAGCCTTAGGTCAATGTCCAAAATATATTTCATCTTCTAAAAGGGAATAAAGTCATAACTCTTGATAACATACCCTTGAAAAGGTTTGTAAAGCTTTTAAGAAAAACTTAGAATATAGACTATTGGTCCTTGTAGCTAGATGAAAACTCATTGTTAGTCCATCATCACTACTTGGCCGAAAATATGCATTCAAAGAATGGTTTCACATTAAACTTTAACTTGGAATGAAATGGGCAAGTCTTTGAGCTCTAGGTTCTTAAGTTACGACATAACATAAACGTGCTCATGCTTTTCATTTTTAATCTTGCTTACAAAATAAAGTGATGACATAAATTAAATATGCAAAGCATAAACTTAAACGTGCAAGCTTGAAAGTAAATATGCGAGGCATAAACTTAAACGTGCAAGCTTGAAAGTAAATATGCAAGATTCAATTCTTTATTTTAGTGCTCTTGGCCCAACAACAATCGACTTTAAAGCCGAAATAGATAGGCATTCGAGAAATTAATTAGGTGATGATGCAAGTTCAATTCTTTATTTTAGTGCTCTAGGCCCAACAACAATCGACTTTAAGGCCGAAATAGAAAGGCTTTGAGAATTAAATTAAGTAATGATGCAAGTTCCATTTTAATCTTTATGTTCTTAGGTGATAGCTTGAAAGTAAAGGTGCATAACAAGAATATAAATGTAAATGCAAGCATAAAATAAATTATGCAAGTTCATTTTATTTTTTTCTAGAGCTCTTAGCAAGACTTTAAAGGAACTTAAACCTCAACCCAAACTCATCAAACTAAGATAAAGTAAAGTCTAGAGTTCTTAGAACTCAACATAACATTTTTAGAAAATCAAACCATAAGGCATATAAAAGAAAAGGAAATGGTCGAAACATCTAGGCAAGAAAAGAAATATTTGAAACTCTAGAGTCCATGATCTTGGTGATATATTAACACCAACACCATGAGCCCTCATCATTGAGTTCATAGAATCATTTTAAAACAACATCAAAGCTAAAGTTCTCAAGAGTTCAAGAAAGGAAGAACTAGAAACATTTTTGCTCAAGAACAAAGATCAAGCTCTAGAGTTTGTTTCAAGTGATGAACATCATCATGAAACTCTCATCATCAAGCTCTCATTTCTTTGAACCTCAAGGCCCATGGCCAAAAATGAGAAAGAACAAGGAAAAGAAAAGAAGTTCTAAAGAGAATCAAGAGAAACTATGAACATAAAGCTAGAACAAAAACTTTAAAGAAAGGAATACATGAAAGAAAATCCCTACTTGATGTGATGAACTTGAAGATGGAAGAAGAAGATGAAGATGATGAAGAACTTTGAAGAACTTGAAGAACACTAGAACTTTGAGAGAAAAGAAAAGCTTTGAGTGTTCCTAAACTTAGCAAATGATCTAAAAGTGGTGCAAGCTCCTCAAGGCATTCTATTTATAGAGAAATGAAGCAAATGGAGGGTGTGAATGGCTGAAGGGGTTTCGGCCATGAGGGTGCAGAATGGAGGCATCCATGAGTTCCATGAGGTGAGATAATGTGGTCTTGAGGCATGGTGAGGTATGGTTCAAAGTATGGTGAGGTATGATTCAAGGTATGGCCTCAAGCATGGTTCTTTGAGTGAGAAACAATTCAACATGTGTGGTAATTGGGGGAGAGGTGGCCGAAACTTCATCAGCCATGGGGGAGGGTTCTTTGCATTTTAATTGTGGTTTTAGAGTTGTGTTTAGGTATATCTTTGATTATGCTTAAGATTAGGAATTTGTAAGAAAGTGTTTAGGTGAGGAAAAATGGATAATTAGGGTGGTCTAGACATAATTAAGGAGTGGTCTTGCACCATTAGTGAGTTAGATCCTCAATTTAGAGTCTAAACAACTCTAGACACACTTCCTTGATTTAAGGAATTGGAGAGAGAAAATACTATTCAAGATTCCAAGACTAGGAATCTTGAGTTCTAAAACGGGATTTAAGTTTAATCTAAGCAATTTTAGGTTCTAATTAACTTTAATAAATTATTTTGGCTCTAGATTAATTAGGGAAATTAATTAACCTTCGATTAGAGTCTAATATTGCTTAGGTTTGCTTAATTACGTCATTAAGCTCAAAAACACTATTCTAGGGGCAAAATCGTAATTTTGCACTAAAACTGTCTGGGACCACCGGGACTTGAACAGAGACCTAGACACATGAAAACATGTTTTTAAACCTCTGGGAAAAGTTTCGGGCGCAAACGGCACTTCTACCCGCGTAAAAACGCTATAGGGGTATTTTGGTCATTTTAACCCGAAATCACGAAACGAGATTTTCGCTCCTAAACATTCAAAGGCCATTCAATCCCTTCAAACATTGAGTTGACCTTCGAGGACGATCAAGTTGGTTACCCTCGAATTCGGCCGAAACGAGCCAGTATTTTAGTCCATTTCTGAGACAGAAAAATCAAGGTGTTACAATGTGCCCACCTATGTGTTCATGAAGGATATGTAGTGTGATGTGATAGATTCCATATTCTGAGCATCTTATAAAAGTTGTATGGTCATTGATTAATTTTTTAGATTTAGACTTTTGATGTCAACAAAATTTAACGTAACATATCTATGCTTATACTTGATATTTTGTACTCAACAAGCTCATGCCTTTGTTTATTAATTAATGAAACTCTTTTGAAAAGAAAAAGGTGGACTTTAATTTTGATGCATTCATTGTGTAAATTTTTATAGTGTAATCATATAAAATGTTAACCAATTATCCAATCATATATTATCATGTTAACAAAATATTCACCTTATTACTTAAAAACGATGTATATAATAGGATTTGGTGGAAAACAGTGAAAAAAAAAAATACATTGTCAATATATTTTAATTAAATCCTTTGACAATTTTTGTAAAGTTTTACATTATTAATATAAAAAGGATATAATTTGAGTACATTGACTATGTCAAAAAGTTTTACACAACTATCCAATCATGTAATATCACATCAGCAAATATGCTTAATTAACTTTCACCTCTAGTCCTCCACTACTTCAAAAGTCATCTAAAATAAGAGATTTGATTGGATAACAACGTAAAACTTATTTACATTGTCAATGTAATAAAACTAAACTCATATTAAAAAAAAAAATTAAAGAATACTAAAATATAGACATCAAGTAAGTTGATCTGTTATAGTCATTTTTTTTTTAGAATAAACCGTAAACTAATCCTTGACAATTTTCTTGTCGGACAACTTGCTCCTTGATAAAAAAAAAAAGAAAAGAAACTACCTAGTTGATCCCTGACAATATCAAACCTCAGACACTTATTGGGCCATGACGTTAGGTTTGATGGAGCTGCTCAGTAGCATCCGAAATTAGTCCCTGACATTCACCCACCCACCCATCCAAGTTAGTCCCCCCCCCCCCCCCCCCCCCCCCCCACGACTTTCACCACCACCTCCATCTTCTCTTTCATGTCCTTACCTCCCTAACATCATCATCGTCATCAACCCATCATCCCATACCATAAACCACTCGCCAATAGATAGTGCAAACAAAGCATCATCATCTTTGAGCCTTGTTTCATCTCAGTTATCAAATGGTTGTTCAAGCAATCACAACATATATATCTTTCTTCACCAGCAATGAGAATGGGGCAAGTTTTGAAAGCCTTGAATAGTTGTTGATAGATGCTCAATATGATTATAGTGATGCTGAGATTCTTGTTGAAGTCATCTTTGTAGGGGTTCAGGTGTATATTGGCTTCGCATTATTTGTATACTGGGAATGTTAAGGCTTCACCACCAAAGGTAACAAGTGTTGACGAAACATATACGTATCCTTGATGCGTGCCGCCTTGCTATCACCTATGCTTTAGAACTCATGTATGCCTATACTCATGTCACACCTTGGGTTTTGACGGTCTTTTGGAGACTTGCAGGGTTCTGCGAAGGGCCTCATTCATTCGTGCTTGTGATTATGATCTAAAATTCTAAATAAAATGATCACGGATTACTAGGCTACCACAATGGGCAGTGGCTTTGCAAAAAGAAGATGCACTGCCCACACACATATTCAGTCTATTCCTTACTCTCAAAATCAAGAGACAAAAACATTTTATGCAAACAATCACAACAAACATCCAAGTTAACAAGGTAAAAGGTGCTGAAACATAGCTAATGTGAAAGAAACCATGCCAAAGAAGTCTCGTATTTTACTGCAAATATCTTGGATGAAACAAGATAAACATTTGAACTACTAGCGCATCCTAGGACCCTTCAACTTTTCTTTGTCAAGGGTTGAATTAGGTTAGCATAATTTTTTATAGGATGATAAAGAGGAGGTAAGGAGATGAAACAGTAGATGGAGGTAAAGGAGGTGGTGGTGGTGGTAGTGTGGGGTGAAGGTGGTGGGGATGACGGGCTAACTTGAGTGAGTGGGTAAATGTCAAGATTGATTTGGGGTGCTATTGTGCAGTTCTGTCAAACTTAATATTACGAATTAACAAATACCTTACATTTGACATTATCAGAAATCAACTAGACCTTTTTTGTGTCAAGGACCAAATCATTTGATGACAAAATTGTTAGGAGCCAATTTAAGAGATTTATACTTTGTTTATTTATAAATAAACCCTAAAGGGGCATCTCCCAGGAAACAAATTTGTCGTGGAAAAACTAGAAACCTCTAAGATAGTTTTTGAAAATTCAAAAAAAAAAAAGTCAAATTCATTATTTTATCCAGCTATGTAATAAATACATTTTCTATAAATTAATTTGTCCAAAAAAAAAATTTAACCAATATGTTTTATTTTTCAGAACTATATCTAATGTTGGATTTAATTTCTATATCACCGAGAGTAAATCCAAATTAAACTCTCTAACACTTTCATTTTCCAGGATAAATTTGCCCATACCTCCTCGGCCGTCGCCATCGGTTTGCGTCTTGCTCTCGGCGGCGCGGCCGGAGGTTTCCTGGTTAGCGACTGTGCTGTGAAGTCCGACACTGTTACAGTTACTCGCCTACCCAAAACTGAGCCGAGTCGGTAATTTATATCAATTCACATCAAACTGAACCAAGTTCGGCTTGACCCAACTTAGATCACCAACAAATCAAAGTGCATGTACCTCCATTGGTGACTGGAAACACTGTTGCCATGCTGCCAGTGAACAAAACTCCTCCGAGGCATTGGTGTGGCGGTTACCTTCCGCACTTTATTCTCCAACGCCTCTTCCTCCCATTCAAGCCCCTAACCATGCAAACCTCTGCCCCGCAAAAATTCACGCAATCCCCCATACACTACTCCAGCCTCTTATCCCAATGCGTTGCTTCCAAGTCCCTCACTTCAGGCATGGAGCTCCACGCCCACATGATCAGGTTCGGATTCTCATGTGACCAAAGCCTCAGGAATCACCTGGTGACTCTTTATTCCAAGTGTCGTCGTTTTGGGTATGCCCGCAAGCTGGTTGATCAAAGCTCCGAACCGGATTTGGTTTCTTGGTCCGCTTTGATATCTGGCTATGTTCACAATGGGCTTTCTGGTGAAGCCCTTTTGGCGTTTGGTGACATGTGCATGCTGGGTGTTAAGTGCAATGAGTTCACCTTCCCCAGTATCCTCAAGGCGTGCTCCATCAAGAAGGACTTGAGCTTGGGGAAGAAGTTTCATGCTATGACTGTGGTGACAGGTTTTGAGTCCGATGGTTTTGTTGCCAATGCTTTGGTTGTTATGTATGCTAAGTGTGGGCAGCTTGGCGAGTCGAGGAGGCTGTTCAGCGGAACTGTGGAGAGAAATGTTGTCTCGTGGAATGCATTGTTCTCTTGTTATGTGCAGGGTGGTTTCTGTGCTGTGGCAGTGGACTTGTTTAAGGACATGGTTCGGAGTGGAATGAGGCCTAATGAGTTCAGCCTTTCGATTATATTGAATGCCTGTGCAGGACTGCGCGATGGCTGTCTAGGAAGGATGGTTCATGGGCTTTTGTTGAGGCTGGGGCATGATTTTGATCAGTTTTCTGCGAATGCATTGGTTGACATGTATTCGAAAGCTGGGCAAATTGATGATGCGGTTGGTGTTTTTCAAGAGATTACACGCCCTGATATTGTTTCTTGGAATGCAGTTATTGCTGGTTGTGTTCTTCATGAGTGTAATGATTGGGCTTTGATTCTGTTGGATGAGATGAAAAGCTCGGGGACTTATCCCAATTTGTTTACCTTATCGAGCGCTCTAAAGGCCTGTGCTGCGATGGGGTTCAAGGAGCTGGGTAGGCAGTTACATTCTAGTTTGATAAAGATGGATACTGATTCAGATTTGTTTGCCGCTGTTGGACTAATAGATATGTATTCCAAGTGTGAAATGATGGATGATGCGAGAAGAGCATTTGATTCGATGCCAAAGAAAGACATTATCGCATGGAATGCTTTGATCTCCGGTTACTCACTCCGTGATGATGACTTAGAAGCAGTCTCACTTTTTTCTAAAATGCTCCATGAGGATATAGATTTCAACCAAACTACTTTATCAACTGTTCTTAAGTCTGTTGCCAGCTTGATGGCAATTAAGCTGTGCATGCAAATTCATGCACTTTCCATCAAATATGGAATTTATTCAGATTTCTATGTAATAAACAGTCTTCTTGACACATATGGAAAATGTAGCCATATAGGTGATGCTGCAAAAATATTTGAAGAACGCACTTGGGAAGATTTGGTGGCTTACACATCCATGATAACAGCATATTCTCAATATGGGGATGGGGAGGAGGCTTTGAAGCTATATCTGCAAATGCAAGATGCAGATATCAAGCCAGATCCATTTGTCTGCAGTTCTCTGTTGAATGCTTGTGCGAATCTGTCTGCATATGAGCAAGGGAAACAACTGCATGTCCAGACCATCAAGTTTGGATTTATGTCAGATATTTTTGCAAGCAATTCTCTTGTTAATATGTATGCAAAATGTGGAAGCATAGAGGATGCTGGCCATGCCTTTTCCGAAATACCTAAGAGAGGAATAGTCTCATGGTCTGCAATGATTGGAGGGTTGGCTCAACATGGCCATGGTAAAGAGGCTCTTCAGTTGTTCAGTCAAATGCTAAAAGATGATGTGCCACCCAATCATATTACTTTAGTTAATGTTCTTTGTGCATGTAATCATGCTGGTTTGGTGAGTGAGGGAAAACGTTATTTTGAAACAATGGAGGAAATGTTTGGGATTAAACGCACACAAGAACATTATGCTTGCATGATTGATCTCCTTGGACGATCAGGGAAACTGGATGAAGCAGTGGAGCTTGTAAATTCCATTCCATTTGAAGCTGATGGCTCAGTTTGGGGAGCACTTCTTGGAGCAGCAAGAATCCATAAAAATATAGAACTTGGTCAGAGAGCTGCCGAGATGCTTTTTGCTCTCGAGCCTGAGAAATCTGGTACCCATGTTCTCCTTGCAAACATCTATGCATCTGCAGGGATGTGGGAAAGTGTTGCTAGGGTTAGAAAGCTTATGAAAGACAGCCAGGTGAAGAAGGAACCTGGAATGAGTTGGATTGAAGTCAAAGACAAAGTATATACCTTCATTGTTGGAGACAGAAGTCATTCTAGAAGTGATGAAATATACGCTAAACTAGATGAGTTGGGTGGCCTTCTAAGTAAAGCTGGATATAGGCCCATCGTGGAGATTGATATACATAATGTGAATCGAAGTGAAAAGGAGCAGCTCTTATATCACCATAGTGAGAAACTTGCTGTAGCCTTTGGATTAATTGCTACGCCACCAGGAGCCCCAATAAGGGTGAAGAAAAATCTACGAGTATGTGTTGATTGCCACACCTTTTTCAAATTTGTATGCAAAATAGTTTCAAGGGAAATTATTGTCAGAGATATTAATAGATTCCATCATTTTAAGGGTGGATCGTGTTCCTGTGGCGATTATTGGTGATATCTTTATGACTCACTCTTCCATTTTCACAAGATACATGGATTCTTTACCTTTACTACTTCAACTGTTTCATAACCAAAGTAGATACTTCAATTGAATTTGAAACACAAGCAGATAGTAAAACTACTAAGAAGTCAAATCTCTATATATCCATTGGAGAAACTAGGGGAAAAGGAAAGGATAATGGAAGATATGTGGTCGAGATGTGGAAGCTTCAATGCCTTTCTAAAATAGTGTTAATCAGTTCCTGTCATGGAAAAGACTGGCTTCAGCCCTTCAGATGGTACATTCTTCATTGATTAATAACTAGACTTTCATGTTCGATTCTGTTGCTGACATGGAAGCTACTCAGGTATAATTTCTATTTCTGCCCAACTGATTCTTTATCTCATTCAAATTACTTGACTTTGAGTGTTTAAGGCACTTTCTAATCCCGTTATCCAGCTTGATATTTCAAGAATCTTGGATTGCCTCTGGTGGAGAATTGCTTGGCTGGTTTCAATAGTTCATTATTTGCTTATGGAGTATGGACAGGTTTTTTCCCATTCTCCCTCATTATTTGTGCCATTAACTTTTTCTTTCTTATTTTGTTTGCTGCTATAATTATGATTGTATTTTGTTTTGAGCATACTGAATGCTGTTGGGAAGGCTTTTTTATTATACAATGTGGATCATGCCAAATCTTTGTAGCAACACAATGACATTATTAAATTTATTTTTGCTACTGAAAGTATTGAAGCATTTGCATCTACAGAAGTATATTCTTGTTCTTCCTTTTTCTTGTGTGTTGTTTTTCCCAGATGTTTCGTTGGTGAGTTTGGTAAAAAAGTGCAAAGCTTGTTTCACTATGTTTTAGTCTTGCACCTGTGTTTAACAGAGATGGGGGATGCAATGCAGAAAGTCGCAAATATAGATGTTGAATTGAGAGTTGAATGGTGAAATTTGCTTTCTGCAGATCACAAGAATGTGGTTGGTGTTTGCAGCAGCATTGTGGAGGATTCTGTCTTCCTTCGAGCAAAAGGAAATGAAGTAAATGTAAAATGGATTAAGGACTGTAGGCAAAAGGCTGAATCAGAGGTTTCAAACATCCGCAACGATGTTATGACTGTGATTGATGAACATCTTATGCCTTCAGCTGCTGCTGGTGAATCAACTGTGTTTTATCGTAAGATGTGAGCATTCATATCTCACTATCCACTACAGATTTTAGTGTTATATTTTCATTTTGTGCAAGATAATTGTTGAGAAGTTAACTATCATTTTCTTGTAGAATTTATGGCAGGCAGTGAGAGGGAGGCTGCTGATCAGTCAGTGAAATCATATGATATTATCTTATTTCTGGTTTTTTCTCCTAATATGATAGTTGCACCTGGTCAGTGCCTCTTAGTGACTATTGAAGAGCTTTATTTAGTTTGTCGCATTTGGTTTTGATAGGCAGATTAGGTTTGGGGTTTTGATGTGTTAGGTTTTGGTCTTGTATATGTATACACAGAAAGTTATAGACTTCTACTAATTGTACAATCCAATGAAAAGTGTGAGTTCGTTCATCCTCAATATAACTGTTGAATTTGTATGAGAATATAAGAGAAGAGGAGGTGAAACAAATGCTTACTTAGCATAGATGCCTGGCCTAATTTAAAGAGCGTGTAGTTTTAACTAAGTTATTTCCTAAGACACTTATATGTTTCCAATGAGACACATTATGAACATGCTAAAACACCAACAACCATCCACTATTCTTAACAATAATTAACTGTATTGTGTAAATTATTATTGTTGTTGTTGTGCAATGTTCTTTTGCTATCTTCTAGTGGTTTATTGGGATAAATCTTTGACTCCTCTAAACTGTAATGATTATGAGCTAAAAGTAAACAGGTACCAGCCCATCAGCATTGTGTGAATTTAGATGGTACTTTTTTATGAAGGCATTTGCAATTAAACCAATGTTAATGATAGAAACCACAGCAAGAAAGAACAGAAATGGAAGAAAATACTGAAATTGTGTTGAGAGTAATCTCTGAGAAGACAAAATGCAGAACAAGAGGAGAATTCTGAGCACTATAGCAGCTCAGCTGTCCCAAAGCCTAGCCAATATTCTGCCTACTCTTTTACCCCTATTCCCTTTCTTTATGTACTATCCACTCCGGCATATGCACATGCAGTCTGTTACAAACCTTGTAGCACACACAGCACACATTCTGTTGCAGCCCTCACCTCAGCATGCACACAACACACTTCTCACCTTTTTCTCACTCCTAATTCAATAATTACAATTAGGGCCCAATATACTTGGCCCAATTCCTTTAGGTTCCTATCAGTTACTGTATTACTATTTTCTTTATTTTATCTTTTTCTATGATAATATAGTCTCTCTAGGTGTTTGATTGGGATTGGTTGTTGAAACTGGAGAAATTTGTTTGATTTCCCAGCCATTTTTATGCTTCATAAATTGCTTTTCCACTATTATTCTTTTGTAACGGGTATTGATTGCCAATTATTGCTATATATTTGACAAGATGGTACTGCTTTTGCTTAGGAAAAAAGAACTTGTAATTGTTATTTGTATTTGTTTTTGTTTCTGTTGTGCTCTATGTTTAATATTTATTTTCTTATGGTTTATATTTACTAATGTTCTACCTGGAAGAACTTTTGTTCAAAGGAGTGTACTCTTTGCAGTGCTTTATCATATGATCCCATCTATTTCATATGAATACTAGTTTGTTGTTTTTCATTGCAGTACGCTACCATGGCAGCACAGGCTTAATTACATCTCAAACATCCCATCTGATTAGGTCTGGCTTCGAATTTCTCCATTTTCTATTATGAGATCCTGAATTTACCTGACAGTTTTGTGCATTTGATTTCTGTTGTGAATCACATTGATTGATGTTTTCATGTTCAATGTGGGATATTGGTACTTCTCTTCTCCCAGGTCCTGTAATCTTGCAAAGCAGGCTTCTGATGAAGCTATTTCTGAGCTTGAGATGTTGGGCAAGGAGTCATTCAAAGATAATACCTTGATCATGCAGCTTCACATTGACAGCCTTACCATGTGGATTTCTGACAGTCCAGAAGACGTAGTTCACTTTGTTTCATTGCTTTTCTCATCATATTTTACTCTTTCCAATTCACTATTTGATTACCATATTGCACCTATGAGTATGTGTTTATTGGCACACCTTCAAATTTGTATGCAAAATTGTTTCAAGGGAAACTGTTGTCACATATTGATAGATTCCACCATTTCAGTGATGGATCATGTTCCTGTGATTATCAGTAACATCATTAAGATGACTCAATCTTCCATTTTCACAAGATACATGAACTTTTTGCCTTTACCATTGCAATAGATACGTAATTTGAATTTGAAACACAGACAGGTGGTATAACTACTAAGTAGTCAGGTCTATTTTTCCACTGGTGACTGGATAAATTAGAGGAAAAGGAAAGAATAATGGAAAAATGGTTGAGATGTGAAGGATTGAAGGTTAAAAAAAAAGCAGCCCACTGCATGCGACTCCCACCCAGTAGAGTCTATAGGGGGTAAATGTACACGGTCTTACCCTCGCTTTGCAAAGAGGTTGTTTCTAGGATCCCATGATCTCCAGCTCACAAGACAGCAGCCTTGCTGTTGCATTGAGCCCCACCCTCTATGTGGAGGGTTGAATGCTGCTCTAAAATTGTTTATTAGTTCCTGGCATGGAAAGCATTGGCTTCAGGCCTCAAGATGTTTAATTCTTTGTTGATTAATGACTAGACTTTCATGTTCAATTCTGTTGCTGACATTGACGCCACTCAGGTACAATTTGTACTTCTGCTGAACTGATTCTTTATCTCATTCAAATTACTTGACTTTCAGTGTTTAATGCACTTTCTGTTCCCATTATCCAGCTTGATATTTCCAGCATGTTGGGTTGCCTCTGGTGGAGAATTGGTTGGCTGGTTTCAATACTTTAGTATTTGCTTTTGGACAGGTTTCTAATTTCTGTTCTCCCTTGCCAGTTGTCCCATTAACTTTTACCCTTTATTTTTAGCTGCTATAATTATGATTGTATTTTTCTTTGAACTTATTAGACACAGAACGGGAAGACTTGCATACAAATTGAATCATGCCAATTCTTTGTAGGAAGAAAATATAACAAATGATCAGCAGGGCCTTGCAGTGTCTTTGAGTGTCAACTGACCCTGTGTCTCTGAGGGTCTCTTTTCCTGAATAAATGAAGAATGCATCAAAATCTATTCCTTACTCAATTTTTTGTTTGTATGCAATGTTTTGTGGTGTTTAGTGTTGTTTTTCCTGCAGAGAAAACTAAATATTCTGACAAACAGCTCAAGTATCAGTGCTACCTCTCTTTTCTTGAAACTCTTGCCTAACTTCTTTCCATGTTCCTCCTGACCTGCTTAATCTTGTTATTGTAGTCCATTTGACACGAATTTGTTTATTTGGCAGATACTCAATGAGCAAATCTGTCTATTAGGAAGCTGCTGGCAAAGTCCAAGCTATTACAGGCTATTTCTTCATGCTTAACTGTTATATGCTGCAGCTGTTATTTTGTTGGTCATCCAGATTACATGATGTTCCAGTCTGAATCTAGCAGGTGAGACTCGATGGTAAAGAGCTAGCTAAGAGGAGGAGGAAGGGAGCACTCTTATGAGGATTGAGTGTTTGTAGTCACTGGCCAAAGAGTGAAACTATCCTTTCCATTGTGATATGAGGTATTTAAGGTGAGCATGTGATTAATGGTGGGACCCAATCAAAACGTAAGTTATGGGTTCTGAGTGAGGGAAAAAAGGCTGGAAGGGGGATGGGGATTTTCTCCATGTGCTTTACATGTCAAGTCCACCAGCTCTGAGCTAGTGAAGGGGCTAGGTTTGCTTGAATGCCTAGGGACTGAACAATCCACCTAAGATGTCAAATCTGGCATCTATGCTGAAAATCATACTGAGCAGCTCATGTCTAATGAGGAACATGGTTTTTAAGAACGGTATGATTCATCATACTTATTGTATCATAGGCATTGTATAAGTATGAACTGTTTTCTTTCTTTTATTATTCTTTATTCAGTATCCTCTGATGGCACACTAACAACATGATTAGCCTTTGTGAAACTGGTCTTAGCCTATTGTTCTATATCAGGTTATTTTTCATGCTCTAGAACATTAGTATCTCAATGGGAAATGTTTGTGTTGTTTATTTATTGTCAGAAGATCTCAGACTCAAGGTGCAGGTTACTGATCCAAACCTGATCTTGCGGGAGTGTGTAGAATCATATGCAGACTCTGTCAAATAACTTCAAATTTAAATTTGAATTTGTATTTAGTTGGCTGGAATATTGTTCTGTTGCAGATATTATTCATACTTTCTGTTCCTTTAGAATAGGATATACTTGTAGCCAAATGGTGTATATATGTAACCTTGCTCAGTCAATAAATTATCCTCCATGTATCCTCTATAGCAGCAACTGAAGGAATCAATAAGTTGAAGACTAGAAACTTGATCTCTGTGTCAGAACAAGAGCTTGTTGATTGTGGACCAAGGCTGTGAGGGTGCTCTAATGGATGATGCATTCAAATTCATCATTAAAAATGGAGGACTGACCACTGAAGCAAAATACCCCTATCAAATTGTTGATGGAACACGAAATACAAAAGCCGCAGGCAACCATGCTACTACCATTACTGGGTATGAGGATGTCCCTGCCAACAGTGAGAAGGAACTGCAACAAACAGCGGCTAACCAACCAGTTTCTGTAGCTATTGATGCTAGTGGCTCTGATTTCCAATTTTACAAAAGTGGTGTCTTCACTGGTAGTTATGGCACAGATTTGGATCATGGTGTCACGCTGTAGGTTATGGAGTTGGGGATGATGGAACTAAGTATTAATTGGTTAAGAACTCATGCAGAATCGAGTGGGGTGAAGGAGGATATATTAGGATGGAAAGGATGTGGATGCTTCCCACGAACTCTGGCATAGTAGTAATGGCATCTTACCCCACTGCTTAAATGCTAAACTTGATGCTTCTATCCCTTTCTATCTAAACTTTGTAATATTGTTCATATATGTACCAAATACATACATTATGGTTTCTGTGACCATTTTTGCAAATTCTTCATTTCAACTGGTATCCTTGTAATTTATCGACACAGTGCAGCAAAAATAAGTTTAAGGGTGAATTACTTTGTTCTCTCTTCTTGATTCATACTTTTTTCAATCTTTTAAAACTTTCAAAATTTATTCAGAACACATGGAATGCCCCCTAAAAGCACTATATGTTCTACCCTTTTCTTTTTCAAGGCATGATTTACCCTTTGAAGTATTGACTTTTCACAAACTAGAAACTTCTCATTCAATTACTATTGACAAAGATTTGAAAATTAAGAAGAGGCATATCAACCAAATTTAAAAATCAGAGGGACGCAATATTTAGTTGGATGTACTATTATTGCAGGTGGATGTGGTTTGATTTATAGGAAGATCTAAACCAGAATCACACACACAAAAAAAAAAAAGAACGGCATTTGCTCGGCTTTAGATGAACTAGTTTTGAATCAAATACACCAGTTCACAAGTTCAAAACCAATTAAAACTAATGAACTAGTTCTAAACCGGTTCAATGCCAATAAATTGATCGGAATCCGTTCAAAACTAGGGAACCAGTTTTGAACTGGTGAACTACACTTTTTTTTTTTTTTTGTTTATACAAAATCCAGTTCTGGAACTGGATTTTCCCGGCACCTAATAGCCACCTTGAAAGTGTATGACAAAAGACACTTATGTTGCTTTTCATGCAAAAAAAAAAAAAAACTAACTCATCGTTACTTAAATTTTCTGCATCTTGGAAAACAAATTAGGCCAAAAGTTCATTTTCATTAATTGCTTTTCACAGTGAAAAAAAAAAGGAAAAACAGCAGGAAAGAAAAAATAACGAAGCATCCACATGGGACACTGAACCATTTCAGGCCTATTGTATTGAAAGGGTACGTTTCATCCATTAATGCTACAAAACTTGGTCACACAAATTATTTGAGCCCTTTTTATGGGCATAGCCGAGTTGCCAATTAAGGGAACTATAGCGGAAAATATCAATGTAAAGCAAACATGCGTTATCACACATTATTAGAGTATAAATCACTCATGTGTCTCTATTCATTAGTTTAAGTTTTTGGAAGATATAATTTTTCAACATAATATTAGAGCCACTATAACCAAATGGTCAGGGATATGAATCCCATTCTGATAAAAATGATCACACTCAAACCCAAAAAGAGCATTCACGTAAGGGGTGTATTAGAGTATAAAACCATTCACTTACGATAGTTTCATAACACACATCAAGCTACTAAAAATGAGGAAACTAGAAGACACTTAAGCTTTTGGGAGAGATTTTATGACACATCAAGCTATAAAAATGGGAAAACTTAGACAAAAGGAGGAGAAGTACAGATGAAAAGAAGCTAGTGTCGGAGTAGAACCTTATTACTACACTTCCTGTTCCTGAAAAAAATAAAGGGAATGGAAAAAAAAAAAAACATTCTAATGTACAAGTAAAAACATTCTAATGTACTCCAAATTTCTATCCATAATGTCTATTTCAACAACAAAAAATACAAACAACAAACTGGTGCATTATAAAATCAAATATATATGCATATATATTTCATGGTAACAGGGAGATAGAATTGAGATAGAAACTGAAATGAAAAATTTTAAAGTGAGGTAATACAAGTGGAATGCATCATTGTATAGTCTGAGGTGCATAATAAGCTACTTACTAATATCTAACAAACTAAACCAAATCTAACTTATTATTTCAATTATAACCTCTAACAGCATATCACCCAAGAAAAACATACACTGGCATAAATCTGCTACCTAATTCTCCCAGAAGATGCTGATCCATTACGATTCTTGAAAATTAGTGATCACTGATTCATTCATGCAAAGCACTCCATTTATATTTATATATAAATAATAGAGGACTTTTTTTTGGTCAACAACAATAGAGGACTGCTAATACACACACAATCTGGGGACACTCCTAAAACAATTTCACTAATGGCTCATCAAAAGAAGCCCAATGCATTTACCTCTCTGAAATTATAAACACAACTGTCCGACCCCCCCCCCCCCCCCCCCCCCCCCCCCAAAAAATAAATAAATAAAAAAATAAATACAATTGTTCACGACCAAAAAATGAAAGAACAATTGTTCTTTTCTTTTCTTAAGTCAACCATATACGTTCGAATTGCAAAAAGAAAGGTTAAAAATAGTAGAAGCACCTGATGGTACATAGCTTGCTGAAGGGGTGTATACGTATATATATACATTCACTTGGGGTTAAGGGGCGTGTATTACTATATGTTAACAAGGTGAACTAAAATATTACTGTACACCCACTTGGAAACAAAGTTCAAATAGTAAAACCAAATTACAGGTAACGTCAAATCGTGCTTCAAATCTGGGAATGGCAGGGCCGTAATGATCGTGAGATTGTCAGTTACCAAATGAGACAAACAATTTAGCAAAATATTAAATACCCACCACTAAATCTACATTATATACTTACACCAAATTAAATGATTATAAATCAAAATATAAAAAATTATAAACTAATATATAATATTATAAACTATCTTAATTTATAACTTTTTATAAATTAATTTATAACATTTTATACATGATTTATAACTTTTACACTGATTTATAGCATTCTATTTGATATAAACATACAATATAAATTTAACAATGGCCATATATCACTCCTTAACATTTTACAGTGCCAGAGTGGCTCTCTAAACCCTATAAACAAATCGACTTTTTTCGGTCGTGAATAAACAAGAGTTCAAGTTTGGCAATTGTTTTGCGTACATCACATGATTCTTTTCCCATATAAGCAAATTTCACAAAATATACTCTAACCTGTTATAATGATAGACCGCAAACAAAGCAAAGCAAGGGGGATTGGGAAAAGGAGACAATAAACCTACATCAGTCGATAAAAATGGATTGGCTTATGGCTTTTTGTTTTCCCCACCATACTATTTTTTAGCCTAAAGATGGCGCATGTATTATTTTCGCCTCAAGCAGCATTCCTCATCCGCCAAATCTTGATTACTACAAAGTAATAATACAAATTTCCATGCTAGCACTCAACCATGCAAACAAAACCCACACGTATAGGACAGCTACTATTCTAAGCATTCCGAAACGGAAGTGGCTCAAGAAAAGCAGTGATTGCTTCAACTGCAAGTTCTAATTGCCAGACTGGCGCAACTCAGGACGGACAAAGTCAGCATCTGGCGGCACTGAAATGTCTACAGTGGGTCTCAGTTCAGCACAAACTTCAATGGCTCCATGAACTGGGTCTGACAAGAAGTTGCTGATTAGGTCCTGGTTGATGGGAGTGCCGTTGTCAACAGCCACCAAGGCCTGCTGGGTTAGGATGTAGTCGAATCTGGGAGCCCATTTCCTTGAACCCAACCTTGCTGTGGTTGAACAGTTGTCAACCATGAAAGAAACACCTCGAGCATGCATGAAAGGATTCAATGAATCAACAGACTCAATGACACTCTCATTGATGATTTCAGAGTAGGAATGCCCTTTCTTCCTCAGGATCTCAATCTGTGAATTTTGCAATCAAAGATTTAAAATGCAAACTAGAAAGTCAACTTCATGATCTAATTCCACCCCAGCAAAGATAAACAAGAAAAATGACACGATCACGATTCTGAAGACCCCCAATTAAATTCCATCCCTTTACAGTAAAATAATGATCGCTTTCAGTTAGATGCAGGGGGGAACTATGTGCATTGTACATACCAGCTCCCAATAAACTGGCTAGAAAAATTGCTAACCGCTTAAGTACACATACCTGGGCCATCATCAATGCAACATAGACACCAGCAGTAAATGGATATAATGGGCCTAGATCACCTGCTGGCCTTGTAGATCGGACGCGCTGACCAACCTTCCACATGCGGGTCTGATCAATTTTGCCCATGGGGAAAGCAGGTAGACCTTCTTTCTCCTGTAAAACACAAGTATAATTAAAATCATGTTGCATAAAAACAATTACTCTGAATGGGAAATAAATATGCACTTACATAAAAGCGACGCCCAGCCAAAACAACGCTGCAAATCTCACTACCAGTAGCTACATCCTCGTAGCACTCATACAAAATTTCCATGCAGGGATAATATGAAGCACTATATGCTTTCTCAAATTCCCCTTTTTCATCTTTAGACAAAGCATTGTATACAGCCAACATGCCCTATCCAGACCAAAAAAAAAAAAAAGAAATCACATGCACAAATGCTTAGGTGAAAAAAAAAATCCAGCAGACAAGAAATTAAAACACCAAAAGATAAGGATATAAGAAGACAACCTTAGTTGATATGATTTTAGATAAGATTCCTGTTATGGACTCCACTGTGTTCTTATATGCCAGATCTTCACTCATTCCATTTTCAGTGTACCTCCTAAACAAGGATTCCACAACTCCGTGAACAGCACCAAGTAAAATGCCTATCAACCATAACAGCATAAGTTAGACAGCAAGTCTTCAAGGACAACATCAAGATACCAGGGGAAGATATTCTCACCTCTCTCCCCAAAGATGTCACTCCTGTATTCCATCTCTAATGTTGTCGCAAATGTGAAAGGAGAACCAAGGGCAACAGACCATCCCAAAGCAACATCAGTAGCCCTACCATCCACATCCTGCATGCAAAGATAATCAGATCAACCCCAGAGAGGGAAAAAAAATGAAATAAGGGTGTTATGGAAAGGAAGATAAGGAGCGAGGGGAATGAGAGAGCAAGAGAAAGATAGATCACCTGGTGGACCGCAAAACTTGAATTAATTCCGGCACCATTTATCTCTTTGCCTTGAACATAGAGCCTCCTCACAGATGGACCCATCCCCTTCGGGCATACAGCAATTACACTGAAGTGTTTGGGAAAATCAAGTCCCATTGACTGTAAATGCCCAAGAAGAAACCCATGGGATAACCCAAGTATGCTTTTCGGCTTCATGTAGGAAAATATTTTTTCATAATTATCTGCCTGCATGATGAAGGAAAATATTAGTAGTTTCTTTATTGAAGCAGATAGGAGAGACAAGAAATACCAGAAAACTGCAAAATCACAGTAACATGAGTCTCGACTTATCTACTTTTATCAAATCAAGTAATCAACAAACTATGGTTCCTATGGAATCTATGAAGATATGCAAATCATTGATTACCTAAGGCAGGAATTTGTTTGAAATATCTGGAAAAATGCAATTCATCAACAAAACATTGTTCAATCGGACACATACATCTTTCTTATCCAGACTCTATCACATACTTAGCAAAAATTAACAGTGCCCAGTTCAGGGAATTGAAGGTATGATAATATGGCTTGAAAGATTGGGATAACAAAATAGCAACAAAAAACTTCCACCAAAAGGAAGAGAGAAGGGGGAGGGGAGGGGGATGCATATGAGACTGAAAATAAATACAGAGCAATATAGGCAGTCCTTAAAAGACTGAAAATCTCTGGAGCTCAGGCTTGAATCAACTAACCTGTGCAGCATCAGAAATTAACAGCAACACAAGATCACTGCCTGAGATAGTTTCCCATATGTCACCTAGAGTTCCATTCTCCTCACTAAAACCAGCTGCTCGAGCTTCATCGAAGGAACGAGAGCCTTTCCTGAGTCCAATCTGTGTTTTGTTTGAAAGGAAAAGATGTAAAATATATAAGAACTAGAAAGGGACAAAATCAATCAAAAGTACTTAACCAGTCACTAAATTATTACATCCTCGATTAGTATATATGACACAGACAAGTGAAACAAAAAGCAATGAAATCCAGAATCACCTTAACCACAATATCAGACTTTGCTTCAGCAAGTGAATCTCGAAGATTCTGGGCCTGTGCAGGTCCCTGGTAAATGCAGTGCAAAGTTAGCGATAGTATCAAAATTACAAACTGTCATTTGAAGGTGAGAAAGAAATCCAACAGTCCACTCAAATACTCTAACCGTAATAACTTAATATACAAAAAAAAAAAACGTCCTCTTATCGAGCAAAATTTGAGTGCAATAAGCCAGAAAAATGCTTGACACATTTAATTCTTGTTTAAACAAATGTCCTCTTCCCAAGGCATCAACGGCATGCTTACAATACTTAATTCTATCAATTCACCCATGTTGAATACACTAGTTTTATAGTTAAACAAGAATTTCCCTCAATAAAACAACAGTGCAGCAAGAAAAACTCACGCAAAATACCTTCTTCTTCTTTTTTTTTTGGCAAAATCCATAATCAGTATATTCAGAATCATAAGCTTTCATTTCACACAATGCTCAAGAATCAGAAAAAAAAAAAAAAAATTGTGATGCTTCAATTTTCAAAAATACGCTCTACTTTGTTTACCTGTGAACCCCATCCGATAACGCCAATTTGCTTAATCCCCTTGAAAGCATCCGGCAACAAATGGAACAAATCTCTCCCTCCTTTCACAATGTACTACAAGTTAACAATAACAAAAAAAAAAACGTTAATTTCTCAGAGTAAACTAATTAACCATATAAAAAAAGCCTTTAAAATATATCACTTTTTGTAATTTCGTATCATTTCGCTCATCACTCATTTTGTTTTTCCATACTTGGTATGAAAAATATTTTTTAAACCAACAAAATAAGTAAATAGAGAGACAGACACCTCATCGTTCCCAGCGAGGCTAATCTTCTCCTTCTGGAAGACGGAGGTGTTGAAATCGTGCGAAGCCGGGAGCGTAATCGCTGGCGCCGACGAAACCATGCGAGCTGCGAGAGCGCCGCCGAGGCGAGCCCTGAGGGGTTTGAGGCTGAGCTTTGAGAATGCAAGGCTGACGGTGGCGGAGGAGGGTTTGGCTGCTGCTAGCGTCTTTGAACGGGCGGCGATAGATGTGGAGCAGGAAGAAGTGGCAGCAGCCGCCATGTAAGGAAGTCACTAGAGAAGAAATGAGAGATAGGAGAGGCAGCAGTGAGTTTACACTTTATATTGTGGGCGCTGAGGGGACTCGGCTAACGTGCGCCACGTTGGCAGAACGCACCCCTATTTTTAGGGTTTGCATGTGCACCACATATTTCATGTGTACATAATATGTTATGCACTGTCACCTTTTACACGGGGGAATAACGTCATTGTCTAAATATATATTTTACAAAAACAAAATATATATGTATATACGGTTTTGATATTTCAACGCCTAGTTTGGGTGTCTTGATATAATGTGATAGTCGAGACCTGTGACAATGCGATATTGTCTATTTTTGGGTGTAATTGAGCGCCTCTCATGAATTTACTTTCGCACTTCTTAAGGAAAAATGCGTCTACATGTGAGAGGTATCCATATCCTTATAAGGTATGTTTCGTTCCATGTAAACATATTTTCCCCTTGAGAGGGGGAAGAGTAAATCCGTGACGGATGCCCAGTTAGGCCCCAAAGCAAATAATATCCGCATCATCGGAGGTCTGGGTTATTACAGATGGTATTATAGTCAGTCCGAGGATCAATGTACCAGCAAAAACGTTGGGCTCCTTGAGAGGGGGTGGAACTAGTCCCACATCAGTTGGGAAGCATGCCTTATAAGGTTGTAGATACCTCTCATGCATGTGTTTTCCCTTTAAAAGGCGAAAAAGCAAATCCGTGAGGGGTGACTAGTTAGGCCCAAAGCAAATAATATCTGCATATGCTCATTTTAGAGTTGAAAAAATAAAAGAAAATAAGTTGACAAATCCATTCTTGCCTCTCCCGATTGACATCTCTGTCACTCTCGGTGCTTCTCTCTTGATTTCTACTATGTTGATGGCATTGTTAGCCGCGCCACCATTAGCGGCCATGTCTTTGCCCATCGTGGACTGTGTCTCTCTTGGGTGATCTTCAGCAGTTTTGTTTTTACCGTGTTAGATAGTGGTGTTCTCTGGTTAGTGGTTGTTCTAACATCTTTTCGTTTCTTTCTTTTTTTGTTCCCTTATACGCTTGCATGTCTAAACAACCAACATAACTCTCACTTCCTCTTACATTGTGAATTTGTGAGTATCAATGTTGCTGCCTCTGATCCCTAAAGTTATCGAAATGCCCTAAAAATGAGTTGGCTATGATTCTCATTTTTATTATATAATTCTTCTATTTTAGGACCCATTTGTGAATAGCATTTCATCTCTGGTCTGGTTTAATCCCTTTTTATATGACTAAGATACTTATGTGATCAAGAATCAGATGAGTTTACTAAAGGGGATGTTATATAACGCAGCAAATTTCATTCCTTTTTTACCCTTAAGTTGTTTCGTAGGTATTCTTCTCTCCAAATAAGTTTGTATTTATAAATTTCCATTTTGATTGGTTAATACAACGAAAGGTTTATCCCTATGTAAGAGATTTTGTTTTATGTATTTACTTGTTTACACTTAACGAATTTCCTAATTCAATTTGTGATGGATGAAGCATTAGGAGTTCTAGGTATAACAAAGTGCTTGCTTTGGTCTTGAATGTTCTATTGCTATTAGAACATTTGATCCTATTTTTGTCCATTTGATCCTCTTTGTGAATGTCGCTTCATCTATGTCTGTTGCTTGTTCTATGGATGTGGTTTTATATTCAAGTGGACACTTCCTTGATCTTTTCATTGACGCCACTATCAACTACCGTGATTCGTGTCTATCTTCGAGTCTTCATCAGTTCCTCTGTTTGCTGAGCTCAACTTCTAAAGTTGTGTTAGTGCTTACTGGTTGTTTGGCTTTATTTTGGCTTTGAGTACTTATATAGACTATGGTAATAAGTAAAAACTAGTTAGCTGTGGTTCTACAAGCGAAGCATATGTCCCAAGCCTAAATTGTGAGAAGCTAAAATCTCATTAATGTTTGTTTAGAAATTTTTCTTTGGATGTAGAAGGAAACTAGTTGCTGAACTCAAGAAAATCTACTGAAATCAGTAGTCGCTGGCTTGGTAGTTTTTGTGCATAGGTCTGAATCATTTTGGTTCTATTTTCAATCTGGAATAAATCATACTCCCCCTGTTAATACATTATGCATTTGTTTAAGTTTAAGAAAGTGTTTTTACAATGTAATTTTTATTCAAAAGAAATTATTTTTTACTTATGAAAAGAATGTCAATTTTTTTAAGAAATGTGTTTCGATACTAAGATACCATTCTCTTTGAAATTCAAGGATTATTATTATTAAGATTAGTTTGTCGATTTGTTATTATGATGACATTTGTGTAGCTTAAATGATTGTGGTACTTGCCTTTCTTGTGTCATGCTTTCTATTCTTTGGCTAGCTACCATGTCATAGGGAAAAGCAAAAAAAAATTATTGTTTTTTCCCTTATTCAATAATCATACCTTACCCATGCCCTAAATTTAACATTTCTAATCCATTTTTATGGAAAATGAGATAATGTGATTATAGTGGAACTTTTACATCTAGATGGTAGACATTATAATTTACTCATTCAACTCTTATAAAGTTGTCAAAACATTTGTATTAATTGTAGCATATAGTTTGAACATGAATTGGTATTACTTTGACAACACATGGTTTGATCTTATTTTGATTTCTGAGTGAGAGGGTTGCATCTCATGCAGCATGTGTAGTCTCTCCCAGATTTCCTTATAGTGTCATAAGTAATGATTTTGTCATATTCAGCTTTGCTAAGTAACAGGTGAGTAGGTATGTAGCCTTGGAGTTCAGGTGAACTCTTGCTTTATGTTGCACTGTCCACCTACTCTTAGGAACTTCTCTAGAAGTAGAAGGTCCATCTTCTATTCCAAGAACTTCTTCTATAGGGATATAGTCTCCTTCTTATATTATCTCCCACAAGTCAAGACATGTATATTTGATGAACAACTCCATTCTATCATTCCAATAGGCATAGTCTCCATCATCAAAGAATAGGAGTCTATTTATGGAGTGTCCTTCTGCAATATGAATGTTTTGTGCCATTTATCCTTAGGATCCTAACCTCTGCATTCGTTTGAATGCTCAACCCCTTAGAGGCCTGAGCTCTGATGCTAATTGTAGATTGAAATAGCACGAGAAAAGGGTTGAATCATGCTTTAACTTCTTTTTCTAATCTGAAATACTAAAACAAATCCTATCAAGTTATTCACTTGAAGGCAGTAAAAATGTATGTTAATCTGGTTCAGAATACTTTCTGAACTGAGTGAGAACTTCAAAACTGTCTTTTAAAAAAATGTTTTTAAAAATATATTGCAGCAAATCTCAAATGCAAAATATGAAAGAGATGAGAAGGGATAGAGAAATACTACATACTAGTTTTCATACTAGTTCGGCTAGCCTTGCATACATGGTTTCTAAAAACTCATGCTTTCTAATGTGTTTTCTCAGTTTCTGATCTTCTTATTGACCTTCATTTCTTCAATCTGATCTTGGTAGAAATTTTGTCATTGAGAATGATGATTGAAGTCACAACTTGCTTCAGGAAAGAATTGATTTCTTCATTGAGCAGCACTTTCTAAACATGTGAATCTTTTTTGAAGATTTGGACTTGGTTTCTGATCTCAAAAATCCTTTCTCGCATATCCAACATACACACGTTCACTCTTAGACCTTTTTTCCACATCATTGAGGTTCTGAATCTCTTTGAATGAGATTATAATCATGTTGAAACATAACATTGTGAAAAATGACTTGTTGATTTGAACTAATATTTCTGCAAGAAAGGTCCTATAAACGCTATAGAAACTCAAGTGAAATATTAGTCCATTCTTCAAAATATTTTATTAGAATTTCATTTCTTATCAATCAAAACCTTAAGTTTTAAGGCTTTTTGAAGGGTTTTGAAGCTGACATAGGGTAGCCTAAAAGAAAAATAGAAGTCTATAAGAAATGGCTAGAATCATGCTTTTATAAAGTTGTTTATCAGAAGATTTCTAGGCACGGGCTACATTCAAAATACAGTTTTCTCAAGACCAATCCTCAAGAAAACACCCTATGAGCTATGAAAAAGAAGAAAACCTAACATATCACATTTCTATGTCTTTGGATCTAAATATTTTATTCTTAATGCAAGGGACAAGCTAGAAAAGTTTGATTCTAAGTTTGATGATGGTGTTTTCTTAGGGCACTCTTCAATTTCTAAAGCTTACAAGGTTTATATTAAAAGGACTTTGTGTGTTAAAGAAACTATACACATCAAGTTCAAGAAATACAGAAGGATTTTGCCAAAGATGTAGCTGATCTAGAAGAAGATTTTGAGAATCTGAGCATCAAGGAACTTTCAGAAGGCAAATGCAAAGTTTCTCAACCTTCATAAAGCAAATTCGGGATAGCTCAATCTTCATAAAACTATATCAGAATTTCAAAGCCTTTAGAAAGTGATATTCCTGAGAAAGATAGATTTTCTGAGCATGATGCAGAACCTTCTATAGTTCAAAATGATACTGCAAAATAAGATATGCACAGAAACTACGAGAGAGTTTCTAATCTCAAGATAGTTTCTCAAAATCAAGTATTTGGTGACATTTCTTTAGGTATGTAATAATCATTATGTGACCAAAAAGTAATCACCTAAATTAACAAATAGTCTAATTTTTAAAGTTAAGGTAATAAAAATTATGGGTTATATAAATTGACACCTGTAATTATTCTGGAAGTGATACATGTAAAATGTTCCTCCAAAGGAGTCTGGTTATTAGTTTTATTATAAATAGATTATAAATTAGTATTATAGATTTTATATTTATATTTGAATTTCAAAAACTTTTTAAGAAAAAACCTGCATGTATTGTTCTCAACGTGAGATTGAATTTAACAATTGGCATTTACTATCTTAAATTGTAGATGTGAAAAGATTATGAATTGGTATAAATATGATTTTAAATTCAAAAAATATATGCACGATATATATATATGAATTATATTGTTTGTTTGAATTTGAAATTGAGTATTTGAATTATTTATTCGAACTCGTAGATATATACAGACTATGCATTTGAATTTGAAATTTAATAATTTCACAATTGATATATAAATTGCGATATATATATATATATATATATATATATATATATATATCAATATTGAATTTAGTTTCAATCAAATAATTAATAATTTAATAAAGTAGAAAGTGAAAGACGACTAACTGGTGCTTTGTACATGTTTAAAACAAATATTTTGATTCAAAATTCAAAATTTACTCTTTAATTATTTTTTTTGACGGGGCATTTTTTAATTATTGTAGTGCAATTCTACTATTAAATGTTGATAATCTTAATGATTTTCTAATGATATATAATAATTATGGTTATGGTTTTTCATTCAAATTATTAATTATTAAAAGCTATGAAAATTGTGGGCCCTAAATTACCGTAGAAACAACACCTTGAAAACTTTCCTCTAAAGGAGTCTTAAATATTAGTATTATATATATATATATATATATGAGTGAGGATCAATTTACTCCAAGAGTAAGTCTTGCACACTTACTCTATTCTATAATTCTTCATCCATATTAAATTTAATCAATCTGACTGTTCATTTATGCTATATTATATTGATGATTATGCATGTCAAATTTCAGAAAAATTGGACAACAATAACCATATAATCTATTAATTGATATTTATTTATATTTGTAAAAATATATTATCCATCAAAATAAAATGAAACGATGAACTATCAAATCATTTTCAAATTGTATGAAACTTTATATACTTAATCTACTCAGTAGGAACTTTAAATTTAACGGTTGGATTGATATAATTTCATGCCTGAAAAAAATTATTTGATGGAGTAAGTAGGTCAAGACTTACTCCTAGAGTAAACGGATTCCCACTATATATATATATCATGAGACTAAAATTATGAGAAATGTTAAATGTCCACCACCAAAGTTATACCATGTACTTACACCAAGTCAAAAAGCTGTAAACCAGTATGTAAAAAGTTATAAATCAAGATGGAAAAAATTATAAACCAATATGCAATGTTGTAAACCATCTTGGTTTACAACTTTTTGCAAATTAGTTTACAACATTTTGTACATGGTTTACAACTTTTTATATACTGGTTTATAACATTTTACTTGGTGTAAGTATATGGTGTAAGTTTAGTGATGATCATATATCACTCCTCTAAAATTATTTGATATAATGTTATAATGCATTGATATGATCTTTATATACTGTTTTCTCATTGAATGACAATTTGCCACGTAACTAAACTTTCCTAGAATAGGTTTCTAATTGTTCAATAAAACTTAGGTTATCCTCATAAAAAAAACTTTAATGACAGCATAAAAATTATGAAAGATAAACATTTAAAATATCATTTTATAGTTAAAATATCTATTTGTTTTTCAAATCATATATTTTAAATTTAATTTATAAATATATTCTAAATAGCTATTATATTATATATTAATTTTTTGAATCAAATTATATATATATATAGATTTACTGATTTTGTTTGTTTCAGTAGAATAGTATATATATTATCATACAAATAAATATGTATAATATTAACGTGAATAAAATATGAATGATCCCCATAAAAAAAATAGATGATAGCAAATAAAGTATAAAAGAAAAATATTTAAAATATCATTTAATAGTGAATATGATAATTATAGAAACTTTATATATTACTTTTTTTGAATAAGATATTATTTTTTAAATCAAATTATGTTTATTAAAATCAAAATTTACATTTCAAATATGAAATATGATGTAATTGAGCACATGTATTGAAATTACTTTACTAAAAGAAATGAAGGCAATAAACCAATATATATATATATATACTAGTGACTTGAATAAAGTCAAATGATAACATAGAAAGTATGCAGAAAAAACTTTTAAAACATTATCTAACGGTTAATATAGTAATTATTGGAAATCAAGAGATAGAGATATTTAAGAATTAAAGTAAAAAAAATTATTTTTTGAGTTATATATTCTAAATTATATATATATATATATATATATATATATATATATATATATATATATATATATACACACACACATATACTATTGACTTGAATAAAGTCAGATGATAACATAGAAAGTATATAGAGAAAACTTTTAAAACATTATCTAATGGTTAATATAGTAATTATTGAAAATCAAGAGATAGAGATATTTAAGAATTAAAGTACAAAAATCAGTTTTTGAGTCATATATTCTAAATTAAATTAATATCTATCATATGATTTGCTTAAATTTACAGAAAGAATGATTACATTTATCCTTTGTAAATTTTTTAAATTTTGTTTAAGTGATTACAATAAATTATTTTGATTCTGAGTGAAATTTTGTAATCATCATTATTTGAAAGAATGCTGAATAAGCAATGGATAAACTTCAAGATAATGTAAATAGAATTTATAATATTATTGAAAAAATAATTACAATTCTTTCATTGCATTTGTCATATAGAAAGACCATTACAATGTCAATACAAATTATTTGTGTTAGAAACAATACAAATAGCTAAACCTAAAAGGTTATAGATACATTGTTTGAAGAGAATTTCCTAATAAGGAAACCATTACAATAAAACAACATAATTTCACTTATTGCAACCATTGATGGATGAATCCAAACAAACATTAATTCTTTCACTCATCCTAGATTAAATTGCACAATTTACCAGTACTAATGAGACAATGTAAGGTAATATTTACCTGCAATTAATAAAGATTAAAGTGAATAAGATAAAGAGAGGTGATATATGAATGAGAAAAATCATATTAATCGGACATTGCTGATAACCTTATCATCAAATAAGAATAAAATAAAAAAATATGATAAGATATTGTAACACCCAATTTTTCTTTTAGTCATAATTATATGTTAATTAGAATTAATTGAGCTTAATTAGGAATTAATTTTCTTAATTAATTAAATAGTGAATAATTAAATATTTCTGATTTAATTAAGTCTCTTAGTAGTTCGAGTACATGTTCATGTTAGCTATTAGTTTTATTTATTTATTTATTTAAAAGTTACGGATTAAAACGTTTTAAAAATTTAGAGCTCCCTCCAATCCAAATTTCGAGACACATCACTAAAATAAAATTTACTTGGATGAATGGTGTGTGAAAAATAGTGTTTAATTATAGTCTTAGGTTGATTTAAATTATTATGTTAGTGTTTTTATGTATGAAATTATCTAGTTACCCTGACCTACATTTATCATATTACACCAATACACCTTCTCCACTGAAAAAAAAAAGGGAAAACCCTACTCAAAAGTAAGGCAACAGTGCCCCCCCTCACTTTCATGTTCCTTTTTTTTTCCTCCCTTTCTAAACACCACTTCCACCATCCTCATTCCTCCATTCTCTCATTTTTCATCCAAGCCCCAAGAACCATGGCCCTCTAATCCCAACCCACTTCCATTCTCTCCCTAAATAGAAGTAGAAATATCATATAATTGATTTAATAAAATTGGATCTCTAGGAAAAGGATGTGATTCAAATTCTTCAATAGTTTCTAATACTCTTTTTTGATGGTTTTTCAATCTTCTTTTTGTAATTCTGAGTATATATAAAGGAATCATATTATAGCAAACTTTAAATCATAAAAATTTATAAGTATAAGATACTTACAAATATAACTTTGCTTTAAAACTTGCAAACTTCGAAGACTTTTATTGAATGCTAGGATTTTCTATAAGTAAAGGGATACAAGGTTTTTCTAATACTAGATTGAGGCTAGTGTCTGCTTGCTCTTAAAACTTACAATTCCTAAAACTTTCCACTCGTACAACTTATCTTCTTCTACGTGCAAGTTTGCTTTTTATAGAGGACTTATGCTCTTATTACAATGGTGAGGGCTCATGATTTTTCTAAGGACACATATAATAATAACTAAAAGACAAATTGTCCTTCACCCTCCTCTTCATAGACTAATAATCTTATCACATAGACTTTCACTTCTCTAACAACTGCTTTTAGAATTCTTCATCATTTTTGGTTGTTGCTATTGCGAGATGTTGATGACTTTTGTCTTGGCTATCTTTTATTGTGCAGAGATGCTGTTGACACTTGCTTTTATCATTACAATTCATTATTTTTAAAAGTTATACTAGTCTTTAGTATCTTCAAAATAATGTACGGGGCTTGAACTGATATCTTCGTCTTCTTCTGATTTGGCTGATATAGCTTTTAACTGTTCTTCCATTTCTTCTTCTAACGTAGCCATTGCTAGTGCTACTAACAATTGCTTTTTCTGAGCCAGAAATTGAGTTTCTTTTTCAAATTCTATCTTATTTGATATGCTTGGAGATACTTGTATATTAAGGGACTAGTCTTCTTGTTATGTGAATAAGATATCCATGTACCAATTGCACTTTTACTAATCAGATTCAAATCAAATATTCCCCATCATCTGACTTTAATAACTCAAATCAAATACTAAATGCTTGCATCTTCTTCTAACTTAGCTGAATCATAAACCCATTGCATAATCCATGTTACTCCTAAGGATGCTATGAATGAGACTAGCTCCATTTCTGGTACAAATGAGGTCTTGGCTTTGAAGTATTCATATCCCATAGCTGCTTCCTTTGGGAAAATGGATGGAATTGGACCGAAGTCCAGAAATCATTTGAGAAACCATTTAGAGAATTGTAAAGAGATTCCCTTTTTAAACTAAAAGAACAATGAATAGGGGCTTGGAGAAAAATATAATATGTGATGCTAGGCTTCTATGTAATCAAAGTAATTATAATGTGCAGGCTCAAATTTTCTACTAAATTCTTTGGTTTGGAAAAGACTCTAATTCCACTCTTTCAAGGCTAAGACTTTTAAGATTTTCATCTTGGAATGCGATATTCTATTTGGGTCTTTCTTGTCATGTATATGGGTTACTTCTATGGATTTAGTGTCAACTAGGATGAACTCAAAAAACTCAGGTTTTTTATGGATGAACTGGTACATAGTGAAAGGGTTTAGGAAATATATGCTTATACATGATTTTTCTGTCTAAGGTAAACCATTCTTTTTCAATAGGCAATACTAGTAAGGAGTGAGGCTTTTCAATGTAAGGATAATCATCATATGTGGGCTTAGTGATAAATAAATCTAAAGGTTTTAAAGGTTGATAGGCTTTAAACCTATTTTGAGGTGATATATCAACAGAGCTTTTACTGATTGATGATGTTGTAGAGCTTTTAACTACCTGTGACATAGTCATAGGCATTGATGTTGATGATGTTGAAGCTACCTGTGACATAGTCATAGGTGTTAATGTTGAAGCTGGAATAGATTGCTTATTTTATGATCCGACAGAGGACCATAATTATTTCTCGTATTTGGTTTCTTGTTCATTTTGGGCAGAGCCCTACAAAAATTCTCTTGTAAGGAAGTTTGGTAGAGCATTCTTATCTCCTTTTATGTATGTAATTTCAAAATTAAAACATGATAAAAGTGCTTGCCATCTTGCAGAAATATGCAGCTAAAACTTGTAAATCTTAGGCATGACTTAGACAATTTATTCTTTTTTCAACACCTTTTAAGTTATTTTCTAAAGACAAAAACATATCACATAATTGATTTAATAAAATTTGATCTCCTGGCAAAGGATTTGATTCAAGTTCTTCAATAGTTTCGAATATTCTTTTTTGATGGTTTGTTAATTTTCTTTTTGCAATTCTAAGTATATATAAAGGAATCATGTTATAACAAACTTTTAATCATAAAAATTCATAAGTGTAAGACACTTACAAATATAACTTTGCTTTAAAACTTGCAAACCTTAGAGACTTTTATTGAATGTTGGGAAGTTTTATGAGTGGAAAGTTTTAGGAATCGTAAGTTTTGAGAGCAAGCAAACACTAGCATCAATCCAATATAAAAAGAAACCTTGTGTGTGTGTGTGTGTATATAAGTTAATGAAGTTGATGTTATCTTAATGTTGTGAGTTTAGTATATTTATATGTGAATGATACTCAAAAATGTTATTGTTAGGATATGTGATTGGATAAACACTAGCTAGGTCCAGTACTTTTTTTCGGCAATTGGTTCAAGTGCATTTATTTTATGCATTATGTAACTTCTAATTTAGAAATGTAAATGATGGAAATGTACACACTATCATTACAATACATATAGTGGTATTTTTGTGTCACCTAACAACCTATGATACTTTTACATGATGTTGGAACATGAGATTCAAGAAAGTTAAATTTAATGTTAAGTGGAGTTTTTCACCTCTATGCCCATTTAAATCTAGCGACGGCTAGTTAGGTTGAGTTCATCCTAGGCAATAGGTGATTCAGAGTTTAGGTGACAGTTAAATCACAGAGGATGGTGATGCAATTGGTTAAGATGACATGAGAGAGAGTGATATACTAAAGGAATTAAAGTTACTAAATAAAAGTACTAGAGAAAGTGTTATGTTTTAATTCTTTCATACAAGTTCTCTCTATATTATATGTTAGTAATGCCATGCTCTCTAGATTATTAATTTTTAACTAAGAATTTTCACAAGACTTAAAATATATGTCTCGAGACTTTTATTTGCGAACTAATTAAAATATACTAAAGCATACTCACTTATTTTGAAATTAAACTGAAGTGACTAGAGATGATAATGATGACATATGAATTGTTTTTATTTAATTACTGAGTGTCCTTTTGGATTCTTACCTTTTTTGTCTTTTCGTGTCGTCTTTAAACGAACCAGCGAATAAGGACACAAGAGTCCCTTAAGTCGATGGCTTTGGAGCTAACCCATACTCGGAGACTTGATTTTTATCTTCGACATATTTTTTGTATTCATCATGGAGCATGTAGACTATTAATCCTTACCTATGTTTGTCCTTATTTTGAGATTTCTATACCTTATGGATGACTGTATTTGAGACCGGGCCTTATTACTGACTCTTAGCAATGATTTGTTTATGGTTTGTTTTATTAGGATTATTTTGTTCAGGTGGCTTGTATTAGGTGTGGTTGTCCTTCATGGACTCACGTTCCTTAATGATATATTAGTATCTCATTTATACATTGATGTAATGACATGTGTTGTTAAATGTTTATGATATCCAAAATTTGCTCTGTTATGTGTTTATTATTGTGGATTCGTTATTTTGCTCATAGGTTGCGTTAATTCTAGTTACATGTTGAATGAGGTTATCTTTTTAAGTTTTCAAAAAAAATATATATTCGCTATTTTCCGCTAAAGTATTTTCAAGTAAACTTAACTTTTGGAATCAAAATATAAGAAATCTAATAATTGGCCAATTATATGATGTATGCATAAGAGGTTAATAATTAGGGTGTTACAGATATAATACAACAAGTACAAAAAAATGGAAGTGATGAAGCATTCTCTCTTAGATTTGACTCTAGCAATATATAGAACCAAAAACAATGCTTTTAATCCAATAGATGATTAGACATAGATGTTACAAAACTACAAAATACAAAATAATTGTTATAGAACACAATTAATAGGAAAACACGATGAAAATGAAAATCAACCTACCATAATGAATTTAAACCCATAATTATAGCAGTAAATTGAAAGAAAATTGGGATGGCGATTGGATGCATTACATAAATAAGTATAAATAGTTACAAAGCAATATATGCCAAATCAATCACAATAAAATAATTGTATCTTTTGACGATTTTTCTAATTATAATTATGATTTGATATGCTCTATTAATTATAATGCCATAATTAAAAGATTTCGTACACTACTGCAATAAATTGTAGAATTTATTGCAATATTGTATGAAATCTTTTAATTATGGCATTATAATTAATAGAGCATATCAAATCATAATTATAATTAGATAAATTGTCAAAAGATACAATTATTTTATTGATATGATATTTAGAATTTATTGCAATATTGATATGATAAATTGATATGATATTTAGGATTCTAAAAAAATTAATTGCATACAAAATTCTCATTGAAGAGGAATTCGCCATGTGAAAAAACTTTCTAAAGAATGGATTCATAATTGTATCATTATAAGACATAAGACATATATATATATGAAAGTGAAAGGAGCAAATTTAGGTTGTATAACCATACAAGAATGGTTATTAAGATTGAAAATTATTAATAGTAATTAGTGATCACTTGATCATTTAATAATGATATGTGATTTTGTGTTTTAATATTTACTATTCATGTAAAATCCAATGACCTAGATTTGTCCCTCTTACTCTTATAATAAACTATTCTCTTACTTGAGTCATTCATTATATGTGTGTGGGGGTGTGTTGAAAGTTTTCATTATACATTGAAGATTGAAAATGTTATTTTTAATTTTTTTTTGTCATTCAATGCACTTTGTATGGAGATATTTTAGATATCAATATGTTTACCTTAAATCATTTAATATATTTTTCAAATGAGATGATCTTAGAATGATATAAAAGAAATATTGAAAAAAATGTTAGTATAATTAATTGTGATTATATTCAAAATATTAGTACTAATTATATATGATATACTAAATTAGAAGTTAAAAAAATTAATAGCGATTCTTAAACTATAAAACTATTTAAACCCATACATTTTAACATACCCAAAATTAAAATTATAAATAAAATGAATACTTCCAAACCAATTAAACACAACTCAGAAAAAATAAAATTAAAAATAATTGAGCAAAGTCAATATTGCATTTACAATTGTTTTATTATAACTTTAAAACAAAATGCTTGAAATTGTCAAATATGCTTAGGAAATATCCTCCTTCTTGACAATCACCTTATTCATTTTGTTGCTTGATGATTGTAGTGTGGAATCTTATTCACCAACTTGACTGTTCTCGCAATATGTATCGAAACAACTCTTTTTTGCTAGCATTTTGTGGATTTAATTCACCAAGTACCTTTAACATCTCACATTTATGGATGATCTTTTTCAACTATCTCTCTAAAAATCTGCAATGAAATAAATGCAAAATTAGTTTGTAGCATATAATGAGTAATGAAAAAAGATACAACAAATAACTCGTCATATTATCAGTGTTCATCAACTTTCTCTCAGTCTAACAATTCATAAAAAGGGTTGATAGCAAACAGATCCATTGGAAATCAGGATCTTGTATTTCCTTCACAATTGATTAATAACGAACAATTGACTATTCTCAAGATACCTATAATTGATTGAAAAATTCTAATTATAATTTGATTGAATTGAATGACGAATCAAAGACCCTATCAACAAGTTGAGCAAGTTCCTATGGTCTGAACATGAGACCATTGATGTCAAGGACCAACAGTGCCAGCATTCTTTGCTTGTTTGATGGCCAAGAAAACAAATAGATGCTCAATGACATCATAAAAAAGAACAGGCGCATCAGGAATCTAACGTTGATTATGGTGGCATTAGAAACATTGTGGTCGAGGATTATTATATAGTGGTAGGCTGTGACCCTTTTGGTTCTCCTTTGTAGGTGTGATTATTGTGAGGATCTCTGAGCAATGACCATTGGGAAAGGAGAACAATGAAGAAAAATCAATGAATAGAAGAAGAAAATTCTGTCAGAAAAAAGGAACACGCTGGATAGCTAGTAAGAAGTAAATGGATTTCTACTAGTATGAGAAATTGATTAAGGTGCAAATGATTATAATAATGTAAAATTTAATTGTGAGCAAGTGAGGTTTTTTCCTTTAAAGGTGAATGGAAAAAAGAAGAAGAGTATATTGGACTTTTCTAACAATTTTCTTGCATTTTTGAAAGAATCTAGTGTAGAAAACTGCTCTCACTTTCTCCTTCATTGGATTGGTGGAAATAAAGTAGTGACGTAGCCTTGGGTTTTGCTAGAATTGCTAAGTTAAGAATGTAAAATGACACGTGTTGGAGAAGAAGGTTGTGTCATTTTGACTTCAATTACTCGTTGATGTGTTTTATTATGACATGAATGTTTATGCCACTTTATTGCTATGACCAACATTGCAAAGGAAGAAGGCACTTATGGAGATTTGTTGAGGTTGAAAGGTGGCCTAGGTAGTTAATGTTTTTCCACGTTTTTTATTCCCCTTTTAAGGTTAATTACTTATTGATGTTTTTTAATGATTTTGAAAATCTTTGGTAAGAACTAATTTACTTTCAATTTTGAGATGACGTTTTCTAATTAATTTTTTTTATTATTATGTGTTTGATGTCTAGAATTGAGTATGTAATTAGAGTTTGAAATTGGAATCGGACCACTTAATCTAATTTCCATGTTTGAAGTAACAAATAGAATTGTAATTATAATTCCAAAATCCAATCTCTTACAATTCAAAAATAACTAAAATGTAATTTTCTTAATTTCTAGCCAATATGTAATACTCGATTTTTCTTTAGTCATAATTATGTGTTAATTAGAATTAATTAAGCTTAATTAGGGATTAATTTTCTTAATTAATTTAATAATGAATAATTAGACATTCTTCTCTTAGCAGTTGAATGCATGTTTACATTAGTTGTGTGTTAATTTATTTAAAAGTTAAGAATTTGAGTGTTTTTAAAATTTAGAACTTCCCCTAATCTAAAATTTTAAATTTCCTCCCAAAAGTTTAAAATTTCAAGACACCCAATATCATGTAAATTATTTGAATCCATGGTGCAAAGGAATATCATTTATTTTGTCACGACCCAATACAAACCATAACAGTGTATAAGGAGCATGCTCCGTAGCTAACCTTAAGACACAAAGCTTCTGAAAAAAAAAATGGATAGAGTTTCCCTCTATTTTCTTGAACATTTCCCAAACATAAAACTTAAAAAAATACTTCTCACAATATCCAACTAGCACAATACAACCATAGTACTATATACATATATATATATACACACACACACACACACACACACCAAAATAAGGTTTTCTTATCAAATACACATCCTTTTAAATCCAAACCATAACATACTATAAGACTTGTCAATCCATGATGTCCAAATTTAGGAAATAAAAGGAAACTGAGTTGTCATGTCAAAATACGTATGTAAAAAAACATAACATAATATATAGTCATTAGTTCTAAATTGATCAAATCAGTTTTAAAACATAAACCTATCCTTGGTCTTGCCTGTGATAAAAAGGAGCTACATCTATTAGTTAGGGACAATAAACTCTTCCCTCAATAAGGCCCATGAAGTGGCTTACCAAAAGAGAAAGTCTAAAATCTACTAAGCTGAAGGGGGATTGGATCTCGAACCAGCACTTGAATATGAAAAAGAGGGAAGGTAATAGAGTGAGTTTGACAACTCAATGAGTAAATAAAGCATCCACAGCCCACATAAGACAATAACAAAATCAAACCAATAATATCAGAAAACTATATAAATATTGTGGTAAAAACATATTCAATTCAAAACAAATGCATATGGGAAAGTTGTCTTGGACAGGAAATTCTTTTAAGATCACACACTTGGGTATTCCCTCGTATGATCATGCATTCCATTAGGAACCACAAACACATGGACCTACACTCATCTATCATGTATCATTCTCATGTGGTCATATATCATTCTCATCAATCAAAGTGTACCTTGGCTAACGCAATATGCCGTTAGCTGTAGTTCTTATCTCAAGCATTTCCAAAACAAGTTATAAATTAACCAATCATTTTCATATTTTAGTAACTTTTCCAATTATGTTTATCCAAATTCCAAATATAGGCATTGCTATAAGCATATTTCAATTCTAATCACTTTCCAACCCATCAATACAATTGAGATTCAACCCATAAATCAATTTCCAAATTCTAAAATTCATATATTCATCATATCTAGATTATTCTTCTTGAAATATTATGTAAAAATTTTTATTTGTCTCATGTGGTCCTTAAAATATGTTTATTTTTAATTATTAGCAATAAATAAATTTTCATAGATATTTAAATCACATAAAATTGTAAACAAGGAACAATAGGGATTCAATAACATTCATAAATAATATATAGATTAAAAAATTAACTATAGATATTAAATTTACTCACAACAATGGTTCCCCAAGAACCGAAGAGCGCTCCTCAAGCTAACAAAAATTCTCGATTGGCATCCAATTGCTCTACAATTCTAAGAACAAGATAATCACAATATGTGTGAGCTAACAATACCAACAATTAACATATATGAGCTCTACACATCAAAAGTCCCAATTTCTACACCTTAGGTTTCTTCCAAAAACCCCAAATCCACCATTGATAACCATAGAGAGCTTAATAGCATTAATTAGGGAATTTTTTTACTTATCCATTGCAGCTAGAGAAAGGAAATAGGGGAACACACCAAGTCTCATTGTTACAGTGAGTTCCCTTCTTAAAATAAGAGAAAATCCCGAATAGATGAGAGAGAGGAAAAGAAAAAAAGATGAAATTACAGAGGCACTGATAGCATGGTGGTAGTGTGGTGGGGCGACATGTTTGTCCTATGCAAGCGAGAAAGAGAAATAAGAGATGAAGAAGAAGAAAAGAGAGAAGAAAAAGAAGAAAGAAAGAGAAAAAAGTCTGAGCATGAAAGAGAAAAAGAAGATAAGAAAGAAGAAAGGAAGGAAAAAAAATGAGGGAGGTCCATGTAAAAGAAAAGAAAGACAAAAATAAAAAATAGGTTCCACCCACAAATATTAACATTATATCAACAAATGAATATATATACACATATATTTGATTTAATCTATGTCAAGCACAGATCTCATTTATTTTATTTTTCATATTGGTAGTATTTTAAAGACAAACAAAATAATTTTTTTGGGTGATCACATATTTGTTATCTTGCATTTATTTTTATCATTTCATGAGATTGAGAACAAATTACACTAGTACCCCTAACCCCCACCTAATACCTACACTATTCTTAATGAAACAAAAAAAAAAAATGCAACCCTAACCCCTTACAATCTAATAGCCATGGCCTCCTCCCCTATAGCACCCCACTTTCATTTTATTTTCTTTAAAATAAGCAAACCTCAACACATACACACGCACTCTTCTTCTTCCTCTTATCTCTTCCACCATGAACCTCTAACCTTCATCTTCACCACCACCTCCCAAATATCCAAACACATCCACGTCTCTCTATTTGGCACCACATCTTCATCTTTAACCTCCAACAAATCAAAAATATTCACCATTAGAGCACCTACCTGTAGCTACAACAAGCAAAGGAAGAGGAGATTTCCTCATTTTTCCTCAAGTCCTTAGAGCTTCAAAGCCCTCCATTCCCCCAGCTCATATTGTTTAGTAAGGGTTTGCTTTTATTTTCCCTTTGATTTCTTAGCTAATTTGTGCCTAGATATGAATCTATGTGATCTTTGTTTTTGTTAAGTAATAAATCCGAAAATAGGCTTTCCTTGAAGTTTATGCTCAATGTCTTTCTCTTATTGTAAATGAGAATTGATTTTGGGATTCCAACTATCTATGTATGATATGTCCTTGATGGGAAAATTAAGGATTTTGAATTTGTTTTTAGTGCTTTTGGTTATGTTAGTGTCGGATCTAGAATAAAATGATGTTTTGGGATCAAAGGAGTGAAATTTGAAGCTATATGTATGGAGATATGATTTTCGGCCATGTATTGATAGCCCACCAAAAGTCATATTTTTGAGGAGTTTTGAGTTAACAATTGGTAAAGTCTAAGTGTTTGACCTATGCATATATGTGTATCTTTGCTTTTGATGTGTAAAAACTTGGAAATATACCTTTTGATGGTGTGAAGCTTGATATACAAAAATTATGAAAAAGTACATGCCAAATGTTTGCTAAAATTTTATAAATGATACTAAGAGTTGATTTGTGTGTTTTCTTTGTAGATTAACACTTGAATGATTGATCATTAGGCTATGGGTTCTTTTGTATGGCTGGAAATGTAATGCATAATGGTTTAGCTTAAGTTTTATGACACTTGGGTATAAGTATAGGTGCTGAAATATGTTGTAGAGCTCTCTAACTCTTATAAAGTCACATTATCTTTTCTCTTTTTCTATTGCTATTATAAACTCTATTTTGGAGGAGTCAAAGGGCCAGAAAAATGAAGGATTTATATTAGGTTTAGTGGTTATAAGTGCAGTAAAAAAAATTGAGTTCTTTAGTATTGCATTTCTTGATCAATTTTAGCACATTTCTAGCCAATTTGGTGCAGTTGTATGAGCTGAAAAGCTTGATGTTTGGGGGCTATTTTATGCAAAAAAGTTAACGTATGAGGGTGGGAATTGGGTATTCAGTGCAAGAATTTAATTATGAGTTATGGTTCAATTGGCATGTGCTTAAGATGTGTTTCTTTTCATTTTGTTTGAAGAACTAAGTGCAGTAAATTTTAACAGCAACTATAGTTCAAGTGCTTGGTGATAATTTAGGGTTCTAGCTAAAAAGTCTTGATTAGTTTTGAGTGCTCTAACTATTGGAAGTTTAATTAAGTTCTTTTAGTTATGAAATGTTTAGCAAAATCGACTTGTTTATTGCAAATTTTTCAATATGTGTCTTCCTCCCATATAGTGGCAATGTAAACTTGATTTCTTGCATTCTTGACTTGTGTTTTGTGTATAAGTGGTACAGAGTAATGAGTAAGCATTTAGGCTCAGAATTTGGAGTCTTAAACTACTTTATTTAAATTGAAAGATAAAAAAATCTAGTTTAAGATTGGACACATTGGCCTAAATATGATATTATCTTGATGTTATGAGCTTGAAATATTTATATATGAATATGAGTATATGCCTGCAAGCTTCATGAATTATTTTATCCTGACGCTTGAAATATGTTTGCTACTTGCCTAATATTACTTGTAAAATTGACAGAAGTTGATTTGAGTTGAGACTAACCTGTGTGTTATGATGAGGTTGACAATTGATAAATTTTTTTTTGACTGTTGAATTTAAAAGTGACTGGAAATATGTTGAGGAAATTGCAATTAGGATATTTGTTTTTACCTGAATGAATATTTAATATGTTAATATAAGTAGAAAGTAGTTTTGGGGAGTTCTATTTACAGTCATTATGCTGCAAGAATTTCAAAAAAAATAATAATAAAATAAAATAAAAGCTTGGATTGAAAATGTTATGAATGTGAGGAATGATAGAATGATGTTGTGATGTCCTCTCTTCTGTGTATATGCATTCAAGCATGTCGTAGTGACAATTATAGATAAGATGTGAGCCTTTAGTGCCTAATTATGTGAATATTCAAGTTATTGTCTTGGAATGTGAAATATACATGCTTTCTGTCTCATAAGCCTTGGAGTATAAACCAAAGAATGTTGGATGGAAATTCAAAGCTTTAAGATTGAAATGCATAAAGGTTGTAGTTACATCTCCCAATCCATTATATTGCATGCTTATGATATGACAATGATAAGTTAAAGTGAAGTTTTCCCTCTCTATCCCCATTTTTAAATCTAGCGACTACTAGTTAGGTCAAGCTCATCTCAGACGATAGGTAATTCAAAGTGTAGGCAATAGTTAAATCGCTAGGGTGGTCACATGGTTGGTCTAGGCGACAGAAGAGGAAGTTCACACTCTATCCCCATTTAAATCTAATGACAACTAGTTAGGTTAAGCTCATCTTAGGGGATAAGTGTTTTGGAGTGTAGGCGATAGTTAAATAGTTAGGGCAGTGATGTGATTGGTCTAGGCAACATATGAGAGGGTGGTATGTTTAAGGAATTAAAGTTCAAGTAAATTGAAGTGCTAAAGATGCGAGATGATTTGTTTCATTACATTTTCATACATGCCTCATTTTGTATATTTCTAATCATGCTAGTAACATGTGCATTCTATTTTTCTGTTCTTTAAGTAAAATATTTTCCTAAGTCTTAAAATATGTGTCACTTTAGAATTTGAGTTTATGAACTAATTAAATGAAATAAAGTATGCTGATTTATTTTATTATTAAACCGAAGTGACTAGATATGACAACAATTACACTTATATTGTTTTTATTTAATTACTAAGATTTCTTTGGATTCTCACCCCTTTTTTTTTCGTATCATCTTTAGACAAGCTAGTGAACTAGGATGCTAGAGTTCCTGGAGTTCTTGACCGTGAAGCTAGTCCATGCTTAGAAACTTAATTATTAGCTCCTGCATATTTTTTTTATAATTCTATTTTTTATTGTCATGTTTGAAGTTTAGATTTGACTATGGAATTAGAGTTTAGAATTGGAATTAGACCACTTTAATTCCAATTTTCAATTAGAAATTCATAATCCAATTCTATGGAATTAAAAAAATAAAATGCACTCTTTTCAATTCCTAACATATGCCTTCTAAATTGTCAATTACGTAACTTAATAAATATCTCTCTTCTCATTAAAAATATATATTGTGCTTTCTCTTTCTCATTTACTCCCTCTATTTCAAAATAAATGTCTTTTTCATCTTTTTGGTACATTTATAAATCTTATGTTTAGATACATTGATTTGTGAATATAAAAAAATGATATTTATTTTGAAACGAAAGAAATATTTGCTAGTAATTTTTCAAGTAAACCTAAATATAAAATGTAAGATTGTAAGTCAATTGAAATTAAAATTCTACGTTTCAATTTCAATTCAAGCATTTAAACAAACTGTTAATGTTTTTCCCTATATTTTTTTTAGGTGTTAGCTATTCATTGGAGTTTTTTAAGGATTTTGAAAATCTTAGGTAAAAAATAATTAATTTAATGTCAATTAAGTTTTTGAAATGAATTTTTCTAATACTTTTTGTTTTTCCATTATATTATGTTTGATGTCTAGAACTAAGTATGAACTTAGACTTTGGAATTGGAATTGGACCACTTAATTCTTTTTTTCATATTTAAAGTAACGTATTGAATTAAAATTATAATTTCATAACTCAATTCCACTTAATTCAAAAACAACTATGTGCACTATTTTTAATTCCTAATTAACATGTAACTTATAAATTGTTAATTACAAGATTTATTAAATATTTATCTCATCATTAAAATTTATATCATTATTTCTCTTTCTCATTTATTTGCTAGCAATTTTTTTAGTAAACCTAAATATAAAGTGTAAGATTCTAAATCACTTGAAATTAAATTTGTATATTTCAATTCCAATTCCAACATCCAAGCAGACTATTAATTTTTTTTCACTTTTTCTTTTGTGTTAGCTACTCAATGGAGTTTTTTAGGATTTTGGAAATCTTAGGTAAGAACTAATTTGATGCCAATTAAGTTTCAAAATGTCTTTTTTATAATTCTTTTGTTTTTTGTTATATTATATTTGACATGTGGAATTGATTATGAAATTAGAGTTTGAAATTGGAATTGGATCACTTAATTTCAATTTCCATATTTGAAGTCATATATAGAATTAGAATTATGATCCTATGATTCAATTTCATCGAATTCAAAAGCAACTAAATTATAATATTCATAATTTTTAACTTATACCTTATCAATTGTTAATTACAAAACTTGTTGAATGTAGATCGCCTTATTAAAGTCAATTTTGTTATTTCTCTTTCTCATTTATTTGCTAGCAATATTTTTTAGTAAACCAAAATATATATAAACTTTAAAATTCTAAGTCAATTAAATTTAAATTCTATGTTTCAATTTCAATTCCAACATCCAAACAGATCGTTAATACTTTTTCAATATATTTTTTCTTTTCCAGGTGTTACCTACTTAGTGGAGTTATTTTGGGATTTTGAAAATCTCAAATAAAAACTAATTTAATGTCAATTAAGTTTTGAAATGACTTTTCAATTATTTTGTTTTTTATTTATGTTTTTAAGATTTTCCCACAATTTAGTAAGATCTCATTCCTATAATGAAATATGAGAATAAAATGTTCTCATGACTTGGAAATGATTGTTATTAAGTATAAATACAAAAATATCCCTCTATTATTTGACTTTCTAGTTGCAATTTTTATTTATCTATGATCATCTGACTTCATAAATTCATTGCGCTCTCAATTTAAAAATTTTTGTTAATTGTTATATTGATCAAGATGAACAAATTTTGAAAAATTAATGTTGATTTTATATTTTTCTATAAGTGTAATTTCATTTTGAATTATTATAATAATAAATGTGTTAGGCTTATTTTGGAAATTATGACATATAATCTTTGAAAAATATATTAGAAAACAAACAAATTTTAAATTTATTTATTAGAATCTCAACAAATAATCCCTAGAGTGGTTAATGCTAAACAAATAATTTATTTAAAATATCTAGGAAAAAAATCCCAAGAAATATCATATCTGGGAATGTGGTTTCTAAAAATATAATTTCAAACTTTAAAACAAATGCAGCTAAAGAAATCTCTAGAACTTGACCCAACTTGACCTTTTGTTATAGCACTTTTTATGGTATATTAAGGGTTTTATGAAAGAGACATTGTGAGTCAAAGTAAAATTTAAATGCAATGTCAGTTCTTGCTTCGCATGTCATCTTCATTTTTTTTTTAATGTAAGTGTCAACTGTAATTTATGAAAAATATAGCTAGACAATCTCATTTGTAAGCGAGAAAAGAAGTCTTGTTTCAAATTTAAGCAATCTAAGCACTGCGGTTGATATATATATATATATATATTTCAAGTTTTCTAGTTTAAATTAGACGTATCTTATAATAATAATAATCAACTATCTAGTTAGAAATAAAAACAGTTTGATAAGTAACTTAAAAAGTTCATTAGACAAAAAAAAATAATGATAATCAGGCTTGTTTTGTCTTTTTATTTCTAATTACACACTAGCAATTGAATAAGATAAGTTTGACTAATAAATCGACCAATATTACAAAATAATCCAAAATGTGTTTATTTTCTTAGGGTATAATGTTTAATTAAGAGAGAAGACATTGAAGTCAACCAAAAAGGCAAAATGTTTTAAATCATCAATAACTATGAGTGTTATTGCAGACATAAAAAAAATAGCAATGAAATTTTATTCATTATAAAGCATCTATAATTAATTAGGGAAAAAATCAAGACAACAAGAAATTTTGTCAAAATTTTGTGTATTTTTCTTGATGGATCAAGGTTCCTTCTTTTTGTTGCTTTATTTGAAGTCCAAGGAAAAACTTGAGTTTACCCATTATGCTTAACTCAAATTCACTTTGCATTAATTTTGAAAACATTTAACAAAGAGACATCAAATATAATGTCATTAACATATATTTAAACTATCATCAAGTGATTATTTTACTGTAGAGTAAACAGGATTATGTCAACTTTACCTCTCTTAAACTCATTTTTAAGTAAGAAAGTACTCAGCCTTTCATACCAAGCTTTAGGAGCCTGTTTCAAACGATAAAGTACCTTGGTTAACTTGAAGACAAGGTTGGGAAGGTTTTTACTCTCAAAACCTGGAAGCTGCTTTACATAAACTTCCTTAGAAAGGAATCCATTTAAGAATGCAGACTTTATATCCATTTGGTATAGAGTAAATCCCTTGAAGGTTGCAAAAGCAAGCAAGTAGAATTTTATGGCTTCAAGCCTTACTATTGGTGCAAAAGTTTCATCATAATCAATATCCTCTTGTTAATTATAACCTTGTGTAAGTAATCTTGCTTTGTTTCTGATCACTTTCCAGTTTCATCAAGCTTGTTTCTGAACACCCATTTGATTCCAATGATGGTTTTCCTTTTAGGCTTCTCCACAACTGTCCAGGCTTTGCTTTTCTCAAACTGATCTAGTTCCTCTTGCATAGCTTCTACCCCACTTTGATCACTCAAAGCATCTTCAATGTATTCTAGCTCTGGTGAAAATGAAAGCATAGTTAGACCTATTTCTAAGAGAGGATCTAGTTCTCACACGTTTGGAAATGTTCCCAAGAATTTGATTTTGAGAAATTGCTCTTAAATCAGAAACTTCTCTATAGTTTTTGTAACTTTGTTGTTCTTTAGTTTCTTTATAATCTTTAGATTGTTCATTTCATGTTCAGAGATGTCACTTTCTAAAGACTTTGGAGTCTTGAGTAAGCTTTCTGAGTTGTTGCTTTCTGAGGGTTTCTTGAGGTTCAACTTTTCAAGGTTTTCTTCTAATTCTTCTAGATCATCAGTAAAGTCTTTTTTAAGTTCTTTAAACTTGATGTGGATAGTTTCTTCAACATAAAGTGTTCTGTTGTTATATACCCTAAAAGCTTTTAAGACTGAAGAGTAACCTAAGAAAATTCTATCATCAGATTTAGGATCAAACTTTACAAGCTTGTTCTTGGTGTTAAGAATGAAACAAGGTGAACTAAAGATATGGAAATATGAAATATTGGGTTTTCTATCTTTCCATAGCTCATAAGGGGGTTTTCTTGAGGATTGGCCTTAGAAAGATTATGTTTTGAATATAGCATAAGGTGTTAACAGCCTCTGCCCAAAGTCCTTTTAATAAACCACTTTCTAAAAGCATGATTCTGGCAATTTCCTATAAGCTTTTGTTTTTCCTTTCTATAACCCCATTTTGTTGGGGAGTTCTAGGAGCAAAGAACTCATGTGAGATGCCATGGTTTTCAAGATTTTTTTCCTAATACATGATTTTCAAATTCTCCTCCATGATCTGATATAATAGAAGTGATATGAGAATCCTTTTCATTACAAACTCATTTTGCAAAAACCTGGAATTTGTCAGTTACCTTATCCTTAGAAGCTAAGAAAATAACCCATGTAAGTATAGTCAAATCATCTACTATAATAAGGCAATATCTTTTTCCAGCAAGACTTGCAATCTTGGTTGTTCCAAAAGATTCATATGTAAAAGCTCAAGTGACTTAGTGGTTGAAACCATATTTTTGTTATCGAAAGAAGCTTTGGTCTACTTGCCCTTTTCACAGAAGTTACAAGTGGTGACCTTGTCATATCTGATCTTTGGCAGGTCTTTAACTAACTCTTTCTGAGATAACTCGTAAATTAGCTTCATATGAGCATGCCAAGCTTCTTGTGCCATAGCCACTTATCATCCATAAAGGATGTAAGACATTTTACATCTTGATCTAGAAGGTCGTCCAAGAGTAACATATAAGTGTTATCAAGTCTCTTACTAGATAAAATGACTTCGTCTAGATGTGGGATTTTCTATATTGCAGACATTTGCATTGGATAAAACATTGAAACCTTGGTCACAAAATTGGTTGATGCTCAACAGATTGTGAGCCAAACCATCAATAAGTAAAACATAAAAAATTTGGTGAGAATCATCCTTACTAACATTTCCTATACATGTGACCTTAGCTTTACCTCCATTAGCAAATTATACTGATCTAGAGTTCTTAGGTTTCAGGTTTCTGAACCACTTTTGGGGCCCGAACATGTGTCTGGAGCAACCTTTGTCCATGTACCACTTATTGTCCTTGTCAATGTAAGCTCTCAAACACAACTGCAACAAAAGTAGTTTTTATTTTAGGTACCCAAATTTCTTAGGTCTTTTTGGGTTTTGTCTTCTTTGGGGGAGGTTTGCCAACTTGTTTTATTGTTTTTCTTCTCATAAAACATTTTTTAGGTAGGTGTCCCTTCTTGTGACAAAAACTACAGGATATCTTGTTCTTTATTTTCCTTAATAAGATTGCTTTGCCTTTCTCATCCATCTCATTCTCATATTCCAAGCCACCAAGCATCAGTTCAAGATTTTTGGAGCTATTAACCATCTTTTCCAAGTTAGATTTCAGAAGTTTTGAAGTTCTCTCAAGTTCAGAAATTACTTTATGAACTTTTTATCCTTATCATTAACTTCAACTTTTAAGGCTTTGAGTTTGATGTTTAAAAACTTATTTTTTTCCTTTAGTTTCTTCCTTCTTAATCCTTAGGTTCTCAACATTTGTTTTAGCCTTTTCAAGTTCTAAAACAATTTTCCAGTTATTTTTTTCAGATTCACATAGTGAGAAGACAGAGTCTGGGAATTTTCAAGCTATTCATCATATAAAGCCAGTAGTTCATATAAGATAAATTAGGTTCAAAAGATGTTTTTACCTCTGGTTCTCCCTTTGAGTTGTAGCCAGCCATAAAACAAAGGTTGGCTACATCTTCAAGCTCGTCCTAGCTTTCTGATCTTTTCTTCTCCTCTTATGAGTCCTTCTAGGTGGCTAGTGTAACATCCCCTACTGCTTTATGGATTGACGACTATCTCACAAACTAACACGGGTCTTTTCAGGATACTTTGTCCTCACTCACATGCTTCCTGGGAAAACTTCCCAAGCGGTCACCCATCCCAAAATTGCTCCAAGTCAAGTACACTCAACTGTAGAGTTATTTAGTGATGGGCTACCGAAAAGAAGATGCATCTTATTGGTATAAGTAGTACAAATCAATTCATATAAGCCTTCCTTAACTGTATAGTCTCATACCTACACAGTCTTAGGATTCTTCTCATTCGAGTGTGTAATCGTTTCATTCATGTACCCCTCCGCTTAAAAGTTTGCCAGGAGTCGCTCCTTATCCGTGCCTTCTTTGCACCGGCGATCACTCATCGACTTCATCACCAGCCGTTACATGCCCACTAGCTTTTGCTTGATTCATGCCCGAACCATATCGTATTGGGAGAGGTGCAGGCTCTGATACCATTTGTAACATCCCCTGCTGCCTTATGGATTAACGACTGTCCCACAAACCAACATGGGTCTTTTCAGTGTGCTTTGTCTTCACTGACACACTTCCTGGAAAAAATTTCCAGGAGGTCACCCATCCCAAAATTGCTCCAAGTCAAGCACGCTTAACTATGGAATTCTTTACTGATGGGCTACAGAAAAGAAGATGCATCTTATTAGTATAGGTAGTACAAATCAATTCATATAAGCCCTACTTAACTGTTTAGTCCCATACCTATATAGTCTCAGGATCCTTCTCATTCGGGTGTGTAATCAGTTCATTTGTAACACCCTGATTTTTCTGTCCGAGGGAAATGACCAAAATGCCCCTGAGGTCATTTCCTGACCCGAACTTGAGGGTAACCAACTCGGTCATCCTCGAAGGGTCAACTCAATGTTTGAAGGGGATTGAATGACCTTTGAATGCTTCCGGAAGTGAAAATCTCGTTTTCCACAGTTTCGGGTCAAAATGACCAAAATACCCCTATAGCGTTTTACACGGGTAAAGGTGCCGTTTGAGCCCGAAACTTCCCTCAGAGGTTTAAAAACATGTTTTCATGTGTCTAGAGGTCTCTGTTCAAGTCCCGGTGGTCCCGGGCAGTTTTAGTATAAAATTACGATTTTGCCCCTAGAATAGTGTTTTTGAGCTTAATGACGTAATTAAGCAAACCTAAGCAATATTAGGTTCTAAACAAAGATTAATTAATTTCTCTAATTAATCTAGAGTCAAAATAATTTATTAAAGTTAATTAGAACCTAAAATTGCTTAGATTAAACTTAAATCCCTTTTTAGAACTTAAGACTCCTAGTCTTGGAATCTTGAATAGTGTTTTCTCTCTCCAGTTCCTTAAATCAAGGAAATGTGTCTAGAGTTGTTTAGACTCTAAATTGAGGATCTAACTCACTAATGGTGCAAGACCACTCCTTAATTATGTCTAGACCACCTTAATTATTCATTTTCCTTACCTAAACACTTTCTTACAAATTCCTAATCTTAAGCATAATCAAAGATACACCTAAACACAACTCTAAACCACAATTAAAATGCAAACAAATCCTCCCCTTGGCTGCAACATGGCCGAACAGCCATGCCCTCTTTGGCCACATGTTTAATTATTTTCTCACTCAAAGAACCATGCTTGAGGCCATACCTTGAACCATACCTCACCATACCTTAAGCCATACCTCACCATGCCTCAAGAACACATTATCTCACCTCATGGAACTCATGGATGCCTCCAATTCTGCACCTCATGGCCGAAAAGCCCTTCAGCCCTCACCCCTCCATTTGTTTCATTTCTCTATAAATACAATGCCTTGAGGAGCTTGCACCACTTTTAGATCATTTGCTAAGTTTAGGAACACTCAAAGCTTTTCTTTTCTCTCAAAGTTCTAGTGTTCTTCAAGTTCTTCAAAGTTCTTCATCATCTTCATCTTCTTCTTCCATCTTCAAGTTCATCACATCAAGTAGGAATTTTCTTTCATATATTCTTTTCTTTAAAGTTCTTGCTCTAAGCTTTATGTTTATAGTTTCTCTTGATTCTCTTTAGAACTTCTCTTCCATTCTTCTTCCTTTTCATTTTCGGCCATAGGCCTTGGAGTTCATGGAAATGAGAGCTTGATGATGAGAGTTTCATGATGATGTTCATCACTTGAAACAAACTCTAGAGCTTGATCTTTGTTCTTGAGCAAAAATATTTTTAGTTTTTCCTTTCTTGAACTCTTGAGAACTTTAGCTTTGGTGATGTTTTAAAATGGCTCTATGAACTCAATGATGAGGACTCATGATGTTGGTGTTAATATATCATCAAGATCATGAACTCTAGAGTTTTAAAATGTTCCTTTTTCTTCTTGAGGATTTCGGCCATTTCCTTAATTTTTCTAGGCTTCATGGTTTAATTTCCTAAAAATATTATGTTGAGTTTTAAGAACTCTAAGCTTGACTTTACCTTGTTTGGATGAGTTTGGGTTATGGTTTAAGTTCCTTTAAAGTCTTGTTAAGAGCTCTAGAAAAATAAAATGAACTTGCATAATTTATTTTATGCTTGCATTCATATTTACATTCTTGCTATGCATCTTTACTTTCAAGCTATCACCTAAGAACATAAAGATTAAAATGGAACTTGCATCATCACTTAATTTAATTCTCAAAGCCTTTCTATTTCAGCCTTAAAGTCGATTGTTGTTGGGCCGAGAGCACTAAAATAAAGAATTGAGCTTGCATTATCACCTAACTAATTTCTCGAATGCCTATCTATTTCGGCCTTAAAGTCGATTGTTGTTGGGCCAAGAGCACTAAAATATAGAATTGAACCTTGCATATTTACTTTCAAGCTTGCACGTTTAAGTTTATGTCTAGCATATTTACTTTCAAGCTTGCACGTTTAAGTTTATGCCTTGCATATTTAATTTAAGTCATCACTTTATTTTGTAAGCAAGATTAAAAATGAAAAGCATGAGCACGTTTATTTTATGTCCTAACTTAAGAACCTAGAGCTCAAAGACTTGCCCATTTCATTCCAAGTTAAAGTTTAATGTGAAACCATTCTTTGAATGCATGTTTTCGGCCAAGTAGTGATGATGGACTTGCAATGAGTTTTCATCTAGCTACAAGGACCAATAGTCTATGTTCTAAGTTTTCCCGAAAACTTTACGAAGCTTTTCAAGGTTATGTTATCATGAAATATGACTTTATTCCCTTTTAGAAGATGAAATGTATTTTGGTCATTGACCTAAGGCTTCTCTTAGCCTCTTGAAGAATTAAAATGATTTGCAAAGAGTTTTAGAAATTTTAAATTGATTCCAAGAGAAACTAGTTAACTCATATATCTAGAGATGTCAATTTAAATCCTTTACTGAAGCTAAATGTTTTCGGTTCTGATATGATGAGTGTGATGCTGTATGATGATGTTTTGATGTGTTAGAATATGTGAAAATATCATATGATGATGTAGAAATGATCCTATGCATAATAGGTAAGAAACTAGCTAACAAGAAATACCGTAAAGCTAGAATTTAACATAGTTTTGACCCATTTATTTTTGGAACTTATCCAAACTGTTTTAATGGGAGCATAATCAGATTAGGATTGTTTAGACATGAAAAACTTGGTAACATTTGGATTAGAATCGAATTTTAGCACCTATAGGGAAACTAGTAACTAGAAAACCGTAAAAGTGCAAGTTTAGAACATTTATTTTTTTGGATTCTGTCCAGCACCCTTACAACATGATAAACATGATTAATAATTAGTCCTTAAGCATAGGAATGCCTCATAATTGATTTAGATTTAATTCATAGCGCCTTAGGCGAAAACGGAACCGAGAAAGGGCCTAAAACGTAAGTTCTAGAACCCCGTAATCACAAGTTAAGAATTCTGCCCTATGCTTTTCAGATTTAAACTTAAACATGAGGATTATGAATGATGTTTAATTATGAGCCCTTAGTTGCATAAAATATGAGCGACGGATGTTAGAGAACCATATCTCATAATTAAGGCCCGTAAGGGTCAAAGCATAAGCTACCGTAAGGATAAACGGTTGAATGTTCCATGATGATGTATGTGTTATGTGAAGAAAGTTAATGTTATTCATATGAGGAATTCATGAGGATATGCGTTTGTGTGGCATAAAGCAAATTTGGAAGAAATTCGGCGTAATGCCTTCGTGCCGCCGAGTTTCCGACAAATTTGGGGACTTAAAGAGATTTTGAAAATTAAGGTACTAAGATGGGTTCTAGGATGACACCGGTTCGGCCGAGCACCTCCATAGAACTCATCTGACATCGGTACCATTTTAAACTCTTAGGTGACACCGGTTCGGCCAAGCACCCCTAAGAGAATTGCCCCCTAACCCGTACTCAGATAGTCGGGATTTATAATTTATGATACACTTATCGTTAAGTGGTAAGTAAGAACTAGTGACGACTAGTTAAGGTATGAGCTCATAACCTAGATGTATGACACGTTCTGGGTGACACCGGTTCGGCCGAGCACCCCCAGTTCGATTGTCTTTTAGGGTGGCCCATGAGGAAGAGAAGTTTCATGATTATGATTATGTCACTAAGTTTGTCCCATATGAATGTTTCTATTGCCACTTTATGCCACTAAGTATGATGATGCTTGATGTTATGTTTTATGTATGTGCATTAGGTAGTGCCACGCATACATCCTCTATTATGTTGCATTCATGACATTAAGATCATTCTAAAATGAATGGACCTTGGCTAAACTATGTTTTAGAACTTAAAAACGGACATAATGCATACTTACTCATCTTGTATAACTAAACCCAAGGTTCCTGAGGACGTAGATGATGACACCTAGGTAGTAGAAGGCCCTACTGAGATTCTTTAGCAAGATTCTCACTCCCTCTATCTCTTTCTTTCCGTCACGTCTTCAAATGGCGACGTTCGTAGTGTTCGTGGACACACCGACGTGGGAGGTGCACTATGACCCGGCTCACAGGTCATACCATTTTGAGGGACAGTGCACGGTGCGGGTTTTCATGTTCGTAGGACGCCCCTTCGCTCATCCCGTGCACACCCATCGCTTCTCCCCCACTGCACCCTATGGCGATGATGAGCGGATTTTTGAGCGCGCGCGTACGTATGACGAGAGAGTGCTCCGCATGCACACCGCCGCCTTAGCCATGCGAGACTATCCCGATTACGTGCCCCGGACCTACTTCTCGGAGACCGACCCGTCCGAGGACCCGCCTACCCATCCGTATAGCGAGAGCTCTGCCCCCTCTCCCCCACCGTTGAGGGAGGGCAGTGAGGATACCGTGATTCAGCCACGGCTTGCACGACGACCGGAGATGCGGCCATACCGCGGGGATCAAGCTCGATCCCCGTTTCGCCTCTTCACGCCCGAGGAGCTCGCCCAGTTTCCCGGATATTTGCCTCGTTCGCGAGATGGATGCCAGTAGGAGGTGACGATCGTCCGATGGAGTACCCGGGTAGAGCACACACACTTAGATGGAGATGAACCTCCTTTTGTATTAGAGGTCATCCCGCTAGTTGCACTTGGGTAGGGGAGTTGCTTTTATAGTTTCCGTTGCACTTTCTCTTGTATTTCCCTGTTAGATTGTATTGCTCGTGTTGTACCAAATTAAGTCCCACACTTATAAGTGGGCAAGTTATATATATATAAGATGTTATTCAGTGTTTTCCCATGATGTGCCTTTATGTGCTTTGTGCTATAACGTTATGGAATGTATGTTTTTCCCGTTACTTGTTACATCGCATCACGCGGTTTTCACTTTATATTTCAAAAAAAATTTTCCCGTATTTTTCCGCTAAGTATTTCAAAGCTAAAATGAGAACTATGAAGTAACAGACTAATGATTAACCTAATTATGTTCTAGAGTATTGGGTTAAAAATTAGGATGTTACATCATTCATGTACCCCTCCGCTTAGAAGTTTGCTAGGAACCGCTCCTTGTCCATGCCTTCTTTGCACCGGCGATCACTCCTCGACTTCGTCACCGAGCGTTACAGCTAGTATTCCCTTATTCTTTATAGGGAAACTTTTCTGTGGATCCTCGAGCTTGGGACAATCAGTTTTGTAGTGTCCTTTCTCACCACAGTTGTAGCAATTCATGCTTTCCAACTTTCCTTTGCCTTTTCTATCGTTTTTGATGTTGATGTTCTTTCTTTTCTTGGTTCTGAACTTTCAGGCTCTAGACATCTTTCTTACAAGCAAGGAGATCTCATCTCCAGCTTCTTCTTTAAATTCTTCTTCTGAAACTTCTTCTTCATTTAAGGTGTCAGCAACTTTCATTATTTTACACTTGGTCTATTTCTTGTGAGAGGACTTCAAGGCCATAGACTTCCTCTGCTTCATAGTTTCACTATGAACCTCAGAGAGTACAACCTTATGGGTTTTAAGAAACCGAATGAGAGCATCCAGGTAAGAGTTTGAAGATCTTTACATTCAGTAATAACCGTGACCTTGGGAAACCATTTTGCAGGGAGGCTTCTCAAGATTTTTCTTCCCATATCAGAGTTTGAGTATCTCTTGCCCAAACTTATTACAATGTGCATGAACCTTGTGGTCATGTCATCAATACTTTAATTTCCTGTTCAGTTATCTTGAATATCTCATATTGATGGACCAATATGCTGATCTCGGTCTCCTTGACTTGATCCGTTCCTTCATGTAGCATGTGAAGTCTATTCCATATCTCTTTTGTTGTGTCACAAATAATGATTTTATCATATTCAGCCTTGCCTGGTGCACATGTGAGTAGGTATTTAGCCTTGGAGTTCAACTGAACTCTTGCTTTATGTTACTCTATTCACCTACTTCAGGGAACTTCTCTAGAAGTAGATGGTGCATCTTCAATTCCTAGAACTTCTTATATAGGAACATAATCTCCTTCTTGGATAATCTCCCACAAGTCAAGACTTGTGTATTTAATGAACAACTCCATTTTGTCTTTCCAGTATGCATAATCTCTACCATCAAAGAATGGTGGTCTATTTATGGAGTGTCCTTCTGCAATATGAATATTTTGTGCCATTTATCCTCAGGATCTTTTAACCTCTGCACTCATTGGAATGCTCAACCCCTTAGAGGCCTGAGTTCTTATGCTAATTGTAGGTTGAAAAGGGCAAGAGAAAGGAGGTTGAATCGTGTTTTTGCTTTTCTTTCTCTGTTTTAGAAAATCTTTAAAAAATCAAGTGTTCACTTGAAGTGTAGTAGAAAGATTGTTATAGAGTATCAGAAAGTGACTTTTTGAACTAAGATGAAAATAGAAATTAATTAAAAGCAATTTTTAGAAATACGTTGAATAAACACACAAAAAAGAAAGTAAAAGAGATTACGAAAGAAGAGAGATACTACTCGGAGAGTTTTTATACTGTTTCAGCCAACCTGCCTACATCTAGTTCTCAACAACCTATTGAATTTCACTAAATCAACCCTTTTCAACCTTGAGAAAGTCATATAGTCTTTACATAGCCTTCTCAAGCTATCTTACGTGACCAGTAGCATACTCTATTATCACTCCCAAGTAGTCTTTGACTAGCCTCTCCAAGCTAAACTCACAATGATCACTACTGAAGTAGGGTACAATGTTTTTGAAGGTTGGTTCACTGCAACTAACAGACCCTCAAGTTTTCTTAGAATAAAATAGTATATAATTTGAAAATTTGAATGATTTCTTTTTAACAATTCTTCTTAGGAAAAAAATGTCATCTAATAAGAACTTATAAAGAAGACTTTTACAAAAGCAGAAATTGATTACAAGCAGTAATAGCTTTACAAAAAAAGGAGGATTCTAGCGTTCTTGAAAGATTTTGCAAGCATTTTAGCCAAAAAAGCTTCAGTTATAAGCACATGACCTCATTTTATACTTAATCTTCAATTTCATACCGTTGCCCCTTGATCTATTTTCCTAGTAACACATGTTAATCTTCTTTTAGAAATATAATCTAGAGGACTAGCTCGGCTGTGTCAGAGCCACTTTTGCAACTGCATAGACTATTGTCAAATTAAGGTTTCTAAGTCCATCTTAAAAAATTGCTTTTTGCTTTTTGAACGAGGTTTTTGAACTTTTTCTTTTAGAAGGTGGGATGATTGACCAAGTTAAAAAGTAAGATGTCACTATCATTCCCTTTTTAGATTTGAATTTAATTTGAAATTTGAATTTCTCTCCCATTCTGTAAAGTGTGCACTGTTTAATAGTAAACGTGCTTTCTGAAACATTGATTTAGTTTTTGGACTTCCATTTGGTCTTCATTACTTCAATCAGATTTTGTTGGTGAAAATATCATCACAATTGAAGATAATAACGACAACTTGCTTCAAAGGTGGATTGAAATCTTCATTGTGAATAAGTTTCTGAAGATGAAGGCTACTTTCTAAAGATCTAAAGCTTGGTTTCTTGTTCTTAAAATCATTTCTTTGTGAGTTAAACATACTAACATTCATTTCAAGGATTCTTTTTCACTTCATTTAAGTTCTGAATCTCTTTGAATGAGATTAAAGATGTTTACATATGATATTGTGAAAATAAAACTAGTTCAAGGAGTTGTATGCTAAGAAGAACGGTCTTGTCAAGTACTCAAGAAACTCAAGTGACAGATTAGTCATTCTATAAAATATTTTAACAAAATTGATTTGTTATCACTCAAAACTTTAAGTGAAAATGCTTTGTGAAGGGTTTTGAAGCTAATATTTTATCCCTAACATGATAATTTAATTTGAGCCCATTACTTTTCTTTATTTACAGTCCTCAATGGTCCTAAACTCATTGATATTAATGTTTGGAAAATTTGATTGAGGCTTTGGGTATGTTGATGGATCTAGGTAATGAATGAAGAATGGTGGGTGTTGGCTTAGAGGTTGGGTGGGGTAGGGATAGTTATGGTATTTCAAATAAGTATTTTATTGAAAAATCACATGCTTCTAACGTGACCTAATAGTTATGGATGGAAAACTAACAACAGGGTTGTAATTGTAACGACATTAGATTAACTAACGTCTTGTTAGGCATTGTTGTGCCTGTCAAGTTGTATTTATTTATTTGAATATTAATATGATAGTATTTAATTTTTTATTTAACATAAACATTATTGAAATAATGGGAAGAATAAAAAATGAAGAATGAACCATGTAGAAGAAAATATGAAAAAGACTAATACATATGCTTAAAAGTTTTGGAACAATGAAAGACAAATATTAATCCATTCAAAAATCCCTTGCGTAGAAACTAAACTTAGTTTCTTTAGTGAATCATGCAACATATTCTTGACTATCACTATTATGAAGGATAGTAGCATAAATAATACTACACAGATAAATGGCAAAGATAAGTTATATGAACACAAAAGAAAAATATAAGTTACATGAACACAAAAGAAAAATATAAATCAAAGAAATCAATGCATAATAAATTTATAGTAATCAGAAAATAAAATAAAGAAAATTTACAGCAGGTACAAAACTCACTTTTATCATTCAAAATATATTAATAAAGCACTTCTTCCTCTTTGCCTCACCCATTCTCTTACATTCATTTGTCATTTTGTTTGATATAAAAACCATGACAGTATCATGTGACTGTTGCACTCTTACAACTTCGTCAACAGAATCATTTTGCAGTTTTGGTATTCATTGCCATACACTAATGCGGTTCTTGACTGAGATTACAAATATAGATGATTGTCATTTGCAATTTTAGAGAGGGAAGAAAATAATTTCAAATAGTCCATTCATGGTTGGTTACAAATGATAACTGCTAAAGATGTTCAGTTTGTTTTTTACCATTTTATCCCCTTTTTTTTAGTTGTGTTATTAAATTATAAGGGACAAAAGAGGAAAAATAAATTTGGACACCAAATGGGAAAAATTCCCTTTATTATATATATTATATTAATAGTTGTTTGACCCGTATATTACACGGAGTGATAATAAAAAATAGTTTGTTGATTTTGTTGATCATTAAGAAAAATAATAATAATTTATTTAAATATATCTTATAGAAAATTAAATATATAAATTTATTTTGAAAATAAGTTAATAATTAAATAATTAAATAAATGAAAAAAATATAAATGTGTCATTCTATTTTATATCTTATTTCGAATATTATGTTTATAAGGCTAAAAAAATCCCAGCAGATGACTTATAACTAATAATAAAGAGCCTATTTTATGAATATTTTATACATTTTGAAAGTTAAAATTGTTAAAAAATGAAAGAGAATAAGTTGATAATTTAACTATATCATGAGTCATTTATAGAAATGATAATGAGTATCCATGAGAAAAGGACATATATCACACCCGTCCTAATTTGGAATTTTGCTCCAATCCCCATCTCTATTCCCGTTATGGATCCCCATCCCCCATTCCGGTGGAGATTTAAATCCTTATAGGTATTCATCGGTTTATTAAAAAATTTTAAAAATTAAAAAATTAAAAATTTTAAAATATAAATATCCATCGTAACAAATATCACTAATGCAATATAATCCAAATTAAACATGCATACATAATGCAAATCTAACAAAGATAATTAAAACAATGAGGGTGTGTTACCCCCGTCCTTGTTTTGTTTAACAAATGAGAAATTTGCCCGTGTCAGCTGTCCCTAAGAAGATAAAATCTGTCCCCATTCTCATCCGATTATTGCGGGTCATCCCTGTGCATATCCACTTTCATTTGGCTTTTTTTTGTTATCCTTAGTAATTTATATATTTAATTTTTAGTAAATTAAAATATTTAATTTATATGATTTTAATTGCACATCATCTCCTTATATATCCTTTAGTAAATTAAAATGTCAATTTTAAAATATATGTTATAATTAGTAAAAAAAAATAATATAACCCTAATTTATGTCATCTCAATTATTGAAGTAGTATATCAATTATATAATTATTTTCAATTAAAAAGTATTGTAATTATTTATTTTTAAAAAAATCAATAAATAATTAGTATCATTATTAAAGAAGTGTAAATTATTGAATTAATTTTTAAAAAATATTTTAATTTTAAAAAATTGAAGTTTTTTTTAAAAATTAATATGAAACAATTATGGAAGTGATAAATTGAAATGTTTAAGTTTCAACAAATTAAATATGGCATAGTGAGGTACACACACACAGATATATATATATCTGTGTGTGTGTGTGAGTGTATGATTTTCAAAAGTTCTAGATTTGAAGTTAGAAATTTTTCTCCCAACCTCATTTTCATTTAGAATTTTCCTCTCATCCTCATCCCCATTCCTGCCATAGGTCCCAATTTCTCATTTTTTGTGGAGATTTGAATCCCTATGTGTATTCATGGATTTATCAAAAAAATTTCAAAAAAATAAAAATTTTAAAAAGGGTTACAGAAAGGATAATAATACTATTAGTATATATACGTTATTGATTGATATAGATATCAGTATCAATTAAAGATTTTAGGCTTATTAAAAAAGATAATAATATAATTTATTATTAATTTTTACTGTGTTTCTATTTTTTTTAGTGTGTGTAATATTAGCTTTTTTGTCACTTAAATAGTTAGGTGGGGATTTGGAAAATAAAACCATCAATCTATTAATAATTATATTTTTTAAATAAAATAATATATTAACAATGATTATACATTAAAAAAGCAAACACAAATAAGTATGGATTGTATATAGATATAAAAATAATATTTTAAATTTTATCAATTAATTAAAAATTTTAGCATGAGAAAAGAAAAGGGAACAATAAATGCATATATTGGAAAAAAAAAAATTCAATCGATAGCTATGCATATATCAGTATATTCGATTCACATCAAAATAAAAAAGAATAATATTAACAATTAATTTGTACAATGGTAATGCACAATGAAAATTTTAAATAAAAAATATAATTTTTTTTGAAAATATTATTCATCCTCATAATTAGTGTTTGTAAATGGAATTGAAATTGTAATTTAATGGCTATGTATATATTGAATTCATCAATCTCTAAGCCTTACAGAATAATAAAAAAAGAATAAATTGAAGAAGGTTGAACAACATAAATAAATTCTAATGGAGATTAGCTTTTGCATTTTGTCTAATATCGCTATTAAAATCATCAGCTAGCTTGATTGTGCACTGAATTGACTCAAGAAAGTATTGTTTTCCACACAACAACAATTCCTTCTTATATAAATGTTCTGCCAAACAAATGAGCAAAACAAAATCAAAGATAAAAATAGAACAAAATCAAAGGTAAAAAGAGAAGTAAAACTAAACACAATCTTCAATCATTTTTTATCCTTAATCTATACTACCTTAAGTTTAGTGAAATAACTAGTTCAGATAGTCCATTAATAACATCTCTTTTACTTAATTGTGGCTTCAAATTCTAAAAAGAAAAAATTATAAAATCATTAATACTTGTTTATACAACAATAAAATTTATCTCAAATTCAATTAAATGTTTATTAAATTATTCATGAAAGATATAATTACCTTTGCCACAAAGGATTGAATAATACATTATTGAACCTACAACCTAGTGATTGTCTCATGCACAAAACATAGAAAAAGACCATAAAAATATATACACAAAGTAAAAGACTAAATAAACATAGAAAAATCTCTATACAAACAAAAAAAATCACAAAGAATAAAGATAGAAATAAATTGGATATAAAAATGAAAATGAAAATGATAAATAAATTGGTTAATTTTAAGAGAACTTAAAAAAAATCATATCTTTATTTTATTGAGGAAACATTTAAATGTATAAAATATATATACAAATTAAAAATACTAAACAAATATAAAAAATGTTGTATAAAAAAAATCTCATAAAGAAGAAAAGAACTTCAAAGAAGAATGGTGAAATATTTGAATTTTCTAACCTACAAATTCTTATTCCTTAATATAAATCATGAAGAAAAAATTAAAAGATGAAGTATATTAATGTATTTTGAGAGAACTAATATATAATAAACGAAGAGAAATGAAAAATATGAAAATATGAGAGGAAGAATGGCAGAGAAAAGAAAGTTGTGGAGTAGAGAAGAGAAATGAAATGAGATGTTAGCATTTTAAACTAAAGCTTTAGACAGTAGAAATTTCAGAAACAAACTGATATTGCAAATTCTAAGAGAAATTAAGGGTTTTTATTTCGATTAGTATAAGTGGCCATCTTTTATAGTAATGAATATGTTACAGATTTTAGGGAATAATTTAAGAGATTTATACTTTGATTATAGTGGACCTTAGCAATAGTTTTCTTAATTAATATGGAAAACACGTGTTCAACTGAAAAAAAAATATTATAAAGAAAATATAAAAAGTTATGTATCATGTGAATATCCATTTTAATGTTAAATAATTTAGATTGATATATTTTGATCAATTATATTATTTAAATTAAGAATTATAATGGTTTGAAATCCAATAGTTAATTTGAAATATTTATGTTATATTAATAAAATATATATAAGGTAATTTTTATAATAAAATAATTAATAGTTAAAATAATAAAAATCATGAATCATAAATTACTTTATGAGTAATACCTATAAATTTTTTTCTAAAAATATTATAAATTATAGAATATATATATGTGTGTGTGTGTGTGTGTGTGTGTGTGTGTGTGTAGGAGGTTTAGGTATCAGAGCCTAAATCGTGGGAGAGGTATAGGTATCTGGTGTTACTTTTGATGATACAAGTTTCTTCTGATTGTTTCTATTACTGTCAATTTATTTCTGTCTCTAAGTTTTGTTATTTAGCTTTCTGAGCAAGTTATAGCTGTAAGTCTGGATCAGAGTCAAGTGTAGCAGTGAGAGCTGTGTATACGTTGGTCAGCCCAGATAGTGGTCCCAACAATAAGGCTCGGAGGTGAGGCAGTGAGTCCGTTGGTCGGCTAGGGTGGTCCCGTAATATAAAACTCTGGTAAGATTCATGGCTCGACTTTTTAGAACGTTAAGTAACTTAAACTTAGGAAGAAATAATGAGATAGTAGTTAGAACAAATAATGAAGAAGCTTCATCTAGTAGCAATACTAGCAATACTAGCAATAATTCCTCATCTGAATTACAAATAGCTAGAATAGAAGAAAGGTTACATAATTAGTCTATACCAATAATTAGAAAAAATGAAATATATAAAAGTCAACATTTTTGGCAACAACGAGATGAAGAAATACATATGTTAGAATATAGTTACCTAGGAACTAGTAATAATAATATCATAAATATTTTAGAAGATGAAAAGCTCAGAGAACATAAAGAGAAAGGTTTTAACTTTATACATATTGGATTAATACAAGTAGCAGTGAAGCTAAACTTTAAAATAGGGGTAAACACTCCTATATTAATAATATTAAGAGATATAAGATTTAAAAAGTTTGAAGATTCATTAATAGTCACATTAGAAAGTAACTGTCATGATGAACCAGTTTTCTTTAATTGTTATCCAAACTTTGCAATGAATATAAATAATGACTATACTCCAGAAGCTATAAAATTATATGTAAAAACCCCTGATGATATAATAGATGAAAAATATGATCCACTTCAGGTAATATATAGAATATATTATAAGATTACAAAAATAGATTATAATTTCAGAGCTTTAAAACAATCCCCTAAAGATGAAATTATATTAGTACAAGCTAATTTAAGAAAAACAACCGTACAAGTCCCTAAAAAACTTAAACATTCAGAAGTTATAAAGAACGTTCCAGAAGAATGGTTATTAGAAGATATAGTTGAACCAAATAAAATAGAAAATACTCAAGTTAGAGAAATAATTCAAGAAGGAAATAATATTAGGCTTAGGATGAACAGATCACAGTCAGTACGAATAAGATAACCTCAGATAATCAGACTAGAAACTTCTAGAAATTCAATAGATAACTCAACCATTAATATTGATCTAGTAGGAATAAATAATAACAGAGCTAGAGTTGCCACTCCAATTTATGAAGATACTCAATATTCTCCAACAGCTTCACAAATATTAAACACCTTAACCATAAAAGAATCCTTTGAGATAAATAAAGCATGGATAAGAGAAGATTTTGAAGCAGAATATAATAAGGATATTAGAGAATGGTTTTTTAAAATGTTTAGTAAATTCGAAACAGAAGATATTAGAAAAACATTTTATGATTATTTAGAAGAACATGAAATTAATCTATACTTCTTTGATTGGTTAATAAATATTTATAAGAATGATAAAATAAAAGAATTCTGTCCGTTAGTAAAAATAACAACAACTTGGGAAACAGTTAGTGAAGAAATAATAGAATCAGAATATCCTTCAAAAGAAAATGTAAAAGTAAAGCTATCAGAAAACACTAAAGTAGAAATGGCAAAATATAAAGATATTGCTGCTGAAACAGGAAACATAGAAAAAAAGGATATAAGGAAAATTCATCAACAACTAAATTATACTAATACAGTATTAAATATAATGGGTAATCAATTAAAAAGAATTGAAGAAAAAGCTGAACAAAGTAGTTCTAGTACTAATATAATGAAAAATAATATAATACCAAGACCAATAGAAACTCCTATATATAAAATAGAAAGTAAATCAGGAATATTATTAAAACCTAAAAGGTTAGAATCTGATATAGAAGAGATAAAAGAGAAATTAAAAAACTTAAATTTTAAAAAAGAAATAAATACTTTAGAAGTAATGAGATTAACAGCCCATAGTGGACGAGCCCAGTCAAAGACTAGAAATTATTATCCTAGACCTACACCAGCTGATATAGGATATGAAGAAAGAGGTATGCAATATCAAAATACATATTCAAGTGGAAATATAGAAGAATGGAATATAGATAGAATGAGTGAACAAGCAGTTTTAGACGCAACATGTCAAATGGCTATGTTTGCCACTTCATTAAAATCAAATGGTTTGTCAGATAAGGAAGCAGCTATAATAATAATTCATGGATTTACTGGACAATTAAAGGGCTGGTGGGATAATTTCTTAACAAGCCCAGATAAAGAATTAATTCTGAATAATGTTAAACAGGAAGGAGCAGAAATAGTACAAGATGCAACAACAACTTTATTAGTATCTATAATTAAAAAATTTATAGGAGATCCTAGTGTTTTTAGAGAACGAGTAGGAACTCAATTACTAAATTTAAGATGTCCAACAATGTCTGATTATAGATGGTATAAAGATATTTTTATGTCTAAAGTAATGATATGAGGTGATGCTAATAATGCATTTTGGAAAGAAAGATTTGTAGCAGCTTTACCCAGTTTATTTGCAGAAAAGATTATACAAAAATTACAATATCATTTTGGAAATCAAATCCCATATGAAGCCTTAACCTTTGGTCAAATACATAATATTGTGATAGAAACAGGAATAGAAATATGTACTGATATGAAGTTACAAAATAAGATTAAAAAAGAAAAAATAACTAATAAAAAGGAACTAGGAACATTCTGTTATCAATATGGATTAGATCCTATAAGAGCCCCTAGCAAACAGCATAAAAAACAAGTTAAAAAATTTCATAAATATGCATCTAAATATACAAGACCTAATAATTCTAGAAAAAATTATCAAAGGAAAAATATACAACAAACTCCGCCAATTTATTATAATAAGCCCTATAATAAAAATAAGAAAAAATACCAGAAGAATGTTAAGAGAGAAAATGTGTGCTGGAAGTGTGGAAAACCAGGACACTATGCTAAGAATTGTAGAGTACAACAGAAGATAAACGAATTAACAAATGAAGAATTAAAACAAACATTATTAAGAATATTTATTAATTCTGAATCCGAACTAGAATCTGAAGAAGAATATGCAAGTGAAGAAGATGCTGAAGATAATGTAATACTTCAATTAGATAATAAGACTTTAGAAGAATCAGAAATAGATGATGAAGAAGAAAATTATTGTTTAGGACCAGGACTATGTAATTGTGAAAACTGTATAGAGAAAACGTTAAATGTTTTAACTAGTGATCAAACATCTACCTTAATATCTATAATAGATAAATTAGAAGATTCACACTTAAAAGAAGAATTTCTACAACAACTAAATTCATTAATTTCTAAAGAAGAAAATCAAAGGAAAGAGATACGATCTACAGAGATGAAAGAAGTTTATAATAGATTTAAAATGCCTAAAGAAAGTATAACTGTAAAGGATCTACAAAATGAAATTAAAAATCTTAAGCAAGAAATTTTAGAAATAAAAGAACAAAATATTACTTTAGAATATAGGTTATTGAAATTAGAAGGAGAAAAAATAATTCATACTCAGAAATCAAAAGCCGTAATTATAAAAGAACCAGAAGTCGAAGAAAGTTCTACCCCCTTCATTAATATATTAAACTTAATAACAATGCATAAATGGTGGACAAAGATAACCTTAGTTGTTAAAAATGAAAGATTTGAATTAATAGCTTTAGTAGATTCAGGAGCTGATATAAATGCAATACAAGAGGGAGTAATACCAACCAAATATTATGAAAAATCAACTGAGAAAGTAGCAGAAGCTAGTGGAATAGGATTAAAAATTCAATATAAGCTTTCAAATGCTAAGATTTGTAAAAACAAAGTATGTTTTAGAACATCTTTCGTATTAGTAAAAAATATTGTAAATACAATAATACTAGGAACCCCTTTTATATGTTTATTATATCCATTTTGGACTACTGAAAAAGGAGTATAAACTCATGTTATACCAGAAACCCCAGTTCTTTTTGAATTCTTAGAACCTCCTATAACCAAAGAGCTAAATATGTTACAAAAAGCCTCCATACCAACAGAAGAATTAATAGAACAAAAGTATAAACAGATTAATTTATTAAATAGAGAAATTTATTATAAAAAGGTAGAAGAACAAATTGAAAATCCTAAAATACAGAATATGATAAAAGAATTTGAAAAAAGAATAGAAAAAGAAATTTGTGACACCAATCCAATGGCATTTTACCATAGGAAAATTCATGAACTATCTTTACCTTACGAGGAAGGATTTAAAGAATCAGATATACCAACAAAAGCTAGACCCATACAAATGAATGAAGAATATTTAAAATATTGTAAAAAAGAAATACAAGAATATCTAGAAAAAGGATTAATAAGACCATCCAAATCACCCTGGAGTTGTTCAGGATTTTATGTTATGAAAGCATCAGAGATAGAACGACGAGGCCCTAGATTAGTAATTAATTATAAGCCTTTAAATAAAGTTTTAAGATGGATAAGGTATCCATTACCAAATAAGAAAGATCTAATTAAAAGATTATATAAAGCTAATATCTTTTCAAAATTTGATATGAAATCTGGATATTATCAAATCTCTGTAAAAGAAGAAGATAGATATAGAACAGCTTTTGTAGTGCCTTTTGGTCATTATGAATGGAATGTGATGCCTCAAGGTCTTAAAAACGCCCCAAGTGAATTTCAAGAAATAATGAATAATATCTTGAATCCATATATGGAATTTTCTATTGTTTATTTAGACGATGTACTAATCTTTTCTAAAGGAATCAATCAGCATAAAGAACATTTGAATAAATTTATTCAAATAGTAAAAGAAAATGGATTAGTCATATCAGCTAAGAAAATGAAGATATTCCAAATTAAAGTAAAATTCTTAGGATATGAAATATATCAAGGAACTTTTACACCAATTAAAAGATCAATAGAATTTACAGATAAATTCCCAAATGAAATAAAGGATAAAAAACAATTACAAAGGTTCTTAGGATGTTTAAACTATATAGCAGATTTTATTCTCAATATTAAAACTATTTGTGCCCCATTATACAAGCGTCTTAGGAAAAGTCCTCCTCCATGGGATGACGAAATAAGTCAAGTTGTCATAAGAGTTAAGAGCATTGTCAAGAGTCTTCCTTGTTTAGGTATACCAAATCCTTCAGCAGCTTTGATAGTTGAAACAGATGCTTCTGATTTAGGTTATGGTGGAATTCTCAAACAAATTCTTCCAGAGTCTACAAAAGAACAAGTCGTCAAATATCATTCAGGTATTTGGCGACCAACTCAGCAGAAATATTCAACAATCAAAAAAGAGATTTTATCTATAGTACTATGTATTACAAAATTTCAAGATGATTTATTTAATAAAATTTTTTTAATACGAACGGATTACAAAGCAGCCCCTCATGTTTTACAAAATGATGTTAAAAATCTTGTTTCAAAACATATCTTTGCTAGATGGCAAGCTATTTTGTCTTGTTTTGATTTTGAAATCGTACACATAAAAGGAAATAAGAATGCTCTTCCAGATTTTCTTACGAGAGAATTCTTGCAAGGCTCTGCCCAGAATGAGCCAGAGTCCAAACACGAGAGATAATTATGGTCCCCCACGGAACCATAAAAAAGAATTTGTACCAACTTCATCATCAAAACCTTTGACTATGTCACAGGTTATTAAAAGCTCTATGATATCAAGCAGTAAAAGCAATATTGATAAAAGCTCTACTGATATATGCTCTCAAAAATATTCGACACCTCAACCAATTACCCCTTCTCAATTATTCCTTACCAAGCCCACATATCAAGACTACCCTTATATTGAAAAACCAAATTCACTACCTGTAATAGCCATTGAGAGATAGTGGTTTACCTTAGATAGGAAAACCATGTATAAACATATATTTCCTAAACCCTTCCACTATCCACCAGTTCACCTTCAAAAAACCCACAAGTTTTATGAATATATTCTAGTTGATACCGATTCAGTTGAAATAACCCATGTAGTAGATAAAAAAGACCCTAGTAGAATTTCCCACTCTAAGTTAAAGATTATTAAGATCCTAACCCTAAAAGATTGGAACCAACCCCTCTACCAACCTAGAGAGTTTACTAGAGAATTTGAACCCCAATATTATAATTATTTTGATTATATGGAAGCCTGGAATCATGTATTGGACTTCTCTCCAAACCCCCATTCATGGTTCTTTTGGTTTAAAAAGGGAATCTCGTTATAATTCCCTAAATGGTGTCTCAGATGGTTTTTGGATTTTGGTCCAATTCTAGCCATATTTCCAAAAGAAGCCACGATGAGTTATGAATATTGGAAAGCCAAGACCTCATTCATACTAGAAATGAAGATTATCTCATTTATTGCATGTTTAGGAATAACCTGGATAATGCAATGGGATTATAATTCAGCAAAAATGGAAGAAGATAGCAGCATTCAGTATCTTGTAAAAATTATTAAAGTTCGACGGTGGGGAAACTTTGATCTTAATTTAATCAGTAAAAAAGCTATTGACACATGGATAGCCATATCACATGAAAAGAGAACCTCTTCCTCCACTATCTCTCCAAGCACTTCTAAGATCAGTGACAGCAAAAAAGAGTCTCAATTTTTAGCACAAAAAAGACAACTAATAGCAGCCTTAGCAGCAGTCACGTCAGAAGAAGAAATTCAAGAGCATATCAAAGCCATGTCAGTCAAACCAGAAGAAGACGAAGAAGTCAGTTCAAGCCCGGGTATTTTGAAGACACTGAAGACCAGTACAACCTTTAAAAAGTTTCAGGACAAGAATCTTTAAAAGCAAGTGTCGGCAGCATCTCCCAACAGTAAAAGCAGAAGACAACAAATCCACAATCATTTCAAGCTTTGAAGTAAAGCAAAAGCAATCCGCAAAAGTCAAAAAGCCTAAAGATTGCTTTGATGTAAAGATAAAAGAATCATAATTGTAATAGCTCCATTATTGGTGTAATAATAGCCAAGTTAGGTGAAATAGGAAGTAGAACCCTTCTATAAAAGTCAATTCCCATAGCAAAAGTAGGGCATCGAAAGAAAAACCACAAAAAATCATTGGAAATATTCTAAGCTTTGAAATCTGAGTGATAGTTTACTCTACCCTCATCTCTAAAAACCTCTTGTAACATCTTTGTACAAGCTTTGAAGCATTCAATAAAGATTTGAAATTTATCAGCATATTTTCTTGTAAGTTTTATTCGTACTTTATGACTCTTCCTTATGTTTGTAAGCTTAAGAAAAGTATTAAATTTCTGAAAGCCGAACTAAAAATAGTTATAGATCGCATAACTCAAGAAGAAGAAAAAGAAAATAAAGATTTAAATCTATTACAAGAATTATATCTTGACTTATCTACAATTTTACAACTTTTAAGTACCTTTGATCCCTTTTTAGAAGTTTTAAGCAGAGGATAAAATGGTCTCAGCTCATGTTTGTAGGTATGCTTTATTTCTTGTCAAAAAAAATCAAAAAAATGTTTTAGATACTATAAAGCTATTTGAAGAAGAACCTTTCCCAGGAAATCAAGTTTTATTAGATCGATTATATGATATGTATATATTTCTAGATAAAAAAGAAACAGAAATTAAAAGAAAGATCATTGCTTTAAGCCGTTGCTAAATATTTTCATCCTACTGTTTAAGATTAAGAGCAAGAAGGTTAAATCAATATTGGTTTAGAGTTTTACAAGAGATTTTCAAATTAGAAAAATTACAATATATTTTTGAAACTAGTATAAAAATTAATAATCTATATTTTAAGCTTTAGCCATTGAATATAAACTCTACAAAATTAAAGAATAATTAAAAGTTTTAACTGTATAAAATCCCCAATCCCCTGTCATCTTTAAAATCTACAAAGGGACAGGTCGCACCATAATTATTTCCACGTGGCGAGATTCCGTGCACCAGTGAGATTGTGTTGCGATGCGATGAGATGTGTTAGTGGTGCCAAGATGTCTTGTGTTGCTGTCGTTGCCACTGACTTTCTCATTTCCACACAAGCAAACGAATGGCTCTAACGTCGCCGCTACAGAACTTCTCTGCACTTATCCCTACGAGTGGCAATGGCCAAAGCACAGCGGCGAGGCCACCGAGAACCACCGCAAGAGGGTGGCACTGGGCGGTTCACGCTGCGGCGCCGGACACAACCGCCGCCGTGGGTGGGTACGAGGAAGGAGGGCTGGCGCGGCCGAACTGGACCGGAGAGACCCCTCTGTCGCGCTTGGTTGGAGCTCTGATCTCCTTCAAGCCCTTATACTCTGTCCTCAAGCTTGGTGCTAGGCAGGTTTTCATAAGGTCAATGCATGCCCCTCCCACTTCGTTTCATGTGCTAGTTTTGTTTGAAGAAAGTAGAAGAATCATATATAAAGTTGTGCTGTTCAAGAAAAAAAGTAATGCTGCGTGAAATTTCCAAAAAAACAAAAAAAGAAAAAATTGTAACAAGAGTGGGAGACATATCACCATTTTCAGAGCAACGTAATTTAATTTTGATGCATAAATAGTCTAAAATAATTTTATATTCTTTACTAATAGTTTTTTAAAAGAAAATAAATTATGAGTAACTATCTATCATAATAACTACCGATCATGATTTATCATTTTCTGCAAGTTTTATTGGGTGAGACTGAGAGTATAAACTCATTTCCATAGAAATTATTCTAAGTATTGCTACGTAACATATATTTCAATACAATAGTTTTTGCATCAAAAATTGTAATAAAAAGGGAGACATATCACCATTCTTTCAATACATTAGCTTCTGCATTTAGGTAAAATTACATAAATGGCTTTATTATATGTCTGGCATGCCCCTTACACAAGTTTTACCATTTAGGTGGTAGTATATGAGTGAATTTATCATATCTCTTACGCAGTCCATTGTGCAAGAGGTTCCGAGCTTTGAACATGAACAATGTTCATACCGATATATTTACTATATTCTTAAATTTATTTTTCTTAATTTAGAAGAATAAGGGTGGAGATTGCAGGATTGAACTCTTGATTACTTAGTCATACAAGCTTTGATGTTATGTTAAGAATCAACTATTGCAAAATCTTTAGCTATTTGGTGAAGAGGAACATGGGTTTCTTTACTATATATTTAACTATTGTGTTGAACTGATATTATGGCCTGTGTTGATGGAATGAAGTTGTTCGAATTATGTCTCTATTGGATGTGAATGTTGTTTTTTTATGTGAATGGACAGTACAGCTGAGAAGAACAACATACCTTGGAGGGAAATGACTGAAGAGGTTTTGGAGTCTGAAGTGTATAGGGAGCTTGAAAGCATTCAAAACCAGTCTTTAGTATACCCAGATTGTAATTTTCTCTTTCTTTATCCTATTTTATTTTTAAAGTTGCCCTTCTACTCATTTTGTCTTTGCTCTTGCTTGTCCAAGTTTAATGATGGAGTAACTGCTTAAGCCACTGTGCAGATTATTTGAACCCATTTCATGCTTATGACGAGGGCAATCTTACGTGGCTGGTAAGTGTTAATTCTTTCAGAACTTTCCCATTTGTCAATGGATGGTTTTGGTCAGTCCTTTTAGATAATCAGACAACATATGTTCCTGTTTGGTAGGTGCATTAGTTATGTTGTTCCCAAAACTGCTTTTTTTGTCAAGCACATTTTGTGAAGTCATCGTTTTTTTTTTTCACCAGTTCTATTTTATTACCATTGGTCCATTCGAGCTATGATGCTATTTTCTGCCATTGAAATGTAGACAAGACAGAAACACCAGAAAAGTTTGGTGATATGCAGAGTTTTATCTTGCACCTTGTTGTTGTGAAATTTCTACTGAGCCTTCTGACCTGGCATAATCCAAGACTTGGTACTTCAACCATTGCTGACAAATGTTTGTTGAAATTCTTTCCTTTCAACTGGGAATTTTGCCCCTTGGTAATGTAATTTAGTTAAAGTATGTGGCCATTCTGTGTCCATCATATTTGCAGATAATTAACTTTACTTGCTTGCTTATGTACATTAGCATTGATCTTGCATTATTTGACAAAATTTTGAGATTTTCCTGTGTTTTATGTGGCTTTTTCTTCTTTGGTTCTTTGACAGTTGTTTTTGTCCAGTCTTTCTTGTGTATTGAAATCTATTGGTAGTTATTGCTGACTGCCTCACTGCAGTCTCAACAAAATTATTATAAAATCTGTGTGCTATCTTCTATCATAGGCAGCAGCAGAAGCAGAGCCTGCTACGATGTCAATGGCAATGAGGGCAGTTCCAGATGCTTCTTCAGTGCATGAAGCAAACCAGATAATGCGTGGCAATTGGCTTTGTGCAATTGAACAACACCGTATACATTATTCAGGAGCATCCATGATTGGAGACATTCTAGATATTGGATGCTCTGTAGGTGTGAGCACAAGATTTCTTGCTGACAAGTTTCCTACAGCCAAAGTCACCGTGAGTGAGTTTTTGATGGATTAAAATCGTTTTGCCAACACTATGTATTAATTGAAAGTTTACATAATAAAAGATTTCTTGATCAACTTGAATTTACCAAGAATGAAAAAGGCCTTATGCTTTATGGTTGGTATGTTTGTTCCAGGGGCTTGATCTGTCACCTTATTTTCTAGCTGTGGCTCAATATAATGAAAAGAGAGGACTGCCTAGAAAATTTCCTATAAGATGGATGCATGCAAATGGTGAAGACACTGGCTTGCCTTCTAACTCATTTGACCTTGTGTCTCTTTCTTATGTGGTATGCTTTTTCCCCCAATTTGGTCCTCTGTTAAAGTTTCTTGACGATGTGCTGGTTTCTACGTGTATGTTATGTTAATGTAGTCAACAAAATTGAGATTATAGAAGTCCCTTTGTACTGTTGCAAGTAGAATTGCTTAATATGTGATATAGTTACTGCAATAGAAGGTCTTAGGACATGTAGATTTTGAAGATTCCTATAATTTAATCACTGAATTCTGGCAGATACTAGTTCTTTTCAGTGTTCTTGCATCAAAATAGTTTGGCTTTCTAATGTAATATCACAATCGTGAGTTGTAACTATGGGTTTTGCTTCTCAAGTGGTGAAATCTTTAGGAAAGGTACATAGATGCATGTTCGTGCTTGTTTGCAAAACATGCATATCGAAACAACAAACTATAGGTGATACTTTTCTTGCACCTCACAAGTTGTTGCCAACAAGTAGCTGATTGATGTCTTCTTTTGAATCATGTTCCCCTTACAATTGATAGATGCATTGATGGATTGATCTAACAATTTTTTTTTATTAGATATCTGGAGGATTTTAATGTTTGGAATCTCTAATTTTATGCAGTTTCATGAATGTCCTAATAGAGCTATAGTGAATATAGTAAAAGAAGCATTCCGCCTCCTTCGGCCTGGAGGCATGTTAGCTGTGACAGACAATTCGGTATATAATATCATGATTATATTCTTTAATTTATTTGTTTATTTATATGTTCTCTGTGGGTGTGTTTTATGCTGCTACACCAAACAACATTCTCATATTATTATTGCTGTCTTCTGCAGCCAAAGTCAAAGATCATTCAGGTATTTTCCTTCTTTTCTGCTTGATCATATTTGATAATCAATGTCCAATGACAATAAGACATTTTATATGGCTTTTATTTTGTTGTGCTTAACTAATAAGCATTAACAAGTAAAAGAAGAAAATGTATAAATAAGCCCCAAGAGCTGTAGCTCTAGAGGCATTATCCACTAGGTCCCATTGGGGTGTGTTTCATCTTGGGATTGAATCCCAGGCCACTTTGCATCTACCTCTAGCTAACCCTCCTCTCCCCTATCCAGGGCTTTGAACCTGCTTTATAACCAGAAAAAAGTATGCATAAGTGGCAGATCTACAGCCAAAAGGACCAAATTTTAAGTTGAGAATGATCACCAAGTAGATGCTCTTTAAAAATATCTCAATCCCTTATACATCATTAACATATAACTTACACACTTCTTGTAAGTTCTGAAACCTTAGTGAGCTTCCAACATCCACTCATTTTTAGTTGTTAATTAAAATTTCCTCAGAGTGAAATATTAAGTGGAAAAATATTTTGGCAAACTTTCAGCAGTCCTCTACATCAATATGGATCGTCTTTAATTCCATATTTTATTGACTACAAATTATAAATCTTTTCTGATAAGATTTGAAGTAAAGAATTAGATTATTACCTACTGGAAGCATAGTTATTTTCATGCTGAAGATTATGTAGCCAGTTACAGAACTCTTAATGGTACCAATGTTCTTCATTTTGAAGGAAACAGAATGAAGTGAGATTTTATAAATCAGATAGAACCACTTTTGATGTTGCTTATGGAACCACCAACTTCTTACATGTGTTTCCTTTTATGTTTTGCAGGAATTGTCTCCGGTCCTGTTTACATTGATGAAGAGCACGGAACCCTTTCTTGATGAGTATTACTTGACTGATATGGAAGGAACAATGAGGAAAGCTGGTTTTGTGAACATAAGATCAATTCTTACAGACCCAAGGCACATGACAATGACCGCAACAGTGCCTCAGTGAAACAATTTTTTTTTGAGCTTGGCTTCAAACAAGTTAGCCCTTGACTTATGCATGTATTTTTTGGTGTCCTTCTGATGAACAAAAACATGTCTTTGGTCATATAATAGTTGACGGAAAACTGTCTGAAACAGGATGATGAAGAGCATGGTCCAAAATTGATAAAATTATTTATCCTATCCATGTGTCGTGATAAAGTATTATTTTTCTTAATACTGTGACTACTATTTTGACAACGGGAAATCCAATCTGTTTGCAATTGCTTTGTATTTTGAAGTTCAACAGGAAGATGCAATGGAAGTTCAAATTAAGAAGCAGTAGAGTGATAGAAGGAAGGTCATGTATGATACATTGAACTTTACTCCTTCACTGGCTTGAAGAAGCTTAGAATGTTGGAAATGCAAAATAATTAGAGTTAATGCGGACACATTATAAAGTATGGAATTAGCTGTCATCATAATTTTAGGGACAAATTGAATATTAATTTAAAAATTAAAAGTAGAAACTGAACAGAATATAAGGGCATTTGAAGACTTGAGTGGAGCAAATTTAATTATTATTATTATTGTTATTATTACCATCATTATTATCATCATTTTTCATTTAAAATTATGAGGAGAGACCAGTGCTGTTAGCCTTGGTCCCCAGCTTTTGTTCTTAGAAGTTGGATTGGTAAACTTATTCACTTCAGGTGCAACCAACTCGGTTCTTCTTTAGTAAGATCAGTGCAGGGACTGACAATGGACTTGCTACCAGTGTTTTAAAACTCGGACCGAACCGATTGGTCCAACTGGTGAATTGGCTAGGTGGCCGATCCGAGCAACCCATCAGATCGGATCTGCAAACTGGCCGGTGTGAATCGGTAAGAACCGATGGTTTTTCATTAAAATCGGTGACCCTTGAACCTTTGGTTTGCATTCAGTCCCAAGAGGGAAAAAAAAAAAGGTTCCTTGTTGTCGTTGTGCTTCGCCGCGGCCACTGTGCCTTGCCACCATTGTGCCACATCACCACCGCATCTCACTGTTTCCATGAGAGAGAGAGGGGGGGGGGGGGGGGGGGGTTGTTGATGAGGAAGACAATCCATGAAGAAGTGATGAAGTGAAGAGGAAAGTGGCTTGGCGACACAGACAACGTGATTTTGTGAGAAAGAAAGATGTTACACAATACAGATGTTAGGGTTTTATTGGGCTGGGCCACTGGGCCTTAAAATTGTTTTTTAAATTATATTTTGGTTTTACAGTTTCTTTAAGACATGAGACAAATCATCACCAAAAACGAAGGCATGAGACGCATTGCAAAGGTCTGTTGGTATAGTCTTCTTTCTTTTGGTATTTTTACGTGGGTCAGTGGGCTAACTTTTGGTTTATAATTTAAATGCACTAATTAATAATTGTATGAGGTTAATTTTGATACACTTAAGCTAAAGAAGTTTTATACTATTATTTAATTATATCTCTCTTTTTACATGACTTTTCTAATAATAGGGCTGAAAAGTAACTATATCTACTGATATATTATTTTATGATTGGATGATTGTGTAAAATTTTTTTACACTAACAGTATATTCCAATTAAATCCTAATTGTATACATTTTTTATATATGTTTATAGGGAATTACTCTGATACCCTATAAAATTCATGGGTACCGGTACCTTTTAGATAACTTGTGGCTGAAAGTTTACCACGTGTCCCACTAACTAAATCAATTACTATTTTAAATGCTCATAATTAAATCACAATTTTTAGATTTAAAAGGGCATCAGTACCCATGGGGTACCAAAGCAAAAACCATGTTTATATCAACACGAAATTTTTTTAAAATGTGTCATTATTATTTATTTTATTGTGTTTATTTTATTTTAATATATTTATTTAATTATTTTTGGTTCAACCGGTTTGATCAATGACTCCCTAGTTGAACCAGCGATCCAGTGCCTTGGTCTAGTCAAATGATGAGTTTGAGTTTTAATTGGTAGCAAGCAATTGGGATTCTATACTGATAGCGTGACCTTAGTATATTCAGATATATTTCGAAGGCCTTGCAATGACGATAAAGATATCTTGTAACATGTACATTCCTCGCAAAGAGGAACAATTTATGTAGAATTTGTTGCAAAATTGTCTTCCTGTTGTGCCTCTCTTTGGAAGGATGAATGTGACGTGAAGATTTAGTCTCATCTTGCTCTGGGAAACAGCGAACTGGGACAATTCTAGAGCATTTTACCCAATGCCATCATGTTAATTCCCTGTCATTGCAGCATTTGCTATGATTCAAACGTCTTCATTTAACAATTGGAAACGTTTACCACTAGATTAAAAACTATAGTTATAGTCAGTGAAAATCTCTTTTTACTCAAGCTCATTTTTAAGCACCACAATCCAATTTAACTTGCATCTCTTCTGGTTCTTGCCAAAATAGGATGCTGGCTCATAATCAACTATCCCCCTCTTAACACCTACGTCTAAAATTTGTGCCTTTCTAGGAATTGAATGCAAGATCATGATTCTAATACCATTTATTTGATTAAGCGCTTACCATTAGGTTAAAACTTAACAATATTAGGCTTATTATCAAGCACCACGATACAATCTGACTTTAATTGCTTTTCGGTTTTGTCTAGGCCACAACCAACGGATCGGTTCAACTCACTCAATTTTACTATCTCTAGGGACATGCTTAAGCTTGCGATTTCTATTTTGTGGTATCACAAAAATACGCAAGAATAATAAAGTTTTTACTTTTTAACGATCAAAATTGTTCTGAAATTCCGTTTTTAGGAAAGAAAAAAAAAATGAGCACAGAGGATGCGCAAGAATTCAGTTACAGACATGGAATCAATGCACACAGGATATGCCAAGCAGTGATTTTGGTGATTATTTATGCATTGGGTTAACCTTGTTCTTGAAAACGACTTGTCTAGTTGTCCATATGCAAAATTGCAGAATTTTTGTTATGACATGGGCACAGAATGCTAATTCAACTTGGGAGATTCAACTATGTCTTTTATGCAAGACTAAATTATCTTCATAGCCAAGACAGCATCTTCAATAAAAATCAACCAATATGCTTTGGCAATAGGGGCTTATTTTAGTTACACTGCAGGGTACTGATATTAGTAAATTTCCTCCCTCTTTTAAGCCAATTCATGTAAGTCCTTTGCTTTGATCATATGTTGCCTTAAGTAGCATAGGAACAGGATCAAGAATAGGAAGAAAGATTTAGAAGGAAAAGGAAACGTAGATTACAAAATGTAGTGCAGGCTCGAATATGGGAACCGATAAGTTGGGGAAGTGGACAACAATATTCCTTGTCGTACTCCTACGTTAAAGGTATCTGATCAATGGTCTATCGGAGCCCATTATCCAAATTGGTGGATAATCCAAAATCAAGGTTGAATAAAGGCGTTTGCCGTCTCAAAGGTTCTTTTGGATCGATAAACATGGAGATGACCAGTGTCTAAAAGTAAAAAAAAAATAAAAAGATGGAGGTTTTTGTTAGGGTATTCTAAGAGTATCGGTACCCTTTTAATTTAAAGGGTTATGATTTAATTATAAATATTTAAAATATTAATAAGTTAGTGACAAATTTTTAATCATAAGTTATCTAGAAAGTACTGATACCTATAAATTTTATAAGGTACTAAAAAAATTCCAAAAGATAGAGATGAGTACATTTAAAAATCTGATGGTAGAGTTTCTCGTTTCACCCAAAATATAAATATAAATACACATATTAATGATTTTCATAAAAAAAATTCTATTGGAAAAAAGAGTTTAATTGTCATCTACTACAAGTGTAAAATATTTTCACATTGTCAGTCAATAAATAAAAGATAAGTGATCAATCATGATAGTTTTTTAAAATTTGAATTTAAATTAGTTATAAAATAACCTATATGATAATTTTTTATTAACTGACAGTGTAAAAATATTTTATACCGTCACTACATGCTAATTAAATTCTAAAAAAAAAAAATGAGAAACATGGAATCGGCAGAGATTCAACACCACTACCCCGATAGTCATGCCTCTGCTGTAAGCGGGTAATAATGCTTTAATACTTGGACTAGTTAGCTGCTCTATAGTGCAATCAAAATGTAACTAATTTACATTGCAGTTCAATCATAAAGTAACTAAATTGTTTCTACTTTTTCGGTTACCGTTTCTACTTTGAAAACTTACATGTGTATAGTTTATAGTTAACTCCTAAATTGATCCTTAATAATTTTATTCATAGATAAATTAGTACTTGATAAAAATAATATTAGTATTAAAATCTCTTATAATTACAAAAATATGACAATATAGGTCCCTAACGATTTTGTTGATGGATGAATTGGTTCCTGGCAATTAAAACTTAGTGTTGAGATTCCCCATAATTGTAAAAATATGATATATAGGTTCCTAACTCATCTAGAAAATGTTAAATGCACACATAAACTTTGATTATTGATCTATATAACACTCATTATTCTCAATCAACACTAACTAAAATACACCATTTTTTTATTTTCTTTTTTTGTAAATTCTTTTCCTAAACGTTCCAATATTTTACCGTATCCCTTATCAAGAAAGAAATTCTTGACTCACAACTTATTATTCTAAGAAAGGAATATGATTTAGAATTGAATTCCTTATACTTTATCATTCCCTTATTCTAAGGTATTATGATATTAATATTATAAATTTATAATCATTTTTCTAAAAGAGCACAATAATTGCATCTTAAAAAATAGCACAATAAGGTCATACTTTTACAATTATGAGATACCTCAATACTAATATTTTTTTTTTTGCAAATGACTAATTTGTCCATCAAAATAAAAATGTCAATGACCTATAGTACCATATTTTTACAATTGTGATTAATCTTAATACTAATAATTTTTATCAAAGACTAATTTATCCATAAATAAAATTATTAGGGACCTATAATATCTTATTTTTACAATTGTCAGAGATCTCAATACTAATATTTTTTTTATTATGAACTAATTTGTCCATCGATGAAATTGTCAAGGACCAACTTAGGTGTTTATTCTATGGTTTAATTTCTTTGCTTTCACCATAATGATGGCAAAAAAAGAAAAAAGAAATGAATTTAAATAATATTTAATCATATAAATGAGTCCAAGATAAATACTATATTTCGTGATACGATTCTGGTGATAAATATCATTAAGGAGAGTATCCTCACATTTTTGTAAGACAATTGTTAGGTGTTCGTAGAATGATATTTAGGGTAGGTTTGTTCTAGATTTTCAGAAAGTTGAGTATAAAACTTAAAATTTATATTTACTTAAAAAAAGTTGAAACTTGCTCTTTTTGATATTCTGATTATTTTTTATAAATTACTTAAATATATGGGAAGTGAGTTTTCAAAATAAAAAAAAAGTGATTCTAGGCTAAAAAAAAAAAAAAAAAAAAACAGAAACAAACACAATGCACCCATAGTAGGTACTGTGTTGATGAATAGCCATAGCCACACGAAGTTTTTTTTTTCTCCAACTTCCTCTTTGTTCCATGAATCCTGTCATATAATACATCTTAGATGGAAACATTTTTTCCAGGGTTTCGAGCTAAATAGCAATCATGTATGTTTTTCTCTATAACCAATACCGTAATATCTAGTAACATAGATTAATAAGAAAAACAATGCTATTTGGGCCTAGCAAGGCATAGAAAACCTTCCAATTCAAAGAACACTTACAGAAAAGCTTACATTTATCTCATCAATGAAGATTTAAATTTGTGACCTAACAGATACGAGATGTTGCCATGCTTTACCCCACCAACACGTTGGGGTTATAAAAAGTTAGAGATTTCACATCCATTGTTAAGAAACTGAACGATTATGAGTGATAAGCAATAATGCTAAGATTTGATAAAAAATCATGCATAGATAAAACAAATTCACGCGTATATATTTGAAAAAAAAATCAAGTGATATAGTTCTCACATACCGCTTGTTGATCCCTCTCTGATATAGGAAAAATCATCAATTATTTGTAAATATGGCAATTAGAATCTTATGATTTATAATTTAAATTGCACGATTCGGCATGATTTAATGTATTAATAATTGATATCATGTAGTGTGTCATAAATAAATATGAATCTTATGATACATATAAAATTCATATACGATTCAATAATTTCTTTTTGTTTCTATACTTTTTCTTTTACCAATTCTCTTTGGAGGAATTAAATAGTCAAAGAAGCTTAAATTATTGCTACCAAATGAACGATAATTGACTATTTATTTCTTAATATTCAATTTTTAAAAATAGTTGTATCACGTAGTCACTTACCCCTCAACTTGGCTAAAGTTCTGTTTTTGTTCATTTGAATGAGTTTCAAATTTACTCCCTCACTCTATATATGCATATTTTTGTGTTCAGTTATATGCATCCTATTTGATTGTTCTATGGTTCCATTTCTATTCATCGGAAAGTAAAATTTCATAGTTATTTTATATGGATCCTAAGATGATTTTTTCCCTTTTTTCTTTTATGTTTCTTCACATGAATAATAACAACAACAGTATGCTATTTTAAATTAGTATTAGAAATCGAATTCATGATACAATTCGATTCACTGTTCAAAAAATAATCTTTTCAAGTTACCATTAATATCCCAATTTGATAATCATATTTGTAAATAAGTATCTTATTTTGCCGGACACCCCAAAAAATTATATTATTTATACTTATAAAATATGAGATATCATACTAACTCATATTCCATCTACAATTAAATAAGAAATGAACATCATTTAAATAGAATATACATTTCATTTAATTATGAATAAGATATGAATCAATATGATATTTAATTCTATGATTATAAATAACATTTTTCCAACATAACCATCGGTATAAGCACAAAAAAAAAAAATCATTTGTCAAATAAGAATAGCAAATCAATTGGACCATATAATCAGGAGTAGACAAGAACAATTATAAGGAAGTTGACTTGGCAAGTAGTAGATTGTTGAGAACATAGGGACAAAGATACACGTGTGCAAGGTACGGCCAGAAAGAGGCTGAATCTCTACTGTGTACGCTTCCTCTCTGTGTTCCTCCTCGTACACTTCTTCACAAAGAGGTCACAATTGCTCCAAAGTTAATCAAAACTTTTCGTGTTCAAATCCACTTCTTATCTTTCTTGGTCCGTTTAAAAAGCTAAAGAACTGGAGTAAACGTTTGATGGGTGTTCTCTTCTCTGCTTCCTAGAACATTTAAGCTCCGACTCTTTCCATGATCAAATAAGCTACCCTCTGAATATTCAATGTCGTTCTTTTTTTTTTTTTTTTCCTCTTGGTGTTTGTGTTTTCTGATCAATATTTCATTTCGTTGTTGCAAATTGAGTTACTTGTTATTTTCTCATCTCTTTTGTGGTAATTTGTTTTATGTTTGTGTCTTAAATTTATTTATTTTAATTTTAATTTAGCTGCCCCTGGGGCAAATTTATCATCTTGTCTTGCTTAAGTTCATGCTTATGGTAACCTTGTTCAAGGGCAGCTGTAGTTTGACATGTTGCTATTTATCTCTCTTTGATTATTATTTTTGTGTGGCAAATTATTTGGCGGTTTTGGTATGGTTTAGAAGATGTAGTTATAGACTGGTCCTTTCGTTGGTAGGTACCAAAGCGGGAGAGTCGAAAGTTGGGATTTTAAGTTTTCTATTGTTAGATAAGGACCTTTTTAATTGGTTTTTCATTATTGCTGGGGTTTTTGGATGGATGCTTGCTAAATCTAATTGTGTTGTGGGCTGGAATTTTTCTGCAATCCATTGTGTGTCTCTTTGATAACACTCCTTGATCAATGTACTTTTAGGCCTATATAGAGAACAACCATCCATTAAGACTCTTAATTGGATATTTTGTTTCTGATATCTTGCAGATAATCGGGTAGAACCGCCTTCAAGCTGAGAAAGGGCGACTGTTAGCTTATTTGAATCAGACAATATCAGGACTAATTTATATTTCAGAAAGAATATTATGATCACTATGGATGTAAAAGGCATAACTTGGGTTGGAAATATATACCAGAAATTTGAGAATATGTTCATGGAGGCTGAAGACGTGATCTGTGAGGTATGCCCTTGTTGTCATTTAACCTTAACCTATGCTATACACTTTGTTATAGGTTTCAAGTGAGGAGATGACTTAGGTTACCCTAGTTCACATGACATTGCTTGGATACCTGGGGCTATATGTTTTTCTTTTGCTACTGCTACTAGTAGAGCTGCAACACTTCTTCATTTCTTTCTTATATGTCCCTAGTATTTTACCAATAATAATTGTTGTAAGGAGTGTTGTCGAAGCCATCTGATGGGCACTAGAAGGGGTCAGTGCCTTCTTCATTTCTTTCTTATATGTCCCTAGTATTTTACCAATAATAATTGTTGTAAGGAGTGTTGTCGAAGCCATCTGATGGGCATTAGAAGGGGTCAGTGCCTCTTGTTGGTTGAAGCACTGCCCTTTAGCATAAGGCATGATGCTTTCATGTCAGGTTTACGTTAGTAAAATAGTCAGAATGTTTAAAAGGGGAAAATAGTCAGAATTTTAAGGGAAAAAACTACACCTTTGGATTTATAAATTGAATATCTGTTTTATTTTTGCAATGAATGAATTTCAATTCATGGGTAATTTATAAGGAAAATAAATGCAAAATGTTTTACTGTCTTATTTTTCAAAGGCTATCACCTTTTTGAGCGTTGAATGCAACTGTGTTCTTATATTTTCTTGTTTTCTTATAGTAATCTATGATAAGCTTTAGGCCTCAATATTTTAAGAGTAGTTGGGTAACCTGTTCTTGGGAGTGATAGTTCCCTACCCTTCTATTAATTGTCAATTATAATGGCTGCTATATCCCTTATATCTGTTTGTTCTTTGGGAATAGGATGCAGTTAAATACGTAGAGAATCAGATGCAGAGTGTTGCAGCAAGTGTTAAAAAGTTATATTTAGAAGTTATGAGAGATTTTATTCCTCCATCTTCATGTGATTCGGATGAAAAGTTAGCCTCTGAATTGCCTGTAGATCAATGTACTGATGCTTGGTTCTCTGAGAAGACATTTCAAGATTTCAAGGAAAAGCATGTAAAGGAAGACACCGAACAAACAAAAAATGATTCAAGGATTGACCATGATGTTGACAATGAAGCCATCCATGCTGCATCTTATGATGGAACTCCTCAGACTGATGCTTTGTTCATGTCATCTTCTAGAAGTTCTGTCAAAGGAAACACTCTTATTTCACCTTCAAGACATTATTTTGGGACCAAGGATGTTAAACCAAACCTTGGTATTGATGAAAATCAAGTAGATAAAAGATTGGCTGCAACCAAAATATTTGATGAGATCACTTTGGCAGAAACAGATGCATGCCGGATTTCACAATCTTGTGAGCTCTCAAATGAAAGACAAATTCTTGAACTTAGTGATTCAGAGCCTTCTTCAGCTGAAGTGACAAGGCTTGCATCTTCAGCAAACTCTTGTAGTGAAATTGAAAATGGTAATACTGAACAATCCCTAATTATTCCGGTATTCACTAAATCAGCTGATGGGAAACAGATGAATACGAGTTCTTCGCCTGATGTCCTATATGGAGCGCCAGATGGTGAGTATTTCAGTGTCTCATGGATATAGTTTCATATTTTTTCTCATAATTTTTGGTTGATCACTTTTCACTTCTGATGGGTTTTTCATGAGTATATTGTTTCACTGGTAGGTTTCTCTGTGGGCAGAACAGTACAGCGTGATGATTGTTCTTATAGCCTGGTGGTTCTATCTCATCCAGGTATTAATTCAGATCATTTTGAAATCCAAAGTAGTTAGTTTAGATGTTAAATTCAATTCAGTCTGGAGCTCTTACTCACTATAGGTGATGACACATATCATTTGGATGGACCGATTACATTTTAGGAAGTGTGCTATGGTGCTGGTTGTGCTGGCTGACTTTTGCAAATGTTGCATAAAATGAATAGTTGAGACATTCCTAATTTAGTGTATGTATTTAGGAGGTCAGAAAAGTATTCTGTATAAATTGGGTTTTTTCCAGTTAAAAGGAAATTCTTCTGAACGCAAAAGGAATTTGCTAAAATTCTCCTAAGTTTGAAACTCTAGTATCTTTTATATCTGACAAAGAAAGGTATAACTGGGACAGCAGTATCATTGCATATCCTTTTCTATCATTGCTTGGTGTTATTTTTTTTAAGAGCTATTTTATCGTGTGGGATAATTCCCCTTGGTGAGTAGTTGTCTAGACACTTGTTGATTCTTGAGAGTTCTCTCTGTCTCTACCTTTTCCCTGTACGATGTTAGGGTTTCTTAGCAGATTGCTAAGGGATACACTTCAATAAAAGAAGTATATTCAGCGCTTTTCTCTTAGATGTCGGTGTCTAACCATATGCCCCTATATATATATATATATATATATTGAGTTTTAATTATGAAATATTCATTTATTATATACTATAAATTTTATTTAAATTTTTTTATAGAAGTAAATTAAAGGATATATTGTTTTTGGGTATAAAATTAATTGTTCAATATTGGCCCCTCCTATCTCCTGTGAAAATGGCCTTAATCCGCCCGTCTGCATTTTCAAGCTTCTATTCTATTTTATGTGTTTTGTGTTCAGTGAACATATTGTTTCCTTGTAAGGAGCTTGCATCCCTGAGTTCTATTTTCTAGTATGAATAACAGTTCCGATCAATGTCAAAGCTACTTTCCTTCAAAATGAAAAATATGCAGAAAGAATCTTATGCCCTTCAAATCAAAAGAATTTGGTTATTTTATTTTATTGTATTTATCACCTTTCTTTATCTTCAAGCCAGGATCACCTTTTATTTATTCGATTCTTCCCTTTTTATTGGTGCTAGATAGGTGCCCGCCACTGAATATATAGTTTATGTGATATAGTCTGCATAGCTTTGCTTGTGCTAAAATGCCAAATTGCCAATCCCTCATCATCACTTGAATTCAGTCATGCTATTGAATGTGCTTATTTTTTTTTTGCCAAAATGATAGTCCCCTTTCCTAATTCCCCTAGTGGTTTAAATTGTGTGGCATTTTTACCAGTTGGTTGTGTAATTTTACCCTTCCAATAATTAGGTTTTATAGCACGAATGCACAATCCTCTGCCACTCTTGATTCTTCGTCCTTTCTTGCATCTATTTTTATCTTTGGGGGTATGGGGCTATGGTGGAGATTCCGTGGCATTAGTGCATCATAGGCCTACACATTAATAGGTGAGAAAACACACATTAATAGGTGAGAAAATGTTTTATCTATTGCATACATTATTTAAGTAAAATTCGTTCCTTCACTGAACAGCTCAACTTTTGTTGTTGAACAAAAGTGGCCCTCAATTTTTTTTCCCCTAACAGATAAAATTTTATGGTTTCAATGAAAATTGCATTTTGAATCCAAATGGAGTGTTTAATATTTTTTGAAGTCTGCATGGGCATATCTAGGGGCAGGTACACTGTTACTGTTTACATTTGTTATCAAGTATGTAGAAACAAGGCCCTTTAGATAACCCCACTCTCAGACACTCCTAGGCACACATTAGCAGATATTGTTAAGTCATTTATTTGCATATAGTTCCCATGTCATGGTAAATGATGCTTATTATTTTCGAAATTCCAAGCACATGGAGTTTCGAAATTTGGATTAACGAAAAACTGATACTGTTATTGAAGAACATAAAACTGTGCAACAAGATCATCCAAATCTCGAGGAAACTTGTGTTATGGTGACCGGAGATGAACTTAAATTAGTTCCCAATGCTGGTGGTAATGCAAAGACTGACAAGGTACACACTCTCCTCCCACGCTTCCCTCCTCGTTATTTGGTTTACACATTCACCTCTAACTGCGATATTCTTGTGTTTTTAAGAAAAAGAGTCGGCAAAGGTTTTTGCTACCTAAGAAGTCTGCAAGAAAGCAAGAATATGAGGAGCTTGCAGTATGGCATGTGAACAGTGAAAAAGTAAACAGAGATTGCATGCAGAATTTAGGTCCAACTCCACTACTGGAGGATCAGAAGAAAATGCTGCCTCCTTGTATGTCTGAACCTGAGTGGGAGCTTATCTAAATACCCAAAATAACAATGGTAAAAAAAAAAAAAAAGTGTAGATACACACCCAAACCCATAAACTTGACATCCATTCCTTAGTCCTTATGAAGGAGGTTGAGATGCCCTACTGGACTTTCAAGATGCTGAGAAGATGTACTTTGCTATTTACTTGTTCTTTCTTAGGCCCCCATACTGCTCTCCTCCACCCTTTATCAGGAAAGGGAAGGCATAATTAGGCCATTCAAGTGAGAACCTCAAATGTTTAAACAGAATACAACCAATGTTACTTTGATCTATTCCGTATATATTGAATTAATCGTATTTACATATTCTTCACTAGTTGCCATTGTTAATTGCAAGTTTTGCGACATCCTATAAAACATGATAGGACAAGATAGTACAACACATAATGATTTCAAAGTACTATATATATTTATCTATTAAACAATCATTATGCATTATAATAATGGATAATTTAATCAAGCTTAGAGAGGTAAGATAAGATTTGATTAACTTTTAGTGTATAAGGTTTATTTTCGTTATTTACTTAAATAATAAATCTATAATTTATAATACTAGTATTTCAAAATCATTTGAGGAAAAGTTTTACACGTGTCGCAATGAGAATGTTTTAGGGCCTATATCTTTTAAGAACTTATTCATTAATTTTTTTGAAAAAAATAAAACCACAATTATTACATATTGTTAGCATATCATTGATAATCACCCATATTTAATAATAGGATTGATTACATTAATTAAATATCTTTAATTATCGCGATGCTGAAATCATGAATTATATTAATAAATTAATTTTAAAATTTTAATATTAATTTCACATCTAAAATTTTTATATCTGATGCGAATGGTGATTTTCTTTTGAATACTATTATATTAAATTTATGAAATTAAGCATATAAATTATAAGAAAGATGCAAAATATAAGCGTTAGGTTATATCATTTACCTTTTCTATTAACAATAAGATTATGATGAATTTAATTATTTAAAGATAGAATTTTTTTGTGCTATTAGTGATAATATTATTTAATTATATATATAGATTAATTTAATGATTTGAAGACCACGAATATGTCAATTCAATAAAAAAAATTATATATGTACACAGGTGAAAATGAAAATCCTGGGATCACCTAGGATGACCATAAAATTACACCTTCAATAATCTCTAAGCTCTTGCAAATAATTTTAATAATTTTCTATTTTAAAATATTTAAATGAATTTTGGAAAAAAAAATCAATCATACAATTCATGACAATTTTGATAATTTTATACTTTAAAAGATTTGAATGAATTTTGAAAAACAAAAGCTAGTGTTTAAAAAAGTTAAAAAATTAGAGAAGATTTTAAAAAGAAAAAAATGATAGAGAATTATCAGAATTTTATTTATAATTAAAATTTATTAATAATTAAGATTTAGCATAAAATTTATTGATTGTATAAATCTATTATACTAATATTTCAAACTCATTTTATGAAAACTATTAAAAATGTTATTCATATAATGATTTAGGCTTCACATATCTTTTATACAGTGATTTAGGTTCCACTTTTCTCAATCTTTATGTTTAAAGATTTTTTTAAACTTAATTTATAATTTACTTATTAATTATTTTTTATATGAAATAAAATTAGATATTACAATCATTAAAGAATCAAATATTATAATCATTAAATATTATAATTTGTACTAAGAGAGAACTTATATTAATATAATTATGATCTATAATTCAATTAAAAACTATTAATTGCCTCACATTATGAAGGTAATATAAAAAATTATAAAAAAAAATTTCAAAATAAATAAGCTTTAAAATCAACATATTTTTTTAAAAGAAAATGAATAGGTCAGATTATTAACGAATTGCTAATTGATTAATTTTGATATGATAATAATTCAAAATTCAATTTATACTAAATTTATTCTTAATCAAATAATTAAGACACATTATAATATTAATATAATAATTTATTTTTAATCAAATATGATAATAATTGATATAATACTAATATTTAAAACTCATTACATAAATAGTCTTTTACGTGTTATTTATTAAAAAATTATACCCCACCATTTTTATAGTCTTAACACTTAAAGTAAGTTTTTGAATTTAATTTATTTTCTAATTATCATTTATTGTTTTTCCAATCATACTTTCATATCTTTCTACCATTAACAAAATCAATATAAAAAATAAAAAATAACATAAGCAAAATTACAATTCAATATATTATACCATAAAAATTATATATATATATATATATATAATTATAGTATTAAGGATAACAAATTTATTATAATTGTGTTGCATTAGTAGTATTTATTATTATAGATATTTATGTTTTAAAGTTCAAAGTATTTTTAAAAGATTTTGTTTTTTAAATTTTTTAATAAACCTGTAAATATCAATAGAGATTCAAATCTTCATGTGAAATGAAAAATGAGGACCTGTGATAAGGATGTGTATAAGAATGGAGGCAAAATTCTAAATGAAGATGTGATTAGGGAAAATTTTCTAATTTCAAATGTAAAACTTTTGAAAATCATAATTAAAAAATTATTTATTTACATGTATCACTATATTCTATTTAATTTTTTATAATTTAAATATTCCAATCTATCAATTCCATGATTTTTTCATACTAATTTTTTTTAAGAAAATACCTTCAATTTTTTGACACTAAAATATTTTAAAAAATCTATTCTATAATTTACACTTCTTCGATAGTGATGTTAAATATTTATTAATTTTAAAAAGTAAATAATTATATTATTTTTTATTGAAAAATTATAATTAATATACTACTCTAATAATTGAGATTATATAAATTAGAATTATAAATAATTTTTTTACTAATTTTTACACATTAATTATAACATATATTTTAAAATTGATATTTTAATTTATTGAAAGGATGTATAAGGAAAAGACGTGTAATTAAAATTATATAAATTAAATTTATCTATTATTTTTATTAATTAGGAAATATATTTTTATATTTTTAAATTAAATATTTTAATTTACTAAAAAGATATAAACAACCAGGGATGATAAAAAATTTGAAAATGGGTACACGGGAATTACCCAATGGGAAAAGGAATTGACACATATTTCACCTTCATATGGATGATCTATGAGGGCTAAATACTCGTTTGTTAAACGGGATAGGGATAGAGATAATAAATATTGTGGTATATAAAAGTAAGGATCAATAATAAGAGCATTTTAATTTAATATTTATTATCAAATTAAAATTTAAACAATTATGATAAATAATACTAAAAAATATTAAAATATATAAAAGAAATATTTTTACATTCTTACAATTTATTGAAATAATAAACATTTATAAAATATTAAAATAAATAATAAACAACATTTGTTTGGCATAATTTTTGGCTTTTTAATGTGTGTATGATGGTATTAGGCATGCCGGATTTTGTGAATTGATTAACCTTAGCACAGTTTTTTATCGATTCCAAAGAACAAATTATTACTTCAAAGAGGGGAATCGATTCTTTGAATATGGGGTCCTAAAATGCTTAATGATTAGCTTTTAATCGAGGTCAACCTAAATGATGAGAAGTAATTCACAACATATAAGAGATACGAATAAAAGAAGACATTCTCAAATTATAAAGAGAAGTAACTAACAAGAGTTGCATAGTGAATGCACGAGAAGAGAGGTTAAATCGTACTACTTAAAATCTTTTACTTCCTACAACTTACACAAAATCTATCAAGTTTAAGCAAGCAGCGGAAAATGTAACGACCAGTTTTTTTTAGTGTTGTTGTGATAAAATAATTAATTGTGAATAATCTATAAGGAGTTTGAAAATTGCGATAGACACAGTTATGATCACAACAATATGAGGAATTTGTAAAAAAAATAAAAATAAAAATAAAAATTAATTTAATAAAATAAAATTCAATATAATAATATTTTTAACCAGAGATATAGGGTAATATGGATGAGACCCTATAAATGATATAAGGACTTAGATAAAAATAAGGATAAGAGTATTTATATATATTAACCTGATAAAGTTTATTTTATGTCAATCGGATACCGAAATGGTAATAATTGGTATATCGAGGTGATAATAACTGGTACACCAAAACATTGAGTCTGGTAAAAATAATGGATATTATCGGGTCCCAAATAATTTTTACTTAGAACAATCAAATAGATAAATTAATTTTACCAAAAGATTTTTTCATCAGTAAAATGGATAAACAAAAAATAAAATTTAAAAATTTATAATTACCGACAGCAAAATCCGTCGGTAAACAAAAAATAAAATTTATGAAATTTAATAATTATCGACGGATTTTTTCCGTCGATAATGAAACAAAATCTGCTGGTAATGCCTAAATCTTGACGAATTTGCTAACGAAATATTCAGCTCATTACCGACAGATTTTGAAGACAAAATCTGTCGGTAATTCCGTCTGTAATTTTTTTGGACGGATTTTTCCTTCGATAATGATTACCCACTACGTTATTACCGGTGGTCAAAATCCATCAAAAAATCCGTCTGAAATTAAATTTTCTGTCGGTAATAGAAAAAATCCATCAGTAAAATTTGTCAGTAACAACATTTTTTCTTGTAGTGATTATTTGGTTGATCAAATTTCTACCTTATGTAATTGTTTGGCATTTGTGATGGTAGCATTTGTGATGGTGGCATATATATACAAATGCTATACATTATGGTTTAATGCATCACATGCTCATGTCTGAAACCTTCTCAGAAGATCTTAATTGCCCTTGCTTGCTATATCTAATTAGTATTGTGCTCATGTTAGTGTCTTTTCTGTTGATTACGGTACTATCACTGCAATTAGTCATTATATTGGGTATTTTGCCACTTTGTTTATATGACAATTATAGAATTTGATAATTTTGTTGTTTCCGTATATCAAAGGCTTATATTAGGCAACTTTTGTTTGTTATACCATATGTGTTGAGGTATTTTTATTAAATGAATTATAAAATAAATTGTCACATCAGTAGTAACAAAAGACCTCATATTTGAAAAGGTTTTGGAGAAGCCATCTGCCCATTTTCTATTCGTGTAGTTTAAATTTATTCATTAAACATTTTTTCGTAACATTTTCCTGTTAAGAAAGAAGCGTAGAAAATAATTCATTATTCATCTTGAGACGAGAAATAAAAGTTATGTAAAAACTATAAATTATTTTTGAATACATGAAATGGGCAAGCAAAGGTATATCACTCGTCAATGATATGTTCGCTTTATACTGATTTTAAGGGATACAAATGGTTGTGCTGATTACGTGACGCGTTAAGGAGCTATATTGAGTGATGATTTCCATGAATGAGAGACTCATTCTCCTGCTCTTTTAGCCTTGATGGCTTTTGATAAGGAAAGCTAGCTGTGTATTCCTTCTTTTTCTTTTCTTTATCTTGTTATCTACCAAAAAAAGGCATATTTAAAAAGTACATCTTCAAAGTTTAATATAGTAGACACAAAGGATAACAATTTTTATCATTACATAAACCATGTGTAGCACGGGCTTCTAACTAGTTGAGCAACACAAGGAATAACGTTAGGACAAGAAGGAGAAAGGCCATAGTGCGTAAGCAATAGAGGGCAATAAAAATAATGCTATAGGAAAGTGACAAACCAAGATGCACCCATGGTTGAACATGTGAAAGGATTGGCAACAAAGATGGCCATCAACGTTAGCAACTTGGCATCGTCATTGCTAGCATCAATCTATAATATATTATCACCCATTTCTAGGAGCTTTTTCATATGTGATTTTTCACGTGGATCGCTGCTTGGGCTTGATATAAATGGTAGAGTTCCATAATGTTAACGTGTTATAATAGTTATAGAGAGAATAATGAAGAAAAAAAATAATTTTATTGATAATCTCAAAGGTTGTTTTTCATGGAGCATACAATGAGCTATTTATAACTAAAAAAATGAGAAATACAATATTATATCAAATTATAATAGTATCTCCCTAGTCTATTATATCTTAAGCAAATTGGCCAAAAAAATATAAATATCCATAATAAAATAATAGACATCACGCTTACTCTAAATAACACAAAATAACAAAATATAGCCAGGGTGACTCCTTATGCTTATATATTATTCTTGTCCCATTATCAACATGTCTTGAATCCATCTTTGTCCAATGGTTCATGGGTTCTATTTGGTTTAACTAATGTTTTGAAAATCGGACCGGATCAATTTGGTCGAATCAGTTGAGCAGAGCCGGCTCTTTGTTCTTCGGTCAAACCTGAAAATCGCCTTGTAAAGAATCGCCTAAGAACCGTTAAGAACCGCCAGGGAATCAGTAAACCAGGCAAACCGACTAGGTCAAAAAATTGGTCCAGCAATTTTTTTTTGGTAAAAAAATATAAAATTGCATCATTTTGGTTTTTTTAAAAAAGGCCTAAAATCTCATATTTCCTAATTTTTTTTCCTTTTATAATATGAGAAGTAGTAACTTGAGAGATTTGATCTGTATGGATAATATTTATTTTGATTAAGAGATAAATTATGTTATGTTTTATATGGGTTTTGTTGATGCCTAATTTAATTTTTGGTTATTTTATGACATATATTTTATTTTGTATTTTTATATATTTATATAAATACATGTTTTATTATATATTGATTATATTCTGGTTGGACTCCCAATTAAATCGACTGAACCTCTAAATTCTTGTTCTGACCGATTCAATGTCTGGCCTGGTTTTAACAACCTTGGGTTTAACTCGTGGGTCGAAGGAAGAGAAGAAGGAAGAGGCAGAGGACTAAGAGTCAGGGCAGAGGCTAAGAGGGAGTCTTTGGAGTGGTGAAATAGCTTGATCATTTGGGAGGTCAGATTTCCAGGTTGATTCAATAATAAATTTGCACTAAGAAAGACTGAAATGGTATAATACAAGTACAAATACATATTAATTTTTCAAAGACCAATTGGCGGAGACTCTCAAAAAAATTTATGCTTAACTGTTCTCCACGGTCCTCTAGTGACAAGTTGCCTATAATTATCGCGCAAGTGCGTTAGAAAGGGTATGTCGGCTCGATAGTAAATTATTTCCAAGAGAAATGTAATAAAATAATAAAATTATATAATAAATATATATTATATATTTTATTATTATTAAATATGATAAATAAGTAGGATGAATAATAAAATATTATTACTTTATAATGATAAAATATAATAATAAAATATATTTATTTTATAATTTTATAATTTTTATAATATTATTCTTATTTCTATTACTTCATATTAATAGTTTTTCTTAAAAAAATATGTAATTTTAATGTAGCATTACTTGTAGCGCCTGACACAAGGAGACCTATCCCCTCGGGCAGATAACCATTCAGCGAGACAACTACCAACTGAAGTCAAACATGTCACATCTTAAGTTAGAGTCTTGTGTCAAACAAGTCAGTTTTATTTGCCTATTAGTATTCCTATTTATTATTTTCTTTATAATTTTTTAAAAATATCCTTAATAAAAAATATGTTTTATATTTAGTTAAACTTCTATTTTCAAAACTTAATTGTTTTTATATTTTACATTTTTGAACGTATTTAATTAAAAACTTATTTTATATTTATAAATTGTAACTTTGATATTTCAAATTTTTATTTAATAATTATAATAATTAATATTAAACATATATATGCATTTAATCATAGAAAGGAGTAGATATTAGTAGATATTGAATTATCTAAGAGTTAAATATAAATATTAATTCATCATTAAAATAATTTTATATCCTTTTAAAATGCACAATAGAAAAAAATGAGAGCCATATTTCTACTTATAGAACTGAAATTAAATTTGACAACATTTTCAAAATTAGAGTTTTAGTAAACTATTTAGCAATTAAAAAATAACTTCATATGAAAAATAATAGATATATTAATTTATATAAAAGTAATTGATTTAAAAATGAATCTTGTTTAAAAGGTTATGTACTTACAGAAAAATATTTGAAAAAAATGTTACTGAATTATATATTAGTAATTTTTTATATTTAATATTTATTATTACAATTATTAAACATGAATTTAAAATGTCATGTTAACAATACATTATAAATATAAAATAGATTTTTAATTAAAATCATGTAGAAATGTCACAAATAAAAATAATAAATAAGGATTGAAAATAAACAATTGAGATTCTTTTGTATAAAATTTAATTTAATTTTAAAAATAAAAATTATCTAACTATAATACATTTTTTTTTTGTCAAGAGTATCTTAAGAAAGTTATGAATGAAAGTAATAAATAGGGAGTAATAATAACCAAAATCGGAGTGACTATCCATCAAAATAATGAACAAACTGGGGAATTCAAACTACACACTATAGCGCATAGCATTATCATGAACTTTTAACTCCATGAATGTACGCGTATATGACAAAACAGAGTTGGAAAATATGTAGAATGATATAGAAGCATAGTTTTAAAAATAAGACCGGACCGATCGGAAACCAGTGAACCAATCACTGGTCAGGTTCAGTGATCAGATTGGTTCTACATTCAAACCAGTCATAATCAGAGCGAACCAGCCAGTTTTGATCGAACCGGTCCACTGAACTGGCGAGCCAACCGGCATTGACTAAACCAGCTAGGGTTGACCGTGCCTTAAGGAAATATTTGTCAAAAATTCCACAGGCAAGATTTGAACCCTTGTCCCTGGGGAGGAAGGAGCGCTGCACAACTACTGCTCCAACTTCCTCGTTGTTAAATAATATGCAACTATATATATATATATATATATATATATATATATATATATATTACATTCAATTTGTATTTGATTATCATTTTTATATATTGATTTAATAAAATTGGGTTCAACCAGTTTGACCAGTAATTCATTGGTTGAACCAGTAACCCAATGATCTGGTACCTCAACCGAATCAATCACTGGTCCGATTCTGAAAACTATGTATAGAAGTTAATATGCTCAGTCATCCTCTTTATTGTTGACACGTGACAATTAGAAATTTTAAGGAAAATTATCAATCCTTAAATCATATCCCTTTTCATATCTTATTAATCATTTTTTATTACATAAAAAATAAATATTTAATAATATTTTAAATTTTAAAATAATTATATATATATTATTTGTCTTTTATATAATAAGTAGTTATTGATGAAATAAAAATGAGTACATGATTTGAGAAAAAGGCCGCCTTAGAAATTGATGATTTACTGATCAAATAATGTTTAATAACTGTTGCCAGCTATGCAAGGTTGAAGAACTCATTTAATTTTAAGGCTACTATATGAATAATAATAGTAAACACAATTACAGGCTTCTCATTTCAATCATAGAAACACAGCATTAAATATTGAGATTTTTTATGTCAAGTGAGTGGTTGAATCCCCCATTGATAATTTAGTATCACTGTTGGAGTGTTATTCACCGACACTTAGGTGGAGGTAGCTTTGTTGTTTGTTTTTGTGTGTGTGTGTATGTGTGTGTATGTGTGTGTTTGTTTGTTTGGGGCGGAGGAATGAACTACAAAAATTACTACTATAATTTCTTTGGTATCGACCAAGTCCATAAAACTAATACTAGACTAAACTTTTGGGACCCTTTAGTCTATCAAGCATTAGCTGGCACTAATGCCAACAAATTTCACATTTCAGGTTCGTGTTAAAAGAAAGCTCAAAGTTTTGCTTCGACTAACGAGAAGATCTTCGATTGGGTGTGGGCTTATTCAAGCAAGAATCACTTCTATAATCAGCCATTAGAAAAGTAACCAATATCTTGATCCATTTTCTTGTTTACCAAGTTAGGTTCCTCAATGCAACCATTTGGTGCCTCACTGGATTATACCTGCCATTATTGACCAATGAAATAGAAAGGGGAAGGACAACGATAAACGACGACATGTTATAGATAGGGAAGTATACCTCAAGATTACTACTCACATGGAAAGCGATTTGTATTGGGAGTACATAATAATGAGCCAGGTAATTTTTGCTGTACGTGACCCACATGGCTCAAATTGAAACAGCATTGTCTAAAACACAAAACCATTCCACATTCATTTGTCCATAACTCCATATATATATATATATATATATATATATATATATATATATATATATATATATATATATATATATATATATATATATATATATATATATATGCTCATAAACCAGCCATGCATTTCAAGCGCGCTTATTGTTTTAGATTATTATCGCCAAATTAACAACTATAGAAAGTTGCTTTGGACCATGTATGATCAAAAGAAGGTGACAACCAATAAAAGCCTACAAGGAGAGGCTGTTGATGGCTGCCTAGTGCCAGCAAACCTGACAACGATGCCCACAATTGAAAACTTGAATATGAGGTTGAGATATTTTATTTCTTTAAATTTTTTTTGATAAATAATAAAAAACTCAACCTCGATAAGTGGAAATAATTACGGTGCGATAAATTGAAACAAAAATTGCTCATCACAATCAACAATAAAAAGTAAAAGGATAACATAAGCAAATCCTGTTAATTTTTTAAACATCGATAAACGGATATATTATTATTCTTATTATTTAGTGTCAAATATTTATCAAGTCTTTTCGGTTACCTTTACGTTAATAGTCAACTTTTTAAATAATTATTAATTATATATCCGTTGTATCATTTTCTTTTAGACAATTACTATAAACATTTAGTGGCTTTCAATGCAAACGTTTTGTTCTTATTGCTCAACGATAAAATTGCGTTTCCTATAAATAATCGGTGGTCTTAGTCTGAGAGATATACGGAAGTCGCGCTAAGAAAGGATTTTAGCAAATATATGTTACACTTCATATGCATATTTTAAATTATTTGTATTTCCAAGAGTAGTTCAATAAAGTTCTTATAGGTCATCTGTATGAAGTGATTAATTTGTGGTAATGAAATACTTTTAAATTCAGTGTCTAAGAACCTTAGTCAATAAAAACTGATAAGCTACTCTAATTTATTCTACTTTAATTTGTGCTATTTATTTTTGTTGTCGTCAAGTTTTGAGTTCATGAGTTAAGAGAACAAACAAAAACAAGAACACAAACTCACCCTTTAATTCCAAAGTGGAGGCGATTGCATTAAGGAGGGGAATCTACTCATTGGTTATGGGTTCTCCAACTACTTTAAATAAACAAGTTTTGGACAAAGGCAAATGTGGAATGATAATGGATTTTATTGATGAACAAGAGTAAATACAATAACTTCACACCAAAGCATCACAATAAAAATATATAGGAGAAAACTACACCTATAGTAAACTAAAACTAGCAAAAAAGGAAGAAAAAAGATAAAATGTTAAGAGTTGTGTTGATGATCCAGAGATCTCTTTCTAGTGAAATTCTTTTGTCTTAAATAAACTTTACGTTCATAGGAACATTTTTCAACTTCAAACATGAGTAAATTTTGAATAAAAAACTGCTCAAAGCTGTATAGCAACTGTTCCATCACTAATTAGTAACGTTTTATAGCTGATTGGCATGACACATGACCATTTCCTATTGTGACCGTTTCAACACGTAACCAATATGCAATAACTGTCACTTCTCCATTTAACACATAAGTGCATTACATTGGTTGGTAGCATTCCAATGCTAATAGATTAAACATGTAAATGGCCACTTGCAACTTGCACATGCATGTCCACTTCGTGGTCAATTTCCACAACCCACTCATTTGTTGGTGACAACATATACCCCTTTTGCATCCTTCAGCTGATGATAAGCAAGAAAGGTGAAGTAATGCCTTTGGTCAAAGGATTTATACTTCACAATCCCTCACAACTAACATGTTTTCATTAGCAAATTAATCCACCAAAATCTAAAGGTAAATCATTAAAATACTCTTGAATTTGGAAGACCTAAACTTGTCTCACTCTTTCCTCCCTCCATATTGTTGAACACTATGGCTAACACAGTTGGAAAGAAAATTGAAACACCAAGCCAAGTGTCTATGAACAATAAACTCCTAATCTTGTAGCCTTTATAACAATGGCTGCTACACCAATAAAATTTAATCCAATAACTACTATTGCTTTAGCATTGTAGGAAACTAAGGATTATCATCCAAGCCAAATTTTAGCTACTTTTATAATGGGTGAAATGCATGGTTTTCAAGAAATTTCCTCCAGACAATGAAAATAACTCAACACATATTAAGTAACTGGCCAACTAGATGAAGTGATATACCTTGGTCGACTCATTGCTTGAGGTCCACATAGTTGCTCTTGCAATGAGAACATTCAATACCGATGATTGCTGAGAAGAAATGGTTGATCATTTGATAGAGGTGGAACAATTATCCATGGCTGCTCTCCAACATAATCCACCATGATTCTAGGCTAACTATCATTAGTCATGCCATTACTCTTGCAATCAATTGAGTAGTAATCATCAATTGAAACTAATTCTGATATTCTTATAACATTCCCTGCTGCTTTACGGATTGACAAATGTTCCCACAAGTCAACACGGGTCTTTTTAACGTTCTTTGTCCTCACTCACACACTTCCTAGAAAACTTCCTAGGAGGTCACTCATTCCAAAATTGCTCCAAGTCAAACATGCTTAACTGTGGAGTTCTTTAGTGATAGGCTACCGAAAAGAATGTGCATCTTGTTGGCATAGGTAGTACCAATCAATTCATACAAGTCATCCTTAACTGTATAATTCCATACCTACATAGTCTCAGGATCCCTCTCATTCTGGTGTGTAATCAGTTTATTCATGTACCTCTTCGCTTAGAGGCCTTGCTAGGAGCCGCTCCTTATCCATGCCTTCTCGCACAGGCAATCACTCCTGGCCTCATCACCAGGCGTTACATGCCCATTAGCTTTCGCTTGGTTCATCCCCAAACCACACCATACCGGGAGAGGTGCAGGCTCTGATACCATTTGTAACATCCCCTGCTGCTTTATGGATTGACAAATATCCATACAAGCCAGCATGAGTCTTTCCAGCGTGTTTTGTCCTTACTCACACACTTCCTGGAAAACTTCTTAGGAGGTCACCTATTCCAAAATTATTCCAAGTCAAGCACGCTTAACTGTGGAGTTCTTTAGTGATGGGTTACCGAAAAGAAGATGCATCTTGTTGGCACAGGTAGTACCAATCAATTCATATAAGTCATCATTAACTGTATAGTCCCATACCTATACAGTCTCAGGATCAATCTCATTCTGGTGTGTAATCGGTTTATTCATGTACCCCTCACTTTGTCTCGACCTAAAAATTGTGACTGACACATAAGGGATATTGTCCTTTATAGAAACCTTCTGAAATTAATTTCATACAATTATATATAGTAAATTACTAAATTAATGCTCATGATAAATCATAATAATAAATAATCAATTAAACAAATAAATTCCTCAAAACTTGTAAACTTTATTAATAAAATATATAAAATATTTAATTCTTCTAAATCGTTTCAAAACCTATAACTTATATAAACAATCTTAAATCATGTTCCAGGAAGAAATTACATAAAATATCATAATGGTAAAATAACATAACTTTAAAATAAACCATGCATGCTAAATAATGTCCAAGAACTCTGTCTACACACTACTGGAGCACTCTATTCTAACATGATCCTAATTTAAATTTCACTACAAAGTGAAGCTCACCACTAGAACAACTGCAAAGCTACTGAGTCCGGGTCTGAATAATAACTGGAGCTACAACTGTAACTGTAAAAGGGAGGAAAAAGAGAGGGATGAGTTCATCAAAACTCAGCGAACGAGCCTCCACTCACAACCCACATGGGATAATAAAAATAGTACAGAAATATACATGTAATTGATATAAAACATTGTTAATATTTAAATACATATAACTGTATTGAAAATAATAATTTAACTAAATTTATAGCAATAACTAGTAGAGAAACATGAATTATTCTGTACATAAATATCTGAACTGAATAGCTGAATCTGAGTCAATAGCTAAACTGATGGGTACCTAACTAGGTCTCATAAATAGATACCTCACTAGGTTCCTTACTGTAGGTGAGCTAGTCCTCTAGCAGACCAAATATATACTGTGGGTGAGCTAGTCCTCTAGTGAACCAAATCTTTAGATGGCTAGTGTTATTAGACAAATATTTAAGAGTATTATGATATGCCAAATATATATGGAAAGTACAAAAATAACCCCAAACAACGCGTTTCGCATCCCAGTTCGCCCGCGTTTGGTTTGCATGTTACATTCCCATTATCTTACACTTCCTTTTGCTACTAAAATGAGAAAGCATTTCAATAACATATATATATATATATATATACTCCATTTGCATTCAATGCTCATACTAACATGCAACAATCATATGATTTATTATATTTATAATTTATTCTAATTTATAACTATCATAAATAATAATATAATTTGTAGTGAAAATTTATTCTAATTTCTAAAAATTTACAACTATATGATTATTCATTCATATTTATTTTTGAAATAATTAAATAAAAACTTTAATAATCACATTAAATTTTAACTCATGGTAACACAATTTTTGAAAATTTAATTCTGAGAATTAATCTATTTAATATTTTAAAAATTAATTTGATTTTATTCTCGAATAATTTTTCTTAAATGGCCATGTTTAAAGGAAGTGACCATAACATCTTAAAAAAAAACTATAATAAGTACATTGAATTTTAACTCATAGAAACACAACTTTTATAATTTTAATTTTGTGAATTAATTATTTAATATTTTAAAAATTAATTTGATTTTATTCTTAAATTATTTTTCTTAAATAGCCAAGTTTAAAGGAAATGACCATAATATCTTAAAAAAAATTTCAATAATTACATTGAATTTTAACTTATGGAAACACAATTTTTGTCATTTTAATTTTGAGAATTAATCTATTTAACATTTTAAAAATTAATTTGATTTTATTCTTAAATTATTTTTCTTAAATGACTCAATCTAAAGAAAGTGACCATAACATCATAAAAAAAAATAGATTTCATGCAATGTTTTATTTAGTTTCATATATTAATTTTAATAGTTAAAGTATCTATATCTATATCTATCTATCTATCTATATATATGATAAAATTCACTCTATTTGAATTCAATGCTCATACTAATATGCAATAATTATGTGTTTTACTATATTTTATAATTAAAATTCATTTTAATTTATAACTATCATAAATAATAATATAATTTGTAGTGAAAATTTATTCTAATTTATAATAATTTACAACTATATAATTATTTATTAATATTTATTTTTGAAATAATTAAATAAAAACTTCTACACACACACACACACATATTCATTCCATTTGCATTCAACGCTCACATTAATATACAATAATTATATGATTTACTATATTTTATAATTCAAATTCATTTTAATTTATTACCATCATAAATAATAATGTATTTTGTAGTGAAAATTTATTCATTAATATTTATTTTTGAAATAATTATATAAAACTTTAATAATTAGATTGAATTTTAACTCATGGAAACACAACCTTTGTAATTTTAATTTGGAGAATTAATCTATTTTACATTTTAAACATTAATTTGATTTTATTCTTAAATCATTTTTCTTGAAGGGTCAAATTTAAAAGAAGTGACTATAACATCTTAAAAATAAATAAATTTCATGCAATATTTTATTTAATTTCATATTTTAATTTTAAAAATATAAATAAATCTGTGCAACGCACAGGGTTGACTTCTAGTATATATATGTAACTAACACCGCCACTGTGGTACACGACTTGGCTTTGAAATCATGATATACGTACTTAACTACTAAAATAAAATGCTATTTTTGTGGAATAATAATAATAATAATAATAACAGTAATAATAATTCACATATCAATAAATTTCATACTTAATTTAATCATTGATAGCTTCTTATATAATATCTGATAGGTCTCTATAATATGTAATAAATTATATTCATAACACATATTAAATTTAAATAATATCTAATATTTTCAAATAAATATCATTATATTTCATCGATGAATAGAAAATATTTTCCAACAAAATATATAATATATAATGCTGATATAAATATAAATATCAACGGTACTTATAAACATATTAAGTCTAATAGATTTGATAAAATAATATTTTCAAAGTTTAAAAAATCAAACAGTACCAATTATTGTAAATAATATTGAATCTATTTCGATAAGATAATATTCTCAAAATTTAAAATCAAACATCATATCACAAATTGAATATTAGTTTTCATAAAAAGAATAATTATCAAATTTAAATAATAACTGAATATTAGCATATAAAAAATATTCATGTACAAGATTCATTATAAATTATAATTTATTTTCTCCTTTTGGAAACTATATATATAAGACATTTGAATCTCTCTTATGTTTTATCCAATACTCGTACAGCTTAGGCTTGACCTTCCTAATGACACATATTTTTTGGGATATTACAATTCTGCCCCCTTGTTCCATAACCTAAACATTCAACCAAAACCAAATGAAACTGCCATGGCTAACTTTAGGCTTTTTATTCTCTCAGCTAATGGCTAATATCACTCTTTTGCTTCGTAATTGAAGTCTATTTTAGCCATTCGCAATCGATTGAAACCCAAAATCAGCCATTAAGCCAAAATAATATCAAAATGCTCCTTTTAATATCAACTACAATGCCCTTGGCTAACTTTTGTGGTAAAGCTAACAGCTTTCTTTAGGAAAATGTCACTACCAGTAAATCATCAACGATTAAAGGCATGTTCTTCAATCATCTCTCATTCAGCTGAATCATAATCTTTAATCAAGACCAACTTTAGTCTTACACCTTCTATTTCCTCGGCTATCATTTGCTCTTTCTTATTAACAAATTGCTCCATTTTAGAAGTTTTAGATGTTAATTGAGTAAAACCTATAAACTCTATCGAAACCAACCTTTTCTTTAGCAGCAGAAGCATATTTCCTATAGCCATGGTAGCAAATTCAATCTCTGTTAATTTAACATTACCTTTGCTCATCATCTTACCAAACCTTTCCACAAAATTAGCCACGGGCTCACCAATTTGTTGCTTAGTGTTCATAAGATAGGCTAACATAACCTCCGGCTGTGGCTAATAAAAGCGATCATGGAATGCATATTCCATGTCTACCCAATTATGCACTAAATTTGATAGTAAGTTTCAATACCATGTAAAGGCCAAACCAGTCAGTGATAAAGAGAATAATTGCATCCTTAAGAACTCATTAATGAAACAGCTAACGTGTTCTGTTGTGGATTTCTCATTTTCTCAGAAAAAAGCAGTGAAGTCAGGAATGTTGAATCCATGAGGGAATGGAACTCTATCCACCTAATCAAGATATGGCTTGCGATACACAGGCCTCTCCAATGGTTTCATCTGGATCCCAAAATTCCTTCTCATAACATCAGTAAGCGCATTAGGATCTATCAATTGTGGAGAATTTCCTTTTAGATCAGACATAAAATTTATATTTTCCTACGGAACAACTCCACAGTTGAAACTGTAGACTCTACGGCTGAGACTGTATGTTCCACGGCTAAGATTGCAAGCTCCATGGCTGAGACTACAGGCCCTATGGCTGAGACTGCAGGCTCCATGACTGAGACTATAGGCCCCATGGCTGATTAGATGATTGCACCCTAGCATTATAATTCATGTTATTTCCATTAAATTCACCATGTGACATGTACATAGGGGAACTTTGTTGAATTTTCTGCAATTCATCATGCACTATTGATTCACAGTATCTGGCAACTATTTTGACAACTGATCCATTAAGCCATCAACACCCATTTCAATTTGCTGTTGAATTAAAGAAGTTGACACATAATTAGGTCGCTTTTCTTCTTCATCAACATGGACGTTCTTAGTGGAATTGGTAGAAGTAGAAGATGTATCTTTTTGTTTGGATGAAGTAGTAACTGTTTGCGGCTGACTAGTCATCACCATGGTGGGTGTTCCCAGTACAGCTACGTACATTCTCAACTGGCCTTTGTCCTCACGATTGTGTTGCTTTGGCATAACAAATGCTGCACTTTTAAGACTCATATTCATAATCTTCTTAAATTGATTTTTCCATACAAAGCCTTCGGATGTCCTATTAGCCGTGCCAATTTTGTTGTCGTCAGTTTTTGGGTTCAGCTAAGTTAAGAGAACAAACAAAGACAAGAACACAAACTCATCCTTTGATCCCAAAATGGAGGTGATCGCACCAAGGAGGAGAATCTACCCTTTGATTATGAGTTCTCCAACTTCTTTAAAGAAACAAGTTTTGGACAAAGGCAAGTATGGAATGATAGTGGATTTTATTGATGAACAAGAGTAAATACAACAACTTTACACCAAAGTATCACAATAAAATATGTAGGAGAAAACTACACCTGAAGTAACTAAAACCAGCAAAAAAGGAAGAAAAAGGATACAATATAAAGAGTTGTGTTGATGATCCAGGAATCTCATTCTAGTGAAGTTCTTTAATCTTACATAAATTTTATGTTCATAGGAACAGTTTCCAACTTCAAGCATGTAAATTTTGAATAAAAAACTACCCAAAGTTGCATAGTAACCGTTTTACAGCTAATTGGTAATGTTTCACGGCAGATGGTTATGACACATGGCCATTTCCCATTGTAACCATTCTGACGCATGGCCAGTATGCAATAATTGCCTTTTCTCCATTTGACACATAAGCCCACTATATTGGTTGGTAACAGTTCTAATGTTCATGGGTACAACATGTAAATGGCCACCTACAACTTGCACATGCATATCCACTTCGTGGTCAATTTCCACAATCCACTCATTTTTTTGTGATAACAATTTTATTCTTTTAATTTTTATATTCTTATTAGTCGTCTTTTACTATCTAAATTTAAGTGTTTATTTTATTTCATATTATTTGTGTTATTTCAATTGAATTTTCCAACAATCTTAAGAGTAATTCATTTCTACTAGAGCATTGCTATTCTAATACATAAAGGTGGATGTTTAATTGGGATACTCACTTTCATCACCTATGGATATGATGGATGAGTGGAGAAAGTTTGAGCCACCATTATATCCAAAGGTAATAAAATGGGTATCCTAATTGAACATCCACTTTTGGGTGTTGAAATAACATTTTTGTTTCTATTAATCTCTTAGTACTATTTCTTTAAGAAACTTGAGAGTTGAAATCGTGAGTTTTGTGGGTATGTATAGCCAAAGAAAGGAGTAATCTAGAATCTGTAATCTATGCTTTCTTCACATTGTCACACATAGACATCAATTATGCTAAGGATAATAAACACCCCTTAATTCTTGTAGCACAAGGAGGGAAGACAATATCCTTTGACATCGGTCTTTATTATTCATGTGCATAGTCACCTAACTCTTTCACCTGATTTTATCTCTATTGTTACTTTTATTTCGTTTAGTTATCTTCACTATTTCAAGGAACCAATTAGTATTTCTAATACCAGGGAAGTAGTGGTAATGTGTTTTATAATTGATTCTCTTACATTTGTTTTAACTTTATCTTTGTGTTAATTTTATAGTTCAAATTTTTACTAAGTGCGGGATGTTTAGCTCTATTTTGTAATCAATTATTGTTGGAGAATTATCGTTTAGAGTATTTGTTGAATAGATTTCTTTACTCTGCTGCTATTGATAACATATGATGGAATTGAATAGGAGGTTGTTGAAAACTGTGGAAAAGCATTTGTTTAGAAATCCATAGACCCATAATTGTCTAAGATATTTATGAAAAAAAAATAAAAATTCTATATATGAAAATTAGAAGCTATAAACAAGTTTTGGCAACTTTGGAGTGTTCTATTCCTAAAGTGCAAACTATTTTCAAATGCTATGTACTGTGAAGCATTTTCTAATGTGTTGAGTATATACCATTATGGCTTATTACACACATTCATGGAGGAAACAAAATTGTTTCTAGCTTTCTAGTGGTTAAGCATTTCTTAAAATTGTTTTATGTAACGCTACTTCTTTTCCAAGTTTTAGGGACTCGATCTTTGGTCGAGAAAAAGAAATAAAGTGAAGCAGCGCCAAATTCAGTCAAGTTTGGAAAGAAAAAAAAATGAGTGGTAGACAATGGGACTACCAAACATACATGTGAAAGTGTTTTAACCCTCTACAAAATTGTGGGGATGACATGAAGTTATTGGCTATTAATTTAGATGGGAGTAAATTTTTTGGATTTAATTTTGCCCTTGATGGTAGTATTGTCACTTGGGAATCATCAAAGTAGACCCATGCTAAAGTGTTAAAAATATTTCTAAATAAATTATTTGAGGTCAGAGATGAATTTAGAGGAAGCAAAAAGCTAGTGAAGATGTATTGAGGAGGCCTAATTCATAGAATGAGAATAATGATAATCTAACCTAAATTTGAGAATTTCTCAAAGGTTAGGTTCATATAGGTAAAAACATGTCACTTATCAATAATTTAAACACTATGTTTTCGTCCATCCTAGTTGTCTATAATAATATCTGCGGGATAGTATGTGACTACAATGAAATAAACGATGATTTTACACTCTTAATGAATCTATAGCTTATGAATGAGTTGTGATTGACTGTAGTGTACACTTGATATATTAACCTATATAAGTGGTAGAGATGGGGTCGCCTCCATGGAAGCCTGGGCAATTCTCTAGAGCCACTCATGAAATCCAAGTAATTGTGCAAGACCAATATAATATGCACCAAACCACGTTAAATAACTTTGAATAAGAAGACAGTGTGAGTGATGGAATCACTGAATCACGTGTGGGATAAAAGTTCATAGAAGCTCTAATCTTATAGACATTCATGTGGTTCAAATTTCATTTTCTCTAAGAGCTAGTTCATAGTCCAAAAGACACTAATACTGAAGCCTTCAATTCTCATGCTCATGTGAACTATTTTAATATAATATAACTTTGAAATATGTAGGAGATCATTGTATTTTATTTATATTAATATTTCAAATTTATTATTATTACTACCATTCTTCTTCTTTTTCTTCATGAGTAATTCAAGAAACTTGTTCATAGGAAGTGGTTATTGTATCATGGGTGAATATTAGCCGTGAAGACCATTTGCATTGAGTGATTGATTTATGATAATGAAATACTCTTAAACTCAGTGTCTAGTACATTTCAGTCAATAAAATTGACAAGTTACTCTAATTTATTCTACCTTAATTTGTGCTATTTATTTTATTCTTCTAATTTTTATATTTCTTATTAGCATTCTTTTATTATTCAGATTTACATGTTTATTTTATTTCATACTATTATTTCAATTAAAATTTCAAACACTTTTGTTCCATTATTAATGAAAAATGTTATTTTCATTAATAAGGTGGATTCTGAAGTGAAGGTTTAAAAAAGGCTTCATACATGAAGCTGTGTATTAGACCTTTAAGGGGAAGATAGATGTGTGATTTTGTGGAATAGCAAAAAGAGAGCTAAGATTATTCATGTGTTAATAACATTATTAAATGTGTTTTATTTTTCAAAGAATAACTATTGGTGTACAATAAGTAGTACAACAATATTACAATACCACTCACAAAACTTATTTTGTCTTTTAGTATATTAATACTTACTAAAAAAAATGAATTTAGTTGTAATATTATTATATGATTTTGTTGTACATCTAACACTACTCTTTTTCAAATTAAAAACCTAAAAGAAGTCATTTAATGCATTCTCTAGGGGCCACCACCCCCACCCCAACCAACACCACCCTTGCGCCGGTGATTGCAGCCACAACCGTCGGCACTCTCGCTGCCAAAACCTTTGCCGTCTCAAGCTCTCAACTCCATGACTTTTGTTCAATCCTGAAAAAATCGCAAAATCTCAGTTCAATCCCCTAATGTCCTGACCTTCTGTCCCCAGCGAATGGCTCAGTTTCATTTCTCGCACCATCATCGCACTCGCCATCGCCACCATCCTAGCCACTGGTCCCTGCGACGGAGAAGACGAATCAACGATCGACAACAAGTAGGAGCTGCGCAATTTCTCGGTGATGGATCACGACTGGAGCCTCTTCCACCAGGACTACCGGTGGCCAACCGTCGGTGCCGTGCGTCAATGGTCTTGGCTGTGTAGGATACCTGGACACAAGGTGCAAGATAAAGAACAATGCGAACCTCACTCGTGATGTGTACATAGCTAGGGAAGGCAATTTCAACATTCTCGATAGTGTGAGGTTCCACTGTGAGATTTCGGGTTGCATGATAACCGTTGACCTCTCCAGAAACTTCAGCTTATGCAGTAACCTGTCGAGTGTGACCGGAGCCTTCAAATTGGAGGCGGAGAATCGAACTTCGATAACAGCTCATTGGTGAACATGACGGTTGGGGAGTCCTCCGCCATAGACGAGCGGGATGCCGCATGGGGTGGATAGGGGCAGCGGGGGGACACGTAGCGAGGGAGCGAGCTGCTCGGCGGACATGTCGAAGCTACCGGAGGATGTTTGGGAAGGGACACATATTCCTAGGCGTCGCTACAGAAGCCCCAATAGCTACGGCAGCGAGGGTGTGTCGACGAGCAAGGAGTAGGACTATGGAAGGTTTGGCGATGGGATTATGAAGATGGTTGTTCATAAGAATCTGGAGATGAACGCGGGGGTTTTGGCTGATGAAGGCAGTGGTAGCCCCAATTGCCGGTGCAAGGACGGTGTCCGTTGAGGGAGGGGGCGACAGAGGTGGTGGTGGCGGCCGCTGGGGATTGCATTAAATGACTTATTTTTTAATTTGAAGAACAAAATACATTTAATAATATTATTATTAACGAATGAACAATCTTAGTTCCGCTCATTAGTTTTCCGCTCGACGGTTTCGGACTCGACAGGTGATCGACTTAATTGAGTTACTGGATTATTGGATCACTAGTTCAATCGATTAGTTATTGGTTGAATGATTGAACTGAATTTTTAGGAAAAAATAGATAAAAATTTAAATAAAATATAATAAAATGATAACTAATTAATAATTTGACACTCTTTAAGGAGTCCAAATACAAAAGTATAAATAAATAGCATATATTGTTTACATTCATAATCACGAATCAAAATTGACAAGTTCAAAACATAATTATATAAACAAACTCATAATTTTACATTATAAACTCACAAGTCATGACAATACAAACAAAGTTACTACATTTTTCTATAAGTCAAATTAGAACTTTTTTAAGGTTTTAAAAAAAATCATTTAGCAAAAAGAAAAAGAAAAAAAGCCAAAAAAAAGACTCGACTCGGTCCAGTTCAATCTGCCAAGTCATCGGTTTTAATACAAACTCAGCTGAGTCGAACCGGGTCACATCGATTTCGATGCAGGACCGATCCAAACAGTAGCTTGGACCGGTTTCATGACTGGTTCACAGCTTTTCTGGTCAAATCAGCCGGTCCGAGCCGATTTTCATAAGTTCCACTATATAATAATACTATTTTAACACCCAAATTTGGGTATCTCATCCAAATACCCATTTTATTATCATTGGATAAAATTATAATCTACACTAATCTTTACTTGTCCATTTCATTCAATGATGATGAAGTGAATGTCCAGATGAAATATAAAAAATGAGTGTTAAAATAACATTATTATCCACTAAAACACAGCCCTGTCATTTTTTAGATCTACCCCAGGTGTGGTATACAACATGATGTACTTTCAAGTGATTTTTTAGGAAGTACGTGGCTTCAAATTGATTCTAGGTTTTTTCTGGTGTAAGGAAATGGGTTTTGCTATCTCAACATCCAATTTTCTCAAACATCCAAACACTCCACTCACAATACACATGGGTTCCACCACTTACTTTTTTTTCTAACTTAATTTCTCTCCATCACTCCTCTCACATTGCATAGGACCCACATGAGTAATGTGTCTACACACATGTGAGTGTTAAGATATCATTATGGGTGTGCAAATAGTGACTGGGACCTTTATGTTTTGGTGAATTGATGTAATTATTGCAATTTCGATGACGGACTTGTACATTTTGGCTTTTCCCCTTTAAATTAAAAAAAAAAAAGAAAAACACTTTGTCATTTACTTGAGCCTTTTTGTAAAGTTTCACTTGAGAAACCCCCTATTATTAATTAGTTCTTGGTTCCTCTTGGGTTAAATTGATCTTCTTCAACCCTTTCTAAAGTTAGCTGAGGAGCCCATATGCTAGAAAGCATACTATCCTTTCAAGTTTCAAATCGTTTAAATGCAAGCTAATCATTTTGGTTTATAAATCAAATTAGAAATACTCTTAGCCGATTTTATTTTGATCAAACAGTAATATTTTCATGCCAGAGAGCGGCAACATTTACCTACGATATTCCATCAATAATGTTAATTAAACATCGGCTCGTTCATTTTTCCATCGGCAAATCAAAAAATATCAATGACAAAATTAGTAATAGTTCGTCTGTTTCTAGCAATGCATCCTCTTAGTCACACCCGTGGTTTGATTTCTTTTCTCTGAAATTTGTGGCGCACTCCAAAAAGGGCACTGTTTTACCCCTTTTCTTCTCTTCCAAATTTATTCGCCCCCCATGTCTCATGCCAAGTAAATGAAGCAATAGGTATCACTTTAGAATTATATTCTTGTTATTGTTTGTATAAGATATTGTGTTCATAAAACTCGAGTGAAAATTTCAATTAAAGATGATGTACTTAATGATAAGACAGTCTTGCTTGTGAATCCCACCTGTGATGTGTGGGACTGTTTAAATTAATGTATGATAAAGCTACACTTCGTGAGCATTAATTTGGCATCGTTGTCCCTTGTCAAGTATTAATAAATTATTGATTCGAATGTCCCCTGTAATAGGAACTTTCCAGATCATCGAGCATGCCCTTTAGGCTAATTAAGAGCCGCCAAGTAGTGCTTCTTCTGAGTCGGTTCTGTTATTGTGTTGTTGAGAGGGACTAACATGATCGTGGATTCGTGATTCCTTGATACAAGTAGACAAGTCAGAAGAAACACCCAATAATTAATGCAAATTACTCAGAATGTTGTTCTCCTGGTAGACCCCGCTCCTTAATTGCCTTTTTTTTTTTTTGTCTGCCTAATTTAAACTCCGTAGCATTTATTTATTATCTTTAAAATAAAAATATAAATAAAAATAAGAGATAGAAAATTTTTTTATCTATTTTTTATCTTAGAAATGAAAAAATATAAAATTTTTATACCTTCAAAATAAAAGGATAAATATAAAGATAAAAATTTAATATTTTTATTTTTTAATAATATCTTTATACATATTTATTATTTATGTCTCTATTTTTATTGTTTTTATGTTTTAAAGGTATATATATTTTTCAATAATATCCCTATACATATTTTTATTTTTCAATAGAGACAGAGATATAAATAATAAATATATATAGGGATATTATTCTATCTCCATATCCTATCTCCATATTTTAGATATACAAAAATTATATTTTTCTATCTTAGGAATAAAATTTTTTTGTCTTCTATTATTATTTCTATGATTAAACAAATTTATATATCCAACATCCCTATATTTCTATTACAAAGGCAATAAACACATGCTCCGTAAGAGATGCACAGGTCTACACTGAAGCTACGCCACAATTGCAATTGGTTTGATGTCAGCCTCGTTGAAGGCACGTACTTGGATTCCTAGCTTTTTCCTACTTCTCTAATGATATATTTTTTTTAAGGTTTAAATATATTTTTATCAAAAAATAAATTTTAATTTTGATCCATAAAACTTTTTTTTACTGAGTTTCGGTTCAAACAATTTTAAATTTGTTTAGTTTTAATTATTGTCATGTATGATTGTCAATTGTCATGTAGGATCGAATGACTTAACTCTCTGTCACATAATTTAGCATTTAACATAAAAAAATTTAATGAGGCAAAAAATAGGTAATTTAGAAATGCTTGGATTGAAATCATACAAAAGGATTTTTAGGAATAAAACCCAAAATTCATTTATTTTTTCAAGTATAAAAATAGATTCGAGGCTTTTGAAAAATAGTATTTTTCTTCTTCTTATATCTGTATTATAATTATGTTTTATTGATACATTCTTTGTAAAATTTTGTTATGACGAACAAATGTATTATAATTATGTTTTAATTGTTTAAGATTCTTCTTAAAAAAATTTAATTCAATTAATTTTAAAAAATTGAAATATCGAACTTAAAAAATATATAAGTTTTACTTGCTTAATAGTTAATTATTTCCATTTAGTTTATTTCGATTCAGCATAAATATGGTGTCAATATAAATTGAGAAATAAATAGAAGATTAAAAATATTTGAAAAAATTTGAAATAGAAGACTTAGAAAAGGTTTGATCACAATTTGAGAAAGAAAAAAGATAAAGATATATCGAGAAGACTAGATAAAATCAAAAGAAAATTTTTGTTCACTTTACAAAAAAAAAATGTTATGAATTTGTTGTATTTCTTTTCCTTTGGGAGAGGAGAGGAGAGGAGAGAGAGAGAATGATTCTATCAATTGGTATGACTATTTTATTGTGTAGGTTTTATTTTCCTATGTTTTCTTGTTTCTTTGGGTGTTAGGGAGATGTAGCATTAGAGAATCATTTATGTGTATTGATATCAGATTCACACAATTACTCACAAATATTGTAACAATGGAAGCTTAAGAGGAAGAGAAATACTATAAAACTTTATTCAATTCACTAGTCTTATAACTACAAACACTGCAAAAAATGGTGAATTATGGCAGGTAATTATGCAAATTATGACGGTTTTCAATTGCCATTTTTTGCCATAATGCGGTTCCCATAACTGCCGTAATTATCAATGCCACTCAGTTAATTACGACGGTTCCTTTTTAACCGCCACAATTTACATATGAAATCGCCATAATTGTGGTTGTTCATTACGGCGATTTGGAATCGTCGCAAATTGGGACAAATTTTTTAAAAAATATTGATTATGGCAGTATAAAACTACCATAATTTTTCATGATTTTTTTTAAAAAAAATTAGCAATAGCAGTTATAAACTGCCATAATTTATGCCCCTAATGGAAAAAATATTTCTTTTTTTAATAATAATGGTACACAATTTAATGAAACCAACTTCAGCTACATATTAGAGTAAGAAGATAAAATAAAAGAATTAAGCAAAAATCAAATTTCATATTAAATTAAATCACACAGCAACTCTATGTACGCATCAACAACCAGGGTCAACACATAGTGAATATATTTTCTATGCTATATCAAGAAAGCAATGATGACCCTGAGGAAAAGGCAATAGCCAAATCCATCTTGAAGGTAAATCAATAGTCCCTTGAAAACTTCACCATCTCTGCCTGCAATTGTAATTTTGAATATGTAATTAATGATAATCAGAAAAGGTAAATAATACTCAATAAAATCCATAAGGGATTTATATCTTCCAAACACATCAGCATATACTACAATAATCATTTGGTCACACATAGATTCTAGATTTATATATGTATTTCAGGCCACCCTGTAAGTGCTCTGATCTAAAGAATCTTAAATATTAATCAAAGAAGGGGCAACATACCTTTGCTCTCGTGAAAAATGACACAAATTCGTCATCTGTCAGATGACCAATACACCATTGAATCCATATTACATCATATCTTCCATTTTCTGGTGTAAAATCTTACAAGAATGAAGACAAAGTTCTCAATAAAATATTGAAGAATAGACCACAAAGTGATGTTAAAATTATTAAAGTCCAAACAAGTATCAAACATACTAGAAATACTGCATAAGCTTGAATATTTCCTCTAAAGAGTAAAGATTATCAATTGTAGCAATGGACAAAAAATAGATACTTATTTATTATGAGACTAGGGAAAGGGAACAACCATCAAATACATGAAGGCAAAGTACAGTTACCTGAAGAGGCATGCAATAAAAATTAACAACTTGGTGAGTATTTGAATTCATATGAGATCCACCAGCCAAAGTTTGACGTGCAGACTCTAAGAAAATGTGATATTGGTTCAAGAATATCAACTTGAATATTAGAACAAGAGAAAATTAAAAATAATTACCTTAAATATCTCTAAAATATCAATCATGAAGGAGTTACAAACTGAATTTAAAAGAAAAATTATAGACACATCACACATGCAAGAGAGGCACATAAACACAAGGCATATAGATGATAACAAAATAAATAAAAAACTAGGCTGCATCTCTCACAAGTCACAAGCAACAAGAAATTATAACGAATTACAAAAAAGAGGAGCAAAGGAAGAAATAAAGAGGCACAGACATCGGCATTTGCTAAGGCCACTAATATGAGAAATAATGAACCAAAAAGGTAAGATATTCATGTCATATAACTTAACCCAATATGTTTAAACCCTCTAGTATGGGATAAGCTTGGACTTGAACCTACCATTAGATACTTAATAGGAATTTAAGTAGAATAAGTTCAATTAATTTGGTATATCTTCATTATCATATCAAGGTCATGGTACCAAAATGCTCAACCTGAACACGACCTGAATAATTATGTGGTTTGACCTAAAAGGTTAACATGACCTCTATTTACAAGTTAGATTACTGATTTATGCAGAAACTGATATAAGCTTTGACTAACCTACAACCTACATTGGTGAGGACTGACTAGTGGTGTGTATCTGCAAGAACAACAACAAAATAGGTAATAATGTACCAGTAAGTCCTTGATCAGCATACACCAAAGACATTATAAAAAAGAAAAGAAAAGAAACAAAATTTCTACACTTCCCAACTCCAAATAGAGTATATCATGTTGTTATTGCTTATTCTTTATAGAGAATAAAAACTCTAGTTACAAACAACTTGCAAAGTTGCACTAAATAAGCAACAACACATAACATTAGAAGTGAAATTCACACACACACAAACATGAAACAGAGTGGAGCCCGTGCCAGGCAATAAATGTGAAGTAAAATTCTTATTCCAAATTCTTCAATTCCCTATTTTTCTAGTTACTCCAAAACAGAAACTTTGAAAAATATGCACGAGATCTAGAATTAAGATCACAAGCAACTCTAGACATTGCCTCATCAAAAGTTAGAGTATGGCAGTAAAATTAAGTAAAGGAAACCTTAATAGTCACAGATAATCTAGAATTATGCAATACAGAAATCCAAAGAAAATATCAAGTGATTAAATATTATAATATAATAAGAATGAAAAGTTTGAGTTGAATTTTTAAGCTAATCTTGATATAACAGTTTACCGATATGTATCTAATTGTGAATACTATATACTTTAGTAGTTTTTACTATATAATTGTAATAAGAATAATTTTATGACCCACATTGCCAATACTAAAAAAAAAACCAAATTAAATAGATCACACAATAGGTATTATAAGAACCAAACCTTAGCTTCTGAAATTGTCTAGGAATAGCAGATGAAGCTGTTAATGGACTCTTCATTATTCCTACCTTTGATATCTTGCTTGAGTTCTTTAGGGCCCAAGTCAGTCCATATGAACCTACAAGAAACCCCTTAAGGAAAAGTGTGACCTTAGATTAGACACAATATTTAATAAGGAGTTACAAAACTTAAATGCAACTAGAGTATGCACTTTTTCCTAACTGGAGAATCGAAGTGATGAGTATGTTAAAAAAAAATGCTTCACATTAAAGAAAGCTTACAGCAAATCTCAGAAGAAGGCATGATTTTCCAACACCCGAGTCTCTAATAAGAAGGAGCTTGAACAGATAATCACTGTAGAGGGTAATAAAAAAGCATTAACTTTCTCACTCCAAAATAGATTAGGCTCAGAAATACACCTCAAAGACTGCAACCATTTCTTACACACACATATATATTAACATGACAATCAAACTCAAACCAAATTGTAAAGCCTCAATTCTTAGAAGATCCACAAATAAATTCAATACAAGCCATCACCATTTTTAAATAAACCCCAAATCCAAATCCCATACTTTCTGTCTGATGGACTCAACTCAACTCCCATAAAACCATAACAATGGAGCAAGACACGACCATATTCCCCCAAATTTCATAGGTTTAGCATAATTTTAAGATTCCCCTAATGAACTGCCACCCATATCATATATAAGATTACTGAACAACACACAAAGCTCAATTTTATGACAGGGATTGAGTCCTTATCACAATCAGAGCAAGGACAATAGGATAATACATTCTAAAAATTATTAATCTTTGAAATCATCCTGGAGAGGCAAGATTAGAGTAACTTATTAGCTTCAAAATCAATCACGAAAGTTAAAAGATCACAGCTATAGCTATAAAATTCATGATTGAAAAACAACAGATTTCAACCAAAACAAAAATAGTAAAAAAAAAAATTTAGAAAATCAATCAATCTAGGGTTACACCCCAAACACATCAACATAATTCAAAGCCAACAGAAATCCAGCCCATATGAACTAATTAGTTACAACCCAAAACAACCTATTGATAGAGAAGACAGGAAAATCAAAAAGGAAGGAACTTCCTGAAAATCGAATCCGACTAAAGAGAAGGGGGAAGGCATGGTACAGAGTAACATACCATTCGAGATTAATGTCGTGTAGTTGGTGGAGATCAGAGGAGTGCATGAGGTGATGGGTGCTGGGTGGAGGTGTTGCACGAAGGGGAGGGTTTGCGTGCCAGAAAAGCAGGACCGTATTGGAGAACTCGCCGGCACAGAAGTGACACCTTCGGCAAGGCTGGGTGACGATTGGAGGGCGAGGATACAATGGATGCTGGTAAGGGTGTGCAGCATTGTTCGCGAAGTGCACTGCGAAGTGGAAGAGGATAGGATGTAGATGGAGAAGATGTGATGGAAAAGGAGGAGAGCGTGGTGGCCGGGTGGGGGTGAGTATGGCGAGGATATGCAGCAACAGTGGTCGAGGTCAGGGATAATGGCACCATGGCTGGACAGGAAAAGAAAGGGGTCAGGTAGAGGAAGGGTTGTGTTGGTTCACTTGGTTGTGTGAATGTGTAAATATGGGAGAATGAGTCTTTCTTTTGTGTGAGTAGGGGAAAGTGCTACGAGAACATTAGGGCAGTTACAACCGCTGTTATTTTCAATAAAATTGTGGCAGTCAACAAAACCACCATAATTCACTGCATATTATGGTGGTTTCAAAGAACCACCCTAATTTAACTGCCACAATAAACACAATTTTTTGTAGTGAAACACAATCTTAACAATATTTCTTATTGACTTCTTAACTTCTTATGCACTAACTTGACTACTCTAACTATATGGAATGCAAGCCTTTTATTGGCTATGAACATGAATGAAAACAAAAACACAAACTGATGGCCATTAAATGCTAGCTTGTCATAAGCATTGATTGCTATTAAATGCTACACAACCATAGGTGGCTAGTTTTCAACCATATCATGCTTTAACATTTAATGCTTGGTTTAATATTCCAGTTTTTTTTAACGTTGCCTCGCTTAAATCAAGCGTTTAAAGTTGATCATTCCAAGTATCTTCTTCAATTGGAAAAATAATTCACTCTTCAAAGGTTTTGTAAAAATATCTGCAACTTGTTCTTCAGTATGACAATAATCAATCAACACTTTTTTCTCAGCCACCAATTCTCGAATCTTGTGGAATCGAATATCAATGTGCTTGAACCTCCCATGGAACACTGGATTTTTGCAAAGTTCAATAGCAGACTTATTGTCACAGAATATTGTTGTGGGAGTATTTTGTTTCTGCTTCAATGCTTCAAGAATTCTTCTCAGCCATAATGCCTATGTAGCATAGCTGGCTGCTGTAATATATTCTGCTTTAGCTGTGGAGAGTGCAACAACTGGTTGTTTCTTTGAAGTCCAAGATATTGTGGCAGACTCAAGATGAAAAACATATCCTGAAGTACTTTTTCTTATTTCTATGTCACCTGCCAATCACTATCCATATATCCAACAAGCCTCACATTATTAGTATCACCATAAAAAATTTCATCAGTTATGGTACCTTTGATATAGTGAAGAACTCTTTTAGCTGCTTGTAAATGACAGGTGCATGACTCTTCCATAAACCTACTTAGTAATCCAACTCCAAAAACTATGTGTAGTCTGGTTGCAGTTAAATATCTCAAACTTCCAATCAAACTCATGTAATAGGTAGAATCCACAGCTCTTCCTTGATCTTCCCTTATCAATTTCAGTTTCCCTTTAACTGGAGTGGAGATTGACTTTGAATTCTCCGTTTGAAACTTCTTTAGAATATCATTAGCATTTTTTTTTTTGAGAAATGAAAATGCCATGATCTTGCTGAACAACTTCAACATAATGCCTAGAAAGTAAAATATTAGACCCAAATCAGTCATTTCAAAATGTTTCACCATGGCCTCCCTGAATTTTGCAATCATCTTCAAATTATTTTCGATGAAAATCAAATCATCAACATAAAGACATATAATGAGAATATCACTAGACTCAATAGATTTAATGTACAAAGTATGTTCAAATGGCATCTTTGAAAACCCTTCTCAATGAAATAAGAATCAATCTTTTTGCACCATGCTCTTGGTGCCTGTTTCAAACTAAACAATGCCTTCTTCAATTTGTAAACTTTGGCTTCTTCCCCAGAGATCTCATATCCTGCAGGTTGCTCAATATATACTTCTTTTTCCAAAGTACCATTCAAAAAAGCAAACTTGACATCTATTTGATATATCTTCCACTTATTTTGAGCAAAAAGTGAAATAATCATCCGTATTGTATCAAGTCTAGCAACAGGGGAAAATATCTCAAAGTAATCAATACCTGACTCTTGCTTGTATCCCTTTGCAACCAATCGTGCTTTGAACCGATCAATCTCACCATTAGCTTATACTTTGTCTTGTATACCCATTTCACTCCTATTGGCTTCTTATCTGCAGGCAAATCTGTTAGCACCCAAGTATCATTTTTCTTAATTGCAAAGATCTCTTCATCCATAGATTTTCTCCAATTCTTGTTAGCGAAAGCTTCTTCAAAGCTTACTGATTCACAATTTGCAAATAAAGCAAAATTGATAATCTCCTCATCAGATGGATCATTATCATTATTCACAACACAATCTCTCAATCTTGCTGGTAATTGATGATTCCTTTGATGTCGACTTGATGATTCTGCTTGACCTAATGTGCCTACCTGCCTGTTGATCTTCTTCTTCATAACTGTCAGTAATCACCACAGGCTCCTTCTAAGTTTTGGAAGGCCAGTCCTACATTGCTTCTTCATCAAAAGTCACATCTCGACTGATGATTACCTTCTTTGTATTTGGATTATACAGGTTAAACGCCTTAGAATTCATGCTGTAACTAATGAAAATACATTTCTCACCTTTGTCATCCAATTTATTCCTTAGTTGATCTGGTACACGAGCATATACAATACATCTAACGACTCTGAGGTGATAAATTGAAGGCCTTCTTCCACTCCAAGCTTCTTTGGGAGTCTTATTATGAGCACTTCTTGTTAAGCACTTGTTCAAAATATACATAGCAGTAGCAACTGCTTTTGCCCAAAATTCTTTTGGTAGCTGTTTTAACCACAACATACATCTCACCATATCCATGATTGTCCTGTTTTTCTTTTCAACGACTCCATTCTATTGGGGAGTATATCTGGTTGTCAACTGATATTGAATGTCATGCTGTTCAAAGAAATTTGCACATGCAAGATATTTCTGTCCTCTATCTGTTCTCAGAATCTTGATTCTGTAGCCATTTGATTCTCAACAAATGCCTTGAATGACTTGAAGATATCACATGCTTCTGATTTCTGCTTCAAAAAATACACCTAAGTCTTTATACTAAAGTCATCAATAAAAGTAATGAAATACCTGCTTCTATTATATGATGGAATATCAATGGTGCATAGATCTGAATGCATAATCTCTAACAACCTTTTTGCTCTCCAAGATTTTTCAACAGGAAATTATTCTCTATGCTTCTTTCCTAATTGACAATTCTCAGAAATACAATTAGGAATTTTAACAACTAGCAAACTAGAAACAAGTTTTTTTTCCTGACAGATATTAATCCAGAAAAATGATAATGTCTAAAACGCATGTTCCACAACCAGTTATCATCAGATATCACCGAACTCATGCAAGAAAATTTTTCATGTTGAATTTTCAATGAGAAAAGTCTATTTCGAGCCATTTTTACCTTGACTATAAATCTTTTATTCTTGTCAAATATTGTGCAGTAACCTTGATAAATTTGGATGTTATAGCCTTTCTCTGACAACTGTCCCAAACTCAACAAGTTGTGATGAAGACCAGGAGCATAAAACACATCAGAAATAAAATTAGGAGAACCATCTTTCAATTTTATTTTTATTTGACCTTTTCTCAAAATCGGAATATTTGATTTGTTGCCAAATTCCACAGATGATTTTATAGTTTCATTTAGTGAAGAAAATAACTCTTTTTTCCCACACATGTGATTACTACAACCAGTATCAAATACCATATATTTTCTTCCACATCAAAAGAATTGCTTGCCAAAAGTAGACTTTGTGGATTAGAATTCTCACCAATATGTTGACACTGGTTTTCGACAACATTTGCTTGAGTGTTGTTGCTTTGATTAATTGGTCTAAATTTGCAATCTGCAACTTTGTGTCCAAACTTTTCACAGTGAAAACAATTAAAGTTTGTTCTTTCTTAATAAAAATTACTTCTTCCTCTTGTTCAATTAGCAGGCCCAAAATTATTTTCTACTTTTCCTTGATTATGCACTATGAAATTATTGCCTCTTCCTTGATTATAATTAGTGTGATGACCTCTTCCTTTGAAATTTCCTCTGCCTCTGCCTATAAAGTTTCCTCTGCCTTGGCCATAACTTCTTTCTTCTCCTTCATGGCTTGATTCGGCAAATCTGTTTAAATTCACCTAACTCTTCAGAGCTTCTTTTGCTGATTTTTCTGTCTTCTCCAAGATCCTGTTAACATGACTTTTTATGCTTCCCTGCAATTCTGCAATTGTCATTTTGTCTATGTTGTGTAACTCAATTATTGTAGTCACCACATGATCAAATTTGATTAGCATAGTAAGGAGGATTTTCTCAACCACCTTGTTATCTTCTATATTCTCTCCATATACTCTCATCTTATCAACAAGGTCAGTGACACGAGAAAAATATTATTCAACAGTTTCTGAGCTGGACATTTCATACCTTTCATATTCTCTGTGCTAAGATTGTAGTTTGGATTTTTGCGCTTTCTCTACACCTTTTAAGACATCTTTAGAGTATCCCATGCTTCTTTGGCAGTTTTGGCATTTGCAATTTTGCCAAACATCGAACAATTCACTCCTTGATGGATTTGTGACAGTGCCAATTGGTCTCTCTTTTGAGTTGATTGATCTGCTCCTTCTTGGATGCCTGGTTCAACAAAACTCCAAATATTATGAGCTTTTAAATGGGTGCACATTAAAATCTCCCAATAATAATAATCAAGTTTCCCTTCTCACTACAAGAAAAACACGAGTTACCACCAGATTTTTTCCGTCAGTATTTTCGATGGATTTACCGATGGAAAACAAGAAATTTGAGAATTTTGGGTTTCAGTCATTACTGACGGATTTTTCCATTTGGTAATCCATCGGTATACTTTGCACCAACTTATGGTGCGCGAATTACCGATGGAAAAGGTAACCATTATGAATTTTTTTAAAATTCAGAAATTAATATTACCGATGGATTTTTTCGTTGGTAATTTTTCTGAAAAAAATTATTTTGAAGCTTATGTTACCAGCGAAAAAATCCTTCAGTGATTATTTTAATTTTTTAATTTCAAATTTAATTTTTAAAAATATTACCGACGGAAAAATCCGTCGGTAATCCAATGAAAAAATAATTTTTAAAATGGTGCCTTTGTATTTATTACTTCAAAAATCCGTTGGTAATCCTTTTATTAATAAGGACCACACCTTCATTATCTTCTTTACTCTCTCTCTCTCTCTCTCTCTCATCTGATCTTTTTCTCTTTTCTCTTTCTACATCACACCGCTCTCGCACGCCTTGACACCAGACTGACCCTCCCGGTATGCTCGCGGCATGACCTTTGCTTAGCGCCCCGCTAACGCCTAACAATGTTGTTTCTTTCTTCGTGAGTCGTGCCCCTTGTAACGCCCCGATTTTCTATTTGAGAGAAAAATGACCAAAATGCCCTTGAGGTCATTTTCTGCTCGGGATTCGAGGGTAGCCGACCCGGCAGTCCTCGAAGGGCCAACTCAATGTTTGAAGGGGATTAGATGATCCTTGAGTGATTTCAAAAATGAAAGGCTTGTTTTCTGCAGTTTCGGGTCAAAATGACCAAAATACCCCTATAGCGCTTTTACGTGGGTAAGAGTGCCGTTCGAGCCCGAAACTTTTCCCGATGGTTTAAAATGATGTTTTAAAGTATTTAAAAGTGTCTGTTGAAATCCCGGTAGTCCCGGGGAGTTTTTGTGCAAAATTACGATTTTGCCCTCGGGGATAATACCGTTTGAGCTTAATGACGTAATTAAGCAAACCTAAGCAATATTAAGCTCTAATCAAAGATTAATTAATTTTCATAATTAATCTAGAGTCAAAATAAGTTATTAAAATTAATTAGAACCTAAAATTGCTTAGATTAAACCTAAATCTCTTTTTAAAACTCAAGATTCCTAGTTTTGGAATCTTGAATAGTATTTTCTCTCTCCAATCTCCCTAAATCAAGGAATTGTGTTGGCATTGGATTCCTAGTTAATGGAGTTTGACTCCATTAATTTAGTAAAATCACCTCCTAAATCTAGTCTTACAAGTCTCTAATTAACCATTACCTCACATAAACATTTACTTACAAATTCCTAATCTTAAGCCTAATCTAAGCTACACCTAAACACATCTCCAAACCACAATTAAATGAAAGATCTTCCTCCCCCATTACAAGGAGGAAATGGCACCACCTCACCCTCCAATATACACCACACGTTTGAATTCTTTCATTCAAAGAACCATGCCTACACCATGCCTAAGGCCATGCTTGAACCCATACTTGGCCATACCTCACCATACCTTGAACCATGCCTTTGAATGACCATTTGAAGAAGATATTTTCCTTCCCTTCCTTCCTCAAAATTCGGCCACCCCTTCATTCCTTCACCTTTGGTTTTGTTTTTCTATAAATACACATACAAATGAACTTATGAGAACCTTTAGTTCATTTGCTAGCTTTGAGTTTTCAAGAGTTGTCTTGGTTTCTTCCTTTTTTTTCAAAGAACTCAAGAGTTCTTTCTTCCTCTCATCTTCTTCATCCTTTCCACCACCACACAACCACCATTAAATCTTCCTTAAAACACTTAGCCATATCATTCTCAAGATCAAGCTCAAGAAACACAACTTCCTTTTCTTTTCCTTTCTTCTTGGCCGAAGCTCCATCAAGCTTTATGAAGGATTTTTCTTTTATTCTCCTCTCAAGACCAAGCCTTGTTCATCCTCCAAGAGACATACCTTTGGTAGGGATTTTATTTTGAATGTTTCTTTCATTAAAAGTTCTTATTTAGTCATTGACTTGATGGTTTCTCTTGAATCTTTTAGAACTTCTTCTCCTCCTCCTATTTTATTTTGGCCAAGGGCCTTTGGTGAGCTTGGAAATGAGAGCTTGATGATGGGGATTGCATGATGATGTTCATCACTTGAGCAACCCCTAAAGCTTGATCTTAGTTCTTGAGGAAAAAGTGTTTTTAGTTTCTTTCCTTCTTATCTTGAAAAACTTAACTTTGATGTTGTTCTAAAATGAGTGTATGAACTCAATGATGAGGACACATGATGTTGGTGTTTATACATCATCAAAATCATGGTCTCTAGAGTTTCAAAATGATTCTTTTTCTTGCTCATAGTTTCAGCCCCTTTTCTTTTCTTTTCTTCAAATTTTTGACCATATTTGTTAGTAATACACATGATAGCTTGATGATGAGAGTTTCTAGATGATGAATATGTGTTCATCACAATGAGACCTCTAGAGCTTGAGTTTTAATAAAAATGTTATTTATGACTTTGCTTCAAGAAAAGATACTTTGTAGTCTAAGAACCTTGAGGTTCACTTTAGCTTGTTGTGATAAGGTTGGGTTGAGGTTTAAGTTCCTCTAAAGTCTTGGATGAGCTCTAATAAGAAATAAAATGAACTTGCACTCATACTTATCTTTAAGCTTGGGCATTTGCATATTTACTTTTGAGCTTTGCATTCATGTTTACCTTCCAAGCTATCACTTAAAATTAAAGATAAGGAACGAAGAACATCTCATATTTATGTTGTTGTCTAGCACGTTTACTTTTCAAGTCATCACTTAAGAACTTAAAGATTTAAAACGAGAGCTTGCATATCACCTAATTAATCTTGAAGCCTTTCTATTCAGCCTTAAAGTCGATTGTTGCTAAGCCTAGAGCACTAAAATAAAGAATTGAACTTGCATATTTATTTTCAAGTTTTGCATATTTATTTTCAAGTCCTGCATATTTACTTTGAAGTTTTCACTTTATTTTACAATGAAGATTAAAATGGAATGCATAGCACGTTTACTTTTTATCGCCACTTAAAAACTCTAAGAGCTCAAAGACTTGTCCTTATTGTCTCAAGTTAAAGTTTGGTTATGGAGACATCCCCATGGATGCATATTTTGGCCATGTGATGATGATGAACTTAATGTGAGTTTCATCTAGTTACAAGGGCCAACAATCTATGTTCAAAAGTTTTCCTATGTTTTAAGAATTCTATAAGGTCATTACCAACAAGATTTGTAAATTAAATCTCTTCCAAGAGTGTTTTAAATTAGTTACTGCCCTATGATTGTTTTTAGTCTCTTTTACAAGATAAAATGTTCTGCAAAAGAATTTTAGAAGTCCTAAAATGATTCAAAGAGAAACTAGTAACTTATGCTTGTTGAAAATGAAATTTTATGTATGATACGTATATATATGAATTCGGTTCTGCCATGGTGTGTTTGGTGCTATACGATGTTATTTTAATATGCTAAGAATGTGTAAAAATTATATGTGTTGAGGTAGGAACCTTTCTATGCTTGTTAGGAAAGAAACTAGTCTTACAGAAAAATCGTAAAGTCAAGTTTTAGCGTAGTTTTGACCCATTTATTTTTAGACACTAACCAAACTGTTTTATTGGGATGATAATAGATTAGGATTGTTTAAATATAAAAAAACTTGGTAACATTTGATGTAGGATTGATTTTTAGCACCTATAGAGAAACTAGTAACTAGAAAACCGTAAAAGTGTGATCCAAAAACACTTAGATTAATTAATTTTCTGTTTCTATTCCAAAACCTTTGAAGGATTGTAAAACCATGTTATGCCATGTTTACTTGAGTGAGAATGACCCATAAATGGTTTAGGAATTAATTCTAGCATCATAAGAAAAGCCGGTAACGAGAAAGGGCGTAAAACGCAACTTCTAAAACAGCTTAAATCATAGAAATTCATTTACTATCTATGCTGTCCAGCTTTGATTGATGATGTTCTTGAGGTTAATAATTAGTGGTAATGATGATGATTAGTCCGTTAGATGCATAAGAAAATAATTTGACAATTTGAGTTACCCAATTTAAGTGTTTGGCCATTTAAGGGAATGTTTATGAGATGATGATTTGAGATGATGTATTCATGTGATATTTGATGTTATGTGAGGTACTGGTGTAGAATTCATCATTTGCATGTTATGGTTTCATTTGAAACATTAGATATGCATATGTTAGAAATATATGAAAAATTATGACATTTATGAGACATGTATTGCATCTTGTTATAACATGCCAAGACTTAAGGTGACTTAAAGTATGAGAAAATGATCCTTTGGACTCATCAAATGATAGGTGATGAAAAGGTGATTCTTGCTTAAGGCAATCTAAAACATGAGAAAATAATCCTTTAGACTCATCAAACTATAGGTGATGAAAAAGTGATTCTTACGCCCTAACCCGTACTTATCAAGTTGGGACTTCAACTTATCAAAAGGGAATAAGTTTATGCTAGTGACGACTAGTGAGGTATGAGCTCATAACCTAGAAGTACTCTCAAAAGGGAAGAGTAATAGGGTGGCCCCAAGAATGAAAAGAGACTTAAGTCACCTAAGGAAAACAAGGAATGTCATTCGTGAACCATGTTCTATGCATATCATGTTCGCTATAAAGTTAGATATATGCTTTAAAGTTAATGTTGCATAAAGTATTGACATGCACATCATAAAGAAGTATGATGCATTCATTACAAGACTCATGATAAAATGAACGGGCCTCGGTAATGGATGTTTTAGAACTTAATAAATGAATCTTTGCATGCTCACTATTTCATAATTAAACCCGAGGTTCCTGAGGACGATGATGATGACATGTGTGTGAAAAGGGAAGCCCTACTGAGATTCTTGTATAAGTTTCTTACTCCCTCTATCTTTCTTTTCCATCTTCGTCTTCAGACAAGGTTGACACCGACGTCCGTGGGTTGCCCTAAGATGCCGACATGGAAGTAGCTTGATGGTCAAGATCAAAGTAGCGCAGCGGAAGCGGAGACATAGTCTTAGTCTTAGTCTGTTCACATCATAGTTATGTGTAGCTTTTATATTATTGCATGCTCAACCTTTACGGGTGGGCCCACCCAATATATTTAATGTGATATTATTATGGAATATTCTTATGTCATTAATACTATTAATGTTGTGTGACCTAATATTTGAAGTTAATATTATATGATGTTGTGTTGATGTTTCTAATTATGATATTCTTTTTATGTTTATGCTTCACGATACGCGAGGCTCACGTTTTGTCTATGTTTTCAAAAAAAAATACTACCTGTATTTTCCGCTAAGTATTTTAAAGAAATGTTTAAAAGAATGAGACTGAAAGAGTAACAAACTAATGGCAAACCTAAATACGCTCTAGGAGTATTGGGTTAAAAATTAGGATGTTACACCCCTGCCCCTTCTCTCTCTGTGTCGAGATCCTATCCTTTGTCACCCCAGGCACACCGCGTGTGGCCATACAAAGCAGAAATCGTGTGCCACCGCTGGAGGATGGAGGAATCGCACTGTCGCGTCGTCACTAGAGGAAGCCTTTCGCGTCAATCTCTCTCTTCACGTCTCTTTTTCTGCTATGGTGCTCTCTCCGCCACCATCCCAAGCAAGAAAAATGCGGGTTACCGACGGAAAAATTCCATTGGTAATACCGATGGATTTATAGATGAAAAATGAGAAATCCAAGCAAAAAATTTTTTTTTTGCTCTGAGGGCATTACCGACGGATTTTTTGTTGGTACTTCGCCAGTAATTTTCACGCTAAATTGCACGAATAATGGCACGCTTGTTACCAACAGAAAATTCGTTAGTAATTTTATTTTATAATTTTTTTCACAATTAATTTTTACTGATGGAAAATCTGTCGATAATTATGTGGAAAGTTTAATTCAGTGTTTAACATTACCGACAGAAAATCCATCGGTAATTCATAGGAATTATAAATTAATAAAAAATAAATTTTACCAATGAAAAATCTATCAGTAATTAATAGGAATTATAAATTAATAAAAATTAAATTTTACCAACAAAAAATCCATCGGTAATTTTATTTTATAATTTTTTTAGCAATTAATTTTTACTGATGGAAAATCCATCGGTAATTAATAGGAATTATAAATTAATAAAAATTAAATTTTATCAATGAAAATTTTTTTGGTAATTTATTTTATAATTTTTTTCACAATTAATTTTTACCAATAGAAAATTTGTGGGTAATTTGAAAATCCATCGGTAATAAATTAGTTAAACTTCTCTCTCTTTCATTTCAAAATAAACATTCCCTCTTCTCTCAACTCTCTCTGTTTCTCTGCTCGTGCCCCACCCTTGCACCCTACCGCCTGCCCCCTGCTGCCGCCGTCCAGCGTCAGAGGCTGGCGTCGTTCGCCCTACATCGCGACCCCAGCCTCTCTGCACCAAGCCATGCCGCACGCACCAAGCCGTGTGCCCCACCCCCTCTGCACCAGGTCATGCCACATGCACCAGGCCCTGTGCTTCGTCACCTGCCGCCGCTGCCGTCCAGCGTCATTTAGGTGTGCATAAGTAATGTGTGCCCTTTCCCTTGCAGTGTTTCTTCACCCTTTTTGCGATTTAATGAATGCTGGAAATTAATTATTGCTTTTACTTTTTTGGTTTTTTAACTTTCCAGTTCCATAGGATAATAGGAGGAATGTGTAATGCTTATGCATTTATATATTAAATTTCTTTTCACAGGATAAGGCGCAAGAGAAGTTTATGAGGATCAAACATGCATACAATACATTGATAAATTCTAGTTCCCACAGAAAATATGATTCAGGAAATCGTGGCTCTGATTATTCATATTACTCTTCTCAAAGAAGCCAAAGCAAGAATCAGCAAGATGAAGAAGAATTTCATGGATTAGGTAAAGATTTGTAATCATATAATCTAGTTTTACTATAAGAATTTTATGGATTGGGTAAAGATTTACAATCATATATACTTTACTTTTGCTATCTATCTACAAACTTCCATCTACTTTTGAATGCATTCTTAATTTTATTGTTCAACAAATTGGCTTTACTTAGTATTCTTGGAACTTGCCTCTAGAATCTGCCAATGATGCAGCTCAGTTGAAACTTGAGAGTTATCCAGAGAAGGATTTTGGCCTAAACCCCATTTCATCAATTTTAGATTTTTGAATTGAGTTTTTGCTATTATTTTCTTTTTCTCTCTCTGTTTATATATATAGAGAGACATGAAGAGCTTTCTTGTGTTGTTGAATTTTAAAAAAGGATCCTTTTTGTAAGTGATATTCCAACTTAACATGTAACTAGGGAAGTAAAGCCCATTGTGATGTTTTTAGTTACATTAGTAATAAAAGCTTCTAAACATGGGTGTCTGTTCTTCTGTTCTAGTGATGCTTGTTCCATGCTACTTACCAATTGGAATGCGGCCTTGGATCACTTTGCTGTACTAAGAAAGAAGCTTCTTTTGTTCATTTCCATTGTGGCATTGCTAGGAGTTCTTGATTTTTTTATTTTTTTTTTTGCATTTGGACTCATTACTGTATTGCAGGGTCTGAGTTATGCTCAAATAGAATTTGCACTCAGTACAATGATATTTGTGTGAAGTGTGTCTATATAATGGATCTATCTTTCTTTGTTGTACTTTCTCAAAGCTTGATTTTTTTTTTTTTTGGGTCTTTTGAGTTGCATCATGAGCATGTTGAATTGTTGATTATTAATTTCTCTGAATCTGTTATTTCAAAGGACTTCTTTAAAGATCTTCAAGAAGAATTCAAGAACTGGGAAGCCATTAATTAATTGATGATGATGATGACAATGGTGGTGGTGGCAATGGTGATCCTGATGATGGTGGCGGCGATGGTGATGCTGACGATGCTGCTGACTTCTCCTGATTTGAGTTACTATTTTTCTTTATTTATCATAAGTTGACTTCTTTATGTTTATGCTTGTACACTTTGTTGACTTCTTTATGTTTATGCTTGTAGACTTTGTTGCATTTGTGTTTATGCTTGTAGACTTGTGGACGATGGTGAAACTTTGTTGTGTTTATTTATTTTATAATTTGTTATTATTAAATATATTTATATATTTATAATTATCGTTAAATAAAAAATAAGCTCTTAAATAATCAGGTAATAAAAATTGCTAAATATTTATTTTCCAAAAATATAGTTACTGACGGAAGTTCCGCCGGTGAAATGCAAAAAAATTGAGTAGTGTACACTTTACCGATGGAATTTCTGTCGGTAAAATAAAAAAGAAAAAAATTCTAAAATATTATAACTGATGGATTTTCCATCAAATATTATATTTTCTAAAATATTAAAACCGACGAAAAATCCATCGGTAAAATATTAAAAAATAAAATAAGTGATGAATTACAGACGGAAAATCCATCGGTAAGTTTAAAAAGGGAAAAATAAAATTTAAACCATTTAATATTACCGATGGAAAATCTATCGGTACAATAAAAAGAAATAAAATTTAAAATTTTTGAATTTATAATTACCGACGAAAAATCCGTCAGTAAAATATTAAAAATAAAGTAAAATAAGTGATGAATTACCGATGGAAAATCCATCGGTAAATTTAAAAAATTTTAAAAACTTTTTTTAAATTAAAATTTTACCAACGGAAAATCCGTCGATAAAAATTTCTGTCGATGAATTTTCTGACAATTTTGTGAAGCTAATTACCGATGGATTTTTTTCGTCGGTAATGGTTTCCGATGATGTGATTACCGGTTGACAAAATCCATCGGTAATAAATTTTTCCGTTGGTAAGTCAAAAGATCCTTCCGTAACAACAGTTTTTCTGGTACTGGGTAATAACCCATTCTCTATTCCTTTCATAAACTTGAATTTCAAAGCTATCTTTTGTAACAAAAATGGAAGGAAAGCAACAAAGCTGTTTCAAGGTTTGTACATTTTGAACAGATGCTTCAGCTGAATTCCATGACATGGCCACATAAAACTTTGTGGTTCTCCTCAGATGAATAAGTTTCTCCTTCTATTTTCTCTTTCTAACTATTGTTATTTGATTTTAGGAGAAAACTAGAGAATACCAAAGTATCAAATGAAAAAACACATGAACAGACAAATAAGGATAACTCGTCAAAAGATGATTCTGATGAAGAAATGCTCAACTCTATTCTCAAGTAAATGTCCTTTTCACTTTCCTTCCCTAAGAGTAGGAATTTGCTGATCTTTGGTTGAGGATAAAATCATAAATGGTTATTTTAGGAATTTAGTTTGAGACGTTGATTCTACCTGCCCCTGCTTCTATTTGCTTTGACTTGAAAATACAATGGACTTGTCTTGTTCACACAAGCTTATTCTATTCAAAATTAACTATTTTTATTTAATTTAGGAAAAAAAAATGAAGAATAGGAGTGTATCAAGTGAACAGTTGCATGAACATACTGGTGAGGATACATTGTCAAGACATGATTCTGATGATGAAATGCTCAGCTTTGTTCACAAGTAAATATCCCATTCTCACTTTCCTTTTCTAGGAATTTACTGATCAATGATATGACAATAAGTATCTATATCAGGAATTTATTTTAAGCTGTTAATTCTTCCTGCTCCTCCTTTTATCTACTCTGACTTGAAAATTTGATGGTTTTTCATGTATGACCACAGATGCTTCCTTTTTCTACGTGTTTATTCTATTGGCAATTAAAGTAGGGCGAAGGCTGTGGTACACCGACTAAAGTATGGTGTACCACACACTTAGTCATCTAAGTGTCTAGATCAATTGGTACTATTGATACATTATATTTGGCCAGAACACCCTAAAATCATGTCATCTTCTTCCTCCTCTAGATTTGATTCTACCCCTCACTTGCTGCAAATTTCCGAGGATAGTCTAACACTTTGCCACCCGCCTCCGAGCACCCTACACATGGGAATGCCCCGACTTCAACCACTACTTTGCTCTGCCTTCTCCTTTCCTATCTCAATGGTTTCAAATTCAAATTCCAAGTACAACAACAATAATAACCATTGTTATAGGAACAGGAAGAGAAGCTCTGCACATGGTTCTCAAATAGGTTCTTATCAAAATCACAAATTGGGAATGGTTGAACTCGGTTCTCATGAGAAAATTATGAGTACCTTTGTTATCATCTGAAATTGTTTACCCAAGTTATCTGAGAAAGTATAACAGTTTGCCCTAAAAGCATCACATATTTTGAGAATTTGACTTTTAACTCTCTCTCAAGAATAAAAGGCAACAAATACACTTTTGTGAACCTGTAAAATGGTAGTCATTTGTTTATTACCAAAGAAGATTAAGAAAGTATAGAGGACCAGTAACAATAGAAGAGTAAATTGCCATAATCAGAAGAAGAAATGATTATACATAGAAATAAAAAACCTTGTAAACCTAGATAAAAAACTTGTAAATGATATTGTAAACCATGTTTTATAAGCTTTTTACGTAAAGTAAATTTTTAATTGATATTTTCCCTATTAAAGTAATTGTAAGGTGAAAAATTATTTACTTTTGTAAAGCTAAAATATATTAGTTAATTAATTATATTACCATTTTTTATAAGCTTTTTCTTTCGGTTTTTTCTCTGTAAAATTTGATTGTACTATTTATGTTGTTACTGTCTCGATTTTTCAATACATATTATGATAGTCACGATGATAATCACACAAATTGTACAAGTATTCTGATACAAAGGTATTGTGTTATAGGTTTACAAGTTTTTCTATCACAGTTTACAAGTTTTTATCGTATGGTTTACAAGTTTTTTTAGTATAGTTTACAAGTTTTTTGATCTAGATTTATAAATTTTCTCTTTAAGTTTAACACAACTGTCATTTTCAATTATCAAAAGCACTCTTCTATTACAGTGAGGATATAAGTAGCACTAAATAATAAATTTCTCCCTTTTATATCAAATCAAAGCAAAATGAAAATCCCTATAAGAAGGAAAGCACAATCACAATGAAGAAACTAGGTTCGACGAGTGAGGAAAAAAAGAGTTACAAATATTTTTCCTTTTATTTTTCTATTTCTTTCTTGGCTATGGTCGAAATTAACATAATTGAATTAGTTGAATTTGAAATTTATACAATAATCAATTTTTCTAATAATTAATTACAAATAAAAAATGATAGTCGTGATGATAATCAAATAAATTATACAAGTATTCTGATGTAGAGGTATTATGTATCACAGATTTACAAGTTTTTTTATCACTGTTTATAAGTTTTTACAGCATGGTTTATAAATTTTTACAGTATGGTTTATAAGATTTTATAGTATATGGTTTACAAGTTTTTTTTTATATGTTTTCAAGTTTTTCTTCAAGTTCAGCACCACTATCACTTTCAATTATCACTTGCACTTCTCTATCACATTGAGGATACAAATAGGCTCCACCTCTTACCTCCAAAACCATCCACCACATCGTTAGCCTCTCCAACCTCACTGATTAAAATATGATGCACAATTTGAGTACAAAAAATCATGAGCATATACACCATGGAAGGAAATTTCATCCATGCCATTGAGATGAATGAGCAAGTCTGGATAAGAGATCCAGTGGAGAAAGCATATGTATTCTTCCTTCCTTTCAGTGTAGCAATGATGATCTAATTCATCTATGTAAGACTCTTTGGGACTATGTCAATCTCATCGCAGGAAGATATTTGAACCAAAGCCTAGGAGAGAGTGTTGAGTTAGTGGCATGAGGTTCTTGGGTTAGTTATAGTGGGTGTTAGTGGTCATGGTGAAGAGATGATAATGGGATTGCAGACTTGCAGTAGGGTGAGTGATCATGGCAGCGAAGTGAAAGTAGTCACACATTGCCAATGTGGTGGACAATGGCGGAGTGTAGGTGAAGGGGGTTGTTACAAAGAAGAACATGATGAGGGGATATAGAGAAAAAAAGTGAATATGGTATATCTAATAGGATAGATGTAAGCTTAGACCTTTATATCTAGATCATATGATAACCCAAGAGCGTGGTATACCATACTTTGTAAGGAGTATTGCAGAATTTGCCTTAAAGTACTTATGTTCTTCTATGTTCACTACCTTCTTTTCTCAAAACCAGCATATATGCTCATATTATGTATTTTTTAGCCTTCTTCATGTTACAATTTATATTTAAGTGTGAATTGTTTATACGGATGGTTGAATTATCACTGATTCGTTCAGAATTCTTGAGAGTGCATCATGGTTTGTTGGAGATGTATGTCTTATCAGAGATTTTCTATTTATGATATGGAAGATGTAAAGAATAAGGCTGGATGTGGTGCACTAAATCTGATCACGTGGCATTATAAGACATGAATCTGATTATTCTATTGCTCTCATATGAGTGTGTGAATTTGTTTGATATGCTTTCACAGTCAAGCATGGTTGATGTTTCTAAAGGATTTGTTGTTAAATATCTAGTTCTTAAATTTAGGAATTTGGCTCCTCCAAAGTGAGGAGATTGGTAACCTTTGAAAGTGAGAGACTACCTACCCTTGGATTACTTAGCGAAACCCACACACAATGAAAGTTATTAATCCAAAGGTGATTAGCTCCTCATTTCTTCAATTTACAAATTCCTCACTTTAGAAGAGCCAAATCCTAAATTTAGATTTCAGATTGGACTATAGTACAAGATATCATCCTGAAGGATGTTGCATTAGGATGAGTGTGGAAATCAGGCAAAGTGTATAGGTTATGAATAACTATATGTGTTTATGTCCATGTTGAAATGTAGTTGATGTAAACTGTGATCCTTACAATGCATCAAGACTTTATGATTGAGTTTAACTTTTGATGTAAAACCCAGTTACAATGTTAGTTAAGCTCAAATGCAAGGGATTTTTTTTTTTCTCAAAGGTAATAATATGTTGTCTTTGAATCTAATCACTTGTGATTTAAGTTGGACTTATTGTGTGATGGGTATTATTCATTTCAACCTACATTTCAGATTTAAATTGGATGTCAACAATCTTAACCAGATCTATGTCTATATATATCAAACTAGCATTATGAATCTGTCATGGAATAAAGGCCAACAAAATTGAACTATTTCTATATGGGGGCTAAAAACCCAAATGACAAGGCACAAATCCTAATACTCTTGCACAAGTATCATTAACTGAAGTAAAATTATGCATTGTATTCTACTTTTTACTATTGAGAATGCAGACATGCGGAAATATTTTTTTTTACTGAGCTTGATTAATTAAATTAGTACAAGGCACATCCTTCTACTTCTCACTCAAGTATCATAAAATTTTTTGTTCATTTGCATTCTACATTTTACTATTTAAAATTATTTCTAGAACGTAATAGCTTCCATCTATTTGAAAGGATTCTAAAACTATTTCTAAAATTAAATAGTGAACACTTTTTCTTTGTATAGAAAACACTTGCTCTATATCTATATCTCATGATTAGTCATTAGTATTTCTTTTGAAGTTATTAATTTTAATAATTGATTTTGTTATATAGCATTGACTCTTGTTGAAAGATTTCTTTGGTGGAGCATATAATTCCTTTGTCCCTTTTAAGGTATGTAATTGTTTCTTCTCCTTATTTAATTACATTTTTTTTAGGATAGAGACTTATGATTTCTAAGATAGAGTTGTAAGAAATTGGGATTGCATGAATAGGGGGAAGGGCGTAGGGGTCCTTCCTCCACTTGTGGCATTATTTGCTGTGAAGATTGATTGCGTATGCGGAGATTGCAGAATATGCATATTGTGATGTTATAAGGGGGTGTACTCTATAACGATTTTACGATTTTTAAATGTTTGTTTGATTGTATTGTTCAGTTTATTTGACTGGATTGATATATGCATATATTGAAATTAATTTTTTGGGATGTCTTAGTTTCAAGGGAGGTTTTATCAAATTTGTTTTTAATTTAAAAAGTGGAATCTTAATTTAAGAAGATGCTGTCGAAATTTTGTTAATTTAAAGAGTGGAATCTTAATTTAGCCATTGTTGTTTTTATTTTTTATTTTTTGTTCATGGGAAACAATAGTTGGCATTTCAAGGATTTCCATTCAGACCCTCTTCAGCTTCTTCCCTCAAAAGATGATTTTAATTTTTTTGGCATTTTTGCTGTTTCTTCAAGTTTTGGCTTCTACCATTGAGCTTGTCAAATGCCACCTATTCGATAGGGTGGTTTTGATTCAAAGTGATTATCAGGCCTTGAGGGCATCAAGCATGAGCTTATTGACTTCAAAAGGGTTCTTAGGAGCTGGAATGACAGTGGTTTTGGTGCTTGTTTCTGGTGGTTGGGCAGGTATCAAATCTGTGAGTGGTGAGGTCATTGCAATTTAGCTCCCTTGGAAAGGGTTAGGTGGCAGAATCTCTGAGAAAATTGGGCAACTTCAAGCACTTAGGAAGCTAAGTCTCCATGACAATGTTCTTGTTGGTCTTTTCCCTTGGTCAATTGGCTTCCTCCCTAACCTCAGTGGGGTTTATCTCTTCAATAACAGGCTTTCAAGTTCTATTCCTCCTTTTATTGGTAATTGTCCAATGCTTCAGTCCCTTGATATTAGCAATAACTCACTCACCGGTTACATCCTTCATAGTTTGGTAAATTGTACTAGGATATTCAGGATCAATTTGAGCTTCAACTCACTTTTTGGATCCATTCCTAGTAGAAGCTTGATGGCCAAATCCCACTAACAATTGGGAACATCTCAAGCATTAGCCAAAATCAAATACCCAAATCTCTTGGCCATTAGAGCCTACTATTTGGGTCCCAAAGTAGAAAAGCTTCTTGTCTTTGATTACATGCCAAAAGGAAGCCTACCATCATTCCTTCACGGTAAGTAGTAATTAGAATATCTTATCAATTAAGATTTTAGATACTAATTTATTCCACCATTTAGTCATCTACTATCATTTGATCATATACTATTATATTTGTAATTTTTGAGGTAATGATGGTAAGAGCTGTGCACTTTTGCTGATACAACACTGCATGACTAGATAACCATGTAAAATTATATCCAGGATTTTATTTTCTCTTAATTACTTCCACCATTGATTCTAATATTAATGTTTGCAATTTTATGTAGCTCGTGGACCTGAAATAGTGATTGAACAACAACGATGAAAATAGCCATTGGAGTCACACATGGCTTGAGCTACCTCCACAACCAAGAAAACATAGTGCATGGAAATCTCACATCTAGCAACATATATACTAGAGAAAGGACAGAGGTTTCATTTTTCATTTCTTTGTTGATTTTTGTTTTTGGTGGAATTTGTTAATTCGGTGTGTGTACATACGACTCATTGAGGATTTAATCACATAGAGTATTCTTATTACCCTGCTAAATAACTTCTGGTTATAGGTTACTTGCTATAGTTGAATAGAGAAACTGACATTTTTATTTATTTTACATTTTGAACTTAAATTCATCGCGTTTATTAGTTATTCAGAATTTTTTTATAATTTTTCATTATTAAATATATTTATATTTAGCTTTAAATAAAAAATAAACTCTTAAATGATCACGGAACACACAAATTATAGGATATTTATTAAAAAAATTAATTATCAACAGATTTTTCCGTTAGTAAATTAAAGAATATAAATTAAAAATATTTAACAATTACTGACGGATTTTTCCGTCAGTAATATCAATACACAAAAAGAATAAAATTTAAAATTACTGAAGGAAAAATTCATCGGTAAACTAAAAACCATAAATAGAAAAATATAAAATTCAATCATTACTAACGGTTTTTTCCATCAATAAAATAAAAATTAAAAAAATGTAAAATTCAATAATTACCTATGGAAAAATCCATCAATAAAAATCGGATGTTAAAAACTAACAAAATAAATTAAAAAATTGCCGACGAAAAAATCCGTCGGTAATAAAATAAAATTCGTCGGTAAATTATTAGTCCCTGACGAATTTCTTGGCGAATTGTGCAGCTCATTATCGACAGATTTTTTTTATAAAAATCCAAAAAATCCGTCAGTAACAGTTATCAATATTTTTTTTCTATCGGTAATGATGTCCGATTACGTTATTACTGGTGGACAAAATCCGTCGAAAATGAAGTTTTCCATCGTTAATACCAAAAACTCCGTCGGTAAAATCCGTTGGTAACAATATTTTTTCTTGTAGTGTCTAATTTGGGACCGAACCAAACAACATTATAATTATTTGTCATACTGACTCAAGAAAAAAAATTGTATGAGACCACTCTTATTTCTCACAAACTCTGTAAAATTTAGCATTGGATTTAACCAGCTATGATACCAATATGATATCAGATCCATACAATCACTTACAAATATTGTAACAACTGAAACTTAAAAGGAAGAGAAATACTATGAAACTTTATTCAATTTACTGGTTTTATAACTACATACACAATCTTAATAATATTTCTTACTGGCTTAACTTCTTACCGAGGAAAAGAAAATCGGACCGGATATCAAACCAGTCAGAGTACTGATTCAAAAGTTTAATGGTTCAACCGGTTCAATCAGGATTTAATCAAAATATAATAAAATAAAAAATAAATAAAGAGATATAATAAAATATCAAAATTCATCGCGCCATTTTTTCCGTAGCGTAGCTATTCCCCCCTCCTTCCCTTCTCCCCACACACATCACGGTCCCAAAAGTGAAAATTTTTCAACAAGGACCCACACCTGTTCGACACCCCTCACCGTCCATTAATCAAGTTCCACCACCCCCAAAAAGCACCATTTCTCATCACAAACCAATCACAACAATCCACATCACCTAGCCATCCTTCTTACCAGCGGGAACTATATCAAAATTTATAAGCATCCACTGCACGATTCTTTTCCTGTTACAGTAACAAAAAACCACACACAAGATACTGATAAAACTCACTATGCGGCTCCTGTGTTTTTCCGTTCCGAAGCAGCATGCGACGCAGAGGCGAGAAGCAGATGCACTGAGCAGCAGAAAGGAGTGGCGCAAAGCATCTCATAGCAGAGGCAACTTCACCGGAAAAGAAGATATGATGAGGAAAACTGGAGAAGACACTGTAAATGTGAAGTGAGGCTTGAGCTTTTCTTAAACAGGGCAACGATTTGCCTTTCTTCTTCCTTTTTTTTTTCTCAGGCCAAAAAGCTTGAACTAGCCAACCTAAAAAATGGGACCGGTCTATCAGTTTTTCCAGTTTTGACCTGTTCTTGACCAGTTTCTAACCCCTCCAATTTTAGGTGCTTAATCGGACCGACAAGACGACAGTACCTAATTAATCCGTTCCAATTTTCTCTTGTACGCTTCTTACACATTGACTTGACTACTCCAACTATATGGAATGTCAGCTTTTTATAGGCTACAAGCGTGAGTGAAAACAAAAAAACACAAATTGATGGCCATTAAATACTATTAAATGTTAGCACGTCGCAAGCATTGATTGCTATTAAATGCTACACAAGGTGGCTAGTTTTCCACCACAGCATGCTTTAACATTTAATGCTTGCTTTAATATTCCATTTTTTTTAACATGTATTCCTTTTTATGAATTTAATTTTTTTTTTCAATACATTATTGGATTTCTGGTGTTCTTACATGTTTTTTCGCATGCACAACCATTAACCAATGTACGATTTTATAATATTGGACGAAAGGAGTTTTACTTTATAAACTAAGTACAATTTAGAAATTAACATGGGTTAGAGCGATTAAGGGTAAACTACCAAAAGAAAAAAGAGTAATCAAGAGTAGAAATACTCCGAGGGATTAAATTGTTCAATTTGTCACTAAAATCAAATGGTTTCAAGAACTATTTGATTTTACTCTCTATAATTAGTCTGTCTATATTAAATATCAAACTATAAATGAAAAATCAAGCTATCAATTCTATTATGATAAGTAATAGTCGTACATAATATATCATAATCATTTGTGGCAAACTTACTGTAAAATGAGTTATTAGGTTTAGTAAAATGAGTTGTCTAATATTGGATAAGATTTTGACACGTAAGATTATAATATGTATCATACCACTATATCATATGTAGGATTGGATAACCTAGTTTTCAGTTAGCTAACTTAATATTTAACATGGACTAACTAGTTGCAGGAGTTAAAATTAAATAGTTTTGAAAATATTAACCAAACAATTTCGGATACTAAAACTAAAACTTGTTTATTTTTCAGGAATTAAAAATATATTTAAGCTATTATATTTTTATAATGAATTTAATGGCATAAACTAATATCAAAAGACTAATTTAATATTTTTAATTAAATAAACGACTAAAATAATGATACCATTTCTTTAAAGTTGATGGGTTTGCTTCGGTAAGGTAAAGTCTATTACTTAATTTTCAATTTTTTATTTCTTTTGTGTGTATATGTTTTTTTCTCCCCTTATGTGGGGTAGAGAAAGGGAAATAAATCGAACACATTGAGAACGGTAACTACGTACGTTGATAGGAATAGCATAGGCTCCCACTTGCCGTCGCCCTATGAAAGATCAAATTATATAAACCCAATAATTGAAAAAATGTTTGCATTATTTATGCGAAGAATTAATGATACTTGAACATCTCTCTCTCTCTCTGTTAGATTGAACCTCCACCCTACACTATTATACAATAATAGCACTATCTATATTTGATGCACTTGAATTTTATTTTATTTTTTTGATAAAATGCAGAAGCTCAACCAGCCAAAATGGACGGGAGAAGAATATCATTTAATTATATATTATTATATCATTAAATATAATTAATTTTTAAAATTTACAATTTAAAAAATTATATATATAAAATATTTAATTAACTGAAAGCGCAAAATATTTTTACACTACCAAGCTATCATAATTAAACTCATAATAATATAGTAAAAGATAAGTTGTGCAAATCATATTTTTAGGTGAAAAATTATAATATATGGTCAAATTATTAAAATTATTCAACTATATAATAAGCACCTTAAAAATAATACGACAATATTTAATGAGTTAACCGTATAAACTATTTTATATTAAAAAAATACCTCCATTATAATCTCTGCAAATACTATCTTATTTTATTAATTTTTAGTCTGCAATAACGTTAATTGCTTTCTTAGTCAAATAAAAAGATACATCATTGACATCGAAATCAAAAGGATCTATAAGAATATCTTATAATTTTATCTCCAATTTGACAGATAAAACTCTTTAAAGTAAATTAGATTCAATTATGAAAAAAGAAGGATTTATCTACCGTTAAATTGACAAAATAAATAGTAATTACAACTCATTAATTAATATCATAGTGAATTGACTATTATTTTCTTACTTAACAAAACAACGTCACTTCAGAGTTAAATTTGACGTACTTTTGAAATCTTAATTTCATTCGATCCAGTGATGTAATATTATGGGGCCAAACAAAGAATGAGCATATATTTTCTTAATCATGGAAGTGATGGGCAATGATCCTATACTAAATTTTAAAATGTGGAAAAATATGGATTTCATGGGTAGGGAGTTAAAGAGTTGAAATATTTATTTTTATATCATTTTAATTTCTATTCGAGAATAGAGTAATAGAATTGTTTTTCAAAATAAACAGATTAATTGGAATAAATTTTTATTTAACCTCATGCATAGATGTCAATCTTGATTGAATTCGGACCTATGAATTATTGTGGTGTTTGGAGTTTTCTACAGGTTTTCCTAAATGTCCTTCTGTTTGATGGGAAAGGGCATAAAAAGCATGTGACATATGCTATGCTGTGTGTTTTTCAAAGGTGTATAAGGTGATCATGAAAGTGGTTGGTTTGCAGAGTGAAACACATTGAGGTCATTTTTAGATGAGGGGGAGTTTTTGTGAGATTCAGAGGGTGAAAATAATACTTACCATGAGAGATACACTTGTGAGAACTAAATAATTTATCATAATATTGACTTTTTGTGAACTTGAAAGGTTTAATTTCAGTTATGATTGTTTTGCAGTATAGTGTTGTGGAGGTGGTGTGAGAAGTGATACACAGTGATCTACCTTTCTGTGATGGGGGAGAAGTGTGAGGTACGAGGGCAGTTGTTATTTGTCTGCGTCAATTGTTGGTTGAGTGAAACACTAGTGAGTGACTATACAAGTTATATGATTCTCGAGTACGGCTGTTATGTTTTGTCATTCTATTCGAGATACGATTCTTTTTTGAGTTCTTATATAGAGTCATGGTGGCATTAACCTACTGGTTTGGATGTGCTTCTCTTTGAAGATTACGTGTGATTAAGCTGATGCATATAAACTGTGCTATTGCTTTTCTTATTTGATGATGAAGCATAGTTGTGGCTTCTTGGTCCATTATAGAGGACTGAGTTTCTTCGGTTGATAGATGGTAGATATTCAAGTTTCTTGGATGGTTTGATTGTTCTATTGTATCTATGCTGGATGTCCGTGCCTCAATTTCTACAATTTCTTGGAGTTTTCATAATTTGCAGCATTCATAATTTCGTATAGGTGGTGTAGTGATAATTGAGTAATGCACCTTGGTATTGTCCTTATTTTGTTTTAGGTCTTTGAGTCTGTGTATTTGAGGATACACCATTTTGCTTCCCCTATTGAGGTCAAGTCATCTTATCTTTGAATTAGCACAAAAAAATATTTTCTTAATTATTAATTCACTTAATTTTAAATTAAACTAGTTTATTACTCATGCAATGCAAATGATGATTAATTGTAAGAACTGTATATCTAATATTAAATTCATTAACATGTTTTTGAAAAAGCATATTCCAGACATATTCATGCAATTAAAAAAATATTGTATTTATTTAAATAAATATATTAATTTCTATAAAGTATAGTGCAAAACAAATGGTTAGAAAAAGTAGAATATAACAATCAATGAACAATTTGTTAAATATCATTTATGTAGCATACGTATTATGAAGGAAAGAGAATCATAGTTAATAATCAATCTTATAGTGATAATATGATAACATCATACTTTCATGTTTTACAAAATATATAACAACATATTTAGATATTAGTCAATTATTCATCTGACATAATTTTAATACATAAATAAGATGTAGATAATATCAAATTAATTAACTTAGAGTTAAATATCTTTGAGAAATAATTATCCTTCAATATGTTTGGGACCTACAATTATTTCTTTTATTAAATCATAATTTCATGTCATTGTTAAAGGGTAAAAAAATAAAGAGAAAGCAAGCTCTAAGAAAAATCTGAATAATTTTTCCCATTTGCAAAACATATATCTAGTCTTACACACATACATATGAAATTAATATAGCTGATTTAATAAAAACTTAGGAATCATAACTGAAAATAAAATTGGAATTAAGTAGAATCAATTAATTATATTTATTAATACTAATGATTTAATCATAATTTCAAATTTAAAAATTTCAAATCTGAAAAAAATATCATATTATTAAACTTATTACAATTAATACAATCTCTAAACAAATAACTGAACAAAAACAATCTGAATTTTTTTTTCCAAATTCTATACCGAATATAATATGATTCTTTACAGCAGCAGATAATCACATATATAAAAATTGGTAATCAGGATTGATAACAAAATTGGAATAAAATATAATCAATCAGTTATATTTATTATTATTAACGATTTGATTTCAATTTCAAAACCAAAAGTTTAAAAATGGTCAAATCTAAAATAAATAACATATTGTATTCTCTAAAAATGATTTAATAAAGAAATTGAATCATAATTGATAATAAAATATAATTAATTATACTTATTGCAATTATTATAATTGCTACAAACTCTAAATAAATAACTTGAACAGAAAACTGAATTAATTTTTAAATCCTATATCAAATATTATTCCCTATACAACATATTTCATAATTTTATCCATCCTGAACCAAGTTTCGCTTTTGGCCTTTCGGCGGCCATAATCACGAACTTCACAGGAATTTTGTTAGGACCACATTAAAGTCCATCTTGCTGTACCAATCTTGTAGAAATATTCTGCCATGTTTACTACAACATAAAAAATTTTACATAAAAGGAACTTGTTTAGGGTCCTAACTTGTTAATAAACATATTATATTATCCAAAAATTGATTTAATAAAAAATTATGAATAATTATTGGCAACATAATTTACTTAATTATATTCATTACAATAAAAAAAGTAACCCAAAAAATATGATTTAACTTTTCCTTGTTAAATATCGTCTCTTTAGAACAAATATCAAATTTCAGATTAAATTAGTATATCTGATTCTACCAAAAATTAAGAATCATGATTGATAAAATAATTGGAATCAAGTATAAGGAGTCAACAATCAACTATATGTATTATTATAAACGATTTAATCTCAACTTCAACTTCAAAAATTAAAAAATGGTCAAATCTAAAAAAAAATATTATATCATATTGCTTAAAAATATTATTTATTAAAAATTATGAATATTTATTACATTTATTACAATAAATCATACTAAATATAAACAATACTCGAAAAAAAATCTGGTTTAATTTTCTGAATTCCATATTAAATTTTATTCGCTAAAACAAAAATCTAATTTAAAAGAAAATTAGGATATCTAAAAGATGACATTTTTAAAATCTGAGTAGTTTGTCCTTTTTTGGTTGATAATTCCACACCCACCACCTTCCCACCCGAAATGGGTTTTTGCTCTTGATTTATTCAGATTTTCACTATAAGAAATGCACGGATAACGGACACATTTACCGACGGATACGTGGGCATTAGTCTCTGGGCCATCAATGAATATTACTGATGGTAAAAAAAAAAAAATCATCGATTTTTTTCAATGCTTGTACCGATAAGTAATAAAATATTTTGCTATCAGTATAATTATATAAAAGGCATCACTATGGTCATCAAAGACATATATTTATATCGACGTGTTTAATTGTATCGACAGATATTGAAATAAATAAAATAATTTTTTCAATCCCGTACCTGTCGGTCATACCTGTCAGTAAAAAATTACTTATTACCGATAGTCATACCCGTCGGTAAAAAATTAATTTTTTAAAAAAACTTCCTATTCAATTATGAAGTGATTGGTAATTTATTATTCATTTATTTATACAATAACCTAATTATCAATTAAATTGATATTAAATAAGAAAATAATAAAATTAATAAATTAAATTGATTAAATAAAATAAAAAATTATGACAATAAAATATATACAAATTACAATAAATGTAAAAAATATCCATAATGGAAAAAAAAAAGAAGCTAGATAAAAACTAGTTGAACTCATGAGCGTTGGCATCATCAATAGCATCGGTAACATCATCATCATCACCTGAACCATCGTCGTCATCCACACCATTTGACTGTGAATGGCCCTCAAAGATAGAGTGGAGTGGAGTGGGATATGGGGGAGTGGGATTTGGGGAAGCGTCTTGCCGGAGCCAGAGGATCTCGAAACCTACATGTCTCGAAAGAAGGTTATCACATCAACAGTGATCTTCTACTGCATCTTTTGAAACTGAGCCTTCTCCTTCTTTGCTTTCTCCTAGTGCAGCCTCTCCAAGGAGAACATACGCTCTCGGATCTCTCTCAACTCCTGCTCCACAGCTGCTCAGCTTGCCTCTTGCTCCTGCTACTACTGGATCAACTATGCTTGCTGTTGCAGCTCTTGGTTGAAGGCATGTACACGCTCTCTTAGGGCATTATCCCCAGTAGCTGACCTACTGACGGAGGATGAGAATATACTCTTAGGGTAGTACCTCGACCTTTGTAAGGGTCGCCAACCACCTGGGCCATGACATCCTCCTCATCTGGTACTGGGTCTGTGCCTACTCCCAATGGCCTGTAAACTCACGCTGCAAAGGAAAAAAAATAAAATACATTGTAAGTAATAATTATGACATAAATGAAAATAATAATAAAAATTAAGTAAAGATATGCTTAAATTCAAACTTACATAGGTCGCCTCGGAGTGAGGGTCTACCCAAACCTCTCCAGACTCCCCCTATGTTCACCCTTTCAGTTGTAGGTCTCTTGAAATAGCTCGCCCTGTGTCGGAGGGCGACTTAACTCCTTCACTTGCACAAATAAGCACAAAAAAGTCATAAAAACATAGTATTTGCCACAATTCAAATATAGTAAACGTTATTATAAAATATAGAAAGAATAAAGAATTACCAAATGCTTCCTGGTCCCCTCCTGGGTGCTCAACTCACCCGTGTGCAGCAACTCGCCTTTGTGTGAGGCTCGGTTTGTTTTTCCCTTATCCAACCTATCCTTGAAGGTCGGGTTGCTGGCCCAGTGACGCTGTATCTCACTAAGGGTGGCATCGTTCAGCCACGAGCTGTTCATGTATCCTTTACGGACATCATGATATATATCCCGTATTCACTTAGAGGACCTAATCCTCCAAGCCCTCTTAATTATGAGTTTATGCTCAGGCTGAATATAAAAGGATTTCTACACAAACAATTTCACAAAACATAAGTGATTATATATAAGCATATAATTAAATAATATAAACATATTTTAACAAAAGTGAATAAATCATAGAATTACCTTCTACTCCTTCCACCACGACTCCTTGACATATGCTGGGATGTCAGTCCATGTGGGCCACGAATGGTTATACCAACTCTGTATAACCTCTGTAATCCTGTGGTGAGCCACCACAAATGGATAAACCTATTATATAGACAAAATAAATTAAAAAATAATCAAAATATTTTAAATATCATAAGCAATGTAAAATTAGAATGTAATAAAAAAACATGTGTCAACTTACCTGTCTTTACCGTCTAGCCTAATCTGCAGGAGCGGTCTACCATCGAGCCTAAGTAGGATGCCATTTGGCCCGAGCGGCTTCCCATCCGCGTCCCGTGCCTGTGATCCAGTCGAGGAAGGAAGAGTCTACTCAGATACAAGGCTGGGAGTCGGGGCAGTGGTAGGGCTAGGGGAAGGTTCGCTGATGCGAGTGGGATGTGAATGTGAATACAGGGGAAGTGGGGGCTGACATACCTAGGAGTGGGTATCATCCTAAAGGCTAGAGTGTTGATGGTAGGGATTGAGGTGGAAGTAATGGAAAGGGAGGTGGTGGGAGGGGCAATAGCTAAGGTGGTGGTGGGTCAACTGACCTTTCGCGATTAGCCTCTGCCTTTACCAGCCATACTAAAACAATTAAAAACTCCACAAAAAGCATTAAAATAAGGAAATTTCAAATAATTTCGTAATAATATCACATATAATATTGAACACCTTAGTTAATCTGAAAGTGTAGGGCTGTTTTCATCATCACTCTGTTGATCACTAGCTGAATCATCAGCACTACTATCATATTTCAGTGCAACCATAAACAAAGAAATTTATAGAGCATTATTGTTAGGGACATGAATATTTGTTACTTTTTAAATATAAAGGAGGCTTCTATTTTAAAATCAGAGTGCTTCAGAAATAGATTATTCAAGATGTAATAAAGACACTATCAAAGATTGTGAAGTTGGCAATGAGGACATTAAAAGGCCTACACCACTTGAGAATTACATACATTTGATTAAGGTGAAACACAACTTTCAAGAAATGTACATGATTCTCAGGTGCTGTAGGCCTTTCAATGTCATCATTGTCAACTTCACAATCTTGGATAGTGTCTTCGTTATATCTTGAATAATCCATTTCTGAAGCACTCTGATGATACACTTTGACATTAAGATAGGAGCCTCCTTTATATTTTAAAAAAACAAATATTCATGTTTCAAATAAGAGCGCTTTGTAAATTTCTTCCGACCATATATTTCAATGCAACCATAGCCATACAATTTTTTAACGGCAAGCTCAAATTATTACTATCAAACACAGTGAATTGGTTTTCTTTTTTTTTTTAATATAGTTACTTTTAATCCTTTTTTTAATCTTATTTCCTTAGCAAAAATTCTGATAAAATTTTAACTGCATCTACCCTTAAATTGGAAAACTTTCGTCATCAGAAATTTATTTTAATTGGTCTCCAAAACACATTCAATTGGTCTTTGAGTTTTTATTGATACAGTTACTTTTAATATTTTATCCAAAAAAAAAATTTGGAAAAATTTCGACAGCGTCTCTCCTTAAATTAGGAGCTTTCATCATCAGATATTTCTTTTAATTGATCTTTAAGTTTTTTTTAACACAGTTATTTTTAATCTTTTATCCCTAAAAAAATTTTAAGAAAAATTTGACAGTATCTCCCCTTAAATTAGGAGCTTCCATCATTGCATATTTCAGTTAATTCAACAATTATAGATATTATTATAAAGATCAATAACAGAACAGATACAGTGAAATAGTTACATTTTAATAATTACATACAATTCACATAATCCTAACAACCGTTCTAGTGCGCATCCCCTTATAACTTTATAACATGTATCCTGCAATCTCCATAAACAAAGAATCCCACAGCAAATAATACAAACAAGTCGGGGAAAGACCTCTACGCCATTTTCTCCCAGTCGTGCAATTCCCATTTCTTACAATTCCATCTGATATACATATTAAATCATAAAAATAATAAGTATTTAGTTACTAACCTCTGTCACAGTGGAAATAAACAAAATGTGCAAGCTATTTGCATCCAACCAAATCCAAACCTAAAAATCCAATATGAAAAATTTATATCTACACACACTTATATACATAGAAAACATAAAATATGATAAGATAATTAGAATAGCAAATTGATCTCAGTCAACAATCACTGCCACCCTCAAACAATACACCTATATTAAGAAAAAAACAACAATAATTACTCTCTAATGCAATAGAACACAATACTATGACCACCTATAAACGAACCGAAAAATCAAGCCAAATCAAAAAACTAAACTGATTAAAATACTCACCAAAGATCCTAGATTGCAATGGTGGTCTCTGTTTCTCGAATGGAGCTCCAGTAACGGCGCATGGTGGCAAAAAAGGCCATGGCGATCAAAGGTAGAGAAAGAGAAAGCATTAGGGGAGAAAGAGAGTGGCGAATGAAATGGGGAAGAAGAAGGTGATCTAGCTAAGTTACCAGCGGGTTATTGATGGGTACGTGAATAAATGAAACAGTGCGTTTCATATTTTCATATTTACCGATGGGTATACTGATGATTGGGCGGAACACCTAATGTCACGTGGCAATGTATCAAAATTCAAATACCCATCGAAATACTAGTTAGTAACCAATTAAACTTAAAAGAATTAAACTAAAATTAACTACTAGTGGGTACACCCGTAAGTAATATTTAATAAAAAATTGCCAAATCAAGTAAAATACCTACCAGTTATATTTAATAAAAATTAATTACAAAATCAAATTAAATACCCATCGGTTAGGCAGTTGGTAATTGAATAAAAAAATAAATTAAATAACAACTAGTCAGTAAAATCGTCTATAATATAATTACAAAATAAAAAATTCTAAATTAAATAATCTAGCCATCGGTAAAAGTTAATAAAAATAAAATTAAAAACAAAATACAATACCGGTTGGTACACCCGTAAAAAATAACATGCGCCATGTGGTGGGATTTTGCCTCATCGTTTATCAACAAAGAAACTAACGGGTATTTATATGAATTTGTTGTCACTTAAATTAATTACAAATATACAATAACCTATAGGGGATATTGTCGGTAGTTATCGACAGGTACGTATCCGTTGGTAAGATTCGTTGGTGTCCCATAGATATCTAGCAGTGTTTGGAGAGATGTAGGCAATGAGTTTTAAAAACTGTTTTCAATTTTAAAAGTAAACAATGGAAAAAAAAACTTATTGGCAGCCTGTTTTTGTTACATAAATTTTAAAAACTTAAAAACAGAATTTGAGTTTTAGAAACAAAAATTGGAAAACACATTTAAGTTATTTTTTGTTTTTCTATTTTTGAAAACAATGGAAAACACGGTGGCATTCACATAATTATGATGTATTTTTACTAAGCATCTCCTTCGATTCTCACTTCCATCCATTGTCTCCTTCGATTTTCACATTCATCCATTGTTCCTCTTTTTTCTCTTTTGCCACAACCTGCCTTCTTCTGGATGTGTATTATTATTATATTCATTTTTTTCGGCGTTGTCTCACCATGTTCTTCTTCTCCCATGCTTCCTGAGGACGAGGTCCTTCTTCCTGGTACGCTATTCTTCAACTCACTCACTCACATATTAAAGCCTTCCAGCATAGTTCCTATCGCCTCTTGATAAGAAAAGGAGTTTGAGCTATGTGATAGGTCCATTCCCTTGCCTCCTAATGAAACATTTCTCACCAATAACATCCACAAAATTTGTGTTTGTGATATAGGTGTTAGTTTTTGGGTTTGTGTGTTCTATATTCTCTCCTATGAGTGTCAAGCTTTTTCAATGAAATTGTCCTGGAAAAAAAAAGTAAGAAGGGGAGGGTGGAGGAAGGGTGGAAGGAGTAGAAAAGGATGAGGAAGGGTGAATGGATGTGTGATTTTTAAAAATTTGTTTTGGCAAACAGTTTTTATTTTTTTATTTTTAAAACTTAGTTTTAAAATTAACTATTCAAACAAGTTTTTGTGGTTATTTTGTTTTTTAAAATCAAACTCAAATTTATTTTCTAGAACTATTTTAGAAAACATAAAATAGCAAACACTTTCAAACATAGCCTGGTTTTGCTTAGGATGAAAAGAAACATGTATAGAACAAAGTTGGTTTCAATGCATTTGGTTGGACACAAAAGATGACATATTTGGCAATATCCTTATGGCAAGTCAAGTATCTGTAGGTAGAAAAGCGAGAAGGGGGAATTGAATCGTATTTTGCTTTTTCTTTTCTTCTTTGGTTCTGAAAAACAAAGTATTATCAAGTGTTTAACTTGAAGTACAGTGGAAATAGCATTAGTTACTTCAAAAGGCTACTTTCTGAACTACAATAAAAATGATAAAAATGCGTATAAGTTGGTTTTTCAGAAAACACAATATGATAGGCACAATGCAGTAAACGTAAAAGAGTTAAGGGAAAAAAAGATATTGCATAGATATTTTTATACTGGTTTGGCCAACCTGCCTACATTCAATTTTTAACTATTTTTGAGTTCTACTAAAAACCTTTTTCAACCGGAGAAAGTTGGATAGTTTTTACAGTAGCCTTTCCAAGCTCTTACCAGTGAACAGTAGCCTTCTCATGTTCTTACTAGTGAACAGTAGCTCACTGTACTGTCATAATTGTGTAGTCTTTAATTAGCCTCTCCAAGCTAACACAATGACTAACAAGTACGCTTTGCTGTTACAACCTAACTAGTCTTTGACTAGCCTCTCCAAGCTAACATCCTGACTAGCAAATACACTCTATTGACACATTACAAGTATTCTTTGCTTAGCCTCTCTAAGCTAACTCACTGCGATCACTACCGGATCAAGGTTACAAAGGTTTATATTTGGGTTTTTCACTCAACACTAACCAACACTCAAGTTTTCTTCAGATGAACATTAATAGACCTAGAAAACTTTAATGACTTCTTTCTATGATTCTTCCTAAGAAAAACATATACATATGATCTACTAAGAACATAGAAAGAAGATTTTTACAAATAAGAAATTGATTACAAGTTGTCATGTCTTTTACAGAAACTATGAGGAGAAAATTCTTCAGTGTTTCAGTACTGTTTTTGTAAGAGTATTTTCTATCTTGAATTTGAGCACAACATTTCTATTTATAGATGTTCTATATTTACGATCGTTGTCCTTGATCTGTTGTCGAAGTGACACGTGTTGATCATCTATTTGTGTCTTGGAAAAGCAATCTAAAGGAGTAGCTCGACATTTGTCAGAGCTATTACAGAAGTTGTTGTGAAATACAAGTTTCTGGGCCACCTTCAGAAACTACTTTTTAGTTTTTGAGGCCACCTTCAGAAACTACTTTTTAGTTTCTGAATGAGGTTTATGAAGTTTTCCTTCTAGAAGTTGGGATAGTTGACAAAGTTAGCAGAAGAGATATCATATCATTCTATGACTAGGTTTGGCTTCAAATTTAAATCTCAAATTTCCCTCATTTTCCTATAAAGTGCACGGTTTAACTATGAAACTTGCTTTCTAAAGTACGGTATCAGTTTATTGAATTTTTATTGATCTTCCAGTCTTCAATGTAGATGTTGATATGATTGTGATCATGATGATTAAAGGTTGTAGAATGCATATGCTTTAGAGATGGATAGATATCTTCACTTGAAATGTACATTTTGAAGTCATGTGTTACTTTTTGAAGATCTGAACCTTGATTTCTTGTACGTGATGATTCTCTACAATTCATTGAGCATGTATACAATCATTTCATGATATATTTTTCATTTACCTTAAGTATTAGTCTCTTTACATAAGATTAAATATGTTTGTGCATTTAAAGTGAAAATATTTACGTTTCAAGAATTGTGTTATGCTAATGTAAGGACCTATTTGATGCTTCAAGAAACTTAAGGGAAATATTAGTCTTCCTTCAAAATATTTTCTCTAAATTGGTTGTGTTATCACTTAAAACATTTTGCATTAATACTTTCTGAAGGGCTTTGGAGTTAACAATTTCCTCCTTTTGATGATGACAAACCAATTTGAAGAAAATCTTTAGAAAAGATATTGAAAGAAATATAACAAGATATAAAGCTTGATAAATCAAATTTCTTTCAACAACTATCTAGTATGATTTTCAGAGAGTCTTTTTCTTAAGGAATGATATGGATAAAAACAAGGATGCTTTATTACCTTAAGTAACTTAAATCAGAGCTATTTGTATTTTACATAAAGTTTCTAAAATTACTCAGAGTGCTTTCTGAGAGGTATCAAGGAAAATTTAGGAAAACATATGAGTATTAAGCTTTCTGAATAAACACAGCTTGATCTTTTGTCATTTTTACTATTATGAAAATACATAAGTTTGAATAAAGCAAGTAATACTTGTGATATATAAACTTGACTTTGAATCCATACTCAACATATCTTTATCCAAACTAGTTTTTGAAACATGATGCAGTTTTTGTGCATAAAACCATGCAGCATATAGACTTTATTCACATATGAATTTTTTGAAGCTCAAAAGAAACTGATAACTATTATATCAGAGCTTGTGAAAGAGGTTTCTGAAAGTCAGAAGAAACTAATCACAGTTGTATCATAACTCATTTTTTAGAGCTTGTGAAACGAATAAGAAAACTTCATATATTGTGTGGCTGAGCATATATATATTTTAAAAAAACTTTAAGATCATGTAACATGGCTTATATATCAGTGCATAAGAATGGATATATATATATGAGCATACAAATAAGATATGCTTCAAAGCTAATAATATAAAATAAGATACCGATGTAGCTAAGTATCAAAGCGTGCTAATAATTTGACCAAATCTGAACGATTGCTAAGACTTACAATGCATACAACACAATAGGATATATAATTAGCTGAGCAAGATATATATCAGAGCAAAATAGATTATATGTGTGTGCCATGTATCACAAAAAACATTTTATCAAAGCGAAACATAATATCAAAGCAAATACTAAAAATAATTGTATCAGAGCAACAAATCATAGAGTTAGAGCAAATACTAAAACCAATTGTATCAGAGCAGTAATTAAAAAAATTGTTCAAATAACAAAAAGAAATATGCAAATGTAAAAAATAAATCTGTAAGATCCCTCCCTTAGCATGATGCTCCTTCTGAGTTCCTTAGCACAAAATTTTCTGAACTCTTTTCTTCTCCCTTTTTACCAAGTAACACCATTATTAGCCCCGACTCCTCAATTCTTGAAGGATTTCCAACAACGAGGTGTAGTTTTGCTAAATTGAGTGTTCTGAAGAATTTGAAGCAGTAAATCTTTATGTCTTCATAGTTGGGCACTATGATCTTTGTTGGAGGCTTCAACCCGATCTATTCTAAAGGCCATATCCCTCTACTTTTGCAAAAGAAGCTGGATTTGCTGAGAACTTGTTGAATTTTTGGTTGAAGGCTGTTGTGGCAGATGAATTGTTGCTGTTATGGATGTAGCAGTCTTGGGAGTGGGCTTTGGTATGTCTAGGGTATAGTTTCCCCAGACTTCGGTGATTCGGCCTTAGGATCAGCATGTGGAGCAGCAAGTGGTGGAGAAGATAGAGTTTGAGCAGTAGTGCTAGCAGAAGCAGATACAAGAGCGAGAGTAGAGTCAAGGACAAGAACTGAAGCTGAAGCAACTGCTTCTTTAGTTTGAGGAGCATCTGTTTCTGAGGTCATATCTACTTCTTCTTCCACTGGAGTTGTACAAATGAAAGGAAGAGGTCAACGTACAAATAGAATGATAGTGGCTTCTGGCTTAGCTGCTTCCTCTGCAGGTTCCTATATAATTTGCTCCATTGAGGGCTTTTCAACAATAGGCTCTAGAAAAGAAAATAGCTTATTTAGTTGGGCTTTCTTACCCCTGTACAGACTTTCCCTTCCTTTAGATGATGATTCTTCTGCTTCTTTTTCTTCTTCTTCTTCAAATGAGTCAATCGAGATAACCTTATAACTAGCCAATCAAGATAACCAATGGCACAACCCATGAAAAGGGTGTATGGATTAGGAAAAAATAAAAAAGCAAAAAACAAAAAAGAGCAAAATTGGAAAAATGGTGTCTAAACTCCATTAAACCACCATTGTAAATGAATAATTTGTTTTAAATGAGAAAAATGTTACTGAAGTAAAAGGATAGGAAAGTGAGTTTTGGAGGTTGTGGTCCCCCTCTAATTCGGGCACTTAAGTTCTTGTTTTACTTATTTCTTTTATAGGAATTGAGTTTATCCCATCTCTCTATATTTTATTCCACGTGTACCCAACCCAGTTACAATCTTGGAAAAGACCTCTTGAGACATGACCGGGTTGTGTTTGATCGATGGTCACTTAGAAAAAAAGGCAAACCTATGGAAGAAGTTCCTTGTTACGTGCTAGAGTGCATTATTGAACCCATGCATTTGAGTGAAAAGTGATGATGCACATTTTCCCTGTGAGATCAACTCTGTCATACCTGTTTTAGTTTATTCTTGTCATGTGCTATCTAAGCTAACTCAGTAAGTGCCAGTGGATTCTCATTTATTTGATTGTGCTAGCTGTTGTTTGACCATATCTAGTGGATCCCCCATCAAATTAGGTTCTTGCATCCATCTATTTGTCATGCATCATGCATTGTTAGGATTAGTAGCATCCTACATTTAACTTCCTTGCTAATGCATCTGAGTTCCTTACATGAGGACATGCAATTATTTAAGTGTGGAGAGGTTTGATGGGTTGTATTTGTGCACCCATTTTCTATCCTAATGCTAAATATTTTGAATCTTAATTATACTTAATTGATGGGTAATTGGCAAATTTTCACTTTGTCGTCATCATGAATCATTGAATAATTTCATAACTATTAGCACAATTTTTTAGTGAATAATTGTATTTTGAAGTTACCTATGCCTTTAATATTTTTTGCGTGAGTATTGTTTGGTAATAGGGGCTTCCCAAGTTGGTTTCTCAGAGCACAAGGGACTCAGGCAAACTTTAATAGAGGAGCAAGACATAGAGTGGCTTAACCAGGATTGTTATAGCGGTCTACAATCACTATAGCCATTGATAGAGGGAAGCATTTTGGACCATAAATGCTAGGATCGCTGTAGCAGTCAATAGAGAAGAGCTATTGGACCAAATTCAGCAGGACCACTACAGTGGTCATAAGTTTCATGTGCACTGCGCGTCGCATCAGTTGGCTTTTTAATTTTTATTTAATGGATACCAATTTAATGTATTTTTCCTCTACATTATAAATAGGTGTGGATCAAACATTGTAGACACCTTTGGTTCATTATTTTTATATTTGTCGTTAGGCACTCTCTCTAGTCTCTCTCTCGTTTTCTTTCTTTACTCTCTCTATATGTTTTGAAAGCTTCCAATTCTTGTTTCGGCTCTCGATTAGGATTGCAGTTGCACTTTTCCTCAATATTGATTATGATTCTCCACCTATGGAGGAGTAATCCTTTTGCCTTGTGCAATGATAACTGAAAATTGAGATTATTTTTGAGGTTCATATTTTTAATTACAATTTATGGTTGGTTTTTCTCTCCCTTTTGTCATCTTTCTTTGATAATGTTTTTGAGGTTCTTTTTGAGGTTCATCTTTCTCTCCCTTTTCTCTCCTTTTAATAATGTTTTTCTGAGAGCTGTCTGATTGTATGTCCTATCCGTATGCATAATTGGGATTCCATTGGGGTATTTGGTCAATTGATTAATTTACACCCATTTGGTCATAGATTGAATTAACTCTATTTGGAGATTAGCTAGCTGCAATTGATAATGAAACTAACATAGGTTCATAGAATCGCAATTGTGAATCATTAGTTCATATGTTAGTCAAATCCCTAGTAGGAGTGTATTTGTGTGACCATTAAGTATAATTGTATCATTATTGTGTAAAAACATAATTAATGAAAGTAACAATTGCTATGAATTTATCTTTTGAATCAATGATTGAACAATTCATAATTTGAAGGACTCTTTGTGAAGGTAATTCTTCTTATGTTATTTTCTCAAATTAATTTTGCTTTTAACAACTCTACTAAAGAAAAACCCCTGATTCCTTAAATTAATTAGAACACTTTTTACGTGAGATGATTTGGATTGCATTCTAACTATATTTTTTTATATAATTTAGTAATTAAAATATTTTTAATTTGCCACGGATAGTGACAACTCACATCATGACCCTAGCTACTTGAGGCATTAATTCCTGTTTCTTTTTGTTTTTGTTTTCTCTTGTAACCATAAAAAGAAAGAGTGGCATATTTGGTTGATGAGAAATTACAAGGAAAACCTGAATGGTGGCATTTTTAAAATCTGAATAGTTTGACCCTTTTAGTCGGTAATTCCACCCCCTTCCCACCCCAAATGGGTTTTTGCTCTTGATTTGTTCATATTTTGGAGAGGCGGGATTTTGCTTAGGATGAAAAGAAACGTGTATAGAACATGGTTGGTTTTGGTGCATTTGGTTGGACACAAAAATGAACAATTTGGTAATATCCTTATGGCAAGTCAAGTGTCATGGGCGGGGAATCAGACCACTCAATTTTTAGACTCAACTCAAGTCGTCCAGTGATGGCATGTTGAGGATTTCATCCCTGGTGGATATGGATGTAGCTGTTGATAGGCCAGGCACTTTGGCAGCACAGTACTCTGGCAGTGGTGCGACATGGATTGATGGTGACAAGGTCGCTAGCAGGTAGCGGTGACAAAGTTATGGGATGAAGGAGAAGAAGCAGAAGCAAAATGGGCTAGGTTCAAAGGATGAAGAAGAGGATAAAATGGTTAAATACTTCCAAAGTGTTATTTTTCATTAATATTAAAATAAAAATATACATTTTAATTTAAATTAATTTAGTCTTTGGATATAATATTTGATGATTGAGATTTTAATGACAAACTCATTAGGTACCACTTAAACATACGCCCTAGCAAATAATTTCCGTGCAATTATAAGAGCCAAGACTCAAATAAATGAAATGTCTTGGTTTTGTTAAAATTTGTCAGCTAATGGGAACAAATATTTTTTCTAAACAAAAATATTATTTGTATTTATATTATATGGGATATTGTACCGACTTACACCTTATTCATTATTGGATGGAGTGTGTATCCTACTTGAATGGAATCCACACTTCATCTAATAATAGATGAGGTGTGAGTCGACACAATATTCTATATACAATGAGTATAAATAACATAATTTTTTTTTAAATGGAAGCTGATCTACGGTGTATCCTTCACACTGGTGCCATTGGTTTTTGTATAATATAAAAGCAAAGCAGGCACATGGTAGGAAGGGAGCCACTTCCCTGGGGTCAACCCTGGCATGCTCAGTCTCTATTATCCGAAACCAAATATAATTGTGAAATCATCATATCATGCGAATCGCAGCCGCAGAGTCCATTGAAGAATCACAACTAGCCAGGGTCAAGCTGGACAAAAGGTAATACTGTGAGATCTGAGAGAATCAAAGTAGCATAGTCTTTCACATAAATAACACCTGAAGAGTAAATTTGATATTTAATTGATACTCTTTGTCGCAACCGAAATCGCAACGGGGACGGTGAAAAAGAGAAGAATTTTTGTTTGAAAATATTGGAGTCGCCACCAAGTTTATTATAATTTGGGAAAACATTGGAAAACTCATTTATTTTAAAGAAAAGTCTTTGAAATCAGTTTTGAGTTAAAGTCGGTTATCTTATGGAAGAAGCGAGAATTTGATCCTCACGCACTTAACACACTGCCCCTGACTGCACCTATAATTGTGCAAATTAATTAATAACCCCTTTTTTAAAAAAGAAAATTTTATTCTATTTATAATGAAACTATAAATAAAAGAAATTCTTTAAAAGAAACTTCGGGAACACCAAATTGTCGCAATTCAGGTATCCCAAAATATTAAGTCAACAAGCCGTCACGGCTATTTAACATTTTTATTTGAATAAGAAATTTACTAAATAAATAAGCAAATTTAAATTGAAAATAAATGTATAAATTATAAATATTTACAAATAAGAGGAAAAGAAGAAAATTATCTTTTATGTATTTTTATAAATTAATAGAAACAAATATAAAAGAGAACAAACATTTTTGAGGAAATTTTCGAATCATTAAGCTGTCACAACTCAAATGTTCGAAATATCGAGTTAATGTTCGTTACGGCTAAATTAACTCTTTATTATAATAACAAAAGTTAAATAAAATATTTTGAAATAAAATTTAAGAAAAAGAAATTTATAAATAAAGCAAAATACACAAATAGCATAGAAAAATATTAGGAAAATTATTTACAAATAAATTAAGTGGTGAAAAGTTAATTTTAAAAGAGGATTTTAGAATATTAAGCTGTCACAGCTAAAATATTCTAAAACATAAAGTTAACAAATCGTCGCGGTCGAATTAACTCTATTTTGAAAAGAGACTTTGAATATCAAGCCGTCGCAGTTAAAATATTCCAGGACATGTGATTAACAAGCCGTCACAGCTCAGTTAATTCAAATTAAAAAAAACAATTAATTAACTAAGTATATATTTTTTTAAAGCAAAATATCTAAATATTTATTTTTAATTTGAAATGTATAAAAAAACATATTCAAGCTAAACTGAATTCAAACAAATAAATCAAAAATTCAAGAAAAACAATTATTAACGAAAACTTAAACTCGAATTCTTGACAAATAAAGCCAATAATTTAAAAAAAGGGTTTTATTTAGTTTTTAGATAAAAATCAAATGTTAATAGGAACTAACAAAGTTAAACACAATTAACTTAAATAAAACAGATAAATATATAAAATAATTTAACCAAAAGAAGAAAAATAATTAATGACATAATTACACACCAAACGCATAATCATATAAAATAACAAAACTAAAAAGTAATTCACAAACGCAAATACACAAAATATGTAAAATAATTAACTAAAAAAGCAAAATATTACAATTACACAATTAATTTCAATCAAACACATAAACACATAAAGTAATTAAACTAAAAAACATAAAACACAAACACTCTTAATCTAAGCAAGACACTAAAAAAACATTCATGAATACCATTATATAATTAATTTAAACAAAACGTACAAACATATAAAATAATTAAACTAAAAAGTTACACGATAGAAATTAAGCAAAACCTATAAACATAAAATAATTAAACTATAAATATAGACATCATTAATTTAAGCAAAACACTTAAAATAATTTAACTAAAGAAAGGTCCTAATTTTATTTTTCATTCTTTTTCAATTAAGAGAAACATTAACATTAAATTCACCCAAAATAATAAAATGAAAATAAATGAAATTAAATTGAATCACTTGTTTTTGTTTCTTTCCTTTTTTTTACAATTAATTTACCTAATTTCATTCAAATAAAATAAAAGAAAATATATTACAAATTCTCTTCTTTTTTTATCGAAATATCGAAATACTTATTACAAACCCAAAGTAAAAAAAAAAAACTTTTATTTAAGCCTAAACTAAAATGAAATAAAAACTAATCAAGTAAACAAAACCAAAAATCTAAATCATCAAAATATAACAAATTTTAATCTAAGAATATAGACAAATAAATAAAATAACTAGTATATACAAACTTCAAATAAAATTTATTATCATATTTTTTTGAGATACCCTCTTTTTTTTTAAAAGAAACACCCATATATAAATTTAAACTAACTCTCCACCTTAGTCTAACATGCAAAATTCAAATCCACATAGTTAACACATACATATATTTGAATAAAAATAAAATAAAAAAAATCTCTCTCTCTCTCCACACTCACAGACACACTCACCTACACACAACTCACCCTCCCCATTCACTCAAACTCATCCACACGCACACACTCACGGATTCACTCTCACTAATACCTACACACGCTCGTGCCTCCAGCCCTCACATAATTCACTCATTTCACGGTTCTCCAGCTCAAACACACACAACACCAAACAAACCTCTTTCTCTCCAGCACACACTACATCAACGCGGTGAGGAAGAAAAAAAAAAAAGAGGCATAGGAGCGGAGGGGCAGAGAGTGAGGGGACAAGGGGTTGAGCGGCTGGGGCGAAAGGGAAGAAGTCGCGGTCGCGTGGGTGGAGCCAAGGCGGAGGAAGGGGCGGCGCTGGCACTGTGCCATGGATGGGCTCACGAAGGGAGAGAAAGTAGTGAGAGAAAGCTCGAGAGAGCAAGAGACCGCGGCAGTGCCAACGTGCCGCGGTCGCACGAAGACGAGGACCACGATCCATGGCCGATCTGCTACGGAGATCTCATGGTGGCTTCGCGGAGGCTTGGAAGGGAAGACCACCGCCGGGAGGATGAGGCCGCGGTCTCGTTGAGAAACGCGACCAGCGTTCGCAGAGGTTGCAGATCGGGAAGTCAAAGGCGCGGCGGTGGGCCGCGATCGGAGGAAGGAGGCGCGATCGGTGGTCTCACGGTGACATGGGCTTCGGTGCGGTGGTTAGGTTGAAGGTGGAGGTTGACGGCGATGGAGGCTGCGGTTTCGTAACACCCTAGTAATTAACCAGATACACCTAGGTTGAATCTGATTAATGACTAGACTTTACTCCTTGCTTTGGTTCTTTCTTCATAATTTGAAAATACTTAGTGAAATTACGAGCCATTTTTTTTTTTTAAACACATAATTGAAAACGTGAGCCGAGTACAACGTGAACGAGTAAGCAGAGTATAATAAGACATTTAAGAATATATCACATCATATCACTTAGGCTCCATCATATAACATCCATAAGCACATTATAGCATATATTTACATACAATAACCTCACTCAAAGGGTGGGTTATGTTCATACATCATTATCTTATGCAAACCCATAAAAGAAAATATACTTAAGGAAATACATGCCCCTAAACTAGATAACTCCATAAGCCGGGAAGGTTATCCTGAAACTAGGGTGCATGATCACACATAAATCTACTAAGAACCCTCTATGGCCATTGTCCTGGAAATGGGGGAATAAATCCGATCCACTGATGAGCTCCCTCAGGAGGGGACACACGAGATGCACCAGGCTGGGGTCGCATGGACGGCCTTCTTGCTAACCTCGGCTGAACAACTGTTTCCTCACTACCCTCTCTTACACGTGTGGGAGTAGGAGCAGAGCTCTCTCAATATACATGAGTAGAAGTGTCCTCTGAAGGATCGGTTTGAGAATATCTCATCTCGGAACATACTGAAATCCATGGACGCAGATGAAGCGGGATAAGAACGTAACATCCTTTCATCAAGTGGACGTGCATGTTCGAAAACCATTTCATCGCCATAGGGAGAAGTAGGAGAAAATCAATAACTAGGGACAGGATGTGCAAATGGACGACCTATGTAAATAAAAACACGAACTGCGCACCTCCCTTCAAAATGATACGAGCGATGCACCGGATCATAGTGAAATTCCCAAGTAGGGGTATCAACGAACAGGACGAATGTCGCCATCTGAATCTGGAGACAATGACGGAAATAAAGAAAGGAGTGAGAATCTTGCTAAAGAATTCTCAATGAAGGTACCTCCTTCTACAAATGTCATCATCAAAGTCCCCAGGAACCTCGGGATTATTCTAAAATAGTGAGCATGCAAAGATTCATTTTAAGTTCGGACAAATACTTAACCGAGGTTCGTCAATTTTTAATCATGCGTCTTATAATGCATCATAATCTTAACATGTCATATTTACAATGAACTTTTCCTTTATCATTACATCATTTTCCTCATCATCATTATCAAATAACATGCATAAAAGAACGTCATATAATATTAGCTACACGCGGACATAGTGCACATATTTCATTTCTTTAGTGCCTTAGGTGACTTAAAATCTTATCATCATCATTATTTTCCTTAGGCCACCCTATACTCCACCTTTTTGGGAGTAATTTAGGTTATGAGCTCATACTTTACTAGTCGTCACTAATACTTATCCCTTTTGATAAGCTAAAGTCCCGACTCTACCCTTTTGAGAGAACGGGTTAGGGGGTTAAAATCACCTTTTCACCACCTATAGTCTGATGGTTCCAAAGGATCATTTTCTTATAAGTTTAAGTCACCATTAAATCTTTGCATATTATATCACAATACAATTCATAAACATCATAACATTTTCTCATTTATAGTCTTAAGCTAGAATAATATATATCAACTGTAATCATGCATATGGGAGATTCCCAGGAAAGAGAGGTGGGTCACAATGGACACGCTTAAATACCAAGCCTTTCCTTAGCCAGAACCTTTCCAAATTACACTTTTACAATGATACACTTTCTTCTAGCAACAAAGGTAAATTTTACGTCATAAAGAACATTTCATGTATAAGCATTCTCATTATTTGCCACAGCAACTATAACATGCAAGCCAGGAAATCATTCAATGATATCAAGTACTTAATAAGCATCCAATCCTTACATAGAATTATCAATTATAGAACTAATTAGTTACTAAACCAATTATGAATCATTCTCTTAACAATAAACCATAATTATCACAACTTCAATCATATCAAATCATTATCACACATTGATACTAAACTCAGATCAGTGGCCGAATCATGAACCTCATGCAATTACATAGAATCATATTTTAAGTGCATATAAAATACTAGTTCCTCGTAAAAATCCTTGCAAAGCCTTAAAACTCATTTAGAAACTAGTTCTTTTGTCAAATTTGGGAGGATCTTCACAATTAAAATTCTCACTTAAGACAAAAGGAGTAAGTCTTGAGCTTTAGAGATTTAGGTGACATCTTAGGATTATAAACATGCTATGCAACCTTATTTTAATCTTATCTTTATAAGGTGATAGCTTGGAATTATAAACATGATATGCAATTCCATTTCTTTATCTTTAAGATTTAAGGTGATGACTTGAAAATTAAACATGATGCAAGAACTTGAAATATAAACATGATACAAGAAATTGGAGCGGCGGTAATCCGCACAGGACCAGTAGAGGGAGAAGAGAATATTAAGAAACCGGAGCGGTGGTAGTCTGCACAGGACCAGTAGAGGGAGAAGAGATATTAAGAAACCGGAGCGGCGGTAGTCCGCACAGGACCAGTAGAGGGAGAAGAGAATTATTATTACATCTTTTTAAGCTCTAATCTCAAGACTTTTTAAAGAATAAATTCTTTAACTCCAATAATCATATTTCTTTGCTTGTGATACATGGGCAAGTCTTTGAGCTTTAGGATCTTTAGGTGATGGCATAAAATAAACATGCCATGCGTTGATTCTTTTAGCCATTATAAAATATAGTGAGAGCATAAATTAAATATGAGATGCAACCTCTTTATTATCTTGAAAGATTAAGTGATGACTTGAAACATAAACATGAAATACAAGCTTGGAATTTAAACAAGAGAAATGCAAGTTCATTTATTCATTCTTGAAATTTTAGTGATGATATAGAAGGTAAACATGGTTATGCAAAGCATAAACTTAATCATGGATACAAATTCATTTTGTTTCTTTACTAGAGCTCCTTCAAGACTTTAAAAGAATTATAAATTCAACCCAATACATATCTTAACAAGAAATAAAACATAAAAGGAAAATACATCTTTCAAGTTCTAAACTAAAAATCTTTGTTTTAGCATATTAAAGCATTATTCTTCAAAGTTTTGCATCAAGTGAAATTTTCAAGCTTTAGAGGCCTAACTTGTGATGGATTTATAACCCACCCTCAAGGTCCTCATCATCAAGCCATCATCTTAGTTCCACCTAGGCCATATGGTTGAATTGGTTAAAGAAAAATTGAAGAGGAAAACCAAAATGAAAAGCTAAGGTAAGTTCATAATTTTATCATTTTGAGCTAAAAACACAACTCCTCAAAGCATAGAAATAAATTTAGAAACTACTCCCTACCTAATCTGAGTTGAAGAAGAGGAAGAGAACTTGGTTTCTTGAAGTGAAATGAAACAAAATCTCTTTGAAAAAATTGAAGAAAGAATTCAACCAAAGAGGAGGAAGAAAGAAAGTTTTTGGTGCTCCTAAAAACTAGTTATGAACCAAGCATTCCAAGACCACTCAAACAAGCCTATTTATAGAAGATTTTGAGGCTTCTAATTGGCCAAAATGATGAGGTAGTGGACGGAATTTTGCAGGAGAAATAAGGGAGGAAAAATCATTTTAGACAAAGTTGTATGAAATTAAGGAATTATGTCTCTTATGGTGACATTTTGGCATTTTGTTTTAGTGCAACTTTTAGCAATAATTCAGCTGCATAATGGCATCAATAATTTCGTCCATTACAGCCCAAAGAAGTGAAATTTGTGTGTTCCATGCATTATTTAGGTGTAGGCAAGGTATTCATGTAATTTAGAGAATTTACGGTTAAGGGTTTAAGTGAATTAGTAAGCAATTTGGGTGTTTTTGAGCAATTTTGGGTTCTAATCAATCTAAATACATAATTTTGACTCTAGATTAATATTTAGAATTTAATAAGCTTTAATTTGAGCATAATACTGCTTAGGTTTCGATTATCTAATCAAAAATCCCGAAATTCAAAATCGCCAAAAACAGGGGCAAAATCGTACTTTCACTTAAAATCGCCGAGGCCACCCGAGCTTAACCAATGGTTAATCATGGCTTAAAAACATATTTTAAAACATTTTAGTGAGGTTCGGGCTTAGTCGGCACGCACATCGGAGTTAAAACAAAGCATGGGCGTTTGTCATTTTTGCTGTCTAACTCAAAATTGAGATCCTTCTGCTCTATTAACACACATAACACAAACAATCCCTTATTATCCTCAAAATATCCCCTTGAGAATAGGTGGGGTCCACGATCCTCATTTTCTGAGTAAAATAACTTCAGGGGCATTTTGGTCATTTTATACGTACAGAAATTCAGGATTTGCGACTCTCGCATGAATCGTTCCTAACCTCTCTTCTAATGTTATATTCTTTTATTGAGGATTGTTCGGCCTCAAATCTTATATAATAATTACCTAACGTAATTCGGTAATTGAGTAATTTCTAATGACAATAAAAATTACAGTAAAAATTGGGGCATTACAGGTTTCGTGATGATCCGAGGAGGGGAGGCCGATGGTGGAAGGGAAGGAAGACGAGATGGTTTGGTGGCTGGGGTTGGTGATGATCTGAGGGGGGGAGAGGCCGATGGTGGTTGAAAAAAAAAAAAGAAAGAGAGTGTCATGGCAGTGGAGCAGGGAGGCTGCGGCCCCCATGCTTTTCTTTTTATTTTTTATTTTTTATTATAATGATGTATATATACCTATATTTGCTTCTGATTCTTTTGTTCTTGATGGCCGGACTGGAATCTTGTTGAATTCGAAAAATTCTTTGTAGATGATAGTGTTGTTCTTGCTGATTGGTCTGCCTCGGAGATCTTTTTTTTTTTAGTTCACTGGCATCTCCCTTAATATGTATATTCATTCCTTTGATTTCCCCCAGCTCCACCGAAAGAAAAATTAACATTCAAGGACATTATCATTGCATCCGTTTTTTATTTTTCCTGCTTTTCTTGTATTCCCAGGCTCTCCCGTGAATGTGCCTTGGAGACAGAACCCACAAGGAAGAGGAACCCGTGAAGGTCCTCTGTCTCCTTTCACCTTTTTTATTTATTATTATTATTTTTTTTACCCCTTTATTTTTATTATACAAATATAAAACAAACAGCAAATCTTTTTTTTTATTTTTTTTTATTTTTCAATAGAAATATTCAATGAAACTATAATAAAAAGGTAAATTTAGTGCAAATTGTTGGATCTTATTGTTAAAAAGTCGGACAAAATCAGGTGTTCACACTCTTCCAATTAAAACAAATAATAGAAAGAAAACTACTTTTTTGTACATTTAAACTTCAGTTGATTGAATGTAGTCATGACTTTGAACTTATTGATTTCTTAGGGAAATACTTATGGACAATTTATGAATTAAAAAAAATTTTAAAATTGAAACTTAAACAATGATAAAGTATCAGATAAATGAAGACATTTTCAATTCTAGTCTATCATTTTTGGTGGGTAAAGTGCTGCCATTATTTTTGAATCACATTCATCATGATTCCAAGAGTTTTTAAAAGCAAGGAATGCATCCAACCCCACATGCTGCCACGGTTAAAAACAATCCATTTAAAGTTTCACTGTTTCTTAGAAGAATGAAATTAAATATTAAAAAAAAACCAACAAAAACTAAAGAGAAAACAAGCAAGTTGTTCTCTCTTCACGCCCCATGTGGACGTGTGGAACCCCCTCTTCCCCTCTGGGCTCTGGCACTCTTGCAGACACACTCACACTCAAGACACATTATATAAGACCTTGTTTGGAACAGGTCTCTCATCAGTTCTGGTCCATATCTTTTTTCATTCCTTCAACACAATCACGGGGAGGGAAAAGGGACCGAAACCCATGAAAATGGGCTCACTGCCACCGCCACTACAACTATTGGTCCTGTTCCTGATTCTGTTTCTGCTTTCCCACCAAACAATAGCTGAGGAATTTGATTCCGTCAGTTTGAGGGGCAGATCCGAGCACGCAGGTACGTGCAACATGTTCCGTGGCAAATGGGTCTATGACGCTTCATATCCTCTCTATGACCCTTCAACGTGTCCCTTCATAGATCCGCAATTCAACTGCCAAAAGAATGGTCGCTCTGATAAACTGTACGAGAAGTATCGGTGGATGCCATTTTCTTGTCCCTTGCCAAGGTAACGCTTGTCCTTCTCTTTTGCTATCACATATCCACATTCTCTTTATCAGTCTATGTGCATTTTTTTTAACCTTGTTCTTTGTGTTGGTGATGCTGCTGCTGGCAGTAGTGTTTGATTAACTGTTTAAGTCTCGGGTTGCATTAACATGAGGCTAGAGTATAAGTTATAATGATTTTGAAAATGAAAAGTTTGGTTTAGTTTTTGATGGGTGGCTAATTGGGTCTTGTGAAATTGTTTATTTTTGCAGGTTTAATGGGTTGGACTTCTTGGAGAGATATAGGGGGAAGAAGATTATGTTTGTTGGTGACTCCTTGAGCTTAAACCAGTTCAATTCATTGGCGTGTATGATTCATGCTTGGGTTCCAAAATCGAGGACCACATTCAGACAGAGAGATGCTCTCTCCTCTGTGACATTCGAGGTGGGTTTCTTTCTCCATGTGCTGTTTTTCTTTCCTCATCTATTGAAACTTTGGCAATGAAAAGTGGTGTACGAATTTTTTTTTCCCCTAAGTAATGGATTTGAATAATAGGCAAAATTTTTATTAAAATCTGTAATTTTTACATTTTCTGCGTGTAAAGTTCATTAAAAAAATTCACAAACTTATTTATTCTAATCCGTAATGAAGGGCTAGTAGATTAATTCAACTCTTCCATCCCCTTTTTCCCTCCAAAACATAGGTCTTTTTTGGTACTATCCATGCAAGTCCTGCCAATTTTTGTTCCCCTTCAAAAGGTGGAAGTTTTTTAGGAACTATATTAATAAATGTCTTGAAATACCTCCGGAAGTGGTTTTTTAAACATGCCATATTAAAATAACTTTTTAAATTTTAATATATTAAATAAATTAAAAATGAGTTCAATTTGACGTATTGAAAATGTAAAAATCTTTTATATTAACCAATCAAATTCTATTATTTATATGTGTTGAAAATGTAAAATTTTTTATACTGTCATTTAACTATATAATGAATAATGAATAAATATGGTTGGCTCTTACATTTTTTATTTAGAAACTCATATAAATTATTAAAATTGATTGAATAATACTATAATAGTCTTGTGTTTATATATATATATATATATATATATATATATATATTAATTAGAGAAATGTTATTCGTACTCATCATTTGTACGACATCGTGTCGACACACTTCTATCTATCATTAAATGGGGTGTGGACCCCACTTAGTTTGGGATCCACATCTCATCTAATGGTATATAAAAGTGTGTCGACACGGTGTATCACAAAGTGTGAGTGCAAATAACACTACTCTATATATTATAAATTTTTATAAATATTCTGAATACACTTGCCTTTTAATCATTTCCGCATGTTGGCCTGTAAGCCTTGAGCTCAGAAGTCAGAACTTGGTATTTAGCATATTTTAGGGCGTCACTATAAAGCAATAGATTAATTGTGAGCAATAAAGGTAGGATCTTATTGGCGGAAAGGCTTTGCCATCTGCTGGGGGCGTTCCTCATTGTTAAGTTAAAGGGATAATAATTGTGTGTCTGTTGATATAATTTTTCTCGAACTGTTCTGTTACCCTACCAAATTCAAACGTGCACATAATTTTCTTACCTAGATCGGAAAAGACAAAAAAAATTAAAAATAAAACGAAAACATATTTCTGGGAATTTCAGTTATAACTAATTATTAGGACAGACGTGGAGGTCCAGTTTCCACAGATTCATGTGGTTACATTATGGTGCGAAGGAGAAACCTTGTTACTTACTTCGTTTTCATTATCTGCTTGCAGTGTTTTCCAACAGTTCCTTTTCTTTTCTTGTTCTTTTGCATGAAAACCTCTAACTGTTTCTTTCCCATTTTGTGCAACCAACTGTCAAATCCTAGTTGCTTTATGTAGAAACTTTCTCAATTAAATGTCTCAATTAACAATGATTAGTTTTGGAGATCTAGTTTCCTTCTCATGTTTTCTTGAGTCTATTAAAATCAAACGCATTTGTCATTACAGTACTCTAAATTTAAAAATTCACATTAATATTTGTAGAGAAATACTAAAAATTAAAAAGAAAAAGAAAAAGAAATCAAGCCCGGGTTGTACCTTTTGGCCAGTATATGATGCAGCTACCATCATTAAGTTTAACTAAATTATGAGTAAAACAGCAACCATATAGCATACTCAACAAACCCTTTCTTTTTTCCACGATCCGTTTGCCATTACTCTTAACTTGATATTTGCCTTTTCTTTCTGTCCTTCCACCAGAAATTTTGATTACGGTCTTCATTATGTTTGTTTATAGTATAAGTTTCTATAATACTTTATTGGTAATTACATAATACTGAAGGTATAATTATTCATAATTGCATGTGTGATAATTGAGTTCAAAAAGATAATATAGAATAAGAGTTGAATTGGAGCAGTGCGTTTAGATCTACGTCTACAATCACTGTAACTGCAACAGTAATAAAAACTAAATATTAATATTCTGGGATATTTCTGAAATGAAGATAATATTATAATTTAGTCCTTTGTCACATGCAAAATGGACAGCTTGAGGTTTGATTTGATACACACAGGCAGTTCTTTGCTTCTTTTCCCCGAATAAATTTAGTATATTATAGTGTGCGAAAAACTGGGCCTTCTTTGTGAGAAGGAAGAGCCTCGTTTTCTTTCCCCTTATTCCATTATCATTTACGTTTATTTTTTTCTTTTCAATTAGAGGGATCAGTTTTGGCTCATATGTAAAGTGACATGACGATAATAAATTATAATGCTACATATTCTCTTTAAATCTCACAACAATAGAACTACATATAGAAGGCTTGGATATTCGGCTATCTTTTCATCATTTTATTTTAAGGCTCGAGAAAAGAAAATGCATGGGATGAAAATAATTTGCCAGAGAAATTACTTATGAACTAAAATTAATTTAGTAGAATGCTTTATTAAATAAAAATATTAAAGGGGCAAAAGATGCTCGTGTTAATAGAATAATGCTAGACAAACATATATGTTTATACGCGAGTTATTTTATGAATATGTAGTTTCCAATATCTAATGACAGCTGGCCAAGCTTTTATTTTTTAAATTTTTGGTACAGATTTTTTATAAATCTAAGTTTGATGTATGATTGATATAAAAGTTTTTTCAAATAAACATATAATTTGGTATATTATGTCACTAGAAGTATTTGATTCTTCCCAAAAAAAAAAAATCTGCTTTTTCAGTCCAAAAAAAGAAACCTGCTTTCTTATATATTTTTTATTTGGGCCACCTCATAATAATAAGAATAGGGGATGTGAGGTTTACATAATTAAAAAAAAAATTGGGCGAGCACAGGTTTAACTCTTTATTTTGAACTAAACTATTAATTTAATCTCTCAAATATAGACATGAAATTAGTATAGTCATTGTTGCTGATGTTAGAAGTTACACTACAACTGCTGTCAGGGATGGGTCTATTTGTTAGGGACCGAGCACGTGTCCCATAAAAATTTTAAATTTATATATAAATATATATTATTTTATTTTTATTATACTATTAGATTAATTTTACACTAAGAAAAAAATTATATAAAATATTTTATTAGACTTATATATTGATTTTGCCCAACTATCTAAAATTCTTGGATATATCACGGACTGCTGTGTAATTTTTCAGGACTATGGCCTTGAGCTATATCTGTACCGCACAGCATATTTAGTGGACCTTGACCATGAGAAAGCTGGACGGGTTTTGAAGCTTGACTCAATCAACAGCGGTGACGCTTGGAGAGGGATGGACGCTCTCGTCTTCAACACGTGGCATTGGTGGACCCACACCGGAAGCGCACAACCGTACGATCAATTTGTTTTTTTATCACATCATCTACAATATCTTATTTTTCAAATTCTAGTGGTTAATGATACTAATGTTGCTGTTATCATGTTTTCATTAAAATTCATGGCAGGTGGGATTATGTTCAGGTGAATAATAAGTTGTACAAGGACATGAATCGTTTTGTTGCATTCTACAAAGGGCTATCGACTTGGGCTAGGTGGGTTGAAAAGAACATAAATCCAGCACAAACCAAGGTGTTCTTCTTAGGAATTTCTCCTGTGCATTACCAGTAAGTCATTAACTTCTACCTCAGTCTAATGATTAATTTTTAAGTAGGTCTGAAAAGAATTCTGGTGCTTGTAAATACTGGTAAATTGGTTTTAGTCTCTTTGATTTTTATCCCTCCTTTTTTTTTTTTTAATTTTAGTCTCTGTTAGTAGATGAGATCCATTAACTGAGGACGTATAAGACGAAAATCCACTCAATCTTAATCGTGACACCATTTCTGTTTAACTCTAATAGATCTCATCTTACATTTGGACTAAAATCAAAATTTTCAAAAAACTGAATGACCAAAATCAAAATAAAAATTAAAGAGGGACCATCAAAATCAAAACTAAAATTACCTTTATTTACGCTTACAAAAACATATTTAAATATGGAGTGTTAACCTTCATCCATGTAATATGTTGATTTAAGTGGTGCTAGTTTTCAGTTAACAATCTGTGGTGGTGGTGTGTATGGTATTGTATATTTTAGGGGGAGAGATTGGAATCAACCAGCAAAGTCATGCATGAGTGAGACACAACCATTCTTTGGTTTGAGGTACCCTGGAGGGACACCAATGGCTTGGGTTGTGGTGAACAAGGTGTTGAATAGGATAACAAAACCAGTGTTTTTCTTAGATGTGACCACTCTCTCACAGTACAGGAAAGATGCACACCCTGAAGCCTACAGTGGGGTTATGGCAACAGATTGCAGCCACTGGTGTCTTCCAGGGCTTCCTGATACTTGGAATGAGCTTCTGCATGCAGCTCTTATTGGTTGAAGGCAGCACAAGGCCTTGTTTGTTTAGGTCCAACTTATTAGAGGAAAACCAATTGTTTTCCACTGTAGGGAATATTTGATATCTGATTTGGCATTTTGCTTCATGTAATTGGACAATAAAAGGGTTTGATCCTCCAAATTGTAAATGTAGATTATTTTGGCAGAAACTTGCCTTGAACTGTACCACATTCTACTTTGAATTTTGAAAAGTATTTTGGAAAGATTCGGTGACCGTGACTCATTGTAAATCAAGCAGTTGATGGAACTCCCCTTTTCTGAAGCATAAGGATAAAATAAAATTGCATAAAGAGAGTATGATGTGGTGTGTCAAACTTAATCAATTCTAATGTCTAAGCTTCATCTGCTCTATTTCAAACTCTTCAGGGAGGTTTGTAAATTTAATTAAAGTAACTTCACCAGGGTTACATAACCAATGGATGATTGGCCTGTGCAATTGTGAGTGATGAAGCAATCACTTTTCATCTTCTTTTGGGCTTTTGAAGTTTCATGCCATTTCCCAATTGCTGCCCAAATAGCTAACTGAGGAAATTTCTGATTGCACAGCTACTCAGCTAGGTGCAATTTCTGCTTACTAAAGCCAAAAGCTTTCCAAAGTTGGTGTGACAAAGATACTACAAATATTAGCTGATGAAAGGAAGTTTCTTGCAGCGCTTTTTTTTTTTTTTTCGGGGGGGGGGGATAGAGACATGATTATGTCATTTTTTTCTTTTTATCATTTTCCCAGTCTTCTATCATATGTTTCTAATCATCTTAGTTTTTTATACCTTGATTGATATAATCCTGTTACAAAAGAAAGATTGTTTCATTTAACTTCTTTTAAACTATGTTATAATTATCCAATTAAAGTGAGTGCTGAGCTTATAATAGATATACTTTATCTCTTCTTGTTAGAATACTCTACAATGGGTGAATGGCAACTGATCTAAACATTTTGCCGTTGTTGTACTATTCCGTGACAAAAGGAATGCTAATGTAATGTGTTGAAAAAGAAGTAACACCATTGACTATCACCATCAGTGCTGACACAGAGGGAAAGCAGAATAAATAACCACATCATTATCATTATATTGCTAACAAACAAGCCCAGGTGTCTTCAGCAAACTGTGCCAACCCAAGGCATTCCTCCAAGCTTTTTACACGTGTCTTAAACCTAAAGCACCCCAACACTTTCTTTGAATCGTAGCCCTTGAATGCATGCCACTGTTCTGTGCATCCTGGCTGAGTCACAATTCATTGGCTCCTCCACCCTCACACGTTGTTGCATTGCCACTAGGTGTTGTACCACATGTCCTTCCCCATGCAAACCTGATCCATCACCACCTCTTGGAAGTTGGAACCGCCCATGCCCCGTGCTCATTTAAACCTCACACTCTTGCAGTGCATAGTGCATAACATTAACACCCCAATTTTCTTTATATGCCTATCTGTTCTACAAAGTTTTTCAAACACAAAGCAAACACGACAAAGAGAGCAGTGTCTTTGTTCTTGAAAGGAGAGGAAAGAGAAAAACACAATGGCGTCTGAGCAAATGCCTCGCAAAGAAAACAAGACAATGGAGAAAGAGACTCACGTTGAGGAACAAAGGGTCCCTAAGATGACAGCACACTTTGACGTTACTGGTGGAAATAAGGACACGCCAAAAGAAGAGTTGAAGGGTGGTGAGCAGAGAAAACAGAACGCTGAGAAACCAAGAGATTCCCAAGAGTTGGCAACTCATTTTGAGCCTCTTGCTGACAAGGTGAGAGGCGAAAGAGAGGGTTATCATAAGGAGAAGAAGAGAGAGTCCTGTGCTGATGATAGAGCCAGGACTCAAAATATAGTTCAAAACAAAGAGGATGAAACCAAAAGAGAAAGAGAAGGTGGTGGTTTTCTTAATGCGGGAAAGTTTGATGTGAAATCTGAAGGGAAGGTGTCAGGAGAAGAAGCAAGAAGATCAAAGGATAGAGCTGAAACTGGAAGCCAAACCACTGAGGCAAAGGGTCGGTTGGGTGGTGAAGCTGAAGGTGTTACTGCAGTGATAGCATGCAGATTGGAAGGGAATGAACAGAAAGGAAGAGCAAGAGAAGAAGAACAAGAAGAAAGGGAAGAGAATGAAAGATCTAGCTTGGAAGAGATTTCCAAGTATAGAGCTGAAGCTCAACAAAAAGCAATGGATGCTATCTCAGCAGCTCAGGAGCGATACCAAAGAGCAAAACAAGCAGCAAGTGAGACACTGAGTGGCACAACTCAAACTGCACAAGAGAAAAGTGCCCAGGCAAAGAACATTGCAATGGAGAAAGCAGCACAGGCAAGAGACATGGCTGCTCAAGCTAAAGATGTCACCATAGAAAAGGGCCAACAAGGCTATGTTGCAGCAAAGGATATGGCTGCTCAAGCAAAGGATGTGATTGCAGAGAAGGGTCAGCAGGGTTATGTTGCTGCAAAGGATACCATTTCCAGTGCAGCCAAAGGTGCTGGGGACTACACTGCACCAGTTGCTGAGAAGGCCAAGGATTACACAGTTCAAGCTGCAGAGAAGGCCAAAGATGCTACTGTGGAAACTGGCAAGAGTGCTGCCAAAGTGGCTGCGGATTTGAAGGACAAGGCCACAGTGGCAGGGTGGGGTGCTGCACATTTTTCTACCGATAAGACTGTGGAGGGAACCAGGGCTGCGGCCAATGCTGTTCAGGGTGCTGCAGGGTATGCAGGCCAGAAGGCTTCTGAGCTTACAGCTATTTCAGTGGATACTGTTAAAGGTTTAGCAGCGACAGCTGGTGAGACTGCCAGGGAGTACACAACAAGGAAGAAGGAGGACGCAGAGAGGGAATTGGAGGCCAAAAAAGCAGCTCAACCTCAGGTTTCTATTTTTTTTTTATCAATGGCTCATCTAGTTATATGCATACTTCAATAACTAGGAAGTAGTTTATGGTTTATGAAGTTTGGACATCGTATTTCTTGGCATTCCATAGGAGAATTTTTATTGCAGACATACTGAAAATTGGAAATTGCAATTAGGAAACTAAGGAGAGGACATCAGAGAAAACCACAACTGAAAGCTTGCAAAGGGAGCAAGGACAAGGACAAGGACAAGGACAAGAATGTGAAGGAGGAGGAACATCGAGACCTAGTGCTGTTGGCCACACTGCGGATCATGTTCCACAAAAGGCTACAAAGCCACATGAAAGCAACACTTTGGGAAGCTTTCGGGAGGTCCAAGAGACAGGCAGAGAGAGAAACCAAGGTGAGGTTGGGGAAACTATAAGCCCTTATGCACCAAGAGTGAAACCAACTGGGGGAAGCTTACATCAGAGTGGCCAAGATTTAAATGGAGGCAATGTGCTCACAACCACTGGCCACAATGTGGATAGTGCTGCTCAGAGGGTACAGAAGCCAAATGAAAACATTGCTGGGAGAAACTTTGAGGGAGAGCAAGGTGGATTTGGCCAAACTGTAGGGCAAGTAAAAGGTCAGCAAGGAAGAAAGGGAGGCGAGGCAATGACAACTACTAACAAAAATGTGGACAATGCTGCTCAAAGGAAACATTACCCATCTGAAAACATCACTGGGTTTCAAGGAGGCCAAGAACAACTCCAAGAGAGAAAAAGAGAAGATGAAGTTGGAAAATCTCTAGGCCAAGTACAAGATCAGCAGGGAAGAAAGAGAACTAAAGCAATGACATTGACAGCCATAGATGGAAATGAGGGCAATGCTGCCCAAAGGGAACAGAAACAATTTGAAAACACTGCTGGTAAAAGCCTTCAAGGAGGGAAAGAAGTTGTTCAAGGTAAGGGAAGTGAGGCAGTGACAAGCATTGGCGAAACATTAGGTGATGTTGCACATAGGATGAAGAAGCCATTGGATAATGTCACCGAGGGAGGGGGCGAGGTGTTGGGAGCCGTAGGTGAAACTGTGGCTGAGATTGGAGAAACCATGATGAAGCCAGCGCAGAAAGTGCAGCAGCAGAGTCAAGAGGGAAGAGGGGGTGGCGTGTTGAATGCCATAGGTGAAACCATAACTGAAATTGCAGAGACAACTAAAGTGCTTGTTGCTGGAGATGGCGAAGCAGAGCCCAGGCAGAGCATTGAGTCAGGTTCTAGCACCCGGAGAGTTTAGATATGAATAATGACTAATGAGTTGGTAACAATGTGTTTTAGCCTTGTTTGTCAGGGAGTGGTTGTTTTGTCCTATGGAAATTTCTTATGCAGAATTAGATCAGAGTTCCATGTATGCATTATGGAGGTGTAAATAAATAAGTAGCACTGTTTTGTAAATGAATAAAGAATCGCTTTTTGTGATCCTATATAAAGAGTGGAAATCTCCTTCAGAATCGCTGGGCCATGAACTAGCAGTTTATCCTTTGGATGTTTTTCTATTTCTCTTATATTGTTTCCATAATTCATTGAATGTTTCCTTGGCATCCAGATTACCAGGCATCATCAGCCTGCCATAGCATAGCTACCAAAGAACTGATAGCATTAGGAACAGTCAGTATGCTGCAACATGAGGCTAATAACAATACCTTTTTATACAAAGTTAGCAAGGTAAGGTAACCCTGCAAAGTCGTTGTACCAGCCCAAATATGCTTTGGTGGACTAGAAATCAAGGACACTTGCAAGTCACCAGGTGCATGAGCAAGCAATCACATGCTCTATCTTTCCATTAGATATGATTCCAAAGGTCGTGTCATTTTGAAAAGGGATTTAACTATTACTTCCCAGCAACCCTCCTTGAACACCACATCCAAAACTTAGTAATTGAAGCATGGCCAGGCGATGCTGATATAGCTAGTACCCATTTAGAGTCACCAAGGAATGATGATGCGAGGATTCCATGTTGGTCCAAAAGTTGAATTTTGGATTTTGATGGATAATATGGCATAGCTATATAAGGAAATTTGTTTGGGGCTTATTTGCAATCTATGGTAGCAACTTTATTAATCAAAAATAAGAAAAAAGTGATATCATCACTTGGAGGAGCAATTTCCACTTTGAACAATAATAAAATTTGAGTTGCTTGAAGAAATGACTTATCTTGACTATAAATTACAAGTGAGAATAACAATTAGGTAAATTTTCTTAAAGGGATAAATTTCATGATTTAAAATACATTTTTTTTAAAAAAAAGGGTTGAATAGTGACACTGTGGTGGTGGCGATGATGTGGGGGTAAAAAGTGAAGTATTGAACAATTGATGAGCGTAAAATGGGTTGGTGAGAGATTTTGAATTTAAGTAGCATAAGAGTGGCACTAACAAGTACATTCGATAAAGGCTAACCAAGACCCATTTTCTTATAGTACATTTGTGAGTTTAAATTTTGAAAAGAAAGAGAGAGAATGTAGGGGGGAATTTCTAGTGTAAAATCTTATACTACAAGTTCTCTCTTCCATTTCTTTTCCCTTCAAAATTCAAACTTACAAACATATATTTAGCGTAATATACTTGCCTAGATAACCAAGACCCTAAATGGTGGCAAGTTTTGGAATCAAATGGTGTTGAGGTTGGTGGTTTTGAGGGTGCTTAGGGAACGGCAGGAGCGGTGGTGCCGACAAGTGAAAACATCTATTTTCACAAACCAAGATTAAAACTATAATTTATATTTTTTAATGTAATTATAAAATTATTTTTTTTCACGAAAACTTTGATTCCCAAAGCTTAGGTGACTTTACAGAGAAAGGGACTATTTCTCCGCTATAGGTTCCCAAATTACTTCAGAAAGCATTTGGTTGTGATACGAAGAGATTTTCTAATGAAACTACGTGTAAAAGGCAATGAAGTAAAGATAAATTGTTGAAAGATAAATGTCATTGTATTGTGACGTCTTGATCCAATCGAGTACATAGCCATTTATAGATACAATGAAGTAATTATTCAAATCATTAACTACACTAACGTGATTCCTACACGTAGACTTAACTCTTAACACCAAACAGGCTGGCTTTAGCTAATTCTCGTAACCAACCTTGACTAACTTTGGTCTATGAACTAGCCAATGCTATTCCATGTGTCCCATTTTGTAGGGAGGATTCCCACATTCTTCTATAATCTCCTAGAACCATTATCCACTGACTTTTGCCTTTATTCGAATTAGCAACCATTTTTCTTAACCGTCATGGAGGTGGTTGCATACTTGGTCAAAGCTATTTTGTTCCTGTTTTGAAGCACGTGTCCTTTTCAACCAAGGTCCAAAAGTGATTAATGAGCAAATAAGTGTCATGAGAACTAAGGTCCAACATGGGACCCATTCGCTCTATTGAAGGCTAACTTCTTTACAAGGCTAACTGTTCTTGAATGATGAACCTTTAGATACTATATATAAATGGATAAACATCCTCAAAATATTAGAAAATACCTTAATTAGTATTTAACTAACTTTAACGTAGCGAAAGTAGAAAAATAGTATCAAAACGGCCTCTTTTCGGGCTGAAACGATCTCAACAAGGTAAACCTAAGTTGCCATATTGAAGCTCTTGTCCTAAGCTTTTCGTCAATGTGTATTAATAGTCATTTTGACAACTATAGCCCAGCCTAGGACCATTTAAAGCCGTGACGAGGGTTTTAACTTTGAGGTTGTCTTTGCCTAATTTTTTATCGATTGCATCCCCCACATAAATGTGATCAATCATGACACATTCATCAACCAAATACTCAGTTATAGGCTAATTTTTCATAATTTTTCATCTTTTCAGGCTGGTTTTTCCGCGACCAACATCCATTCTCGGAAAACTAATGACTCGTTTAGTTTGAGTCTTCAGTTTTCTAGATTTTGTGAAGAAAAAACTGAAAATCTTAAAAACTACAAATTCTCATTTTCAGTTTTCATTTCTAATTTTTAGTATTTCCTCTACAAAATCTTGAAGACTAAAAATGAGAACGGAAACCAAACATGCCCTAATATTTTTGTGCTCCAACAATTATAAAACCAAATCTGGGGTTAGAATAGAATCCAAACATTTTAATTCACGATTTTTTTGGGGTTCATTTTGAAAAAGAAAGTCATCTCATCCTAACCGATCAATAAATTATCTATGGCTCACGTATTTGCACCATAATGGTCCAAAACATAGACATAAACTCCCCATCTATGTTTTGGAGCCATTGTGATTGGTTAAGTGATCCAGTAGTCTTGCTTCCCTTGACCATCCATAGGTCACTCAAGCAGGTTGATAACATAGAGAGCAATGTGACCCACAAGAAAGATGAGAGGCTTCCAACCTGCTAATAAGAGGGAGCGCTCAAAAAAGCCATGATAAAGATGGAGGAAAATTCTGACAAAAACAAAAGGATGGAGTAAAATGAATTAGGGAAGATGGTAAAGGGCAAATTCCAACCCCAACAATCTCACAGGAAGTCTTGTCTTTGCTTTTGATGACAAACAAAGAATCGAGAATAGAGAAGCCAAGTATCACAGCCACCACGAACTCCTACAATAGTTCAATAGACCAAACAATCTGTAGTGGTGGAGCATCATCACTCAGAACTACAGTGAAATGATTAACACTTGACAATGACTTGAATGGAAAAAGCTACCAATCTTTCCAGATTCCAGTCTATCCTAGCTTATGGACGAGCCGTGCTGCTGGGGTGGGGAGATAAATTAGTCTCTCTTAAATTGATCCTCACATTTTACAAAAATTGGATAAATTGACCCCATCATATAGTTAATTACGACCAATTTATCCCTTTCTTTTGAGATGTAAGGACCGATTTCCTATTTTCAAATTCTGAGGACCAATTTATCACCCATATATTTCTTCAAAAACAATTTGAGTATTTAATCAAATTAATAAGATGGTTCTCTCTATTATCATTGTCTTCCCTCATATGCATAACAAACAAAAATCAATAGCAAACTGTTTATGCAACTGGAATTCATTGAACATGACTGCTGTGAATTCTCCAGAGACCAAAAGAAAGACCACACATGTCAACCGCAAAATGACAAAATCAACAAATACAAACAAGCCTAATTTTTTTTTCCCTCTTTTATCTCCTGAAAAGAAGACGCAAAAGCTAAGATCATCTCAGCAGGGGATCTGAGAGGTGAACCACTCCATGACGTGCAGCGGAGCCTTGATCAACTCTAATGCAAGCTCCACTACCACCGTCAGGCACAGACAGCAGGGGCATATGCATGTCAGCAACAATCTGAAAAAATATGATTTAAGTTTTTGTTTTTTTTACTCCCAATAAGATCCAAGCACAGATTACAGGTGAAGAAATCGCGGCAATTGTAAGATGCCAAAAGAGAATGGAACAACGTGAACCCATCAATACAATAGGAAGAGAGAGAAAGAGGAAACAGAAGAGTATTTTACCCAACAATCCAGACAACTAGGCCAACGATCGAGACGAGGAGGCAGAGAAAGGCAAAGGGCAGACCTAATAGGAAACCCAACGGCCTGCATTCACCGTCTGAGTTGCACATCTTTCCTTCTTCACTTCGTCTTTGTGAATGAATTTGTATCTCTTATTCGCCTTCAATCCCTACTTAATTTCAGTGTACCGGATAGAGAGAGAGAGAGAGGGACAAGCAATGCAAGTTGACTCTCTTTCCCCTTCGTTTGTTATCTACTTATCTGGAACGGCAGAGACACGTGTTCCAGCAGAAAGGAAAGTATTTATTCTCAGGGAATCTGTCCCAAATAAAAATGTAATACAATATTCAGGGGAACCTACTTTTTATTAACAACATATTCTTTTCTCATTTCGTTTCATAGATTCTCAATTTAAATGGTTTTCTTATGAAGGATTCACTGGATTTTACATCATGATTACATCATAGAAGTATTCATGATATGATATTATCTATTGATTATTTTGAAAAATGTCTAACGAAGGGTTGAGGGTGAAGGAACTATCGGTAGTGTTCACAGGGAATGGCCCGACATCATCCTTTGACAACCAGAGTAGAAAAACGCCAAGAAATTGTCAATCGAAACTCAACAGATTGACTCATCCCTATTAAAATTTTCACAGCTGTAAACTACATTGTATGAGATTCCATGTGAACCAATTGTCAATCTGCTAGGACAAAATCAGAAAACGAGTCATCAATGGAACTACTAAAAGCGCAGCAGCAGTTAGCAATGTACAAATGCTACGGAAATCTAACTACCTAATTATCATCACATTCTACCAAATATTATACAAGAATTCGTGTCAAGAGTTCCAACAAGGCCACGAGTAGCAATGGAGCGCACAAGTTCCAACAAATGAGGAGAAAAATCCCATGCTGCATCAGTAGGATCACTGGCGGCCTTCAAAATGCCTCCTCTATAAACCAACTGTTATATCCAGTTCCATAATATGGAAGCTTCAAAAAACCAACTAGCCAAGCATCAAATCACTATCTACTCTAAATATTTGGATCTGCCACATGAAAGAAAACAAAAAAAGGAAGGAAAAAAGAAACAGTTAGCTGTAGCTTGAAGTTCTAACTCTTCTATTATTGCTCAGGCCATTGACAAAGAATATTTTGGCTAAAATTGCATAATAAAAAAAAGAAATGCTGAGCAATATTCACAAGGAATACACTGAAAGTTCATAGATTCTTTTATATCTTTTGGGACTCGACGAGAAAATGTGACTGAATCTGGGCATAGTGCTCCATGCTAATGCATATTCGCTCTTCCAATTTAACGATCGAACTAGGATTCAGAGAACCGCAATAGTATAATTTAAACCAGAACATGTTAAGAAATGTCAATTAGCTATGTAAAATAATTTCAGGAAATTACACTAACCCCCCCCCCCCCTCCCCCTCTTAAGGTTCAATGCAATTACACTTGACACCCCTTATTTTACAAAATTATAATTATCCTTCTATGAGATTCACTAAAATTACACTAACCTTCATTATAGGTATTCATTTGTTAATTTAAGTGGGAGAAAAAAAAGATAACATACAAAATTAATAATAACAAAATTATAATATTTTATAGTATTTAACATATCAATTGAATAAGATACCTTTTTATCACATGAACATAAAACTTATAATTATTACTTGTGATAAAAACATAGGGGTATTTTAATCCATATATATGTCAAATATTATTAACATATTATAATTTTGTCACTAATAGAGGGGTGATAAGTTCAATTACATTAAATACCAGGGACAGCACTGTAGCTTTCTCAAACAATAATTATTTAAAAAATAAAAAGCAAGGCAGATCTTGACGAAACATTTAGGCAATTAGTTTTAAGAAGTGAACCAGAAACCAAAATTTCAAAATCAATGACGCAAACTCATACAGTAAAAACCCAATCAATCTTGGCAGGGTCTGACAAAGCTGGCTGCTAATAAAGGCAGTGGAATACAACCAAAACGATTTAACGATAAATCGTTTGTGTTTACAAACAAATGTTGTAGTTCTCAGTGCTCATGAAACTTCAAATGCCCCTTTACATAAGTAGTTCATACAATGATAACTAGTTCCAGGGATCAAATAACTTAGTGATATGTACGACGAGAAGCCAAACATGACTGTCTCAAACTACCAATATTACCGGCTGTTTGGTTTTAATTCAGTTTTCAGTTTCATTTTCAGTTTTCAGGATTTTGTGAAGGAATTACTAAAAACTGAAAATGAAGACTAAAAACTGAAATTTGTAGAATCTGTTTGGTTTCAGTTTTCGATTTCAACTTTTCAAGATTTTGTGAAGGAAATATTGAAAACTGAAAATGAAAATTAAAAACTGAAATTTGTAGAACCTGTTTAGTTTCAGTTTTTCAAATTTCAGGATTTTGTGAAGGAAATACTGAAAATTGAAAATGAAAACTGAAAACTGGAATTTGTAATTTTCAAAAATTTTTCCTTCACAAAATCTGAAAAACTAAAAATGAAAATCGAAAACTAAAAACTCAAACCAAACAAGCTTGTAGTTTTAGAATTTTCAGTATTTCCTTCACAAAATCTGAAAATGAAAACAGAAAACCGGGCCCTAATATTTTCAACAGAACATGCTTCTAATACACACACACACACATATCGAGAGGTAAGATGAAATTAATGTCAAATCTTAAAACAATCACATCAGCCAACTATGGAAAAACAAAAGCTGCATAATAAAATTTCCGAATATAAAAACAGCATCAAGAATAGCTCGTCTATTTAGTGCCTACAAACTACTTTTGGTTTAGCATATTTTAAATTTAACCCAACGAATATGATTGAATCAGAAGAAAATTGGAAGCTCCAATGTGACAATGTCATTGTCAACAGAATAGCCAGAAAATTCAACATCTATTTTATCTAGGCAGGGAAGCTCCCGAGAGAAAAAGGCGACATAGAAGAAATCACCAATCACTGCCAACAGAGCACGAATAGAGGGAGACAAACATGCACACACAAACAAAAATAAATCATACAAATGCAACAAAAATAAAGCATGGGGGAAAAATTAGCAGGAAAAGAAAATACTGATTACTAAAGGAACCAGATATGATAAAAGCCAATAAAGTGGGACCAACAAAACCGGTAGTCAAAAGCTTAAACCGAATTATAAACACAAAATGATATGATCTAACTGTTAGGAAAGCACCTTCTTGTCCCTTGATCCCTAAATGGCAAAGCTTAGTCAACTTCCTCAACTGACTAGGACATTTCATAGAAGCTAGTAACTAGACCAAAATGATAGTTCATAAGGAGAAGGGAAAATAGAAAATTAAATCAAAATTAATGATTGCTTCAACAAATTTAACATTTCCTTTTAAGAAAAATTAACCGACAAAAAGATGGCATAAACTACAGATATTAATGGGAAGTCTAAGTATAAAACATAACCAGTTCTCAGTGAAGTTAATGTGACTTCATGGAGTTTGATAAAACCTTTCCTTCCACTTTTGAAGGACCAAGTCTCCAAAGGGGCAAAAATACCACCAGTTGACAACAAAGAACCAAGAAAAAAGGAAGAAAGTGCAAATGAGTACGTGCCAACATTATTTACAAAATAGCCACAATTTTTTTCCTGACAAACTAAATTGAATTTAAATTACAATTTGGACAACTATTCAATTAAATTATTGCTTCATACTTATTGAGCATGTTATCACATGACTGTCTTAAACTTGAAATATGTTAACACACACACAAGCCACTCAGCTTGAATGCGTTTATAAACACCAATTTACAAGCCAAGGAGTCAAGGACACCAGAAATGCACTCAACCACACATCTCAAGGCAACCAGAAATGCTGCATATATCCCACCTTGGAATGAAAAGGAAGTAATACTGACAAAATATGACACAGAAGGCATACTAAACTATAAGCAGACACAGACCATAAAGTAACATAAAACTTTGGAGGCTGTAACTATACCTGACAGGATATTCAGGTCCCTTGTGACCCTGCATCAGAACCAGATGCCGAGGAACTGTCACTATCAGAATCTGCAACAACACATACAATAAGCAAAAGCATGTCTACGAATGAATAACAGGAAAGCTATATGCTAACTAAAGTTACTAATCAAAGTACCACTTGAAGAAGATCCAGAATCACTGCTTGAGCTGCTTGAACTACTTGACCTACTCCCATTACCGGCTCCCTTTCCCCCTTGCACAGGCAATGAAGGGGGAACATTTCGTTCATCTGCTAAAAACAAAAAAGTAAAGATATTGCAATAAAAAAATTGAGATAAATAGTAGTCCAAATGACAACAACTCTGATTCTTCAAAAGCTTACCTGCTTTTGTTTCCCTCGGAACCTCTACCATAACCGGTGCCTGGCTCCACAGAAAGCAGGAAACAAAATCATTAGGTAACTATTTCTACCTAAAGCAGGCAATGGCAATTAGACAAAATTCAATACTTTACCTTCTGTAGGGCATTCCGTGCAGCTTCTGCTCTAGCTTGAGCAAGTTCTGCCTTCCTCTTGTTTTTGCTCAAACTTTTCTTATAGTTGGTAACAAATCTATCAAGTTCCCAGAGAGTCTCAGCATCCACACTATCAATGTCCACTTCAATTTCATCATCATGTTGATTAAGTGCTGAATTTCTCTTCTTAATGATCTGTACAATAGCATCAAGCTTCTCTGAAGGTAAACTCTGAAGGTTTGTACTCAGTTTTTGCTTTTCCTCAAATGTCATGTCTCTTTTATTAGGATCTTTTGCCTTTGGCTTTTTTGGAGCTGGGGTTCTACTTGATGGAGTAAAGGTCATGGCTCTTGGAGTGTGAGTCAATGATTCTGATCTATCCAAAATCCTTCTCATATCAAGAGGGGGAGGAGGGAAAGTAGGAACCTTTCTAGACAGAGGTGACAGTACAGGGGGGGCTGCCCCATAATCTATGCCATATCTCATCTCACGATTGTAATCTGACTCTATAATAGCCCATCTGTCCTCAAATATCTTTGATAGCTGCTCTGCCATTACATGAACATCTTGTCCCTTTGGATTATATGTCATAGCATTATGAAAAGTGAGTCTCACATCCTCTGCAAACTCCTTGGGAGATTTGTACCAATTCTTGTTCAGCCTTGACTTCACAGTACCCAAGTCCATTGGATGCGTGATAATAGTAAAATAATCATGCAAACCAAGACCCTCAACATCAACAGGAGCATTAAACACCCAAGCATGCTTATGTTTCATCAGCTTCTCAAGCAATGAACTACAGCTCTTAAAAAACTTAGATCCCATCGCAAGACCGTGTCCCATTTCTCCCCCACCTTGCCTCTTCAAACTCAATTTTGACTTCTTGTTACTCTCTGCAGGAGGGAATTTATCTTTCGCAAGCAAGAACTCTGAATTACGATAAAACTGGTTTGCTTTAGGTGTTCTCTTCTCCTTCTCAACAGTTTCACTGACCCCTTGGCTATTCTCTAACATTGATATACTTAACTGGTGCAAAGGCCGTGTAGACTCTAGAGGAACACCAGCAGAAGCCACCTCTGAGAGGGAGCGTTTTGCTCCACTCGCATTATTAATCCTATCACCCACTAACATGTTCCATCGGCCAGACCCACCAGCCTGCCCCTGTTTCAGTTCAATCCTCTTTACCAAAGTTCTCACAACATCAAGCTCACTTTCAAGCTTCCACCGGAGCTCCCGCCTCTCCTGCTTGGACTTCGAGGACAGGCTTATCTTAATTCTGTCCTCCAGCCCTCGCTCCATAGCCTTGGTCCTCAAAGGCAGGTTCTGGGTGACATTTAGGCTAGTTGAAGGTTCTTCTTGCTGACGGCTGCAGGAGTCATCAGAAACCAGTACCACTGGCAGCTGACCCAAGTTCCCACCCTCCAATCTTGATTCCACTTGCGGCAGGGCCAAATTCTTGTCCTCCAATCTTGAACTTGCCTGTGGCTGAGCCAAATTCTCACCGTCCAATCTTGAACTCCCTTGTGGCTGATCCTGAGCCAAATCCTCATCCTCCAATCTTGAGCTGGCTTGTGGCTGAGACAAATCCTCGTCCTCCAATCTTGAACTGGCTTGTGGCTGAGCCAAATTATCGTCCTCCAATCTTGAACTTTCTTGTGGCTGAGCCAAATTCTCGTCGTCCAATCTTGAACTCCCTTGTGGCTGATCCTGAGCCAAATTCTCGTCGTCCACTCTTGAACTGGCTTGTGGCTGAGCCAAATTCTTGTCCTCCAATCTTGAACTCCCTTGTGGCTGATCCTGAGCCAAATCCTTGCCTTCCAATCTTGAATCCTCCAAACTTGAAACTGCCTGCGGCTGAGCCGAGTCCCCATCCTCCAATCTCAAATTCTCCTGCAGCAGAGCTGAATTCCCATCCTCTAATCTTGAGTTCCCCCGCTGCGGAGCAGAAATCTCATCCTCTAGTCTTGAATTCTCCTGCTGCAGAGCAGAACTCCCACCCTCTATTGTTGAATTCTCCTGTGGCTGAGAAGAAATCCCATCCTCTTCTCTTGAATTCTCCGGAGGCTGAGAACAACTCCCATCCTCTAGCCTTGAACTCTCATGAGGCTGAGAAGAACTCCCATCCTCTGGTCTTGGACTCACTTGCGGCTGAACCGAATTCCCATCCTCAGGCAAGACCACTGCCGGTGCCGAGGGCTCAGCCAAGACGTCATTGGTAATAGCCTTGGGCTCATCAGTGTCACTACTCTTGACGGTTATGTTATTGTCACTGTCGTCATTGTTTTCAGTAGCAGTGGCAGTTTCAGAGGGAGTGGCTGTGGTGGCAGAGAGAGTGGCGGTGGTGGTGACTGCAGTAGTGGCTGCGGCAGTGGCGGTGTCGTCATTTTTTGCAGTGGTGCTGTCGTCGTTTTTGGCAGTGGTGGTGTTGTCGTTTCTGGCAGTTGCGGTGGCGGGAGCAGCGGCGTTCAGAGCGTTGGGGTCTTTCTTGAGGCCTTTGAATGATTTCCTTGTGTATACCTTCCTCTCGGTGTGCATAGGCTTCTCTTTAGCTGCATCATCTCCTCCAACTATAGGTCCCGAAGCCATACATGCATCCGAAACCCTAATTCCAACCCCAATCCCCAATACCCCCAAAAATCCTAGGGTTTTACACCAACAAATCTAACAACCACGAAAAAGAAAAATAACCAACCGAAAACAAGGAAACCAGAACCTAGAATTTCTAGGGCTTCCTTCCACCGCCAAATCAACCCCCAAAATTCCTAGGGCTCACTCGATACCTTCTTCGAACCAAAAGAAGAAACGACGAACCAGACCACCACTGAAAAACGCATCAAAGAGAGACAAAGGAACAGTAGGGGTTCGAAGCTCGTTTACCTCTTCGTTCCGATCAGATCTCGCTCTCTCTCGATGTTTCTCTCTCTAGAACTCTTCGTCCTTCTCTCTCTCTCTCTCTCTGTGTTTCTCTCTCTTGGTCGAAACGAATGTCGTTTAAAGGAATCGTCACAGGTGTACGGCAACGGAGGGTTCGTGTGGAAGAGTGGACCAGACGAGGCGTTTGGGGGTGCGCATTAGAGCCGTGCCCGGGAAGCATTATAGCAACGAAAATTCGGGAAGTGGACTCACTTGAGAGTTTGGAGCGTGGTTGTCACGCACCAATGAGGAGGGAGGTGGTGAGGAGTGTGTAGTCACGCAGGAGCAAGAGCGCGAGGGGCTTTTATGGCGGGGAGTTTCGTTTGCAAAATTTTGAAGAGTTGTCGTAGGCGAATAAGTGGCGCGTGTTGATTCTTACCGGATGGCTCGGTTGCTGGTTTGGACCGGTGCTCGGAATGGTTTTTGCACGCGCCGGCATGGCGGTTGGAGAGTCTTGATGCTTTTTTCTTCCTTCTTTCGGGTGTTTGGTGGGTGGGTCTTCATTGGGCTTCTAGTTCTGGGTCAAAGCCCAAAATTGTCTTTTAATGGATAATAAAGGCTGTGCTCACGCACCAACTCAATGGAGAACAATGAATGCTGAAGCACATGTAATGGATGGAAAAGCCCAAAACTTCACACCGTTCTTTATGCTTTCGTCCTTTGTGCGATGCAAAACTGCAGAGTCCTGAGACCAAAAAAAACCCTGCAGAGTCCTGTAACTTCTGAGGATGTCTTAATTTAAACTGTGTAGCTTTCATTAATCTATACCATATGTTAGAAGGAATCCCCTGCTACCCAGACGGAGAACTCGAACTTGGGTCGAGCCTCGGGTCAATAGAAACTAGAGGAGAGCAGTCATGACGTACGGAACCACATGCCTTAGAATGACCTCAAAAATCCGAGGTTGTCGTGGAACCTTCGAGAAGAATGCTAACTCATCATAACGGTCACCTACTATGCTACAAAAATGACAAGAGTTTGTAGAATGATCACATCTCATTGCAAGTGATACCTAAATAGAGTAAATCATTGTAGGTATAAAACAAAAGGAAGAATCTCCTAAAAAGGTATGTTATCCTTACCTGAATAACCAAACCTTCTTGAGCCCTTACTGACTTAAGTATCGAAGTCCTTGCAGGTCCTCCATTCGGTGATCATTGGAGAGCATGCCGGAGCCACCATAGTAGCTTGGTCCGCCAAGCATCCACTACGACATTAGCTAACCCAGTTCTAGGAGTGCCTAACTTAAGTCACCTCCGGAACGTTTGATGCCATTGCTGGGGACCCTGGGTTTGGCCGATCAAACGTGACCACCTACTCAACCAAAATCTCACCCCTTATTTCTTCCCTTAACCATTAACCTCATGGCTATAACCAAGCTCACGGGAAAAGCTATCATTGAAACACACAATGAAACCTTGCTTGACACCACCTCGCATCTTCCAAATTGACAAACAGCTAGGGGTGGAAAACGGGGCAGGATGGGTTGACCTATTTTAATTCTTGTAAAAAAATAGTGGGTTGGCGATTTAACCCGATGGGCTAACCTAATTTTGGTTATATTTTAGCTATTTTTGTCGACTTATCCCGATTTGCTGCAGATTAGCTATAAAACAGGGCAATGTGGGGCGGGGCGGATTGAAACTTTTTGACGGGTTAAGAAAATTTAACCCACCCTGTCATAAAGTGGCGAGTCAGCGAGCCAACCTGGTAGACTCAACCTATTTTGCCACTCCTACAAATAGCTTCAAACTTTGCCTTGTATATTAATGAAGGAGCTTTAGCAGCAGCTAAATGAGTGATCCTAGTGCAGGTGTTGCCACCCTACACCCTAGCTAAGAAAGGGCCAGCATCTATAGCGGAGATCCCTGATACCTCCACCTTACCTACCAAGAAATTGTGCATTTATTGCAGGAGCAAAACATAAGACTCATGAACATGGAGGTGAAGCTTGAATGGAGACGGCAAGATGATGTGAGATGCGCCCAAGATTCTGCTAGGGTGAGAGAGATGGAGGCCCACCTTCGAAGAAGTGAGGCCACGATAAGAGAGCTCAAGGATAGACTAAGGGCTATGGAGGATTTTCAAGTTCGAAATCAACCTTAAGCCGAAGAAGTAGCTAACACTGCCTTGCGAGTAAAAGCTGCAGGTCAGAAAAATAGAATGACAGCTAGATCTCCCTTAAACATAACACCATACCTATTATCGTATCCTACACAAACCTGGCTCGGAAAAAGGACATGGACGAATCCAAGTTCTTAATGACCATCCTGCCCCCGGAAGAGAAGTTTGAAACCATTTTTTCCAACCATATTATGAAGCATGTAATCCCAACCATCTTCAAGGCCTTGATTGAGATATGGTAGTATGACGAAAGTTCAGACCCAGAAGGATGCTTAGATGTCTTAAAGATGCAAATGCTACTTGATGGCGCCTTAGATCTAGTGAAATGCTAAACTTTCTCGATTACTTTACTGCAATAGTTTAACCAACTATTCTCAGGGTCCATTCGTGATTTTTCTAATCTCAACATGCAATTTCTAGCACAGTCACTACTAGTAAACCAAAACCAAGTCCGCTACTAGGATCCTAGGCTTCCAATAGCAGCAAAACGAACCACTAAGGGACTACTTGGAGCGATCCAACTAAGAAGCCTTGTAGATCAAAAACTTGAACTCTTGGATTGCCCTAGTAACCCTGATCGAGGATGTAACATCCTAATTTTTAACCCAATACTCTAGAACATATTTAGGTTAATCATTAGTCTATTACGTCATAGTTTCCTTTTTATTTCAAAATACTTAGCGGAAAATACAGATAATTTTTTTTTGAATTGAAAAAGCAAAGTGAGAGCTGCGCGACATGACGAATGATGAAGCATGAGAGGAATAAAACACAAATTCAAATAAACACATCATGAACATCCGATCATAAAACACGTAATTGCACAGCATAATAAAACAAATTGCATACGTGCATATATATATATTGTGCCCACCTAAAAAAGGCGGGACTTAGTTTAGTACAACGTAAAGCGAATACAACTAAAATGGAAATACATGGAAAATGAAAGTACAACAGAAGGTATAAAAAGAAACTCTCCTACTCTGGGTGCCTACACATAGATAACCTTAAGGCAAAAGGAGGTTATCCTGGTCTAGTCAGAGCTCAGGCACCGGGGCATGGTTGTCGTCTCCTACTGCAGGCCTCTCTGAAAAGGAGGGACGTATCTGATCCACTGGGCTATCTCTGCCGGGGTAGCTATGCGCTGCATCGGCAGGGCATGAGCTCCACGATGGGGAATCATCTTCACCCGTCCTCTACCTATCGGCTGAGTGACAGAAGCCTCGCTACCCTCCCCAACGTCCATCGGTACAGTGGGGGAGGATCCCTCGGAAGGTACCTGAGTGGCAGAGTCCTCTGAAGGGTTCGTCTCGGAGAATGACGAGGGGCGGCAGCAGGGCACATACTGTGGGTAGTCCCGGATGGCAGAAGCTGTCGGTAAGGTGCGGTGGATCCGCTCCTCTCGAGGGCGTGCATGCTCGAACACGAAGTCATCACCGAATGGTGAGGCAGGAGAGAATCGGTGAGTATGTATAGGGTGACTGAAAGGCCGTCCAACGAACATGAATACACGAACGACGCAGCGACCCACAAAATGGTATGACCCGTGGTCTGGATCATGATGCACCTCCCATGTCGAGGTGTCCACAAAAATCACGAACGTCGCCATCTGAAGACGTGACGGAAGGAAAAGATAAAGGGAGTGAGAATCTTGCTAAAGAATCTTAGTAGGGCCTCCTACTACCTAAGTGTCATCATCTACATCCCCAGGAACCTTGGGTTTAGTGTATAAAATAAGTGAGCATGCATCAAGTTCATTTTAAGCTTCAAACATAGTTGACCAAGGTCCATTCATTTTAGAATAATTCTTAATGTCATGGATGCAACATATTAAAGAATGTATGCATGACACTGCTTAGTGTAAGAATATTCATCATAACATCAAGTAGCATCATAATAGTGGCATAAAATGGCAATTGAAATCTCAGGTGGGAAAACTTTGTGACATAATCATCATACTTTACTTTCTCATGGGGCCACCCTAAAAGATATTCGTTCTGGGGGTGCTCGGCCAAACTGGTGTCACCCAGAACGTGTCACATCTCTAGTTTATGAACTCATACCTAATTAGTCGTCACTAGTTCTTACTTAACCCTTACTGATAAGCATATCATAAATAAATCTTGACTCTCTAGTACGGGCTAGGGGGTATTTTCTTGGGAGTGCTCGGCCGAACCGGTGTCACCCAAGAATACATCTTGGTACTGATGTCACATGAGTTCTTTGGAGGTGCTTGGCCGAACCGGTGTCATCCAAGAACTCATCTTAGTACCTCATTTAAAGAAAATCTCATAGACCTTTCAAAAACTTTCTAAGTCCCCAAAATTTGTTAGAAATTCGGCAGCATAACAGCGGCACACCGAATTTCTTCCAAATTTACTTTATGCCACATAAACAATTAGAACATGTATCCTCGATCATAAATTCACACGTATACATAATCATTCTTAGATAAAACATACATTCTCATGTAACATTATAGCTCATTATGCTCTTGATCCTACGGTGTTTTATGCTTTAACCCTTAAGGGCCTTAAACTTGACATATAATTATTCTGTTGTTCTCTATCAACCTCTTATGTACCTAAGGACTCACACCTAGTAATTCTTACTAGCATTTATGTTTATTGATAAATCTGGGCAGCATCATACTTCTAAGGGCAGAATTACATCTTTATGATTACGGGGTTCTAGAACTTACGTTTTAGACCCTTTCTCGGTTCCGTCTTCGCCTAAGGCGCTATAAATTAAATCTAAACCAATTATGAGGTATTCCTAAGCCTTTGATCTATTTATAATTCATGTTTGCTACATTATAAGGGTGCTGTACAGAATCAGGAAATTAAATGTTCTAAGAGTTCTAGAATTGCATTTTTATGATTTTCTAGTTGCTAGTTTCTCGATAGGCTCTAAAAATCAATCCTACATCAAATGTTAACAATTTTTTCCTAATTAAACAATCCTAATCTGATTATTATCCCACTAAAATACTTTGGGCAGAAACCAAAAATAGATGGGTCAATTCTATGCTAAAACTAGACTTTACGGTTTCCCTATTAAACTAGTTTCTTTCCTAACATGCATAGAAAGGTTCCTACCTCAACACATATAAATTTCACACATTCTAACATGTCAAAACATCATCATACAGCAGCAAACATGTCATGGAAGAAACGAATTCATGCATATACGCATCTTGCACGAAATCTCATTTTTCACAAGCATGGTTGCTAGCTTCCCCTCGAATCATTTTAGAACTTTTAAAACTCTTTTGCAAAACATTTTATCTTGTAAAAGAGGCTAAGAACAATCATAGGGCAGTAACAAATTTAGATCACTCTTGGAAGAGGTTTAATTTAGAAATCTTGTTGACCATGGCCTTATAGAACTCTCAAAAACATAGGGAAACTTTTGAACATAGATTGTTGTCCCTTGCAACTAGATGAAGCTCATTTTGAGTTCATTCACATCACATGGCCGAATTTACATCCTTGGGGATGTTTCCATAATTAAACTTTAACTTGAGATAATGAGGGCAAGTCTTTGAGCTCTAGGTTCCTTAAGTGATGACAAAACATAAACATGCTATCCATTCCATTTTATTCTTCATTATAAAGTAAAGCGAGGGCTTTAAGGTAAATATGGAATGCAAGAACTTGAAATTAAATATGCAAGGCACAAAGTAAATATGCGAAACTTGAAAGTAAATATGCAAGTTCAATTCTTTATTTTAGTGCTCTAGGCTTAGCAACAATCGACTTTAAGGCCGAAATAGAAAGGCTTTGAGATTAATTAGGTGATAAGCAAGCTATCGTTTTAAATGTTTACGTTCTTTAAGTGATGACTTGAATTATAAACGTGCAATGCAAGGCTTGAACTTAAACTTGATAATGCAAGTCCTTTTCTTTAATATTTAGAATTTAGTGATAACATAGGAAGTTAAATATGAGATGCAAGAGCTTAAAATATAAATATGAAGTGCTAGAAATATAAATATGCAAGTTCATTTTTATATCTTTACTAGAGCTCTTACAAGACTTTGAAGGAACTTAAGCCTTAACCCGAATTTATCACAACAAGCTAAAGTAAACAAAATATCATTCCTTGAAGCAAAATCATAAATAGCATTTTTGTTAAAACTCAAGCTCTAGAGGTCTCATTGTGATGAATACATGGTCATCATCTAGAAACTCTCATCATCAAGCTTCCATGTTGAACCATCAATGATGGCCGAATTTTTTAGAGAAAGAAAAAGGAAAATAGGGCCGAACCCATGAACAAGAAAAGAAATATTTTAAAACTCTAGAGACCATGATTTTGATCATGTATTAACACCAAGATCATGTGTCCTCATTATTGAGTTCATACACTTATTTTAGAACAACATCAAAGTAAAGCTTCCAAGATAAAAAGAAAGAAACTACAAACACTTTTTCCTCAAGAACTAAGATCAAGCTTTAGGGATTGCTCAAGTGATGGACATCATCATGCAATCCCCATCATCAAGCTCTCATTTCCAAGCTCACTAAAGGCCCATGGCTGAAAATGGAAGAAGAAGCAAAAAGGAAGAAAGAAGTTCTAAAAGATTCAAGAGAAACTATAAAACACATAACTTAAAATAAGAACTTTAATGGCTAAAACATTTGAAACAAACTCCCTACCAAGTGAAATGATGTTGAAGAGGATGAAGAAGATGAAGAAGAAGAACTCTTGATCTTTGAGAGAAAAGGAAAAGCTTTGAGTGCTTTAAACTTAGCAAATGAACTAAAGGTATTTTAAGTTCACTCAAGTGTTATATTTATAGAGAAATGAAACAAATGAAAGGTGCCAAGGGAGAGGAAGGGTTTCAGCCAAGGCATGCAGCCCATGAGGTCCATGATGTGAGATGTTGTAATCTTAAGGCATGGTGAGGTATGGTTCAAGGTATGGCTCGGTGTGGTTCAACGTATGGCTCAAAGCATGGCTCAAGGAGTGTTTAAAATTTAAAACATGTGATGAATTTTAGATGATGTGGCCAAAAATGCATCAGCCATGGGGGAGGGATTTCTTCCATTTAATTGGGGTTTAGAAGTGTGTTTAGGTGTGTTTTAGGTTATGTTTAAGATTAGGAATTTGTAGGAAGTCTTTAAGTGAGGTAATGGTTAATTAGAGGCTTGTAAGACTAGGTTTAGGAGGTGGTCTTGCTAAATTAATGGAGTCAAACTCCATTAACAAGGAATCCAATGCCAACACAATTCCTTGATTTAGGGAAGTTGGAGAGAGAAAATACTATTCAAGATTTCAAGACTAAGAATCTTGAGTTTTAAAAAGAGATTTAGGTTTAATCTAAGCAATTTTAGGTCCTAATTAATTTTATTAACTTATTTTAACTCTATATTAATTATGAAAATTAATTAATCTTCGATTAGATTCTAATATTATTTAGGTTTGCTTAATTACGTCATTAAGCTCAAACGACACTATCTCGGGGGCAAAATCATAATTTTGCACAAAAGCTATTCGGGACCATCGAGGCTTAAACAGACACTTTTAAACACATGAAAACGTTGTTTTAAACCTTCGGGGAGAGTTTCGGGCTTAACGGCACCTTTACCCGCGTAAAAATGCTATAGGGGTATTTTGGTCATTTTGATCCGAAACTGCAGAAAATTAGATTTTCACCTCCGAAACCACTCAAGGGCCATCTAATCCCCTTCAAACATTGAGTTAACCCTTCGAGGACTACCGGGATGACTATCTTTGAATTCCGGTCTGGAAATGACCTCAGGGGCATTTTGGTCATTTCTCTCAGACAGAAAAATCGGGGCATTACATTACTCCCCTCCTTAAAAGGAATTTCATTCTCGAAATTCGTACCTTAGAAGAGCTCTGGATACTTGGCCTTCATCTCCAATTCTAGTTCCCACGTGAATTCTTCGGTCTTGTCCCATCCCCATGCTACTTTCACCTAAGGAACGGACTTAGTCCTCAACTACTTGACTCCACGATCCTCGTCGGTGGCAGATTGAAAGTTAGGTCCTCCCTTAACTGTACATGCTTTGGCTCTAAGACATGGCTAGGGTTGGACTCATACTTCTTTAACTGGGAGACGTGAAAGACGTCATGGAGATTGGAAAGGTTAGGGGGTAAGGCTATCTTGTAGGCTACTGTCCTTACTCTTTTGAGAATTTCAAAGGGACCAAGGAATCGGAGGCTCAACTTTTTGACCTTCATAGCCCTTCCTATGCTTGTAGTAGAGGTGATCCTAAGGAACACATGTTCTCCCTCGATGAATTCCAACGGCTTGCGCCGCCTATCCGCATAGCTCTTTTGTCTACTTTGAGCTGTAAGCATCCTATCCCGGATCCTCTTGATCTGCTCCATTGTTTCCCTCACTATATCGGGTCCTAGCATGCCATACTCTCCGGGCTCATACCAGCATAGAGGGGATTGACATTTTTGTCCGTATAAGGTTTCGTAGGGTGCCATGATGATGCTTGCATGATAACTGTTGTTATATGCAAACTCGATTAGTGGCAGGTACTTGTCCCAACTTCCCCTTTGGTCTAAAACACAGGCTCTCAACATGTCTTCCAGGGTTTGGATTGTTCTTTCTGATTGTCCGTCTGTTTGTGGGTGGTAAGCTATGCTCAAGCAGAGCTTTGAGCCGAACGCCTTTTGAAAGACTCCCCAAAAACGTGATATAAACCGCGGATCTCTATTCGAGATTATTGTCGACGGTACACCATGCAATCTTACGATATCTTGGATGTACAGTTGAGCCAATTTGTCCAAAGACTATGTCATTCTAATAGGTAGAAAGTGAGCCGACTTAGTTAGTCGACCACTATCACCCATATCGCATCATGGCCAGCTTGGGTCTTAGGCAATCTCGTCATAAAATCCATAGATATACATTCCCATTTCCACTCGGGGATCAACAGGGGTTGCAACAAACCTAAAGGCTTTTGGTGCTCTATCTTTTCTTTCTGACATATTGTAACACCCTCTTAATTACCATACTTTACTCGAGTATCAATATAGTAACTAGAAAAGTATTACGTATCTTCGTAATTTATACTAGTCGAACGAAATGAAATCAAATAATTCACACACATATATGGCTAAACTCGTATGTACATATATAAACATCATTTTTAAGTTTGCAATATGTACATCGTACCGAGAAACACACTAGTTAATGTCTAAGCTAGTTAGGAACTCAGGTCACAAAAAGGAAAGAAACACCTCTAGTATCTAGTCTAACCTGCTCAAAGTCAAGGTCCAGCAAAATTTTATACAACCAGAATTGGACCTCATAACATTTAATAAGATCAAATCTGCAGGCTAGCAAGGCTCTAGTACTAAAACTACCATTATATACATATCAGGAGTCCCTGAAGATCTTACGTCTTACTAGATAAAACCATTGGTCATCAATATGATAGCCTCACCTCCGCCAGGGGCATCAGGACCCTCAGGTGGGTCAGAATCTGAAGACGAGGATGAAGAAGGATCATCTGCTGGAGGGGGTGCTGGTGGTGCATGCAGGACATCAAATACCACTGGATGTGCCAAGTGGAGAGGCATACCATCATAAGGGAAAGCATGGTCAAAGTCAGCGGTAAATACAGAGGTACTAAAAGAATGGCCGAAAAACACATAAGCTCGAACTTGTGAGTAACCCACTACATAAAGAGAGTCGAGAACAGGATCATAATACCACACCCACTGTGGCGAGTCAAGGTAAAATACTAGTGACGGCATCTGCTAGATCTGAATAATACAAAGTAAATAAAACCATAGGGATGAGAATATTATAAAATTCTCAGTAGGGTACTCCTTCAAATGTGAACATAATATAACCAGTAAATTCATTCATATTGAATTCATCATGCTAAATTATATGCATAAATACTAATGTGCATAATTCATATAAAGTCGAATGCAAAATGGTGGTAATCAAGTGTTTTTCTCTTGTAACTCGTGGAATTCAACTTAGTGCAATTATCTCTTTTCAGTAACATAGGGAATGCTTAATCTCGTATCAAGTGGTATCTGTAGTGGAGTCACTCCACAAGAACTATTGATTACTAGGACATGAGCTCATTCCTATATGTCAATACATCTACCGACTCATCAAATTCCGAGGGAAGCTCTTACTTTTGCCTTCCCCTATTGACCACACAAGCCTTGTTGCTATTTTTCCCATATGTTAAAAATTGCACAACTAAAAGTCATGTTATTTTTCTTTTCTTTTCCTTTATCCTTACAATAATCACATAATGTACTTCTCTTTTCAAAGGCCTACTTAGATCACAGGTAGGCATACAATTATGTTGGAGTCTCGTCCATACCTCATCAACATTTCTTTCAAGCAATTAGCATGCATTAACATGATATATACTTGCATTTAAAGCCATTCTATCATTAGTTCAAGGCATTCTTACCATTTTCAGCAATCAGTAGATTTATCACTCTAGAATTCAAAATTAATTTCCCCATCAAATAGCCAATTAAAGGGTCAAAAAAATTTCCTATGACACCTTCATATGTCTAAAAGATCCTGTAAAATTTTCATAACAATCAGAGTTCTATAACCATGTCACTAAATTCTACAAATGTAGTGGTCATAGCACACCTTTTCACAGCCTAGGACAAGGTTCTCCTAATTTTTAAATTTATCATATGATGGAATCAACCCAAGATAAAATTTACAGTTACACTTCAAGATGTTGGTAACTCCCTATAAAAAGTGAAACAGAGAAATCACTCATTTAGTATGATAATAAAATCATACAGTTTCCCTGCTTCAGTTTCAGAAATCTAGACAGCATGAAAGCTATTTCAGTTTCTGATTTTTTTAAGATAGTATTCCTTCAAACCAATGCTCAAGGAATTTCGTGTAGATATTTCAAGATATTAGGACCAACATATAATTTTTCCAAGCAATGAATATCACTGAAAACATGTCTATAAATTCGTGAAATTTTGCTCTCTGCAGGAAAACCGAAAATCCAGCACTCTAACTAAAACTTCTCTTGATAAAATGAGTTATCTAACCTCATCCAAATCCTTCACCAAAATTCATACATCAACAAACATATATCATTGACCACCAAAATTAAAAATTTCGAGCAGAACAGGTTAGAGATATGAAATATAAATTTGGCAAGAAAAGACCAAATAAAACCCTACTATTGGAAGCAAGTAATGTCTTTGTCCCTAGTATGCTCCAAGATGATGCCCTCCACTTCAAGGCTCTCAAACACACACCCAAAACCCTTCACAAATAGTGAGGTACAAGGGATCAAGATTGAGATTTGGTGAGTGATTGAGATTCTAATCGGTTATATGTGTAGATGTTGAGATGTAGAATAATTTTTGTGAAGGAAACTTTGGATTTTGGCAACTCTAAGCTAACATATATGGAGTTGAAAGCAAGTTGAAGCTCTTAGCCATGGAAGAAATGGAGCTGCTGCCTTCCTCTAGATATGGCCGAGAATTAGCTTCTTAAAGAAGCCAAAAATGAAGTTTATCTTGTATTAAAGTAATGAATAAAATATATTATGTTTAGATAATTACAAAGCCAATAAAGTAAAATGAATGGTTGTGATTCAATCTTGTAATTCAATATTGAATCTTAGCCATTCATTTGATTTAAAGGGATAGGTTTATTTGTTTTGTAGAGATCTAACTAGTTTTCGGTGTTAGCAATCACACACCGAAATTTCATTGAACGGGTGAAACAGTATACCCGGGTAATCAAACATTGCCCGAAAAATATTTTCGGATATAAAATCTTTAATTTTACCTATTTCTAACCATAATCATATAATTTCTCAATTTTAGGCATCTCCGGGGCCCTATTCTAGGATTTCGGCTGTCCTGGTGGGCTTGTAGGGCTCTCAAAACACTATTCACATTTTTTTTTTGCTTCCTTGAATCTTTCTCATCATTTCTACATCTATCAAAATCTTAAAATTCTCATTAATAAAACCTCATTTAATTTCTAAAGAGAATTAGGGTGTTACACATACCAAGCACTTACTAACCCAAGCGATCACATCTTTTTTCAATCCGGGCCACCAGAACATCTTTTTTAAATCCTGGTACATCTTGGTAACACCAGGATGGATGGTGAAATGGCTTTTGTGGGCCTCCTCCAAGATCTTCTCTCGAAGGTCACTATCTTGTGGCACGCAGATTTTTCCTTTAAACCTCCATATCCAATCAAAACCTTGTTTAAAACCTTTTAGCTTTCCTGCGTTAACCGCCTCTATGGTTTCCCTAAATTCCTAACTTTCCCGCTGTGCTAGCATGACTTTCTATTTAAACCCACTCGTCACGCTAAGATAACACATCTTCATGCCCTCGTTGGTCACAGACATCCCCAGATTCATATATCTAAACTTCTCTATTAGCTCAACTTCCTTGACCATCATGTGAGATAGGTGTAATGATTTTCGGCTTAAGGCATCGGCCTACATTAGCCTTGCCGGGGTGGTAACTTAAACCGAAATCATAGTCCTTAAGGAACTCCATCCACCTTCTTTGCCTAATGTTCAGCTCCTTTTGATCAAAGAGATACTTGAGACTCTTGTGATCGGAGAAAACTTCAAACCTCACACCATATAAATGGTGCTTCCACATCTTCAAGGCGAACATTATGGTTGCTAACTCCAAGTCATGGGTGGGGTAGTTTGCTTCGTGCGGCTTGAGTTGCCTTGACGCATAGGCTAGCACTTGCCTATTTTGCATCAACACACAACCTAAACCCTTACCCAAGGTATCGCAATATACCTCGAAGGGTACATCGGGGCTAAGTAAAACCAAAATTGGGTTGTGGTTAGCTTCTCCTTAAGCTCTTGGAAACTTTTCTCACACTCGAGACTCCATACGAAGGGGGCATTCTTCCTAGTTAGCTTGGTCAAGGGTAGGGCAATCTGAGAAAAACCTTTGATAAACCTATGGTAGTAGCCTGCTAAACCCAAAAAGCTCTGTATTTCCGTTACGGTGGTTGGTCTATCCCAATTCATTATCGCTTCTACCTTACTAGGATCAATGGCTATATCTCCTCTTGACACCACATGCCCTAAGAATTTCACTTCCTCCGACCAAAATTCACACTTAGAAAGCTTCGCATACAGCTTTTTCTCCTTCAAGATCTCCAAGACTATCCTTAAATGATGCTCATGCTCCTCGTGGGTCTTCGAATAGATGAGTATATCATCTATGAAAATGACCATGAACTAATCTAAATAGGGTCTAAAGATCCTATTCATGTAGTCCATAAATATTGCAGGAGCATTTGTCAACCCAAAAGACATCACTGTGAACTCAAAGTGTCCATACCGAGTTCTAAAGGCGGTCTTTGGTATATCTTGGTCTCTCACCCTAATCTGGTGGTATCCCAACCTCAGATCAATCTTGGAAAATACCACCGCTCCTTTCAATTGGTCTATAAGATCATCAATCCTAGGCAAAGGATACTTGTTTTTCACCGTTACACGATTCAATTGCCTATAGTCTATGCATAATCTCATACTCCTGTCCTTCTTCTTAACAAACAAAACCGGGGCTCCCCAAGGTGAGGCACTAGGTCTATTGAAACTCTTCTCCAAAAGCTCCTCAAGCTGGGTTTTTAACTCGACCAATTCTAAGGGTGACATCCGATAAGGAACTATAGAGATTGGTCCCGCTTCAGGAACCAACTCAATGGAGAACTCCACCTCTCTCTCAGGAAGAAACTATGGTATCTCTTCCGGAAATATCTCGGGATAGTCTCTTACTACCGGTATATTTTCTAGGTTTTGCTCAAAGTCTACCTCACTAGCGGCTAGGAGAACATATCCCTTAGTCCTTTCCCCACTACAGTTGACTTCTATGGGATTGAGGTAAAGTTTCAAGGTTTTACTAGTTTCACTAGGGGGAGAAGGAAAAATAACTGTTTTGGTGTCACAATCTAACAATACACAATTGATGTGAATCCAATCCATGCCAAGGACTACACCTATACTTTTCATGGGTAAGCAAATTAAATCTATGACAAAGGATCTATTTTCTGTAGTGAGATGGCAGTTTAGACAACAAAAATAAGTATTTACGGGACGATTTGTAAGGGTAGAAACAATAAGATCAAAAGGAAGTTTGGAAGTTTTTAATTTAGAGACTTGACACTAGCATACGATATGAAAGAATATGTTGCACCAGAGTCATAAAGTACATTTAAGGTCTTACCATCTATTTCGCACTTACCTTCTATGAGACCGTTGGATTTTTTCGCTTCATCCGCATTAAGGGTAAAGACCCTCCCTTGGTGTTGTGGCCTGGGGTTCTGGTTCGTTGGCCTCCCATTAGAGCATCTGTCAGTGTAGTGGTTGGGTTTTTCGCAATTGAAATAAATGTTCTGCCCCGCTAGGCAGGGACGGTTGCCGCGGTCTTTCCCGCACTGGGGACACACCATAGTTGGTGCGGGTCTGGCAAAGGTGGCGGGGGCTCCTTGGGGCACTTTGTTCTTGGCCCCGCTGGACCATCCTTGCTGATTATTGTTCCGGGGGCCACCCGACCCTCCTTGTCGGTTATTGTTGTTGTTGTTGTTGCTTCGGTGGTTGTTGTACTGGAATGACGGTCTGTGGTGTTGCTTGGATTGTTGGTGGAAGGGGGTTCTTTGTTGTTGATGCGGCTTGAATTGGTTGGTGTGGTAGGGGTTGTAGTGAGTTCACGACTGGTTCTGTTGTTGCGGCTTGAACCTCGGGGCTTACGGTCCCAACCCTTTGGTTCGTTCTACTCTTGCAGCATTGATCTTCTTTTATCCTTCCCCCATGATCTGGCAATTGTTGACCAGGGTAGGGAAATCCTTGATCCCCATGTGCGCCACAGCATAGTTCAGCTTTGTCGTCAGTCCGGTTTCATACTTGACGTACTTCCACACCTTGTCGGGGTTCCCTTGTGAGAACATGATGAGCTCCTCAAACTTCGCCATGTACTGCATCAGCCGGACATGAGCTCTACGGCGGGCAATCATCCTCACCCGTCCTCTACGTATCGGATGAGTGACAGAAGCCTCGCTATTCTCCCCAATGTCCATCGGTACAGTGGGGGAAGATCCCTCTGAAGGTACCTGAGTGGCAAAGTCCTCTGAAGGGTCTATCTCAGAGAATGATGAGGGGCAGCGGGGCACATACTATGGGTAGTCCCGGATGGCAAAAGCTGTCGGTGGGGTGCGGCAGATCCGCTCCTCTCGAGGGCATGCATGCTCGAACACGAAGTCATCGCTGAATGGTAAGGCGGGAGCGAATCGGTGAGTATGTACAGGGTGACTGAAGGTCGTCCAATGAACATGAATACACAAACGACGCAGCGACCCACAAAATGGTATGACCCGTGGTCCGGATCATGATGCACCTCCCATGTCGGGGTGTCCACAAAAATCGCAAACGTCGCCATCTGAAGATGTGACAGAAGGAAAAGATAGAGGGAGTGAGAATCTTGCTAAAGAATTTCAGTAGGGCCTCCTACTACCTAAGTGTCATCATCTACGTCCCTAGGAACCTTGGGTTTAGTGTATAAAATAAGTGAGCATGCATCAAGTTCATTTTGAGCTTCAAACATAGTTAACCAAGGTCCATTCGTTTTAGAATGATTCTTAATGTCATGGATGCAACATATTAAAGAATGTATGCATGACACTAGTTAGTGCAAGAATATTCATCATAACATCAAGTAATATCATAATAGTGGCATAAAGTGGCAATTGAAATCTTAGGTGGGAAAACTTTGTGACATAATCATCATACTTTACTTTCTCATGGGGCCACCCTAAAAGACGTTCGTTCTAGGGGTGATCAGTGTCACCCAGAATGTGTCACATCTCTAGGTTATGAGCTCATACCTAACTAGTCGTCACTAGTTCTTACTTATCCTTTATCGATAAGCGTATCATAAATAAATCTCGACTCTCTAGTACAGGCTAGGGGGCATTTTCTTGGGGGTGCTCGACCGAACCGGTGTCACTCAAGAATACATCTTGGTACCGATGTCACATGAGTTCTTTGGAGGTGCTCGGGCAAACCGGTGTCATCCAAGAACTCATCTTAGTACCTCATTTAAAGAAAATCTCATAGGCTTTTCAAAAACTTTCTATGTCCCCAAAATTTGTCAGAAATTCGGTAGCATAACAATGACACACCAGATTTCTTCCAAATTTACTTTATGGCACATAAACAATTAGAACATGTATCCTCTATCATAATTTCACACGTATACATAATCATTCTTAGATAAAACATACATTCTCATGCAACATTATAGCTCATTATGTTCTTGATCCTAAGGTATCTTATGCTTTGACCCTTAAGGGCCTTAAACTTAAAATATAATTATTCTATTGTTCTCTATCAACCTCTTATGCACCTAAGGACTTACAACTAATAATTCTTACTAGCATTTATGTTTATTAATAAATCTGGGCAGCATCATACTTCTAAGGGCAGAATTACATCTTTGTGATTACGGGGTTCTAGAACTTACGTTTTAGACCATTTCTCGGTTCCATCTTCACCTAAGGTGTAACACCCTAGTAATTAACCAGATACATCTAGGTTGAATTTGATTAATGACTAGACTTTACTCCTTGCTTTGGTTTTTTCTTCATAATTTGAAAATACTTAGTGAAATTACGAGCCATTTTTTTTTAATACATAATTGAAGCGTGGTAGTACAAGCATTGAGCAGTAGCGGAGTATAATAAGACGTTTAAAAATATATCACATCATATCACTTAGGCTCCATCATATAACATCCATAAGCACATTATAGGATATATTTACATACAATAACCTCACTCAAAGGGTGGGTTATGTTCATACATCATTATCTTATGCAAACCCATAAAAGAAAATATACATAAGGAAATACATGCCCCTAAACTAGATAACTCCATAAGTTGGAAGGTTGTATCCTAAAACTAGGGTGCATGATCACACATAAATCTACTAAGAACCCTCTGTAGCCTTGTCCTGGAAATGGGGGAATAAATTTGATCCAGCATGAGTTCACGGGAGGGGACACATGAGATGCACACCGTGGGAGTCGCATGGGCCTTCTTGCTAACCTCGGTGAACATTTGTTTCCTCACTACCCTCTCTTACACGTGTGGGAGTAGGAAGCGAGCTCTCGAATATACATGAGTAGGAGTGTCCTTTGAAGGATCAGTTTGAGAATATCTCGTCTAGGGAACATACTGCAAAATCCATGGACAGCAGGGATGAAAGCGGGATAAGAACGTAACATCCTTTCATCAAGTGGGCGTGCATGTTCGAAAACCATTTCATCGCCATAGGGAGAAGTAGGAGAAAATCGATAACTAGGGACAGGATGTGCAAATGGGCGACCTATATAAATAAAAACACGAGCTAGCACTTCCCTTCAAAATGATACGAGCAATGCAGGGATCATAGTGAAATTCCCAAGTAGGGGTATCAGCGAGCAGGGCGAATATCGCCATATGAATCGGAGACAATGGCGGAAATAAAGAAAGGGAGTGAGAATCTTGCTAAAGAATTCTTAGTAAGGAACCTCCTTCCTGCAGTGTCATCATCAAAGTCCCCAGGGAACCTCGGGATTATTCTAAAATAGTGAGCATACAAAGATTCATTTAAGTTCGGACAAATACTTAACCGAGGTTCGTCAATTTTTAATCATGCGTCTTATAATGCATCATAATCTTAACATGTCATATTTACAATGAACTTTTCCTTTATCATTACATCATTTCCTCATCATCATTATCAAATAACATGCATAAAAGAACGTCATATAATATTAGCTACACGTGGACATAGTGCACATATTTCATTTCTTTAGTGCCTTAGGTGACTTAAAATCTTATCATCATCATTATTTTCCTTAGGCCACCCTATACTCCACCCTTTTGGGAGTAATTTAGGTTATGAGCTCATACTTTACTAGTCGTCACTAGCATATACTTATCCACTTTGATAAGCTAAAGTCCCGACTCTACCCTTTTGAGAGAGCGGGTTAGGGGCTAAAATCACCTTTTCACCACCTATAGCGATGGTTCCAAAGGATCATTTTCTTATAAGTTTAAGTCACCATTAAATCTTTGCATGTTATATCAGAATACAATTCATAAACATCATAATATTTTCTCATTTATAGTCTTAAGCTAGAATAATATATATCAACTGTAATCATGCATATGGGAGATTCCCGAGAAAAGAGGTGGGTCACAATGGACACGCTTAAATACCAAGTCTTTCCTTATGCAGAACCTTTCCAAATTACACTTTTACAATGATACACTTTCTCGCAGCAACAAAGGTAAATTTTACATAATAAAGAACATTTCATGTATAAGCATTCTCATTATTTGCAACAAGAACTATAACATGCAAGCAGAAATCATTCAATGATATCAAGTACTTAATAAGCATCCAATCCTTACATAGAATTATCAATTATAGAACTAATTAGTTACTAAACCAATTATGAATCATTCTCCTAACAATAAACCATAATTATCACAACTTCAATCATATCAAATCATTATCACACATTGATACTAAACTCAGATCAGTGGCCGAATCATAAACCTCATGCAATTACATAGAATCAAATTTTAAGTACATATAAAATACTAGTTCCCCGTAAAATCCTTGCAAAGCCTTAAAACTCATTTAGAAACTAGTTCTTTTGTCAAATTTGGGAGGATCTTCACAATTAAAATTCTCACTTAAGATAAAAGGAGTAAGTCTTGAGCTTTAGAGATTTAGGTGACATCTTAGAATTATAAACATGCTATGCAACCTTATTTTAATCTTATCTTTATAAGGTGATAGCTTGGAATTATAAACATGATATGCAATTCCATTTCTTTATCTTTAAGATTTAAGGTGATGACTTGAAAATTAAACATGATGCAAGAACTTGAAATATAAACATGATATAAGCTGGGCGGATGTAATCCGCAGACGATAGAGGATAAGAGAGAATATTAAGAACAGGACGATGATGCAAGGGGACGATAGAGGAGAAAAATTATTATTACATCTTTTAAGCTCAATCTCAAGACTTTTTAAAGAATAAATTCTTTGCTCAATAATCATATTTCTTTGCTTGTGATACATGGGCAAGTCTTTGAGCTCTAGGATCTTTAGGTGATGACATAAAATAAACATGCCATCGTTGATTCTTTTAGCCATTATAAAATATAGTGAGAGCATAAATTAAATATGAGATGCAACCTCTTTATTATCTTGAAAGATTAAGTGATGACTTGAAACATAAACATGAATTACAAGCTTGGAATTTAAACATGAGAAATGCAAGTTCATTTATTCATTCTTGAAAATTTAGTGATGACATAGAAGGTAAACATGGTTATGCAAAGTATAAACTTAATCATGGATGCAAATTCATTTTGTTTCTTTACTAGAGCTCCTTCAAGACTTTAAAAGAATTATAAATTCAACCCAATACATATCTTAACAAGAAATAAAACATAAAGGAAAATACATCTTTCAAGTTCTAAACTAAAATCTTTGTTTTAGCATCATAAAGCATTATTCTTTAAAGTTTTGCATCAAGTGGAATTTTCAAGCTTTAGAGCCCTAACTTGTGATGGATTTACAACCCACCCTCAAGGTCCTCATCATCAAGCCATCATCTTAGTTCCACCTAGGCCATATGGTTAAATTGGTTAAAGAAAATTGAAGGAAAAACCAAAATGAAAAGCTAAGGTAAGTTCATAATTTCATCATTTTGAGCTAAAAACACAACTCCTCAAAGCATAGAAATAAATTTAGAAACTACTCCCTACCTAATCTGAGTTGAAGAAGAGGAAGAGAACTTGCTTTCTTGTAGTGAAATGAAACAAAATCTCTTTGAAAAATTGAAGAAAGAATTTGCCAAAGAGGAGGAAGAAAGAAAGGTTTTGGTGCTCCTAAAAACTAGTTATGAACCAAGCATTCCAAGACCACTCAAGCAAGCCTATTTATAGAAGATTTTGAGGCTTCTAATTGGCCAAAATGATGAGGTAGTGGACGGAATTTTGCAGGAGAAATAAGGGAGGAAAAATCATTTACACAAAGTTGTATGAAATTAAGGAATTATGTCTCTTATGGTGACATTTTGGCATTTGTTTTAGTGCAACTTTGGTATAATTCAGCTGCATAATGGCATCAATAATTTCATCCATTACAGCCCAAAGAGAAGTGAAATTTGTGTGTTTCATGCATTATTTAGGTGTAGGCAAGGTATTCATGTAATTTAGAGAATTTACGGTTAAGGTTTTAAGTGAATTAGTAAGCAATTTGGGTGTTTTTGAGCAATTTTGGGTTCTAATCAATCTAAATACATAATTTTGACTCTAGATTAATATTTAGAATTTAATAAGCTTTAATTTGAGCCTAATATTGCTTAGGTTTCGATATACGAATCAAAAATCCCGAAATTCACAAGCTTGCCCAAAAGCAGGGCAAAATCGTACTTTCACTTAAAAGCGCCGAGGCCACCCGAGCTTAACCAATGGTTAATCATGGCTTAAAAAAACATTTTAAAACATTTTAGTGAGGTTCGGGCTCAGTCGGCACGCACATCGGAGTTAAAACAACTGCATGGGCGTTTTGGTCATTTTGCGCGTCGGAACTCAAAATTGAGATCCTTCTGCTCTATTAACACACATAACACAAACAATCCCTTATTATCCTCAAAATATCCCCTTGAGAATAGGTGGGGCCCACGATCCTCATTTAGAGTAAAATAACCCAGGGCATTTTGGTCATTTTATCACGCAGAAATCGGGATTTGCGACTCTCGCATGAATCGTTCCTAACCTCTCTTCTAATGTTATATTCCTTTATTGAGGATTGTTCGGCCTCAAATCTTATGTAATAATTACCTACGGTAATTCGGTAATTGAGTAATTTCTAATGACAGTAAAAATTACAGTAAAAATTGGGGCGTTACATAAGGCGCTATAAATTAAATCTAAACCAATTATGAGGTAATCCTAAGCCTTTGATCTATTGATAATTCGTGTTTGCTACATTATAAGGGTGCTGTATAGAATCAGGAAATTAAATATTCTAAGAGTTCTAGAATTGCATTTTTACGGTTTTCTAGTTGCTAGTTTCTCGATAGGCTCTAAAAATCAATCCTACATCAAATGTTACCAAGTTTTTCCTAATTAAACAATCCTAATCTGATTATTATCCCACTAAAACAGTTTGGGCAGAAACCAAAAATAGATGGGTCAATTCTATGCAAAAACTTGACTTTACGGTTTTCCTATTAAACTAGTTTCTTTCCTAACATGCATAGAAAGGTTTCTACCTCAACACATATAAATTTCACACATTTTAACATGTCAAAACATCATCATACAACAGCAAACATGTCATGGCAGAACCGAATTCATGCATATACGCATCTTGCACGAAATCTCATTTTTCACAAGCATAGGTTGCTAGCTTCCCCTCGAATCATTTTAGAACTTTTAAAACTCTTTTGTAAAACATTTTATCTTGTAAAAGAGGTTAAGAACAATCATAGGGCAGTAACAAATTTAGATCACTCTTAGAAGAGGTTTAATTTAGAAATCTTGTTGATCATGGCCTTACAGAACTCTTAACAACATAGGGAAACTTTTGAACATAGATTGTTGGCCCTTGCAACTAGATGAAGCTCATTTTGAGTTCATTCACATCACATGGCCGAATTTACATCCTTGGGGATGTTTCCATAATCAAACTTTAACTTGAGATAATGAGGGCAGGTCTTTGAGCTCTAGGTTCCTTAAGTGATGACAAAATATAAACGTGCTATACATTCCATTTTATTCTTCATTATAAAGTAAAGCGAGGGCTTTAAAGTAAATATGGAATGCAAGAACTTGAAATTAAATATGCAAGGGACAAAGTAAATATGCGAAACTTGAAAGTAAATATGCAAGTTCAATTCTTTATTTTAGTGCTCTAGGCCCAGCAACAATCGACTTTAAGGCCGAAATAGAAAGGCTTCGACATTAATTAGGTGATAAGCAATCTCTCGTTTTAAATCTTTACCTTCTTTAAGTGATGACTTGAATTATAAATGTGCAATGCAAGACTTGAACTTAAACGTGATAATGCAAGTCCTTTTCTTTAATCTTTAGAGTTTAGTGATAACATAGGAAGGTAAATATTGTAACGCCCCGATTTTCTGTCGGAGTGGAAAATGACCAAAATGCCCCTGAGGACCAACAATCCCCTTCAAACATTGAGTTGGCCCTTTGAGGACCTACAAGATTTATGAATTTAATCCTCTTTTAAGGAGGGATCAAGTTGGTTACTGACCTAAGGGTATTCTTAGCCTCCTGACAAAATAAAATGGTTTGCAAAAGAGTTTTAGAAGTCCTAAAAATGGTTCCAAGAGAAACTAGCAACTTATATGTTTTAGAAATATCAAGTTATGCATCTTTTTGGGACTTGATGTTTCGGTTCTGCCATGATGAGTTCGCTATTGTATGATGATGTTTTGATGTGTTAGAATGTGTGAAAATTATGTATGATGAGGTAGGAACATTTCTATGCATGATAGGAGAGAAACTAGCTTTCTAGAAAAACCGTAAAGTCAAGATTTAGCATAGTTTTAGCCCATTTATTTTTGGATACTGCCCAAACTGTTTCAATGGGAATATAATCAGATTAGGATTGTTTAATCATGAAAAACTTGGTTACAATGGAAGTAGGATTGAAGTTTAGCACCTATAGAGAAATTAGTAACTAGAAAACCGTAAAACCGCAATTCTAGAACTCTTAGAATATTTAATTTTTAGAATCTGTCCAGTAACCTTATAATGTAGTGAACATGGTTTATAATTAGTTCTTAGGTATAGAAATGCCTCATAATTGGTTTAGGTCGAATTTATAGCGCCTTAGGTAAAGACAGAACCAAGAAAGGATCTAAAACGTAAGTTCTAAAACCCCGTAATTGTAAGTTTATAATGTTGCCCCTAAAGAATGGTGTTGTCCAGATTTATTAAAGAGCATAAATAATAGTAAGATTTGTTAGAAGAGAATCCTTAGGTGCATAAGAGGTTGATAGAAGATGATAGATTAATTACATCACAAGTTTAAGGCCCGTAAGGGTCAAAGCTTAAGATACCATAGGACCAAGAGCATAATGAATTTTTAATGTTGCTTGTGAACGTATGAGAATAATTATGTGAATGCATGAAATTATGATGGAGGATGCATGACTTATGTGACATAAAGTAGAATTTGGAAGAAATTCAAAGATGTCGCTATTATGTCACTAATTTCTGACAAATTTGGGGACTTAGAAAGTTTTTGAGAAAACTATGAGATTTTTATTATGAGGTACTAAGATGAGTTCTCGGATGACACCGGTTCGGCCGAGCACCTCCAGAGAACTCATGTGATATCAGTACCAAGATGAATTCTTGGGTGACACCGATTCGGCCGAGCACCCCTAAGAAATGCCCCCTAGCCCGTACTGGATAAGTTGGGATTATGTTTATGATTATGATACGCTTATTGGGATTGATAAGTAAGAACTAGTGATGACTAGTTAAGGTATGAGCTCATAACCTAGAGATGTGACATGTTTTGGGTGACACCGGTTCGACCAAGCACCCCTAGAGCGATTGTCTTTTAGGGTGGCCTATGAGGAAGTAAAGTATGATGTTTATGTCACAAAGTTTCCCATGTGAGAATTTAATTGTCACTTTATGCCACTATTATGATGTTCTTAATGTTATGATTATTATTCTTGCATTAAGTAGAGCCATGCATACATTCTTTAATATGTTGCATCCATGACATTAAGAATCATACTAAAATGAATGGACCTTGGCTAACTATGTTTCAAAGCTTAAAAATGGACTTAATGCATGTTCACTTATTTTGTATACTAAACCCAAGGTTCCTGAAGACGTAGATGATGACACCTAGGTAGTAGGAGGCCCTACTGAGATCCTTTAGCAAGATTCTCACTCCCTCTATCTCTTTCTTTCTGTCACGTCTTCAGATGGCGACGTTCGTAGTTTTTGTGGACACCCCGACGGGGGAGGTGCACTATGATCCGAAGCACGGATCATACCATTTTGAGGGACAGTGCACGGTGCGAGTCTTCATATTCGTTGGACGTCCCTTTGCTTACCCTATGCACACCCATCGCTTCTCCCCAACAGCACCCTACGACGATAACGAGTGGGTTTTTGAGCGCGCGCGTACGCATAATGAGAGAGTGCTCCGCATGCATACCGCCGCCTTAGCCATGCGTGACTATCCCGACTACGTGCCCCGGACTTACTTCTCGAAGACCGACCCATCAGAGGACCCGCCTACCCATCCGAACAGTGAGAGCTCCGCCCCCACTCAACCACTGATGAGAGAGGGCAGTGAGGATACTATGACTCAGCCACGGCTATCACGACGACCGGAGATACGGCCACGTCGCGGAGGTCACTCTCGATCCCCATTCCGCCTTTACACGCCGGAGGAGCTCGCCCAGTTTCCCGGACATGTGCCTCGCTCGCGAGATGGACGTCAGTAGAAGGTGATGTACGACCGATGGAGTACCCAGGTAGAGCACACACTATTTAGATGAGGATGGACCTCCTTTTGTTTAAAGGTTATCCCTTTAGTTGCACTTGGGTAGGGGAGTTGCTTTTACAGTTTCCATCGCATTTTCCTTTGTATTTCCTTTCTAGATGTATTGCTCATGATGTACTAAACTATGCCCCACTCTCCATGAGTGGGCATATCATATTATATAAATATGCAGTTCAGTTCTATTATGATGTGCCTCTACTTGGTTTATGTTATGATGTTATGAGATGCTTGCTTTATTTCCTTTCGTGCTTTATTATTTATCGTGTCGCGCAGTTCTCATTTTGCTTTTATAATTCAAAAAAAAATTTACCAGTATTTCCGTTAAGTATTTTAAAGTAATAAGGAAGCTATGACGTAACAGACTAATGATTAACCTAAATATGTTCTAGAGTATTGGATTAAAAATTAGGATGTTACAAATATGAGATGCAAGAGCTTGAAATATAAATATGAGGTGCTAGAAATATAAATATGCAAGTTCATTTTTATATCTTTACTAGAGCTCTTACAAGACTTTGAATGAACTTAAGCCTTAACCCGAATTTATCACAACAAGCTAAAGTAAACCAAATATCATTCCTTGAAGCAAAATCATAAATAGCATTTTTGTTAAAACTCAAGCTCTAGAGGTCTCATTGTAATGAACACATGGTCATTATCTAGAAACTCTCATCATCAAGCTTCCATGTTGAACCATCAATGATGGCCGAATTTTTTAGAGAAAGAAAAAGGAAAATGGGACTGAAGCCATGAACAAGAAAAGAAACATTTTAAAACTCTAGAGACCATGATCTTGATCATGTATTAACACCAAGATCATGTGTCCTCATCATTGAGTTCATACACTTATTTTAGAACAATATCAAAGTAAAGCTTCCAAGATAAAAAGAAAGAAACTAAAAACACTTTTTCCTCAAGAACTAATGTCAAGCTTTAGGGGTTGCTCAAGTGATGAACATCATCATGCAATCCTCATCATCAAGCTCTCATTTCCAAGCTCACTAAAGGCCCATGGCCGAAAATGGAAGAAGAAGCAAAGAGGAAGATAGAAGTTCTAAAAGATTCAAGAGCTATAAAACACATAACTTAAACAAGAACTTTAATGGCTAAAACATTTGAAACAAACTCCTTACCAAGTGAAATGATGTTGAAAAGGATGAAAAAGATGAAGAAGAAAAACTCTTGATCTTTGAGAGAAAAGGAAAAGCTTTGAGTGCTCTAAACTTAGCAAATGAACTAAAGGTATTTCAAGTTCACTCAAGTGTGATATTTATAGAGAAATGAAACAAATGAAAGGTGCCAAGGGAGGAGGGGTTTCGGCCAAGGCATGCAGCCCATGAGGTCCATGAGGTGAGATGTTGTGATCTTGAGGCATGGTGAGGTATGGTTCAAGGTATGACTCGGTGTGGTTCAAGGTATGGCTCAAAGCATGGCTCAAGGAGTGTTTAAAATTTAAAACATGTGATGAATTTTAGATGATGTGGCCGAAAATGCATCAGCCATGGGGGAGGGATTTCTTCCATTTAATTGTGGTTTAGAAGTGTGTTTAGGTGTGTTTTAGGTTATGTTTAAGATTAGGAATTTGTAGGAAAGTCTTTAGGTGAGGTAATGGTTAATTAGAGGCTTGTAAGACTAGGTTTAGGAGGTGGTCTTGCTAAATTAATGGAGTCAAACTCCATTAACAAGGAATCCAATGCCAACACAATTCCTTGATTTAGGGAAGTTGGAGAGAGAAAACACTATTCAAGATACCAAAACTAGGAATCTTGAGCTTTTAAAAGAGATTTAGGTTTAATCTAAGTAATTTTAGGTCCTAATTAATTTTATTAACTTATTTTGACTCTAGATTAATTATGAAAATTAATTAATCTTCGATTAGAGCCTAATATTGTTTAGGTTTGCTTAATTACGTCATTAAGCTCAAACGGCACTATCCGGGGGCAAAATTGTAATTTTACACAAAAATTGCCCGGGACCATCGGGACTTAAACAGACACTTTTAAACACATGAAAATGTTGTTTTAAACCTTCGGGGAGAGTTTCGGGCTCAACGGCACCTTTACCTGCGTAAAAACGCTATAGGGGTATTTTGGTCATTTTGACCCGAAACTGTAGAAAATGAGATTTTCGCCTCTGAAACCTCTCAAGGGCCATCTAATCCCCTTCAAACATTGATTTAACCCTTTGAGGACTGCCGGCCTGGCTATCCTCGAATCCCAGTTTGGAAATGACCTCAGGGGCATTTTGGTCATTTCCCTCAGACAGAAAAATCGAGGCGTTACAAGGGATCTCCGACTAGGAGGCTTCTAAAGATCCCTAGCAAAGAAAGAGCTGACAACCTTAGAGGACCTACAGTTATAGGTGGAGAAATACATAAATCTTGATAACACTCTAAATGCGACATCAGGGTGTGCAGACCGACGTCGCTAGAGTCTAAAATGAAAAGAAATAAATAGAAGGAAATCAAGCCCTTAAGTGAGGACGGTTTGTAAACTACGCCCCCAAGGGTTTCCGTGGCAAAGATTTACCTTGAGATCCAGAACACCGAAAGGCCTCCAAAGTCGAAATTGATATGAAATAAGCCAACAATTGATAAAATGATTCACTACAAGTATCACAACATTTACAAGCACAAAACTGAGCACTATTACGACCTCCAAGATGCTATTCATAGCTACCGAATGAAGCTTAAAAAGAAGAAGACTAGTATCCCTAGCCCTTGAGGAAGGTCAGAGACAACCCCATGATTAGGACGAATCTCGGGGAGAGTAGAACAAAAGAAGAGCTGAGAGAGATGGTCAGAAGGATGAGTCGATGATCCAAACAATACATGCCATAGATGGAGGATTTGCTAGAGATGGTAAATCTTATTCCTCAAAAAAGAGAGCTCTTAAAGAAGTCATGCTGGTCGAAAGAGGAGTTCGTGAGAATCAAAGAAAGAGGAAGCATGCCTGGCCATTGTCTTCTCTGATGAATATAACCTGGACATTGTTCATGGACAAGATGATCCTATAGTTATCTCAAGAGTTATTACAAACACTGAATTGAAAAGAATTCTAGTTGACCGATGAAGCTATGCTGACCTTATATTGTAAGATGCATTTGACAAGCTGTGACTCAAAGACAACGACTCGAGTGCCTACCTGGAATACCTAGTCAATTTCTCCAGAACAATGGTCAGACAGGACAGATACTTAACCCTATACATGACCATAGGGGCGAACCCAAAAACTCAGACAGTGGTAGTTAATTTCTTGGTCGTACCTCCCTACTTGCTTATAGCTGTATCATAGGGAGGCCTGCTCTTAACAAAAATGAGAGCAATTGTATTTTCTAGGTTTTTACTAATGAAGCTTTACAATGATGACGGGGGGGTCATCTCGGTTAAAGGACACCAAGTTGTGGCAAGACATTATTACAATGTTAGCTTCATAATTAAAAAGTAAAATGATATAAAAGACATAAAGGAAGTGCCCATGGTGGACCTTGACATGAGAAGCCAGAAGCGCTTAAACCACCCTAACCCCGAAGGTGAAGTGGAGATGATCCAGATTGGATGGAAAGAAAATTAGACTACCATGATAAACAAGAAGCCTGTAATAAATTCTATGTTCGAGCTGCTAAAGCTCTTAAGGAAAAATGCTGACCTATTTGCATTAGCAATTATAGACATGCCCAGAATAAACCAGAAATGGTGAATCAACTTTCAGAATACCCTAGAGCCAAGCCAGTTTGTCAAAAGTGAAGGAGGATGATGTCGGAATGAAGTAAGGAAGTGGCAGACAAGTAGATGAAATGCTCAAGGCTGGGTTCACTTGAGAAGTTCAGTACCCAACTTGGCTTTTGAATGTAGTGCTAGTTTTGAAGGCAAATACGAAGCTAAGGATATGCGTTAATTAATCTGACCTCAATAAGGCATGCCTTAAGGACCCTTATCCCTTGCCAAACATTGACGTTGGTGGGCTCAGCTTTCGGGTTCTGGTACTTGTTGTTTATGAATGCATATTCATGATATAATCAAATCCCCATGAACATAGAGGATAAAGCAAAAATCGCATCATCATCCTAATGGCCAAATTTTGTTACAAGGTAATGTCGTTTGGGTTAAAGAATGCCAGATCCTCTTATTAATAAGTAATGAATCAAGTGTTTGGAGCCCACCTCGGGAAGATAAAGGAGTTCTACGTAGATCATATGTTGGTAAAAGCTGTTGCAGAAGCCTTATTGACCTCCAGCCTCGAAATCATATTCTCATGCTTAAGGAAACACTAGATGTGCCTCAACCTAGAAAAATATGCATTCACAAAGGATGCCAAAAATTTCTTGGGGTTTATACTGACACACAGTGGCATCGAAACCAACCCTGAAAAATACCAGGCCATCCTGTCAATAAAAAGCCTCGAGAATGTCAAGGAAGTACAAAGGCTCATGGGGAAATTAACCTCCCTCTCAATTCAGGAGACATATTATCAAAACTAGCTAGCACCAAACTTGGAGGTAGTAACTAGAGCTTAATTCAACAGACGCTATGAGGGCTTTCTATTGTCCCTGAAAAAGAAATAGAAATAGTCACAAAAAAAAGGTTCACGGTGGGCCACAGAGGTAACCAATTTCCTCAAACTCATCCTCATTCTAGAAGATCCCATTAAAGCAAAAAAGGTCAAAAAGTAGCCTCGTTCTACACCATGATCATCGGGATCCTATACAGAAGAAGTTTCTTATAACCACCACTCAAATGTGTTGATCAAGAATTGGCCGACTATATGTTAAGGGAAATTCATGAAGGAGTAAGCGGCAACATATGTTCTATCAATTTGTCGATATTTAAAGTGTTTTAAGCATCCAAATTAACCTTTGATGATTATCTTTTGTTACCGTTTTAAGAGTTTTAGCATGTTTTGTGGTTTGTTTAGTATATTTTAGAACTTATATTGGTTTTACTATATATTTTTTTCCATTTATTTTCAGGATTAAGGGATAAGTTGCAAAATGGAGCAGAAGCATCATAATTATGGTGTCTCAATGCCAGAAGTGGGTGTCCCAACATTAGCAGAAGAGCATCCTCAAATATGTTTGGCATCACAACGTCCAAACCCGGCGTCGCAATGCCCACAGGTCCATACGAATTGATGTTGTCAGCTGATTCCTGGCGTTCCAATACCCAATCTTGGCATCCCAATGCCCGCCGCGCGATTTGTTTCATATCTTTACATTTTAAAAGACCGAGAGACAGTCTTTTTCATAGTCTTTTAGGTTAGAATTAGGGAAAAACACTCTCCAACACCAGAGAGGAGGCAAAGAACAACTAGAGGAGAATAGATTGAGGAATCATCACTCTAAATCTTGGATTTTCAGTGCACTCTTCTCTTTATTTTTTGTTTGTTTTCTTTTCTATCATGTGTAGTTAAACTTTTCTGTTAGGGTGGTGATGTAACTTGACTTGGATGATTTTATCTTTTTTTTTCTTTTCTTGATTGAAGTTTCTTTTTCTACATTTCAGTGATTATCACTGGTTTTATGATTTGTATGAAATGAAAACTTATACATTGATTTAGGGTTTATGTATTGAATTGGGAGATTCATATGTGTGCAGGCTCATATGATGAACACCATTATTGATATCTATCTAGGAATAAGTGATATTAATAATGTGGTTATTGAGAATTTCATTGTGTCTATTATATGCCCTTTTACTTTTTGGAATTGACCTAAGGAATTAGGGAATTCCACGAAGATAGAGGAGGATTAATAAGCTAAGGAATTAGTTATTGATCAAATTGGCAATTCAACCATCAAGTGAGGAATTAGAACTTGGTTAAATAAAAAGCTAAAGTTTCATTGGAAGAGTCAAATGAAATCTGACCCTTGACTATATTCATTTCTTATTTTTTGGTTCGTACATTTAACTTTCTTTGTTATAATTTTTTTTTTTACAATATTCTAATTAGGAATTAAATTGGTGAACTATTGCTTGGTAAACTCAATCCTCGTGGGAACAATACTCGCTTCCGGAACTGCGGAAAATGAGATTTTCGCTTCCGGAAGCATTCAAAGGCCATTCAATCCCCTTCAATCATTGAGTTGACCCTTCGAGGATGACCGAGTTGGCTACCCTCGAATTCGGATGAGGAAATGACCTCAGGGGCATTTTGGTCATTTCCCTCGGACAGAAAAATCGGGGTGTTACACAGAACCTTTCCAAATTACACTTTTACAATGATACACTTTCTTCTAGCAACAAAGGTAAATTTTACATAATAAAGAATATTTCATACATAAGCATTCTCATTATTTGCAACAGCAACTATAACATGCAAGCCCGGAAATCATTCAATGATATCAGGTACTTAATAAGCATCCAATACTTACATAGAATTATCAATTATAGAACTAATTAGTTATGCACCTAAGGGATTTATTACCATCCTTACGATTATTTATAGGCCTTAAGAGCACTATTAAATCAAATGGGGTAGCATAGGTAGTAAGTTGTTCCTAAGGTTTTACGGTATGCTAGAAGTTATGTTTTAAATCCTTTCTTGTTACCAGCTTTCCCTATGATGCTGAAATTAGTTACTAAACCAATTATGAATCATTCTCCCTTATTTAAATATAATAAAACCTGGTTCTTATCGTTGCTAAAGATTCTGGATAGAATGTATAAATTTCATTCCCTAGAGTTCTAGAAATCTTATTTTTACGGTTTTCTAGTTGCTAAGTTCATTTTTAGTGTTCGGGATCAATCCTAGTCTAATTGATACCAAATTTTTCGTGGCTAACTAATCCTAGACAGAATTATAACATACTAAAACAGATTTGGCATTGGCTAAACTTAAAGGGGTAAAAAACTAGGTGAATTCTAGCTCTTCGGTTGTTCTAGGGAGCTAGTTTTATCTCTAACGTGCAGTGAATCATTCTCTTAACAATAAACCATAATTATCACAACTTCAAACATATCAAATCATTATCATACATTGATACTAAACTCAGATCAGTGGCCGAATCATGAACCTCATGCAATTACATAGAATCATATTTTAAGTGTATATAAAATACTAGTTCCCCGTAAAATCCTTGCAAAGTCTTAAAACTCATTTAGAAACTAGTTCTTTTGTCAAACTTGGGAGGATCTTCACAATTAAAATTCTCACTTAAGATAAAAGGAGTAAGTCTTGAGCTTTAGAGATTTAGGTGACATCTTAGAATTATAAACATGCTATGCAACCTTATTTTAATCTTATCTTTATAAGGTGATAGCTTGGAATTATAAACATGATATGCAATTCCATTTCTTTATCTTTAAGATTTAAGGTGATGACTTGAAAATTAAACATGATGCAAGAACTTGAAATATAAACATGATGCAAGAAACTGGAGCATGGTAATCCGTGACAGGACCAAGAGAGAGGAGAAAAGAATATTAAGAAACCTGAGCGGCGGTAGTCCATACAGGACCTGAAGGGAGAAGAGAATTATTATTACATCTTTTAAGCTCCAATCTCAAGACTTTTTAAAGAATAAATTCTTTAACTCCAATAATCATATTTCTTTGCTTGTGATACATGGCCAAGTCTTTGACCTCTAGGATCTTTAGGTGATGGCATAAAATAAACATGCTATGCATTGATTCTTTTAGCCATTATAAAATAAAGTGAGAGCATAAATTAAATATGAGATGCAACCTCTTTATTATCTTGAAAGATTAAGTGATGACTTGAAACATAAACATGAAATACAAGCTTGGAAAAATACATCTTTCAAGTTCTAAACTAAAAATCTTTGTTTTAGCATCATAAAGCATTATTCTTTAAAGTTTTGCATCAAGTGGAATTTTCAAGCTTTAGAGGCCTAACTTGTGATGGATTTACAACCCACCCTCAAGGTCCTCATCATCAAGCCATCATCTTAGTTCCACCTAGGCCATATGGCCGAATTGGTTAAAGAAAAATGAAGAGGAAAACCGAAATGAAAAGCTAAGGTAAGTTCATAATTTCATCATTTTGAGTTAAAAACACAACTCCTCAAAGCATAGAAATAAATTTAGAAACTACTCCCTACCTAATCTGAGTTGAAGAAGAGGAAGAGAACTTGATTTCTTGAAGTGAAATGAAACAAAATCTCTTTGAAAATTGAAGAAAGAATTCAGCCAAAGAGGAGGAAGAAAGAAAGTTTTTGGTGCTCCTAAAAACTAGTTATGAACAAAGCATTCCAAGACCACTCAAGCAAGCCTATTTATAGAAGATTTTGAGGCTTCTAATTGGCCAAAATGAGGAGGTAGTTGGCGGAATTTTGCAGGAGAAATAAGGGAGGAAAAATCATTTTAGACAAAGTTGTATGAAATTAAGGAATTATGTCTCTTATGGTGACATTTTGGCATTTTGATTTAGTGCAACTTTTGGCAATAATTCAGCTGCATAGTGGCATCAATAATTTCGTCCATTACAGCCCAAAGAAGTGAAATTTGTGTGTTTCATGCATTATTTAGGTGTAGGCAAGGTATTCATGTAATTTAGAGAATTTACGGTTAAGGGCTTAAGTGAATTAGTAAGCAATTTGGGTGTTTTTGAGCAATTTTGGGTTCTAATCAATCTAAATACATAATTTTGACTCTAGATTAATATTTAGAATTTAATAAGCTTTAATTTGAGCCTAATATTGCTTAGGTTTCAGTATACTGAATCAAAAATCCCGAATTCGCAAAACGCCCAAAACAGGGCAAAATTGTACTTTCACTTAAAATCAAGCATGAGGCCACCCGAGCTTAACTAATGGTTAATCATGGCTTAAAAACAAATTTTAAAACATTTTAGTGAGGTTCGGCTCAGTCAAGACAAGACATCTGAGTTAAAACAATTGCAGGGCGTTTGGTCATTTCGCATCTAACTCAAAATTGAGATCCTTCTGCTCTATTAACACACATAACACAAACAAACCCTTATTATAATCAAAACATCCCCTTGAGAATAGGTGGGGCCCACGATCCTCATTTTCTGAGTAAAATAACTTCAGGAGCATTTTGGTCATTTTATACGTACAGAAATTCGGGATTTGCGACTCTCGCATGAATCGCTCCTAACCTCTCTTCTAATGTTATATTCCTTTATTGAGGATTGTTCGACCTCAAATCTTATGTAATAATTACCTACAGTAATTCGGTAATTTCTAATGACAGTAAAAATTACAGTAAAAATTGGGACGTTACATTACTCCCCTTCTTAAAAAGAATTTCGCCCCGAAAATTCGTTACCTGAGAACAACTCGGTGTATTATGCTTTCATGTTCAATTCTAGCTCCCATCTAAGTTCTTCGGTTTCACCCTGTCCCCATGCTACTTTGACCAGGGGTACAGCCTTGTTCCTTAACTGCTTAACTCCTCGGTCGACGATTCTCGGGGGTAGTAAGTTAAATGTCGGAGTTATCTCTTAATTGTACATGTTCTGCTCTAGTACATGACTCGGTCGATTGATACTTTCTTAATCGAGAGACATGGAAAACATCATGAAGGTTGGATAGACTCTGGGGTAGGGCTATACGGTGAGGCTGCTGTGTCCTACTTTGGTAAGGATTTCAAACGGACCAAGAAATCTGGGGCTCAATTTCTTTACTTTTATTGCTCGGCCTATGCTTGTGGTGGGGGTGATCCTTAGGAACACGTGGTCCCCTTCTTGAAAATCTTGTGGTTTTTGCCACTTGTCCGCATAGTTTTTCTGTTGACTTTGAGCAGTAAGAATCTTATTCCTAATCTTCTTGATTTGTTCCGTTATTTCCCTCACAATATCAGGTCCGAGTAAACTTTGCTCTCCGGGTTCATACCAACATAAGGGAGATTGACATTTCCGTCCATAGAGGGCCTCATAAGGTGCCATACCGATACTCGCATGATAACTATTGTTATATGCAAATTCAATCAGTGGCAGGTATTTATCCCAACTTCCCCTTTAATCTAAAACACATGCCCTTAACATATCCTCCAAGGTTTGGATAGTTCTTTCAGATTGACCATCTGTTTGGGGGTGATAGGCCGTGCTTAGACACAGTTTTGAACCAAACACCTTTTGAAAGGCTCCCCAAAATCGTGACCCCGGTCCGAGATTATCATCGATGGCACCCCATGTAACCTTACTATCTCCTGAATATATAATTGTGCTAACCTATCCAAGGAATAAGTCACCTTAATAGGTAAAAAGTGGGCTGACTTCGTCAATCGATCCACGATTACCCATATGGTATCATGATTCATTTGGGTCCTCGGTAATCCAATCACAAAATCCATGGAGATACTATCCCACTTCCACTCAGGGATCGACAGAGGTTGCAGCATTCCAGAGGGTTTTTGGTGTTCAATCTTCACCTTTTGACACACCAAGCACTTACTCACCCATGTGCACACATCTTTCTTCATTCCAGGCCACCAGAACATCTTCTTCAAATCTTGATACATCTTGGTGGCACCAAGATGCAGGGTAAAATGGCTCTTATGGGCTTCCTCCAAAATATCTTTTCGGAGGTCACCACTAGCAGGTACACATATTCGACCTTTAAACCTCCATAAATCGTCCATTCCTTGGGTAAAACCTATCAACTTTCCTGCCTTCACTGCCCCTAAAGTCTCTTGAAACTCAACATCGTCCCCTTGAGCTTGAACAATCCTTTCTTTGAACTCACTTGTCACTCTAAGATGACAAGCTCTGATGCCCTTAGTGGTCAAAGTCATTCTTAGGTTTAAGTCCCTAAATTGCTCAATCAATTCAACCTCCTTCACCATCAAACGGGACACTTGTAAGGACTTTCTACTCAAAGCATCAGCTACAACTTTAGCTTTACCAGGATGGTAGTTCAATCCAAAATCATAATCTTTCAAGAACTCCATCCATCGCCTTTGCCTCATGTTTAGCTCTTTTTGATCAAAGAGATATTTCAAACTCTTGTGATCGGAAAACACCTCAAACTTAACTCCATATAAATGGTGTCTCCAAATCTTTAGAGCAAACACGACGGTAGCTAACTCAAGGTCATGGGTAGGGTAGTTTGCCTCATATGGCTTGAGTTGTCTTGATGCATAGGCCACCACTTGCCTATCTTGCATCAATACACAACCTAAACCCTTTTTTCGAAGCATCACAATACACCTCGAAAGGCACATTGGGGTCGGGTAACACTAAAACAGGGGTCGAGGTTAGCTTGTGTTTTAACTCTTGAAAGCTCTTTTCACACTCCGGGGTCCATGAAAAAGGGTTGTTCTTCCTAGTCAGCTTGGTCAAAGGTAGGGAAATCTGGGAAAATCCCTTGATAAATCGACGGTAATAACCGGCTAAACCCAAAAAGCTCCTTACTTCAGTTACCGTGGTTGGTCTTTCCCAATTTACTACCGCTTCTACCTTACTAGGATCTACAGCAATTCCTTTCTTAGATACTACATGCCCTAAAAATTTCACCTTATCCAACCAAAACTCACACATGGAAAACTTGGCATATAGTTTCTTTTCCTTTAAGATCTCCAGTACTATGATTAGGTGGCATTCATGCTCCTCATGGGTCTTAGAATATATGAGAATGTCATCTATAAAGACAACCACAAACCGATCCAAATAGGGTCGAAAGATCCTATTCATGTAATCCATAAAAGCAAATGGAGCATTGGTTAACCCAAAGGACATTATCGCAAACTCAAAATGGTCGATGTCGAGTCACGTAAAGGCCGTTTTAGGTATGTCTTCATCTCTCATTCTAATTTGATGGTAGCCTGACCTCAAATCTATCTTAGAAAACACTACCGCACCTTTCAGTTGGTCTATCAAATCATCGATCCTAGGCAGAGGATACTTGTTTTTCACCGTTACTTTATTCAACTGCCTATAATCTACACACATCCTCATACTCCCATCCTTTTTCTTTACAAACAACACAGGGGCTCCCCAAGGTGATGCACTAGGCCTAACAAACTTTTTCTCAAATAAATCTTCCAATTGAGTTTTTAACTCGGTCAATTCTAATGGGGACATCCTGTATGGGGCTATGGATATAGGTCCCGCACCCTAAGCAACTCTATGGAAAACTCTATCTGTCTCTTGGGAAACTCGTATCTCATCCTGGAAATACTTGAGCATAATTTCTTACTATTGGTATCTCATCGATACTTTGCTCAAAGTCTACATCACTAGCGGGTAAGAAAATGTAACCTTTACTCTCACCCTTACCACAGTCCATTTCCACAAAGCAGCTTATGTAAAGACTTATGGGTTTCTTAGGTTCAATAGGAACAGGAAGAAAAGTGATGGTTTTCTCATGCTAGCTTTAACAAAGATACGGTTGGCCTCAAGCCAATCCATGCCAAGAATCACATCTAAACCTCGCATGGGTAAGCAAATAAGATCTAAAACAAAGGATCTATTATCTATAATAAAACTACAATCTAAACAACATTTACAAGTCCTAACGGGTTTTCCAGTCGGGGTAGAAACAATAAGGTCAAAAGGAAGCTCAGTCATGGGTAAATTAAGGCTTTTAACACATGAATGGGAGATAAAAGAATGAGAAGCGCCAGAATCATATAGTACAATTAAGTCTTTACCATGCATATTACCCTTACCTTCCATGAGATTTCGTGACTTTGTTGTTTCTTCAGCATTAACAGTAAATACCCTTCCCTGGTATTGCGGCTTGGGATTGGGGCTTGGCGGGTTCCTTTCCATGCATTCTCGGGAGTAATGACCTGGTTTTCCACACCGATAGCACACGTTTGTTCCAGCTCGACATGACATGCTCCCATGATTCTTGCCGCACTTGGGACATTCCATGGATGGTGCAGGCCGTGGAGGTACTGCTAGACCTCTTTGTGGTGCTTTCCCTTTATTGTTGTTATTGTTATTGTTGCGATTGTTACTGGGGTTATTGTTGTAGTGGTTGTTATTATAGCGGTTGTTGTTGTTTGGCCTTCCTTGTTGAAAATTCTTTGTGGCCCTTATGGTCTTGATTGAGGGGGAAATAGAGGTCGATTCTGCCTCTTGAACTGCTGACTTTGAGGTGTCAACTTTTTGGTAATATTATCTGACTTTGGGGTGCTTAGTTTTCTCTGACCTTCTTCAATAATCCGACATTTGTTAACTAGGGTAGAGAAATCCCTAATCTCCAAATGTGCAACTGCCACATTAAGTTCCGCCTTCAACCCTGACTCGTATTTAATGTATTTCCAGTACTCATCAGGATTTCCTTGGTACATTCTTGAGAACTTAATGAGTCCTTCAACCGCGATGTCTTGGGCCACATTCATATTCCCCTGGACAAGTTGCATGAATTCAATGTCCTTGGCATTTCTAACTGACTCTGGAAAGTACTTTTCATAAAAATGGACCTTGAATAGTTCTCAATCAATGTCCACGTCGGTCGTCTCCAGGAGTCTTCGAACACTGCCCACCGTAAACGGCATCACCCTCAAGCATATGAGTAGCGAAGGTGACCTTTTGCTCCTCCGAGCATGGGACTACAGCAAAGACCTTCTCAATATTCCGAATCCATTCATCTGCAATATTTGGATTTAGGGTCCCCTTGAAAACTGGTGGGTTCGTCTTAAGAAACTCTCCGAAACGGGCATGTTCAGGAATCCATGTCCTTGATTCATATTGGCTTGACGATCCTGATCCATTCGTTCCATCATCATTCTCATGGTCCTTGCTACGTCACAGAGTGCTTCGGCTGTCTCGTTGTCTTGATTATTCTGTGCTGCGCTCTTAGTCTGTTGTCGACGTGCCATTGGTCCCTAAACACACAGAACAACAACATTGAGGTGATCAGGCCCAATATTCCATGCAAAGTGAGCAAGTTACCATGGCACTTTCAATATACAGTAGTCATGTATTTCTAATCCTCAAGCTCATCCTAATGATAAGCATCTACACATGATGTCACTAACGTATTATGCTTTAGAAGCATAGCCAGTCTAATCCTCAGGCTCCATGAGAATCGAACTGCTCTGATACCAAAATGTAACACCCTAGTAATTAACCAAATACACCTAGGTTGAATCTGATTAATGACTAGACTTTACTCCTTGCTTTGGTTCTTTCTTCATAATTTGAAAATACTTAGTGAAATTACGAGCCATTTTTTTTTTAAAAAAAACATAATTGAAAACGTGAGTCGAGTACAACGTGAACGAGTAAGCGGAGTATAATAAGACGTTTAAGAATATATCACATCATATCACTTTGGCTCCATCATATAACATCCATAAGCACATTATAACATATATTTACATACAATAACCTCACTCAAAGGGTGGGTTATGATCATACATCATTGTCTTATGCAAACCCATAAAAGAAAATATACATAAGGAAATACATGCCCCTAAACTAGATAACTCCATAAGCCGGGAAGGTTATCCTAAAACTAGGGTGCATGAATACACATAAATCTACTAAGAACCTTCTATGGCCCTTTGTCTCCGAAATGGAGGAATAAATCCGATCCACTGATGAGCTCCCTCGGGAGGGGACACACGAGATGCACCAGGCTGGGGTCGCATGGACAGCCTTCTCGCTAACCTCGGCTGAATAACTGTTTCCTCACTACCCTCTCTTACACGTGTGGGAGTAGGAGCAGAGCTCTCAGAATATACATGAGTAGGACTGTCCTCTGAAGGATCAGTTTCAGAATATCTCGTCTCAGGAACATACTCTGGAAATCCATGGACAGCAGATGAAGCGGGATAAGAACGTAACATCCTTTCATCAAGTGGACGTGCATGTTCGAAAACCATTTCATCGCCATAGGGAGAAGTAGCAGAAAATCGATAACTAGAGACAGGATGTAAATATGAATATGCATGTTCATATTATTATCTTTAAGAATTAAAGTGATAACTTGAAATATAAATATGATTATGCAAAGCTTGAAATATAAATATGATGTGCAAGAACTTATAACATAAATATGGATGCAAGTTCATTTTTATGTCTTATTAAGCTTAAAACTCAAGACTTAGCAATTCCTTTATTAATCTATTGACATCAAGAATTAAACCTTGGGATTTAGAGGTGATTTAAATGATGGATTCACAACCACCACCATGATTCCTCATCATCAAGCCATGGTCAATATCAAGTCATAATAACCAAAAATTTAAAGAAAGAACAAGAGAAAGAACATGAAATAAAATCCCTACCAAGTTGTTTCTTCTTCTCAAGTGTTAAAGCTTGATATCTTAAGAAGTAAAGAGAAGAAAAATCTCCTCTAGATGATGATGATGGTTTCAGCCAAGTGATGATGGAATGGTGGAAGAATTTTTGTTGTGTTCTTGTGTTTGATAATGGAAAGGTTATGTGTTTAGGAGTTGATTTGTGGTTGAAATGTGTATGCTTGAGGTTTAGAGCTTGGTTAGAGGTTGAGAATGGAGTCTCTTCGATGTGAATGAGGAGGAAGAAGAAAGCTTGAAGTATTGAGAGAATTAGAGAACTTGGAGCAAACTTTGAGTAAGAAAACTATCATGTAAGAAAATGCTAAGGCTAGGAATGTTTGTGTGTGCATTTTGGCTTGAAAGAAACACATAATTATAGGGTTTTGGGGCTGTATGGCTGCTGCCTTCATGGCTGGAAAATGGAGGTTTTATTTCATTTTTCAATCAAAGAAAACTTAGAAAAAAGAAAGCATAATGTGTAGTCATAATTGTGTTCATGTATCATGGTTAGAAATTGTATAAAATATGATGTTAATGGAAGGCAAGAAAATCATGGCTGATAAGGCTGAATAGGGATGGATTTCTTTTGATTAAACTTAGCCAAAAATAATGAAAAAGAAAGCTAAAGAAATGATGATAAGATTGGATATGATTTCATGTTGGAAAAACAATTAAAATATAGTGAATTGGGCTGATCATGGGTGCTGGTTTTTGATCCTTTTATGATCAGATTTCTCATCATTTGCAAGTGGTAAAACATGTATTAAATGTGTAACTACTTAGGTAAAAGGTTAGGAATTGATAGATTAGTGAAAATGGTAAAAGGTTAAGTGTTTAGATCAATTTAAGACAAGGTAAAAAGAATAATCATACACTAGTAAACGAAGTTAATCTCATATGAGTTAAAATCAATTTGTAATATAAGTTCTAAACCTAGGATAATGTAACACCCTAGTAATTAACCAAATACACCTAGGTTGAATCTGATTAATGACTAGACTTTACTCCTTGCTTTGGTTCTTTCTTCATAATTTGAAAATACTTAGTGAAATTACGAGCCATTTTTTTTTAAAAAACATAATTGAAAACGTGAGCCGAGTACAACGTGAACGAGTAAACGGAGTATAATAAGACGTTTAAGAATATATCACATCATATCACTTTGGCTCCATCATATAACATCCATAAGCACATTATAACATATATTTACATACAATAACCTCACTCAAAGGGTGGGTTATGATCATACATCATTGTCTTATGCAAACCCATAAAAGAAAATATACATAAGGAAATACATGCCCCTAAACTAGATAACTCCATAAGTCGGGAAGGTTATTCTAAAACTAGGGTGCATGAACACACATAAATCTACTAAGAACCTTCTATGGCCACTGTCCTGGAAATGGGGGAATAAATCCGATCCACTGATGAGCTCCCTCGGGAGGGGACACACGAGATGCACCAGGCTGGGGTCGCATGGATGGCCTTCTCGCTAACCTCGGCTGAATAACTATTTCCTCACTACCCTCTCTTACACGTGTGGGAGTAGGAGCAGAGCTCTCAGAATATACATGAATAGGACTGTCCTCTGAAGGATCAGTTTCAGAATATCTCATCTCGGGAACATACTCTGGAAATCCATGGACAGCAGATGAAGCGGGATAAGAACGTAACATCCTTTCATCAAGTGGACGTGCATGTTCGAAAACCATTTCATCGCCATAGGGAGAAGTAGGAGAAAATCGATAACTAGGGACAGGATGTGCAAATGGACGACCTATGTAAATAAAAACCCGAACTGCGCACCTCCCTTCAAAATGATACGAGTGATGCACCAGATCATAGTGGAATTCCCAAGTAGGGGTATCAACGAACAGGACGAATGTTGCCATTTGAATCTGGAGACAATGACGGAAATAAAGAAAAGGGAGTGAGAATCTTGCTAAAGAATTCTCGGTAGGGTACCTCCTTCTACAGTGTCATCATCAAAGTCCCCAGGAACCTCGGGATTATTCTAAAATAGTGAGCATGCAAAGATTCATTTTAAGTTCGGACAAATACTTAACCGAGGTTCGTCAATTTTTAATCATGCGTCTTATAATGCATCATAATCTTAACATGTCATATTTACAATGAACTTTTCCTTTATCATTACATCATATTCCTCATCATCATTATCAAAATAACATGCATAAAAGAACATCATATAATATTAGCTACACATGGACACAGTGCACATATTTCATTTCTTTAGTGCCTTAGATGACTTAAAATCTTATCATCATCATTATTTTCCTTGGGCCACCCTATACTCCACCCTTTTGGGAGTAATTTAGGTTATGAGCTCATACTTTACTAGTCGTCACTAGCATATACTTATCCCTTTTGATAAGCTAAAGTCTCGACTCTACCCTTTTGAGAGAACGGGTTAGGGGGCTAAAATCACCTTTTCACCACCTATAGTCTGATGGTTCCAAAGGATCATTTTCTTATAAGTTTAAGTCACCATTAAATCTTTGCATGTTATATCACAATACAATTCATAAACATCATAGCATTTTCTCATTTATAGTCTTAAGCTAGAATAATATATATCAACTATAATTATGCATCTGGGAGATTCTCAGGAAAGAGAGGTGGGTCACAATGGACACGCTTAAATACCAAGTCTTTCCTTAGCCAGAATGTAACATCCTAATTTTTAACCCAATACTCTAGAACATACTTAGGTTAATCATTAGTCTGCTACTTCATAGTTCTCATTTTTACTTAGAAATACTTAGCGGAAAATACGGGTAAATTTTTTTTTGAAAAACAAAGTGAGAGCCGCGTGATGCGATATATCATGTAACGAACAAAACATACATCTCATAACATCATAGCATAAGGCACACCATGAATAACACTGAATATCATCTCATATATATATAACTTGCCCACTTATAAGTGTGGGACTTAATTTAGTACAAGGGAAATACATGAAAGGGAATACAACATAAACATAAACATGATCTACTCCCCTACCTGAGTGCATCTAATGGGATAAACTCTAAACAAAAGAAGGTTTATCCCCATCTAAGTGGTGTGTGCTCTAACCGGGTACTCCATCGGGCGATCGTCACCTCCTACTGATGTCCGTCTCGCGAACTAGGCAAGTATCCGGGAAACTGGGCGAGCTCCTCGGGCGTAAAAAGGCGGAACGGGGATCGAGAGTTACCCCCGCGGTGTGGCCGCATCTCCGGTCGCCTTGCAAGTCGTGGCTGAGTCACGGTATCCTCACTGCCCTCCCTCATCAATGGTGGAGAGGCGAGCTCGCTATACGGGATGAGTAGGCGGGTCCTCGGACGGGTCGGCCTCCGAGAAGTAGGTCCGGGCACGTGTCGGATAGTCTCGCATGGCTAAGGCGGCGTGTGCATGCGAGCACTCTCGTCATGCGACTGGCGCTCAAAAACCCGCTTGTCGTTGCCATAGGGTGCAGTCGGGGAGAAGCGATGAGTGTGCACGGGATGAGCGAAGGGGCGTCCTACGAACATGAAAACCCGCACCGTGCACTGCCCCTCAAAATGGTATGACCCGTGAGCCGGGTCATAGTGCACCTCCCATGTCGGGGTGTCCATGAACACTACGAACGTCGCCATCTAAAGACATGACGGAAAGAAAGAGATAGAGGGAGTGAGAATCTTGCTAAAGAATCTCAGTAGGGCCTCCTCCTACCTAGGTGTCATCACCTACGTCCTCAAGAACCTTGGGTTTAGTTATACAAAATGACTGAACATGCATTAAGTTCATTTTAAACTTTAAAATATACTTTAGCCAAGGTCCATTCATTTTAGGATGATTTTAATGTCATGAATGCAACATAATAGAGGATGTATGCATGGTACTACCTAATGCACATACATAAAACATAACATCAAGCATCATCATACTTAGTGGCATAAAGTGGCAATAGAAACATTCATATAGGACAAACTTAGTGACATAATCATAATCATGAAACTTCTCTTCCTCATGGGCCACCCTAAAAGACAATCGAACTGGGGATGCTCGGCCGAACCGGTGTCACCCAGAACGTGTCACATATCTAGGTTATGAGCTCATACTTTAACTAGTCGTCACTAGTTCTTACTTACCACTTAACGATAAGCGTATCATAAATCATAAATCCCGACTATCTGAGTACGGGTTAGGGGGCAAAACTCTTAGGGGTGCTCGGCCGAACCGGTGTCATCCTAGAACCCATCTTAGTACCTTAATTTTCAAAAATCTCTTTAAGTCCCCAAATTCATCGGGAATTCGGCGGCACGATGGCATTACGCCGAATTCCTTCCGAATTTGCTTTATGCCACATAAACATATATCCTCATGAATTCCTCATATGAATAACATCATCATCTCTTTCATAACACATGCGTCATCATAGAACATTCAACCGTTTATCCTTACGGTAGCTTATGCTTTGACCCTTACGGGTCTTAATCATGAGATATGGTTCTCTAACATCCGTCGCTCATATTATATGCACCTAAGGGCTCATAACTAAACATCATTCATAATCCTCATGTTCACACTTAAATCTGAATAGCATAGGGCAGAATTCCTAACTTGTGATTACGGGGTTCTAGAACTTACGTTTTAGACCCTTTCTTGGTTCCGTCTTCGCCTAAGGCGCTATGAATCAAATCTAAATCAATTATGAGGCATTCCTATGCTTAAGGACTAATTATTAATCACGTTTATCATGTTGTGAGGGTGCTGGACAGAATCCAGAAAAATAAATGTTCTAAGAGTTCTAAACTTGCACTTTTACGGTTTTCTAGTTACTAGTTTCCCTATAGGTGCTAGAATTCGATTCTAATCCAAATGTTACCAAGTTTTTCATGTCTAAACAATCCTAATCTGATTATACTCCCATTAAAACAGTTTGGATAAGTTCCATAAATAAATGAGTCAAAACTATGTTAAATTCTAGCTTTACGGTATTTCTAGTTAGCTAGTTTCTTACCTATTATGCATAGAATCATTTCTACGTCATCGTATGATATTTTCACACATTCTAACACATCATAACATCATCATACAGCATCATACTCATCATATCAAAACCGAAAACATTTAGCTTTAGTAAAGGATTTAAATTGACATTTCTAGGTACATAAGTTAACTAGTTTCTCTTGGAATCAATTTAGAATTTCTAAAACTCTTTGCAAATCATTTTAATTCGTCAAGAGGCTAAGAGAAGCCTTAGGCCAATGACCAAAATATATTTCATCTTCTAAAAGGGAATAAAGTCATATCTCATGATAACATAACCTTGTAAAGATTGTAAAGCTTTTAGGAAAAACTTAGAACATAGACTATTGGTCCTTGTAGCTAGATGAAAACTCATTGCAAGTCCATCATCACTACTTGGCCGAAAATATGCATTCAAGGAATGCATTCACATTGAACTTTAACTTGAAATGAAATGGGCAAGTCTTTGAGCTCTAGGTTCTTAAGGTACGACATAAAATAAATGTGCTCATGCTTTTCATTTTTAATCTTGCTTACAAAATAAAGTGATGACTTAAATTAAATATGCAAGGCATAAACTTAATCGTGCAAGCTTGAAAGTAAATATGCAAGGTTCAGTTCTTTATTTTAGTGCTCTTGGCCCAACAACAATCAACTTTAAGGCCGAAATAGATAGGCATTCGAGAAATTAATTAGGTGATGATGCAAGTTCAATTCTTTATTTTAGTGCTCTAGGCCCAACAACAATCGACTTTAAGGCCGAAATAGAAAGGCTTTGAGAATTAAATTAAGTGAAGATGCAAGTTCCATTTTAATCTTTATGTTCTTAGGTGATAGCTTGAAAGTAAAGGTGCATAACAAGAATGTAAATATGAGTGCAAGCATAAGATAAATTATGCAAGTTCATTTAATCTTTCTAGAGCTCTTAACAAGACTTTAAAGGAACTTAAACCTCAACCGAAACTCATCCAACCAAGGTAAAGTAAAGTCTAGAGTTCTTAGAACTCAAAACAACATCTTTAGAAAATCAAACCATAAGGCATATATAAAAGAAAAGGAAATGGCCGAAACATCTAGGCAAGAAAAGAAATATTTGAAACTCTAGAGTCCATGATCTTGGTGATATATTAACACCAACACCATGAGCCCTCATCATTGAGTTCATAGAATCATTTTAAAACATCATCAAAGCTAAAGTTCTCAAGAGTTCAAGAAAGGAAGAACTAGAAACATTTTTGCTCAAGAACAAAGATCAAGCTCTAGAGTTTGTTTCAAGTGATGAACATCATCATGAAACTCTCATCATCAAGCTCTCATTTCTTTGAACATCAAGGTCCATGGCCGAAAATGAGAAAGAATAAGGAAAAGAAAAGAAGTTCTAAAAAGAATCAAGAGAAACTATGAACATCAAGCTTGAAACAAGAACTTTAAAGAAAAGAATACATGAAAGGAAATCCCTACTTGATGTGATGAACTTGAAGATGGAAGAAGAAGATGAAGATGATGAAGAACTTTGAAGAACTTGAAGAACACTAGAACTTTGAGAGAAAAAGAAAAGCTTTGAGTGTTCCTAAACTTAGCAAATGATCTAAAAGTGGTGCAAGCTCCTCAAGGCATTCTATTTATAGAGAAATGAAACAAATGAAGGGTGTGAATGGGCTGATGAGTTTCGGCCATGATGTGCAGAATTGGAGGGCATCCATGAGTTTCATGAGGTGAGATAATGTGGTCTTGAGGCATGGTGAGGTATGGTTCAAGGTATGGCTCAAGCATGGCTTCAAGGAGTGAGAAAACAATTCAATCATGTGGCCAAAGAGGGCATGGCTGTTCGGCCATGTTACAGCCAAGGGGAGGTTTGTTTTGCAATTTAATTGTGATTTAGAGTTGTGTTTAGGTGTATCTTTGATTATGCTTAAGATTAGGATTTTGTAAGAAAGTGTTTAGGTAAGGAAAATGGATAATTAGGGTGGTCTAGACATAATTAAGGAGTGGTCTTGCACCATTAGTGAGTTAGATCCTCAATTTAGAGTCTAAACAACTCTAGACACATTTCCTTGATTTAAGGAATTGGAGAGAGAAAACACTATTCAAGATTCCAAGACTAGGAATCTTGAGTTCTAAAAAGGGATTTAAGTTTAATCTAAGCAATTTTAGGTTCTAATTAACTTTAATAAATTATTTTGACTCTAGATTAATTAGGAAAGTTAATTAATCTTCGTTTAGAGCCTAATATTGCTTAGGTTTGCTTAATTACGTCATTAAGCTCAAAAATACTATTCTAGGGGCAAAATCATAATTTTGCACTAAAACTGCCCGGGATCACCGGGACTTGAACAGAGACCTCTAGACACATGAAAACATGTTTTTAAACCTCTGAGGAAAGTTTCGGGCTCAAACGGCACTTCTATCCGCGTAAAACGCTATTGGGGTATTTTGGTCATTTTGACCCGAAACTGCGGAAAACGAGATTTTCGCTTCTGGAAGCATTCAAAGGCCATTCAATCCCCTTCAATCATTGAGTTGACCCTTCGAGGATGACCGAGTTGGCTACCTTCGAATTTGGATCAGGAAATGACCTCAGGGGCAATTTGGTCATTTCCCTCGGATAGAAAAATCGGGGTGTTTCACAGAACCTTTCCAAATTACACTTTTACAATGATACACTTTCTTCTAGCAACAAAGGTAAATTTTACATAATAAAGAATATTTCATGCATAAGCATTCTCATTATTTGCAATAGCAACTATAACATGCAAGCCCGGAAATCATTCAATGATATCAAGTACTTAATAAGCATCCAATACTTACATAGAATTATCAATTATAGAACTAATTAGTTATGCACCTAAGGGATTTATTACCATCCTTAGAATTATTTATAGGCCTTAAGAACACTATTAAATCAAATGGGGTAGCATAGGTAGTAAGTTGTTCCTAAGGTTTTACGGTATGCTAGAAGTTATGTTTTAAATCCTTTCTTGTTACCAGCTTTCCCTATGATGCTGAAATTAGTTACTAAACCAATTATGAATCATTCTCCCTTATTTAAACATAATAAAACCTGGTTCTTATCATTGCTAAAGATTCTGGATAGAATGTATAAATTTCATTCCCTAGAGTTCTAGAAATCTTATTTTTACGGTTTTCTAGTTGCTAAGTTCATTTTTAGTGTTCGGGATCAATCCTAGTCTAATTGATACCAAATTTTTCGTGGCTAACTAATCCTAGACAGAATTATAACATACTAAAACAGATTTGGCATTGGCTAAACTTAAAGGGGTCAAAAACTAGGTAAATTCTAGCTCTTCGATTGTTCTAGGGAGCTAGTTTTATCTCAACGTGCAGTGAATCATTCTCTTAACAATAAACCATAATTATCACAACTTCAAACATATCAAATCATTATCATACATTGATACTAAACTCAGATCAGTGGCCGAATCATGAACCTCATACAATTACATAGAATCATATTTTAAGTGTATATAAAATACTAGTTCCCCGTAAAATCCTTGCAAAGTCTTAAAACTCATTTAGAAACTAGTTCTTTTGTCAAACTTGGGAGGATCTTCACAATTAAAATTCTCACTTAAGATAAAAGGAGTAGGTCTTGAGCTTTAGAGATTTAGGTGACATCTTAGAATTATAAACATGCTATGCAACCTTATTTTAATCTTATCTTTATAAGGTGATAGCTTGGAATTATAAACATGATATGCAATTCCATTTCTTTATCTTTAAGATTTAAGGTGATGACTTGAAAATTAAACATGATGCAAGAACTTGAAATATAAACATGATGCAAGAAAGCTGAGCGCGGTAATCCGCACAGGACCAAAGAGAGGAGAAGAGAATATTAAGAAACCTGAGGCGGTGAGTCCGCACAGGACCTGATGAAGGAGAAGAGAATTATTATTACATCTTTTTAAGCTCCAATCTCAAGACTTTTTAAAGAATAAATTCTTTAACTCCAATAATCATATTTCTTTGCTTGTGATACATGGCCAAGTCTTTGACCTATAGGATCTTTAGGTGATGGCATAAAATAAACATGTCATGCGTTGATTCTTTTAGCCATTATAAAATAAAGTGAGAGCATAAATTAAATATGAGATGCAACCTCTTTATTATCTTGAAAGATTAAGTGATGACTTGAAACATAAACATGAAATACAAGCTTGGAAAAATACATCTTTCAAGTTCTAAACTAAAAATCTTTGTTTTAGCATCATAAAGCATTATTCTTTAAAGTTTTGCATCAAGTGGAATTTTCAAGCTTTAGAGGCCTAACTTGTGATGGATTTACAACCCACCCTCAAGGTCCTCATCATCAAGCCATCATCTTAGTTCCACCTAGGCCATATGGGCGAATTGGTTAAAGAAAAATGAAGAGGAAAACCGAAATGAAAAGCTAAGGTAAGTTCATAATTTCATCATTTTGAGCTAAAAACACAACTCCTCAAAGCATAGAAGTAAATTTAGAAACTACTCCCTACCTAATCTGAGTTGAAGAAGAGGAAGAGAACTTGATTTCTTGAAGTGAAATGAAACAAAATCTCTTTGAAAAATTGAAGAAAGAATTCAGCCAAAGAGGAGGAAGAAAGAAAGTTTTTGGTGCTCCTAAAAACTAGTTATGAACAAAGCATTCCAAGACCACTCAAGCAAGCCTATTTATAGAAGATTTTGAGGCTTCTAATTGGCCAAAATGAGGAGGTAGTTGGCGAAATTTTGCAGGAGAAATAAGGGAGGAAAAATCATTTTAGACAAAGTTGTATGAAATTAAGGAATTATGTCTCTTATGGTGATATTTTGGCATTTTGATTTAGTGCAACTTTTGGCAATAATTCAGCTGCATAGTGGCATCAATAATTTCGTCCATTACAGCCCAAAGAAGTGAAATTTGTGTGTTCCATGCATTATTTAGGTGTAGGCAAGGTATTCATGTAATTTAGAGAATTTACGGTTAAGGGCTTAAGTGAATTAGTAAGCAATTTGGGTGTTTTTGAGCAATTTTGGGTTCTAATCAATCTAAATACATAATTTTGACTCTAGATTAATATTTAGAATTTAATAAGCTTTAATTTGAGCCTAATATTGCTTAGGTTTCGGTATACGAATCACAATCCCGAAATTCGCAAAACTGCCCAAAAACAGGGGCAAAATCGTACTTTCACTTAAAAATTGCCCGAGGCCACCCGAGCTTAACCAATGGTTAATCATGGCTTAAAAACAAATTTTAAAACATTTTAGTGAGGTTCGGGCTCAGTCGGCACGCACATCGGAGTTAAAACAGCCAGGGCTGCTTTGGTCATTTCGCGCGTCGGAACTCAAAATTGAGATCCTTCTGCTCTATTAACACATATAACACAAACAATCCCTTATTATCATCAAAACATCCCCTTGAGAATAGGTGGGGCCCACGATCCTCATTTTCTGAGTAAAATAACTTCAGGGGCATTTTGGTCATTTTATACGTACAGAAATTCGGGATTTGCGACTCTCGTATGAATCGCTCCTAACCTCTTTTCTAATGTTATATTCCTTTATTGAGGATTGTTCGGCCTCAAATCTTATGTAATAATTACCTACAATAATTCGGTAATTTCTAATGACAGTAAAAATTACGGTAAAAATTGGGGCGTTACATTAGTCCCCTTCTTAAAAAGAATTTCGCCCTGGAAATTCATTACCTGAGAACAACTCGGGGTATTGTGCTTTTATGTTCGATTCCAGCTCCCATCTAAGTTCTTCGGTTTCACCCTGTCCCCATGCTACTTTGACCAGGGGTACAGCCTTGTTCCTTAGCTGCTTAACTCCTCAGTCGACAATTCTCGTGGGTAGTAAGTTAAATGTCAGGTTATCTCTTAATTGTACATGTTCTGGCTCTAGTACATGACTCGGGTCAGATTGATACTTTCTTAACTGAGATACATGGAAAACATCATGAAGGTTGGATAGACTCGGGGGTAGGGCTATACGGTAGGCTACAGGTCCTACTTTGGTAAGGATTTCAAACGGACCAAGAAATCTGGGGCTCAATTTCTTTACTTTTATTGCTCGGCCTATGCCTGTGGTGGGGGTGATCCTTAGGAACACGTGGTCCCCTTCTTGAAAATCTAGCGATTTTCGCCGCTTGTCCGCATAGTTTTTCTGTCGACTTTGAGCAGTAAGAATCTTATCCCTAATCTTCTTGATTTGTTTTATTGTTTCCCTCACAATATCAGGTCCGAGTAAACTTTGCTCTCCGGGTTCATACCAACATAAGGGAGATTGAAATTTCCGTCCATAGAGGGCCTCATACGGTGCCATACCAATACTTGCATGATAACTGTTGTTATATGCAAATTCAATCAGTGGCAGGTACTTATCCCAACTTCCCCTTTGATCTAAAACACATGCCCTTATCATATCCTCCAAGGTTTGGATAGTTCTTTCAGATTGACCATCTGTTTGGGGGTGATAGGCCGTGCTTAGACACAGCTTTGAACCAAACGCCTTTTGAAAGGCTCCCCAAAATCGTGACGGAAACCGCGGATCCCGGTCCGAGATTATCGTCGACGGCACCCCATGTAACCTTACTATCTCCTGAATATATAATTGTGCTAACCTATCCAAGGAATAAGTCACCTTAATAGGTAAAAAGTGGGCTGACTTCGTCAATCGATCCACGATTACCCATATGGTATCATGATTCATTTGGGTCCTCGGTAATCCAGTCACAAAATCCATGGAGATACTATCCCACTTCCACTCAGGGATCGACAGAGGTTGCAGCATTCCAAAGGGTTTTTGGTGTTCAATCTTCACCTTTTGACACACCAAGCACTTACTCATCCATGTGCACACATCTTTCTTCATTCCAGGCCACCAGAACATCTTCTTCAAATCTTGATACATCTTGGTGGCACCAAGATGCAGGGTAAAATGGCTCTTATGGGCTTCCTCCAAAATATCTTTTCGGAGGTCACCACTAGCAGGTACACATATTCGACCTTTAAACCTCCATAAATCGTCCATTCCTTGGGTAAAACCTATCAACTTTCCCGCCTTCATCGCCTCTAAAGTCTCTTGAAACTCAAAGATCGTCCCCTTGAGCTTGAACAATCCTTTCTTTGAACTCACTTGTCACTTTAAGATGACAAGCTCTGATGCCCTTAGTGGTCAAAGTCATTCCTAGGTTTAAGTCCCTAAATTGCTCAATCAATTCAACCTCCTTCACCATCAAACGGGACACTTGTAAGGACTTTCTACTCAAAGCATCAGCTACAACTTTAGCTTTACCAGGATGGTAGTTCAATCCAAAATCATAATCTTTCAAGAACTCCATCCATCGCCTTTGCCTCATGTTTAGCTCTTTTTGATCAAAGAGATATTTCAAACTCTTGTGATCGGAAAACACCTCAAACTTAACTCCATATAAATTGTGTCTCCAAATCTTTAGAGCAAACACGACGGTAGCTAACTCAAGGTCATGGGTAGGGTAGTTTGCCTCATGTGGCTTGAGTTGTCTTGATGCATAGGCCACCACTTGTCTATCTTGAATCAATACACAACCTAAACCCTTTTTTCGAAGCATCACAATACACCTCGAAAGGCACATTGGGGTCGGGTAACACTAAAACAGGGGTCGAGGTTAGCTTGTGTTTTAAGTCTTGTAAGCTGTTTTTCACACTCGGGTCCATGAAAAAGGTTGTTCTTCCTAGTCACTTGGTCAAAGGTAGGAAACTGGGAAAATCCCTTGATAAATCGCGGTAATAACCTGGCTAAACCTAAAAGCTCCTTACTTCGCCATCGTGGTTGGTCTTTCCCAATTTACTACCGCTTCTACCTTACTAGGATCTACAGCAATTCCTTTCTTAGATACTACATGCCCTAAAAATTTCACCTTATCCAACCAAAACTCACACATGGAAAACTTGGCATATAGTTTCTTTTCCTTTAAGATCTCCAGTACTATGATTAGGTGGCATTCATGCTCCTCATGGGTCTTAGAATATATGAGAATGTCATCTATAAAGACAACCACAAACCGATCCAAATAGGGTCGAAAGATCCTATTCATGTAATCCATAAAAACAACCGAGCATTGGTTAACCCAACTATTACATCGCAAACTCAAAATGGTCATATCGAGTGCGAAAGGCCGTTTTAGGTATGTCTTCATCTCTCATTCTAATTTGATGGTAGCCTGACCTCAAATCTATCTTAGAAAACACTACCGCACCTTTCAGTTGGTCCATCAAATCATCGATCCTAGGCAGAGGATACTTGTTTTTCACCGTTACTTTATTCAACTGCCTATAATCTACACACATCCTCATACTCCCATCCTTTTTCTTTACAAACAACACAGGGCTCCCAAGGTGATGCACTAGGCCTAACAAACTTTTTCTCAAATAAATCTTCCAATTGAGTTTTTAACTCGGTCAATTCTAATGGGGACATCCTGTATGGGGCTATGGATATAGGTCCCGCACCCTAAGCAACTCTATGGAAAACTCTATCTGCCTCTCTTGGGGAAACTCCGTATCTCATCTGGAAATACTTCGGGATAATTTCTTACTATTGGTATCTCATCGATACTTTGCTCAAAGTCTACATCACTAGCGGGTAAGAAAATGTAACCTTTACTCTCACCCTTACCACACCCATTTCCACAAATAGCTTATGTAAAGAGTTATGGGTTTCTTAGGTTCAATAGGAACAGAAAGAAAAGTGATGGTTTTCTCATAACAGTTTAACAGTACACGGTTGGCCTCAAGCCAATCCATGCCAAGAATCACATCTAAACCTCGCATGGGTAAGCAAATAAGATCTAAAACAAAGGATCTATTATCTATAATAAAACTACAATCTAAGAAACATTTACAAGTCCTAACGGGTTTTCCAGTCGGGGTAGAAACAATAAGGTCAAAAGGAAGCTCAGTCATAGGTAAATTAAGGCTTTTAACACATGAATGGGAGATAAAAGAATGAGAAGCGCCAGAATCATATAGTACAATTAAGTCTTTACCATGCATATTACCCTTACCTTCCACGAGATTTCGTGACTTCGTTGTTTCTTCAGCATTAACAGTAAATACCCTTCCCTGGTATTGCGGCTTAGGATTAGGGCTTGGCGGGTTCCTTTCCGTGCATTCTCGGGAGTAATGACCTGGTTTTCCACACCGATAGCACACGTTTGTTCCGGATCGACATGGCATGCTCCCATGATTCTTGCCGCACTTGGGACATTCCATGGATGGTGCAGGCCGTGGAGGTACTGCTAGACCTCTTTGTGGTGCTTTCCCTTTATTGTTGTTATTGTTGTTGTTGCGATTGTTAGTGGGGTTATTGTTGTAGCGGTTGTTATTATAGCGGTTGTTGTTTTTGGCCTTCCTTGTTGAAAATTTCTTTGTGGCCATTGTGGTCTTGATTGAGGGGGAAATAGAGGTCGATTCTGCCTCTTGAACTGCTGACTTTGAGGTGTCAACTTTTTGGTAATATTATCTGACTTTGGGGTGCTTAGTTTTCTCTGACCTTCTTCAATAATCCGACATTTGTTAACTAGGGTAGAGAAATCTTTAATCTCCAAATGTGCAACTGCCACATTAAGTTTCGCTTTAACCTCGACTCGTATTTAATGCATTTCAAGACTCATCAGGATTTCCTTGGTACATTCTCGAGAACTTAATGAGTTCTTCAACCGCAGCAGTATCGGGCCACATTCATATTCCCCTGGACAAGTTGCATGAACTCAATGTCCTAGGCATATCTAAGTGACTCTAGAATGTACTTTTCGTAAAAATGGACCTTGAATAGTTCCCAATCAATGTCCACGTCGGTCGTCTCCAGGAGTCTTCGAACACCTGTCCACCAGAAACTGGCATCACCCTCAAGCATATGAGTAGCGAAGGTGACCTTTTGCTCCTCCGAGCATGGGACTACAGCAAAGACCTTCTCAATATTCCAAATCCATTCATTTGCAATATTTGGATTCAGGTTCCCCTTGAAAACTGGTGGGTTCGTCTTAATAAACTCCTCGAAACGGGCATGTTCAGGAATCTCATGTCCTTGATTCATATTGGCTTGACGATCCTGATCCATTTGTTCCATCATCATTCTCATGGTCCTAGCTATGTCGCGGAGTGCTTCGGCTGTCTCGTTGTCTTGATTATTCTGTGCTGCGCTCCTAGTCTGTTGTCGACGTGCCATTGGTCCCTAAACACACAAAACAGCAACACTAAGGTTATCAGGCCCAATATTCCATGCAAAGTGAGCAAGTTACCATGGCACTTTCAACATACAGTAGTCATGTATTTCTAATCCTCAAGCTCATCCCAATGATAAGCATCTACACATGATGTCACTAACGTATTATGCTTTAGAAGCATAGCCAGTCCAATCCTCAGGCTCTATGAGAATCGAACTGCTCTGAAACCAAAATGTAACACCCTAGTAATTAACCAAATACACCTAGGTTGAATCTGATTAATGACTAGACTTTACTCCTTGCTTTGGTTCTTTCTTCATAATTTGAAAATACTTAGTGAAATTACGAGCCATTTTTTTTTTAAAAAAAAAACATAATTGAAAACATGAGCCGAGTACAACGTGAACGAGTAAGCGGAGTATAATAAGACATTTAAGAATATATCACATCATATCACCTTGGCTCCATCATATAACATCCATAAGCACATTATAACATATATTTACATACAATAACCTCGCTCAAAGGGTGGGTTATGATCATACATTATTGTCTTATGCAAACCCATAAAAGAAAATATACATAAGGAAATACATGCCCCTAAACTAGATAACTCCATAAGCCGGGAAGGTTATCCTAAAACTAGGGTGCATGAACACACATAAATCTACTAAGAACCTTCTATGGCCACTGTCCCGAAATGGGGAATAACCGATCCATCGATGAGCTCCTCTGAGGGGACACACGAGATGCACCAGTCGGGTCGCATAGACGACCTTCTTGCTAACCTCTCACGAACAACTGCTTCTCACTATCGCTCTCTACACGTATGGGAGTAGGAGCGAGCTCTCAGAATATACATGAGTAGGAGTGTCCTCTCAAGGTTCGGCCGTAATATCTCGCCTCAGAACATACTTTGGAAATACATGGACAGCAGATGAAGCGGGATAAGAACGTAACATCCTTTCATCAAGTGGACGTGCATGTTCGAAAACCATTTCATCGCCATAGGGAGAAGTAGGAGAAAATCGATAACTAGGGACAGGATGTGCAAATGGACGACCTATGTAAATAAAAACAGAATCAAGGCACCTCCCTTCAAAATGATACGAGCGATGCACCGAATCATAGTGGTATGCCCAAGTAGGGGTTTCAACGTACAGAACGAATATCGCCATATCAATCTGGAGACAATGACCGAAATAAAGAAAAGGAGTGAGAATCTTGCTAAAGAATTCTCAGTAGGGTACCTCCTTCTACAAAGGTCATCATCAAAGTCCCCAGAACCTCTGGATTATTCTAAAATAGTGAGCATGCAAAGATTCATTTTAAGTTCGGACAAATACTTAACCGAGGTTCATCAATTTTTAATCATGCGTCTTATAATGCATTATAATCTTGACATGTCATATTTACAATGAACTTTTCCTTTATCATTACATCATATTCCTCATCATCATTATCAAAATAACATGCATAAAAGAACGTCATATAATATTAGCTACACATGGACACAAAGGCACATATTTCATTTCTTTAGTGCCTTAGGTGACTTAAAATCTTATCATCATCATTATTTTCCTTGGGCCACCTTATACTCCACCCTTTTGGGAGTAATTTAGGTTATGAGCTCATACTTTACTAATCGTCACTAGCATATACTTATCCTTTTTGATAAGCTAAAGTCCCGACTCTACCCTTTTGAGAGAACAGGTTAGGGGGCTAAAATCACCTTTTCACCACCTATAGTCTGATGGTTCCAAAGGAACATTTTCTTATAAGTTTAAGTCACCATTAAATCTTTGCATGTTATATCACAATACAATTCATAAACATCATAGCATTTTCTCATTTATAGTCTTAAGCTAGAATAATATATATCAACTATAATCATGCATCTGGGAGATTCCCAGGAAAGAGAGGTGGGTCACAATGGACACGCTTAAATACCAAGTCTTTCCTTAGCCAGAACCTTTCCAAATTACACTTTTACAATGATACACTTTCTTCTAGCAACAAAGGTAAATTTTACATGATAAAGAATATTTCATGCATAAGCATTCTCATTATTTGCAACAGCAACTATAACATGCAAGCCAGGAAATCATTCAATGATATCAAGTACTTAATAAGCATCCAATACTTACATAGAATTATCAATTATAGAACTAATTAGTTATGCACCTAAGGGATTTATTACCATCCTTACGATTATTTATAGGCCTTAAGAACACTATTAAATCAAATGGGGTAGCATAGGTAGTAAGTTGTTCCTAAGGTTTTACGGTATGCTAGAAGTTATGTTTTAAATCCTTTCTTGTTACCAGCTTTCCCTATGATGCTGAAATTAGTTACTAAATCAATTATGAATCATTCTCCCTTATTTAAACATAATAAAACCTGGTTCTTATCGTTGCTAATGATTCTGGATAGAATGTATAAATTTCATTCCCTAGAGTTCTAGAAATCTTATTTTTACGGTTTTCTAGTTGCTAAGTTCATTTTTAGTGTTCGGGACCAATCCTAGTCTAATTGATACCAAATTTTTCGTGGCTAACTAATCCTAGACAGAATTATAACATACTAAAACAGATTTGGCATTGGCTAAACTTAAAGGGGTCAAAAACTAGGTAAATTCTAGCTCTTCGGTTGTTCAAGGGAGCTAGTTTTATCTCTAACGTGCAGTGAATCATTCTCTTAACAATAAACCATAATTATCACAACTTCAAACATATCAAATCATTATCATACATTGATACTAAACTCAGATCAGTGGCCAAATCATGAACCTCATGCAATTACATAGAATCATATTTTAAGTGTATATAAAATACTAGTTCCCCGTAAAATCCTTGCAAAGTCTTAAAACTCATTTAGAAACTAGTTCTTTTGTCAAACTTGGGAGGATCTTCACAATTAAAATTCTCACTTAAGATAAAAGGAGTAGGTCTTGAGCTTTAGAGATTTAGGTGACATCTTGGAATTATAAACATGATATGCAATTCCATTTCTTTATCTTTAAGATTTAAGGTGATGACTTGAAAATTAAACATGATGCAAGAACTTGAAATATAAACATGATGCAAGAAATCGGAGCGGCGGTAGTCCGCACAGGACCAAGAGAGAGGAGAAGAGAATATTAAGAAACCGAGCATGTAGTCCGCACAGGACCAGTGAAGGGAGAAAAGAATTATTATTACATCTTTTTAAGCTCCAATCTCAAGACTTTTTAAAGAATAAATTCTTTAACTCCAATAATCATATTTCTTTGCTTGTGATACATGGCCAAGTCTTTGACCTCTAGGATCTTTAGGTGATGGCATAAAATAAACAAGCCATGCGTTGATTCTTTTAGCCATTATAAAATAAAGTGAGAGCATAAATTAAATATGAGATGCAACCTCTTTATTATCTTGAAAGATTAAGTGATGACTTGAAACATAAACATGAAATACAAGCTTGGAAAAATACATCTTTCAAGTTCTAAACTAAAAATCTTTGTTTTAGCATCATAAAGCATTATTCTTTAAAGTTTTGCATCAAGTGGAATTTTCAAGCTTTAGAGGCCTAACTTGTGATGGATTTACAACCCACCCTCAAGGTCCTCATCATCAAGCCATCATCTTAGTTCCACCTAGGCCATATGGCCGAATTGGTTAAAGAAAAATGAAGAGGAAAACCGAAATGAAAAGTTAAGGTAAGTTCATAATTTCATCATTTTGTGCTAAAAACACAACTCCTCAAAGCATAGAAATAAATTTAGAAACTACTCCCTACCTAATCTGAGTTGAAGAAGAGGAAGAGAACTTGATTTCTTGAAGTGAAATGAAACAAAATCTCTTTGAAAAATTGAAGAAAGAATTCAGCCAAAGAGGAGGAAGAAAGAAAGTTTTTGGTGCTCCTAAAAACTAGTTATGAACAAAGCATTCCAAGACCACTCAAGCAAGCCTATTTATAGAAGATTTTGAGGCTTCTAATTGGCCAAAATGAGGAGGTAGTTGGCGGAATTTTGCAGGAGAAATAAGGGAGGAAAAATCATTTTAGACAAAGTTGTATGAAATTAAGGAATTATGTCTCTTATGGTGATATTTTGGCATTTTGATTTAGTGCAACTTTTGGCAATAATTCAGCTGCATAGTGGCAACAATAATTTCGTCCATTATAGCCCAAAGAAGTGAAATTTGTGTGTTCCATGCATTATTTAGGTGTAGGCAAGGTATTCATGTAATTTAGAGAATTTACGGTTAAGGGCTTAAGTGAATTAGTAAGCAATTTGGGTGTTTTTGAGCAATTTTGGATTCTAATCAATCTAAATATATAATTTTAACTCTAGATTAATATTTAGAATTTAATAAGCTTTAATTTGAGCGTAATATTGCTTAGGTTTCGGTATACGAATCAAAAATCCCGAAATTCGCAAAACTGCCCAAAAATAGGGGCAAAATTGTACTTTCACTTAAAAACTGCCCGAGGCCACCCGAGCTTAACCAATGGTTAATCATGGCTTAAAAACAAATTTTAAAACATTTTAGTGAGGTTCAGGCTCAGTCGGCACGCACATTGGAGTTAAAACAGCCGCAGAGGCATTTTGGTCATTTCGCGCGTTGGAACTCAAAATTGTGATCCTTCTGCTCTATTAACACATATAACACAAACAATCCCTTATTATCATCAAAACATCCCCTTGAGAATAGGTGGGGCCCACGATCCTCATTTTCTGAGTAAAATAACTTCAGGGGCATTTTGGTCATTTTATACGTATAGAAATTCGGGATTTGCGACTCTCGCATGAATCGCTCCTAACCTCTCTTCTAATGTTATATTCCTTTATTGAGGATTGTTCGGCCTCAAATCTTATGTAATAATTACCTACAGTAATTCGGTAATTTCTAATGACAGTAAAAATTACAGTAAAAATTGGGGCGTTACAGAAAGGGTCATGATAGTCTTTCCAGTAGCCTTCTCAAGCATGTCCAGTTGACCAGTAGACACTTTTATTGTCTCACAGCAAGTAGTTCTTTACCAGACTCTTCAAGCTGAACTGAGCAGTCTTGAACTAGCCTTTCCAAGGTAAAACCATGATCAATAAAACTCTATTACTTGTCACATTGCAAGTAGTTTTTAATAAGCCTCTTCAAGCTATCTTATATTGATCTCTACTAGATCAAGGTTATAAAGGTTACAAGTTTCTGAAGTATGATGTCATTTCCTTAGTGAATAAAGAGCCTTCACAGCTTCAATCGTTTGTTTGATTTGAGATGCAAACATTATGAGCGTAATGATTGTTGATAGTGTGCCATCTGGTCTTCAGAGAATGTTTGATTTCTTCATGTATACGTACTTTCTAATGTCTAGTACTACTTTCTGAAGTCTCAAAAGCTCGATTTCTTGAAGTGCTGAAATCTTCTTCAATTGTTTAGCCTTTAATACTTAGATAAGAATATAATTTCACTTCTATAATGGTTTAGATCTCATAGCATGAGACAACCATGCTTATACATACATAGTGAAAAGTATATTCTTAGTTGTGTTAATCTTACACTTGCTAAATGACAGAATCTGTTAAATTCTGATAAGAAACTCAGAGAAAAACATCAGTCATTCTTCAAAATATTTTTCTTTGAATTGGCATTGTCATCATTCAAAACATATTAGCACAAGTGTTCTGGAGCTAACAATCTCCTCCTTTTTAATGATGACAAACCAATTTGAAATTTTTTTTTTGAAGAGATAGTTGAAAGAAATATTACAGAAAGGAAACAAGATAAGCATATTCTTTCAATCAAACAAAACGAGAGATATTCAGGAAGTTCTTTTTCTTAAGGTATGATATTGATTTTGTAAAAGATATTTTTTGGCCTTAAGTGACTTAAATCATAGATGTTGTTATTTTCCATGTATGTTTAGGCTTGACATACTTTCTGAGGGTATCAATTTGATTTTTCGTCAAAAGAAAGGAACTTTCTGAAGTTACATACTTGTGACATATTATCCTGATTGGATCCTTTTCAGCACACCTTTGACCATTCATATTTAACAGAAACATCAAATGCATATAAAATCACAAACAAAATATCAAAGCATACGTATGAGTAGAAGAAACTAAAATAAATATAGGTTATGGATAAAAAGATATAAGGGATAAAAACAAGGAGTAAAAGATGACGAAAGAGTTGTTAGAAGAAATGCAAAAAAAATTTTTGGATAAGCTCCCCCTCAATTTGATCTCCATCTCCCCTGTATTTCTCAACACAATAAGATTTTTCTTCCATATTCTTCTCCCCCTTTTGTCATCAACAAAAAGGAGTGTGCTAGAAACCAATGGTACCATCATCAGCCCTGACACCTGACTTCATGAAGTATGTCCTGAAGTATTGCTTCTTGTCGGTGAGAGTTGGCCTCAAGATGATCTAGCCTATTCTGGATAAGACGTTGTTCATACAGTTGTTCATACAGTAGTAATTGGATGTCAGTGAAGCTTGACTGCTCGGCTGGTGTAGGTCTATTGGATGAGGGATCAATGCCTTGAGGGGAAGGATCATGAATGGTGGACATAGGAGGCTGTTCAGTTTTTGAGGGAGACGCAGCGGCAGCAGATTCACTTTTTGAGGATGTTTCTATCTCGAAAGATGAATCATGTTCAAAATTAGAGGTCATGTTATTGCTAGAAGGAGAAACTCTATATCTAATGATAATTCCTAGCCTCTTGTTGTCATCTGAATTGTCCTTAAGAATAATTACTTTCCTTTTGCTCTTTCTGCCTTCAACTTCTGTTGCTACCTTTTCAACTGCAGTATCCCCGATTCTTAAGCTTTGTCTTCTACCATCAGAAGGAACAACGTCGATTGGTCTCCTTAGGGTTCTAAAGGAGTTGAAGGTGTACTAGGTACCTTCCATGTACTCATACCACTCATTTGCAAGAGGGTAATATAAGTACTCAAAGATTTTGGTCAATAAAATCCTATAAGGCATAGCAGTAGTTTTTCTTTTCTCAAATGAGATAGCACTCAGCATATGATCAAATATGAGTCTGGGCAAGCTAACTCTTTGTTTTGTCAATAAACAGAAGAGTAACATACAATCCATCCTAACCAAAAGGTGGGTGCTACCTAAGCGAGGAAGAAGGAAAATTGTATGACGGTAAAAACTTACCTTGTATTTGTGTTTAGCATAGCTGTAGTGATCTTGCTTGGATGATGTTTAGAGACCTCAGTGAGACAACTCAAAACTTCTTTTACTAAAACACCAAGAGTTGTGAACCATTCTACCTCAATCAGGCATCTAATTCCTTTATCTGGAGCATGGGTGAAGTTGGAAAGATCCATTATGCTCAACTCTAAGTCCACTTTTCTGATGTAAGAGGTTAGCATGGAGTCGGTTACTTGAACCAGTTGAGAATAGAAGGCAATGGCCATCCTGAAAAAGACTTAGTCAGATAAATCAAGAAACCCTTCCCATCCTTAAAAGGAGAAGACTTTGAGAAGAACAAGAACTTGAGCCATTAGCGCCAGTGTCAGTCTTTTTCCAGGTGCTATTAGACGTCGAGAGAAGTTCTCTTCATAAAACCTTTGATGTATCGATTCTATGAACATATGAAGAGTTCCCATTTTAGCTATACGTCCAATAAAGTGATTTTCTTGAGCCATGATCAGATGATGAGAGGTATAGAGGAGCAAAGGTTGAGGCTTGGAAGAAAAAAGAGGTTAATGAAGGTAAAATTTTTGCGAGAATGTGAAATGGTTAAGAATTTGTGTTTTTGAAGAGAAGTAATAAAGTATGGGGAATGGAAGTTATTTAACTGATGTGACATAACTGATAGAAGGCAAGGCGACATGGGAGAGAGAAAGACTTTAAAAGAGGGAAATATCCTGCCTCATCATTGATCTTTCAGAAAAGAAATTTCTAGCTTATGAGTTCAATTTTTGAAGAACTTTCTTTCTGATCTTTACTTTGCACTTTCTAACTCAACATTTTCCTATCTGCACATGCCTGAGATATTCCTCTTCTTTCTGAACTACTTTCTGGTCTTCAATAAATGTACTTGGTCTTACAAACTGATATCTTGTCCTTTTGGGCTTCAGTTTGAGAGATGAAAGGGAGAAGAGAGAACCTATAGATGGTTTACTCATGAAAACTATGTAGATTTGAAAACGATTAAGTTTAAAAGCTTTTTCAAATGGAAAAATGATATTCAGTTAATGGCTTTGTGAATATATCCAATACTTGATCTTCAGTATTCACATAACTGAATATTACCTTTTTGAACATGATCACGAATGAAATGATGTTTAAAGTCAATATGTTTGGATCTAGAGTGTTGAATAGGATTCTTTGCAATATTTATAGCTTTTGTATTATCGCAAAAGATGGGAATTTTGGAGTACCTCAAGTGATAGTCATTTAGCTGATTTCTTATCCATCGTATTTGAGAGCTGCAGTTAGCAGCAGCTACATACTCGGCTTTAACAGTTGAGAGAGCAATAGTATTTTGCTTTATGCGTGACCATGTAATCAACCTTTCTCCAAAGAAGTAGCAGCAACCACTAGTGCTTTTCCTTTCGACTCTATCTCTAGCATAATCAGCATCACAGTACCCTACACTATCACAAGAAGAACCTTTCTTATACCACAAGCCAAGATTAGTAGTACCTGATAAGTAACAAAGGTTTCTTTTGACAGTATTTAAGTGTAATTATTTTGGGTTGGATTGAAATCCCGCACAAATTCCTACACTTAACTGAATGTCAAGTCTAATTGCAATAAGATACAGAAGTGACCCAATCATTCCTCGATAATTACTTTCTGATACTTTCTCACCGTTCTCATCAGCATCTATAATTTGAGAAAGATGCATGGGGGTGCTCATACGTTTTGCTTGATCCATATTAAATCTCTTTAAAAGATATTGTGTACTTTTCTTGATGGATCAGGATGTCATCCTTTTGTTGTTTTATTTGTAAGCCTAGAAAGAACTTGAGTTCACCTATCATACTTATCTCAAATCCACTTTGTATTAGATTTGAAAATTTTTCTCAAAGAGAATGATTAGAAGCTCCAAATATAATGTCATCAACATATATTTGAACTATCAAAAAGTCATTTTCCTAATTAAGAGTAAAAAGATTAGTGCCAACATTACCTCTTTTAAACCTATTCTTAAGCAAGAAAGTGCTCAGTCCATCATACCAAGCTCGTAGGGCTTGTTTAAGACCATAGAGAGCCTTCGTTAGCTTATAGACATGATTGGGAAGGTTTTTGCTCTCAAACCCAGGAGGCTACTTCACATATATGTCCTCAGAGAGGAAACCATTTAGAAACGTAGACTTGACATCCATTTGGTAGAGAGTGAATCCCTTGTAGGCAGCACAAGCAATGGCTTCAAGCTGAGCTACCGGTGCAAAGGTTTCATCATAATCAATTCTCTCTTGTTGATTATAACCTTGTGCAACCAATCTTGCTTTGTTCCTGAACACCCATTTAGTGCCGATGATGGTTTTTCTTTTTGGTTTTTTAATGAGATTCCAGACTTTGCTCTTCTTGAATTGATCCAGTTCTTCTTGCATAGCATCTAACTAACTTTGATCACTCAAAGCTTCTTCAATGCACTCAGGCTTAATGGTGGAGATGAAGGAATAGTTGGATGTATTTTTAAGAGATGATCTAGTTCTTATACCCTTATAAATGTCTCCAAGAACTTTGTTTTGAGAAATTGTTCTTAAATCAGAAACTCCCCTGTAGTTTCTTTGACTTTGAAATATCTGAGCTTCTTCATCATCTTCAGACTGCTCTAACTGAAGATCAGAAACATCACTTTTTGATATTTTAGGTGACTTGAGCAAGTTATCTGAATTGCTTATGTTCTGGAGCTTGTTGTCTGAAGGTCTGTCCTTCATCATCTTATTGTTAGGAGAACCTTTTAGATTTATCTTTTCGAGGCTTTCCTCTAGATCATCAGTAAAGTTCTTTCTAATCTCCTTGAATTTTATGTGAATGGTTTCTTCTACACAAGAACTTCTCTTATTGTATACCTTATAGGCTCTAGACACAGAAGAGTAACCTAAAAAGATACCATCATCAGATTTTGGATCAAACTTGGCAAGTTTGTCCTTGGTGTTAAGAATAAAACAAGGTGAACCAAAGATATGAAAATATAATATGTTGGATTTTCTGCCCTTCCATAGCTTATAAGGAGTTTTCTTGAGAATTGGCCTAAGAAAAATTCTGTTTTGTATGAAGCATGAGGTATTTATAGCCTCTGTCCAAAAACCTTTTGACAAACCACTTTCCAAAAGCATAATTTTGGCCATTTCTTGCAAGCTTCTATTTTTCCTTTCAGCTACCCTATTTTGTTGGGGAGTTCTAGGTGTAGAAAACTCATGAAGGATGCCATTTTTTTTTCACAAAACTCATTAAAAACATGATTCTCAGATTCTCCACTATGATCAGATCTAATAACGCTGATTTGAGAATCCTTTTCAATACAAACTCACTTTGCAAAAAGTTTGAATATCTCAAAGACCTAATCTTTAGAAGCTAGAAAGATAACCCATATAAATCTAGAGTAATCATCCACTATGACAAGGAAATATCTTTTTCTAGCTAGACTGGCAGTCTTGGTAAGACCAAAGAGATCTATATGTAATAGCTCAAGTGGTTTAGTAATTAAAACCACATGTTTGCTATAGAAAAAAGCTTTGGTTTGCTTGCATTTTTCACAAAAATCACAGGTTGAATCTTTATCGCATGTAATTTTTAGAAAGATGTGAGACATTTTACATTTTGATCTCTTAGATCATTTAAAGATAATACATATGTATTATCATGCCTCTTTCCAAAAAGAATTACTTTATTATAAGTGGGACATACCACTTTGCAGGTATGAGCATTAAAGATGGCATTAAAACCTTAGTCATAAAACTGGCTAATACTTAAAAGATTGTGAGCTAGACCATTAACTAATAAGACATCTGAAATTTAGTGAGAATCATCCTTACCAATATCTCTTATGCCTGTGACCTTAGCTTTACCTCCATTTGCAAATCTTATAGATCCTGATTTTTTCAGTCGTAAATTTTTGAACAATCTTCTTGATCCGGACATGTGCCTAGAGCAGCCACTGTCCATGTACCATTTGTTTTCAGGTTCCATGTGCGCCCTTAGGCACACCTGCATTGAATCCATTTTTCATTTTAGGTACCCATATCTGGATGGGTCCTCCGAAGTTTGTAACGCCCCGATTTTCTGTCTGAGTGGAAAATGACCAAAATGCCCTTGAGGTCATTTTTGGCCCGGAATTCAAGGATGGCCGACCCGGCAGTCCTCGAAGGGCCAACTCAACGTTTGAAAGGGATTGAATGACCCTTGGGTGGTTCCGGAGGCAAAAGTCTCATTTTCTGCAGTTTCAGGTCAAAATGACCAAAATACCCCTATAGCGTTTTTACACGGGTAAAGGTGCCGTTTGAGCCCGAAACTTTCCCCAGAGGTTTAAAACCATGTTTTTACATGTTTCAAAGCATTTGTTTGAGTCTCGGTGGTCCCGGGTAGTTTTAATGCAAAATTACAATTTTGCCCCTAGAATAGTATTTTTGAGCTTAATGATGTAATTAAGCAAACCTAAGCAATATTAGGCTCTAATCGAAGATTAATTAATTTCCATAATCAATCTAAAGTCAAAATAAATTATTAAAATTAATTAGAACTTAAGATTGTTTAGATTAGATTTAATTCTCCTTTCTAAAACTCAAGATTTCACTCTTGGAATCTTGAATAGTATTTTCTCTCTCCAATTCCTTAAATCAAGGAATTGTGTCTAGAATTGTTTATACACTAAAATAAGTTTATAACTCACTAATGATGCAAGAACACTCCTTAAATGTGTCTTGACAACTTTGATTACCCATTTCCTCACCTAAACACTTTCTTACAAATTCCTAATCTTAATCCTAATCAAAGATACACCTAAACACAACTCTAAACCACAATTAAAATGCAAGAAATCCTCCCCCCATGGCTGATGCAACTTCGGCCCTCTCTCTCTCTCATTTACAACACATGTTGATTTGCTTCTCACTCAAAGAACCATGCTTGAGCCATACCTTGAACCATACCTCACCATGCCTCAAGATCACAACATCTCACCTCATGGAACTCATGGGGCTGCCCTTGAGCTGTAATGGCCGAAGCCTTCTCCCCCCATTTGCACCTTGCATTTGTTTCATTTCTCTATAAATAGCATGCTTGGGTGAATTTGCATCATTTTGGGTTCATTTGCTAAGTGTAAGTTTTCAAAGAGCACTTCAAAGTTTCCTTTTTCTCTCAAGATCAAGTGTTCAAGTTCTTCAAGTTCTTCATCCTCTTCTCTCATCCCAATCTTCAAATCACTTGGTAGGGATTCTCTTTCAAGTATTTTCTTTATTTAAGTTCCATCTCTAGTTATGTGTTTATGGTTTCTCTTGAGTCTTTTTAGAACTTCTTTCCCTCTCCTTTTTCTTCATCATTTTCGGCCATGGGCCTTGAGGACAAGGGAATGAGAGCTTGATGATGAGGTTTCATGGTGGTGATGTCCATCACTTGAATAATCTCTAAAGCTTGATCTTTGTTCTTAAGTTAAAGATGTTTTCTTTTGTTCTTTCTTCTTGAACCTTGAAACCTTTCACCTTGATGATATTTTAAAATGGTTACATGAACTCAATGATGAGGACTCATGATGTTGGTGTTAATGCATCATCAAGATTATGGTCTCTAGAGTTTCAAATGTCTCCTTTCTTCTTAAAAGTTTCGGTTCCTTTTCCTTTTCTTTCTTCAAGTTTTCGGCCATGTTGGCCAATAAGGTTCACAATGGCTTAATGATGAGAGCTTCTAGATGATGACTATGTGTTCATCTCAATGAGGCCTCTAGAGCTTGAGTTTTAATAAAAATGCTATTTATGACCACATTTCAAGAAAAGAAACTTTGTGTTTTAAATAACCCTTGAGGTTCACTCTTTTCTTTACTTTATCTTGCCATGATAAGTTTGGGTTGAGGTTTAAGTTCCTTTAAAGTCTTGTATGAGCTCTAATAAGAAATAAAATGGACTAGCATTCATATTTAAATTCAAGCTTATGCATTACATATTTACTTTGAGCTTTGCATTCATATTTAATTTCCAAACCATCACTTAAAGTTAAAGGATGAAGAATAGATTGCATCTCATATTTACATTCTTGTCTAGCATATTTACTTTTCATCACTAAAGAACTTAAAGATTTAAAATGAGAGCTTGCACTATCACCTAACTAAATCTCAAAGCCTTTCTATTTCGGCCTTAAAGTCGATTGTTGCTGGGTCTAGAGCACTAAAATAAAGAAATGAACTTGCATATTTATATTTCAAGTCTTGCATATTTATTTCAAGCCTTGCATATTTATATTCAAGTCTTGCATATTTACTTTAAGCTCTTACTTTACTTTGTAATGAAGAATAAAAATGAAGTGCATAGCATGTTTAAATTATGTCATCACTTAAAGACCTTAGAGCTCAAAGACTTGCCCATTTTATCTCAAGTTAAAGTCTAATGTGGAAGCATTCTTTGAATGCATAATTTCGGCCATGTAGTGATGATGAACTTGGAAGGAGATTCATCTAGCTACAAGGGCCAACAATCTAAGTTTTAAGATTCTCTTTAAAACCTCATGAAGTTTATGAGATTAAGACCAACAAGATTTATGAATTTAATTCTCTTTTAAGGAGGGATTAAGTGGTCACTGACCTAAGGATGTTTTTAGTCTCTTTTACAAAATAAAATGGTTTGCAAAAGAGTCTTAGAAGTCCTAAAAGTGATTCCAAGAGAAACTAGCAACTTATGTGTTTTAAAAATAGCAAGTTATGCATCTTTTTGGGGACTTAATGCTTCGGTTCTTCCCTGATGATTTTGCTGTTGTATGATGATGTTTTGATGTGTTTGAATGAGTAAAAATTATGTATGTTGAAGTAGGAACATTTCTATGCATGATAGGAGAGAAACTAGCTTTCTAGAAAAACCGTAAAGTCAAGATTTAGCATAGTTTTAACCTATTGATTTTTGGACACTGCCCAAACTATTTCTATGGGAATATAATCAGATTAGGATTGTTTAATCATGAAAAATTTGGTTACAATTGAAGTAGGATTGAATTTTAGCACCTATAGAGAAACTAGTAACTAGAAACCCGTAAAATCGCAATTCTGGAACTCTTAGAACATTTAGTTTTTAGAATTTGTCCAGCAACCTTATAATGTGGAGAACATGGCTTATAATTAGTTCTTAGGCATAGAGATGCCTCATAATTGGTTTAGGTCGAATTTATAGCGCCTTAGGCGAAGACAGAACCAAGAAAGGGTTTAAAACGTAAGTTCTAGAACCCCGCAATTATAAGTTTGTAATGCTGCCCTTAAGGAATGACGTTGTTCAGATTTAATAGAGAGCATGAATAATAATGAGATCTATTAGAAGAGAACCCTTAGGTGCATAAAAGGTTGATAGAAGATGATAGGTTAATTGCATCACAAGTTTAAGGCCCGTAAGGGTCAAAACATAAGATACCGCAGGACCAAGAGCATAATGAATTTCTAATGTTGCTTATGAACGCATGAGAATGATTATGTGAATGCATGAAAATTATGATGGAGGATGCATGTTTGAATGACTTATGTGGCATAAAGAAGAATTTGGAAGAAATTCGGCATGCTGCAGTTATGTTGATGAATTTCTGATAAATTCGGGGACTCAGAAAGTTTTTGAAAACCTATGAGATTTTTATGAGGTACTAAGATGAGTTCTCGGATGACACCGGTTCGGCCGAGCACCTCCAGAGAACTCATGTGACATCGGTACCAAGAATGAATTCTTGGGTGACACCGGTTCGGCCGAGCACCCCCAAGAAATGCCCCCTAACCCATACTGGATAAGTCGGGATTATGTTTATGATTATGTTACACTTATCGGGATTGATAAGTAAGAACTAGTGACGACTAGTTAAGGTATGAGCTCATAACCTAGAGATGTGACACGTTCTGGGTGACACCGGTTCGGCCGAGCAGCCCCAGAGCGATTGTCTTTTAGGGTGGCCTATAAGGAAGTAAAGTATGATGTTTATGTCACAAAGTTTCCCATGTGAGGATTTAATTGCCACTTTATGCCACTATTATGATGTTCCGATGATTATTCTTGCATTAAGTAGAGCCATGCATTCATTCTTTAATATGATTGCATCCATGACATTAAGAATCATGCTAAAATCAATGGACCTTGGCTAATTATGATTTAAAAACCTAAAAATAGACATTTATGCATGCACGCTTACTTTGTATACTAAACCCAAGGTTCCTGAGGACGTAAATGATGACACCTAGGTAGTAGGAGGCCCTACTGAGATTCTTTAGCAAGATTCTCACTCCCTCTATCTCTTTCTTTCCGTCACGTCTTCAGATGGCGACGTTCGTGGTTTTTGTGGACACCCCGACATGGGAGGTGTACTATGATCCAGAGCACGGATCATACCATTTTGAGGGACAGTGCACGGTGCAAGTCTTCATGTTCGTTGGATGTCCCTTCGCTCACCCCGTGCATACCCATCACTTCTCCCCGACAGCACCCTACGGCGACGACGAGCGGGTTTTTGAGCGTGTGCGTACGTATAACGAGAGAGAGCTCCGCATGCACATCGCCACCTCAGCTATGCGTGACTATCCCGACTACGTGCCCCGGACTTACTTCTCGGAGACCGATCCGTCGGAGGATCCGCCTACCCATCCGTACAGCGAGAGCTCCGCCCTCACTCTACCACTGATGAAAGAGGGCAGTGAGGACACCGTGACTCAGCCAAGGCTCGCACTACGACCGGAGATGCGGCCACGCCGCGGGGGTCACTCTCGACCTCCGTTCCGCCTCTATACACCCAATGAGCTCCCCCAGTTTCCCGGGTATGTGCCTCGCTTGCGAGATGGACGTCAGTAGGAGGTGACGTACGACCAATGGAGTACCCAGGTAGAGCACACACCACTTAGATGAGGATGGACCTCCTTTTGTATAGAGGTTATCCCTTTAGTTGGACCTGGGTAGGGGAGTTGCTTTTATATTTTTCGTCGTACTTTCCTTTGTATTTTCTTTTAGTTGTATCTGTTCATGATGTACTAAACTAAGCCCCACTCTCCATGAGTGGGCATATCATATAATATTATATAAATATGCAGTTCAGTTCTATTGTGATGTGCCTTTACTTGCTTATGTCATGCTGTTATGCGATGCTTGCTTTATTTCCTTTCGTGCATTATTATTTAACGTGTCGCGCGACTCTCACTTTGCTTTTATAATTCAAAAAAAAAAATGTACCATTATTTTCGCTAAGTATTTTAAAGTATTAAGGAAGCTATGACGTAACAAACTAATGATTAACCTAAATATGTTCTAGAGTATTGGGTTAAAAATTAGGATGTTACAGAGTTAGTATGAAATGAGGACTGTCCAACCTTTCTGACATACTTTCTTTTCATAAAGTATTTGTCAAGAGGATGTCCCCTCTTAAAACAATTAGTACAAGGAGGTTTTCTTTTAGCTTTATGAAGGAAGGTTGATTTTTCCTTTTTAATCAAGATCTTCTTTATATCCCAGTCCTGCCTTTTGAAAATATGGTCTCTGGCCACCAAGCATTAGATCAAGATTTCTTAATCCATTCACCATTTTTTCAAGGTCAATTTTGAGAAGCTTTGAAGTTTTTTTAAACTCAGAGATAACTTTCTGAGTATTTTCATTCAAATTAGCAACTTCAGATTCTAAGGTTATGAGTTTAATATTTAAAATCTTATTTTCCTCTTTCACAACTTCCTTCTCTAACCTTAGATTCTCAGCTTCTGATTTGACCATTTTAAGTTCTAAAACAGTTTTTTTATATTCCTTTTTCAAACTGAGAAAATGAAAGGAAATAGTTTTAAAATCTTCAAGCAATTCTTCATAAAGCAATAAGAGCTCATCATAAGAAAGATCAGAGTCAGCATTATTTACTCGGAATCACTTTCAGACGAATGTCCTGCCATGAAGCACAGATTGGCAGTATCTATTTCTTCTTGATCTTCTGATTCTTCCTTTTTTTCATCTGATTCGCTCTATGTCACTAGCATGCTTTTCTTTTTGGGGGTGAACCTTTTTTGTGGACCTTTAGACTTTGGACATTCTATTTTGTAGTGTCCTTTTTCTCCACAATCATAACATTTGATAACTTTAGGTTTTGGCCTTCCTCTTCTGTCTCTTCTGAAATTGATGTCTCTTCTTTTCTTCGCTTTTCCTTTCTAGAGTTTGGAGATTTTTCTGATTAGCATGGAAAGCTCATTCCCATCTTCACCAACTGTCTCTATGTCTGTCTTACCCTCTTCATCAGAGGTTTCAGCAACTTTCATGGCTTTACCTTTGTTGATTTTTTGGTGAGATGACTTCAAAGCCATGGATTTGCTCTTTTTGCTGGATTTTCTATGCATTTCAGAGAATACTACTTCATGGGTTTTTAGAGACCCAATAAGTGCATCTAGACCTAGAGTTTGGAGGTCTTTTACTTTAGTAATGGCTGTGAGTTTAGGTAGCCATTTAGCGGGAGGACTTGTCAATATCTTTCTAACCATTTCTGAGTTAGAATATCTTTTACCAAGACCTTTAAGTTGGTTTACAATTTGCATAAACCTGGTAGTCATTTCATCAATATTTTCTTAGTCAGTCATTTTGAATAATTCATATTGATGAACCAGCATGCTAATCTTGATTTCCTTTACTTGATTAGTTCCTTCATGAAGTATGTGAAGTCTATCCCATATTTCTTTAGCTGTGTCACAGGCAATGATTTTATCATATTCAGCCTTGCTGAGAGTACATGTAAGTAGGTATTTGGCTTTTGAGTTCAGTTAAACTCTTGCTTTTTGTTGGTCAGTCCATCTACTTCTTGGGATTTCCCTGGATGTTGACGTTGCATCATCTGTTCCTGGAACTTCCTCCATCGGAACATAATCACCTTCCTGTATGATTTTCCACAAATCAAGACTTGTGTATTTGATGAATAACTCCATTCTATCTCTCTAATAAGCATAGTCTTCACTATCAAAGAATGGTGGTTTGTTAATAGAATGACTTTCAGTCATATGAATGTTTTTTTGGGCCATATTCCTCGAATCTTTACCTCTACAATTGTTAGAATGCTTAATCCTTTAGAGGCCAAGCTCTGATGCCACTTATTATTAGAAAAACACATGAGAAGGGGGGGCTGAATCGTATTTTTACTTTTTCTTCCTTCAAAATAAATCTGAAAGAAAAAATGTAACACCCCGATTTTTCTGTCCGAGGGAAATGACCAAAATGCCCCTGAGGTCATTTCTGACCCGAATTCAAGGGTAACCAACTCGGTCATCCTCGAAGGGTCAACTCAATGTTTGAAGGGGATTGAATGGCCCTTGAATGCTTCCGGAAGCGAAAATTTCGCTTTCCGCGGGTTTAAGGTCAAAATGACCAAAATAATCCCTATAGCGTTTTTCTGGGTAAAGGTGCTGCTTGAGTTTGTGGAACTTTCCCCAGAGGTTTAAAAACATATTTTCATGTGTCTAGAGGTCTCTGTTCAAGTCCCGGTGGTCCCGGGCAGTTTTAGTGCAAAATTACGATTTTGCCCCTAGAATAGTGCTTTTGAGCTTAATGACGTAATTAAGCAAACCTAAGCAATATTAGGCTCTAAACGAAGATTAATTTATTTCCCTAATTAATCTAGAGTCAAAATAATTTATTAAAGTTAATTAGAACCTAAAATTGCTTAGATTAAACTTAAATCCCTTTCTAGAACTCAAGACTCCTAGTCTTGGAATCTTGAATAGTGTTTTCTCTCTCCAATTCCTTAAATCAAGGAAATATGTCTAGAGTTGTTTAGACTCTAAATTGAGAATTTAACTCACTAATGGTGCAAGACCACTCCTTAATTATGTCTAGACCACCTTAATTACCCATTTTCCTTACCTAAACACTTTCTTACAAATTCCTAATCTTAAGTATAATCAAAGATACACCTAAACACAACTCTAAACCACAATTAAAATGCAAACTAATCCTCCCCATGGGCTGATGCATTTCGGCCACATCATCCCCTTTGACCACATATTAAATTGTTTTCTCAACCAAAGAACCATGCTTGAAGTCATACCTTGAACCATACCTCACCATACCTTAAGTCATACCTCACCATACCTCAAGAACACATTATCTCACCTCATGGAACTCATGGAATGCCTCCAATCTGCACCTCATGGCCGAAGCCATCCTCCCCCATGAGCTCCCTCCATTTGTTTCATTTCTCTATAAATAGAATGCCTTGAGGAGCTTGCACCACTTTTAGATCATTTGCTAAGTTTAGGAAACACTCAAAGCTTTTCTTTTCTCTCAAAGTTCTAGTGTTCTTCAAGTTCTTCAAGCTCTTCAAAGTTCTTCATCATCTTCATTTTCTTCTTCCATCTTCAAGTTCATCACACCAAGTAAGGATTTTCTTTCATGTATACTTTTCTTTAAAGTTCTTGTTTTAAGCTTGATGTTCATAGTTTCTCTTGATTCCTTTTAGAACTTCTTTTCTTCTCCTTCTCCCCCTTTATGTTTCGGCCATAGGCCTTGGAGAACAAAGGAATGAGAGCTTGATGATGAGAGTTTCATGATGATGTTCATCACTTGAAACAAACTCTAGAGCTTGATCTTTGTTCTTGAGCAAAAATGTTTTTAGTTTTTCCTTTCTTGAACTCTTGAGAACTTTAGCTTTGATGATGTTTTAAAATGGCTCTATGAACTCAATGATGAGGACTCATGATGTTGGTGTTAATATATCATCAAGATCATGAACTCTAGAGTTCTAAAGTGTTCCTTTTTCTTCTTGAGGATTTCGGCCATTTCCTTAATTTTTCTAAGCTTCATGGTTTGATTTCCTAAGAATATTATGTTGAGTTTTAAGAACTCTAAGCTTGACTTTACCTTGTTTGGATGAGTTTGGGTTATGGTTTAAATTCCTTTAAAGTCTTGTTAAGAGCTCTAGAAAGATAAAATGAACTTGCATAATTTATTTTATGCTTGCATTCATATTTACATTCTTGCTATGCATCTTTACTTTCTAGCTATCACTTAAGAACATAAAGATTAAAATGGAACTTGTATCATCACTTAATTTAATTCTCGAAGCCTTTCTATTTCGGCCTTAAAGTCGATTGTTGTTGGGCCTAGAGCACTAAAATAAAGAATTGAACTTGCATTATCACCTAATTAATTTCTCGAATGCCTATCTATTTCGGCCTTAAAGTCGATTGTTGTTGGGCCAAGAGCACTAAAATAAAGAATTGAACCATGCATATTTACCCTCAAGCTTGCACGTTTAAGTTTATGCCTTGTATATTTAAATTCAAGTCATCACTTTACTTTGTAAGAAAGATTAAAAATGAAAAGCATGAGCACGTTTAGTTTATGTCGTAACTTAAGAACCTAGAGCTCAAAGACTTGCCCATTTCATTCCAAGATAAAGTTAAATGTGAATGTATTCCTTGAATGCATAATTTCGGCCAAGTGGTGATGATGGACTTGCAATGAGTTTTCATCTAGCTACTAGGACCATAAGTCTATGTTTTAAGTTTTCCTTAAAACTTTACAAATCTTTATAAGGTTATGTCATCACAAGTTGTGATTTTATTATCTTTTAGGGGATAGAATATGTTTTGGTCAGTGACCTAAGGCTTCACTTAGCCTCTTGATGAATTAAAATGTTTTGCAAAGAGTTTTAGAAGTTCTAGATTGATTCCAAGAGAAACTAGTTAACTCATGTACCTAGAAATGTCAAATTAACTCTCTCATTTAAGTTAAATGTTTTCGGTTCTGATGTGATGAGTGTGATGCTGTATGATGATGTTTTGATGTGTTGGAATGTGTGAAAATATCATGTGATGATGTAGAAGCGAACCTATGCATGATAGGTAAGAAACTAGCTAACTAGAAATATTGTAAAGCTAGAATTTAACATAGTTTTGACCCATTTGTTTATGGAACTAATCCAAACTGTTTGAATGGGGACATAATCAGATTTAGATTGTTTAGACATGAAAAACTTGGTATCATTTGGATTAGAATCGAATTCTAGCACCTACGGGGAAACTAGTCACTACAAAACCGTAAAAATGCAAATGTAGAACTCTTAGAACATTTAATTTTCTGGATTCTGTCCAGCACCCTTACAACATGATAAACATGATTAATAATTACTCCTTAAGCATAGGAATGCCTCATAATTGATTTAGATTTAACATATAGTGCCTTCGGCGAAAACAGAACCGAGAAAGGGTCTAAAACGTAAGTTCTAGAACCCCGTAAATACAAGTTAGAAATTCTGCCCTATGCTTTTCAGATTTAAGTATGAACATGGGGATTAGGAATGATGATTAAATATGAGCCCTTAGGTGCATAAAGATATGAGCGACGGATGTAGAGAACTATATCTCAAGATTAAGACCCGTAAGGGTCAAAGCATAAGCTACCGTAAGGGTAAGCGTTTGGATGTTTTATGATGATGCATGAAGTATGCTAATGATGATGATGTTATTCATATGAGGAATTTATGAGACTATCTGTTTATGTAGATAAAGCAAATTTGGAAGGAAGTCGTATAATGACCGCAGTCGTAATTTCCGACAAATTTGGGGACTTAAAGAGATTTTGAAAATTAAGGTACTAAGATGGGTTCTAGGATGACACTGCCCGGCCGAGCACCTCCATAGAACTCATGTGACATCGGGTACCATTTTACACTCTTAGGTGACACCGCGGCCGAGCACCCCAAGAGAATTGCCCTAACCCGCACTCGATAGTCGGATTTATGATTTATGATATCGCTATCGTTAAGTGGTAAGTAAGAACTAGTGACGACTAGTTAAGGTATGAGCTCATAACCTAGATGTATGACACGCTCGGGTGACACCTGTTCACTGAGCACCCTTGATTCGATTGTCTTTTAGGGTGGCCCATGAGGAAGAGAAGTTTCATGATTATGATTATGTCACTAAGTTTTGTCCCATATGAATGTTACTATTGCCACTTTATGCCACCAAGTATGATGATGCTTGATGTTATGCTTTATGTATGTGCATTAGGTAGTGCCATGCATACATTTTCTATTATGTTGCATTTATGACATTAAGATCATCCTAAAATGAATGGACCTTGGCTAAAATATATTTTAAAGTTTAAAATGAACTTAATACATGCTCAGTCATTTTGTATAAATAAACCCAAGGTTCCTGAGGACGTAGATGATGACACCTAGGTAGTAGGAGGCCCTACTGAGATTCTTTAGCAAGATTCTCACACCCTCTACCTCTTTCTTTCCGTCACGTCTTCAGATGGCGACGTTCGTGGTGTTCGTGGACACGGCGACGTGGGAGGTGCACCATGACCGGACCACGGGTCATTCCATTTTGTGGGTCGATGCACGGTGCTAGAGTATTCATGTTCATGGTCGACCTTCACCCCCCCAGACATTCCCATCGCTTTCTCCCCGCCTCACCTTTTGGCGATGACACGGTGTTCGGCATCGCCACGTCCTAGAGGAGAGGCTTCATCGCCTCCCATCATCCACTTCGCCGAGATTACCCCCAATATGAGCCCCCGTTACTGTTCGCTGCCTTTTTCTGAGACGGATCCTTCCCGAGGATCTCGGCAACCCAGAGCACTCCTCCGAGGATCTTCCTCCATACCTATGGACTTTGGAGAGGATAGCGAGCCCACCGTGACTCAGCCGAGGCGCACGACGACCGGAGAGATGCGGCATACCCTGGCTCACACTTTCGATCCCTGCCGCTCTCTTTACGCCGAGGAGCCTACGGCCCTTGATACTTGCCTGCTTCACGAGACTGACGTCGTAGGAGGTGACGATCGACCGATGGAGCACTGTGCTAGAGCACACCACTAAAATGGGGATAAACCTTCTTTTGTTTAGAGGTTATCATTAAATTGCACTCGGGTAAGGGAGTAGACTATGTTTATGTTTATGTTGTATTTTCTTTTATGCACTTCCCCTGTACTAAACTAAGTCCCACACTTATAAGTGGGCAAATTATATATATATGAGATGATCTTCAGTGTTATTTATGGTGTGCCTTACGTTATGATGTTGTGAGACATTTGTTTATCATACATGGTTTCATCGCTTATCGCATCACGCGGCCTCACTTTGTTTTTCAAAAAAAAAAATTACCCGTATTTTTCGCTAAGTAATTCAAAGATAAATGAGAACTATGAAGTAACAGACTAATGATTAACCTAAATATGTTCTAGAGTATTGGGTTAAAAATTAGGATGTTACAAAAAATGGATTAAAAATGCTATCAAGATGTACTTGTAGCGCAGAAGAAAATCTCGTTAAGGAAACTTTCAGAAAGCGAGCTTTTTAAACTTGATTAAATAGGAAAGATGTTAAAGAACTTTTTAAACTTGAAACATAAAACAAATAAGGAAAATAAAGGAGATAAAAAGAAGAAGAAAAGTGAACACAAGAAGATTTATACTGGTTCTGCCAACCTGCCTACATCCAGTTCTCAACCACTGTTGAGTTCCATTACCTCTTCCTCCAACCTGAGAAAGGGTCACGATAGTTTTTCCAATAGCCTTCTCAAGCTTTGTCCAATCGACCAGTAAACACTTCTACTATCTCACAGCAAGTAGTCCTTTACTAGTCCCTTCAAGCTGAATTGAATAGTCTTGAACTAGCCTCTCCAAGCTAAAACCATGATCAGTAAAACTCTGTTACTTGTCATATTGCAAGTAGTTTTTAACAAGTCTTTTCAAGCTATCTCACACTGATCTTTACTAGATCAAGGTTACAAAGGTTACAAGTTTGGGCTGCTACTCAAACTGTCCTACATTCAAGATTTCTTTAAATATACAATGACAAGCTCCTAAAATCTTGAATGACTTCTTTCAACGAAAAATCTTGCTCAGGAGAAAATGTGTTCAATGAAGTGTAGAAAGAAGATTTTGTACAAGGAAATGATTTACAGACAGTGAAAAAGAAACTTTACAAAGAGATAAAGGGAAAATTTGATAGCATTTTTGCTCTTTTTGTTCAGCCTTAGTGCTTGTCAATATGAAGAGTATTGCATCTCTATATATAGAGGTCTTCCTTGTGATCATTGCCTTCAAATAGACCTTTTAGGGACATGTGTTGATCATCTATTTGTGTCTTGGGAAGATAGTATAGAAGCGTAGCCTTTCTGCTTTATCAAATCAACCTGCAGAATCCATTGTGAGACAAAAGTGGTTTCTAATGTTCTTCAGAGACTACTTACTTTCTGAACCATGGTTTCTAACACTTCCTTCTAGAAACTTTTGATCATTGACTTTAAAGCAAAAATAGATGATTTATCGATTCTGACACCGGGATTTGACTTTTCATTTGAAATCTTGAATTTCAATTTCAAATTTTCCCTCCTTCTGTGTGATGTGGATTTCACTGTCATTGAAACAAGTACTTTCTAAATTATGATGTCATTTCCTTGGTAAATAAAAAGCATTCACAACTTTAATCATTTGTTCGATTTAAGATACAAACGTTATGAGCGTAAAGATTGTTGATAGTGTGCCATCTGGTCTTCAAAGAATGCTTGATTTCTTCATGTAAGTGTACTTTTTGATGTCCAATGCTACTTTCTAAAGTTTCAAAAGCTCAATTTCTTGAAGCGCTGAAATCTTTTTCAATCATTTAGCCTTTATTGCTTAGATAAGAATATAGCATTTAGAACTCATAGCATGAGACAACCATGCTTACACATACATAGTAAAAAGTATATTCTCAGATGTATTAATCTTACACTTGCTAAACAATAGAATTTGTTAAATTCTTACAAGAAACTCAGAGAGAAACATCAGTCATTCTTCAAAACATTTTTCTTTGAATTGGCTTTATTGTCATTCAAAACATATTAGCTCAAGTGTTCTTGAGCTAACAGATAGAAATGGAACCCTTAGCTATGATCATCTCGGCACAATGTGGAAAGTTTGTATGGAAGAACATCTTCACTAGGTTTGAGGTCCTAAAAATAATAGATTTTGGCAACAAGACACAGTTCACAGATCAAAAATTCACAGAACTACTAGAGAATTTCAAAGTCATTCACCACATAATATCGATAGAACACCCTTAATCCAATGATTAAGTTGAGGCAAAAAATAACTCCTTATTCTGCCACCTAAGAGACCCCCTTCAAGCTCGTATATGGGTTAGAAGCATTGATCCCTGTGGAGATCGAGGAACCTAGCTATCGAGTTGTGGCATATAAGGATAAAATGAATAAGGAGAGGGGAAGAGAAAAACTAAATCTCTAGTATGAGGTAAGGGAAACGGCATACGATAGGGAAGCTAAGTTAAAAAGGAAGGTAGCTCATCGATACAATCAAAGTTTATCCCTCAATCTTACCTACTAAGGACCTAGTTTTGAGAAGAGCAAAGATTGGACTACTAGCTTCTGGGCAAGGGAAATTAGCCCCCGACTGGGAAGGACCATATAAGGTTCAAAAAGTATTAGGAAATGGAGCTTATAAGCTTACCTCTTTGAATGGAAATGAGATCCCAAGGACATAGAATACCACCAAATTTCAAAAATTGTATGTATAATTTAATTGTACAAAACCATGGACAATAGGGTACTCTTTTTCCTATCTCGTGTTTTTTCCCATACGATTTTACCCAAGGAGGTTTTAACGAGGCCTAGCAACATGGTCTGAAGAGGATAAAAAGCCCCTGGTTTTCAATTTGTATTTTTGAATAGAAAAAGAGCAAGTTTATCAAAAATGTTTCATTAACCTAAGGACTACTTGAAAAATTTTAAGGGAGCTCAAAAGGCATTGAGCCCGAGGTTCCATATGACTTCCAATGAAGGGGAGCTCAAAGGCAAGCAAACCTAAGCTCCCTACGCCTGTAAAATTTTAAGGAAGTTTAAAGGGCATTAAGCTCGAGCTCCCATACAACTTCCAATGAATAGGAGCTTAAAGGCAAGTGAAGGCGAGCTTCCATACTTGTAAAATTTCAAGGTATCTGAAAGGCATTGAGTCGAGCTCCCATGCCATTTCCAATGAAAGAGAGCTCAAAGGCAAGTGAAGCTGAGCTCCCTTTGTAAAACTTTAAGGGACCTCAAAAGACATTGAGCTTTAGCTCCCATATGACTTCCATTGAAGGGAAGCCTAAAGGCGAGTGAAGCTGAGCTCCATTCACTTGTAAAAGTTTAAGGGAGCTCAAAGGGCATTGAGCCCATGCTCCCATACAACTTCCAATGAAGGGGATCTCAAAGACTAGCAAAGCCAAGCTCCCCACACTTCTAAAATTTTAAGGGAGTGCAAAGGGCATTGACACTAAGCTCTTATATGACTTCTAATGAAGGGGAGCTCAAAGGCAAGCAAAGTTGAGCTCCCCACACTTGCATAGATTTAATAAAAAAGCATGAAATAGTAAAGCAAAATGAAAGTAGAAAATGAAAATATCCATTAATACTGCTATTAATACTGACAGGGGGTTTCGAGGGCATGTTAGAAAAAAAGATAGGAAAATAGGATAAAGAGCCCTTAATCGTCCTCGAGGAGGTCCACGATCTTCCTATCAATGACGATGCGAAACATCCCCATTTAGGAAAGATCCACTCCATTATTGACTAAGACACAAACTTGGGCCATCACGCTATTAAAAAGCTCTTAGAAGCCCTCCTTCTTAGTCGAGATGATTTTTGTCTTCTCCTCCCCAGATGCCGTCTTAGCCCCCTCTATAGTGATCTTAGCAGACTCCAGGCCAGAAACCTTATACTTTAGCGAGGACTTGTGACTCTTCCAATCCTCCTTTTGCTAGCAAAGGTTAGAAAGCTCCCTTTCTAAGTCTGTTAGCCGCTTTTTTGCGATAGCAAGCTCTTCCCCCACTTTTTCCAGTGCTGCCAGCCTCTTCTCTAGCTCCTTGATCTAAGTGTCCTTTTCTATACAATACACCTCAAGAACCACTTTCTGATCTTCCAAAGTCAAATTTGGCTGTTGAGATGAATGGCTTTAACGACAATGGCTTCATAAACTCAAAGCATGCCTCCCATCTTTACCAGTTGTTCTTTATCCAATGGAAGATCTAAGCCAAATTCTTCACCGTCACATGGTAATGGAAGGGGGCATTACAGATCACCCTGTCTAGAAAGTAGGTGAAGGTGAAGTTAGGAACCAAAAGGGAGACTTTAGAGAAACTATATCTCGAGAGCTTTGCCTCTCGAGACTGGCTACCTTAGAAGAAACAGAATGTGTCCCTACGGAAAGATCAGAAGAAGGGGCAACCTTCACAACCTTTTCACTTCTTTCGTGAAGCACTAACAGCTTCAGCGAAAGAGGAGGTCAGGACTGTAAAGATCTCAGGAGTTGGAATGTCAGGGGACTTCTCCAAATCCACAACCACCTCCACTTTTGGGGAGGGCGTCAATGTCTTGGGCTTAGTTAGAAAATGGAGCAGCTTCATGTTCTTCCTATCAGAGGATGAATGAAAAAGTAGGGAAATTGCGAAAAGTGGGGAATGAGGGAGTAAAGCGATTTTTATAGAAAGAAAAAGAGTAGGAAAATCAAAAGTCACTAGGGGCATAAACTACCTTTCATCACACATACTTAAGGGCAAAAAGGGACACTTGGGTAAACTTGTAGGCATCTTGAGATTGGCAAGGAGATAACAGGTGCCTTTATTTTGTTAAATGAATTTGCTAGGTGACATGATGCTTCACTTAAGACCCTCTTTTATAAAAAATAAACCTCAAAGTGAGGGTGGCTTTCCAAGAACAATAAGAGTAACCATGGAGGGTGGGGAATATTTCCAACTTGGCATCCTACGCTAATAGCGGAACACTTAGTTAGGGGCATTTATTAGGGGAAATACCCTGCTACCTAGGGTGGGAACTTGAACCTGGGCCCAACCTTGGGTCAATAGAAACTAGGGGAGGTAAGTCATGACGTACAGAATGACACACCTTGAAACGAATGCAGAATTCCAAGGTCATCATGGAACCTTTATGAAGAATGTTAACTTATCGTAACGATCACTACTATGGTACAAAAAGGACAAGACTATCTACAATGATGATAGCTCATTGCCAATGATACCTAAATAGGGTAAATCCTAGTAGGTATAAATAAGGTAATCTCCTAAAAAGGTATGCTATCCTTACCCAAATAACCAAACCTCCTTGGCCCCTTGTTGACATAAACATTGAAGTCCTTGTAGGTTGCCCCCAAGGTGTTAGAGAGTGTGTTTGAGCTGCCATATAGCAACTTAGTCTGCCAACGATCCACCATGACATTAACCAACCCAGTTCTAGGAGTACCCAACTTAGGTATCCTCTGAAACACCATATATAAATGGGATTGCCCTTTTTAACTACTTTTTTGTGCACAAATTTAATACTTCCAAAATACTCATAATGGAAAGAGGAAGTAAAGAGAAGTTACAAAAAATAAAAAATATTAAAAATTAAAAATTGAAAGAGTGGATTGAGAGGTGTAACACCCTAATTCTCTTTAGAAATTAAATGAGGTTTTATTAATGAGAATTTTAAGATTTTGACATATGTAGACATGATGAGAAGGATTCAAGGAAGCAGCAAAAAAAAAAAATGTGAATAGTATTTTGCGGGCCCCGCAGGCCCACCGGGACAGCCGAAACCCCATAATTAGGTCCCGAAGATACTAGAAATTGAGAAATTATAATATTTAGGAATAGGAAGAAATAAAGATTTTATACCTGAAAATATTTTTCGGCCAATGTTTGATTACTCGGGTACACTATTTTACCCGTTAGATTGGAATTCGGTGTGGGAATTCTAACAAGAAAACTAATTTGATCTCTATAAAATAAATTAGTTTATATCTTTAAATTAAGTGAATGGCCAAGATTCAATCTTGGATTACAAGATTTAATCATAGCCATCCAATTCACTTTTTGATTAGAACTTATCTAAATATATTATATAATATTATGCCATTATTACAAGATATATATGAGTTCAAATCTTCTCCAAAAAGGAATGCAATTCTCGGCCATCTTGGGCGGTGACGCCAGCAAATCCTCCATTTTCTTCTTCATCAAAAACCTTGATTTCAACCTCAAAAATCCTAAACCAAACCTTGATAAAACCAAAATCTTCCTTCACAAAAGTTGTTCTACACTTCAATCTCTACAAATATAACCGATTAGAATCTCTAGACCTTGCCTTAATACCTCATCCATCACTGATTTGAGGAGGTTTTAAGTGGATTTGAAAGAGCTTTGGAGGTGAAGAAAGTGCATCTTGGAACAAGCTAGAGACAAGGATCGAATAGCTTCCAAGAGTAGGGTTTTTGTGAATTGTTCTTGTGATTTTCTGTTCTTGCTGAGTTTGGCTTGTTTCAATAGGATAAAATTGGGTTCTTATGTGATGTTACACCTAGATGTTGATATATTTGCATAGGTATGTTAGTTTGGTATCATGGAAAAATCAATTCTTGTCAAAGGATATTGAGTGAGGCTTGCTGGATTTTCGGTTTCCTACAGGCAGTGTATGATCATGATTTTTCTGACTTTTTTGTAGGTATTTTTATGAGCTAGAAAAATTTTATGTTGAAGATAACATCTTAAGCTAGTTCCATGAATTTTCTTGAGCTTTAATTTTGATTTTTACTGCCTTAATAAAATCTGGGACTGAACTAGTACCTATGCTGTCTGAACTCTTGGAACAGAAGCTATAACTTTTGCTAATTTTGTTACCATACCAAATGATGTAATAATCACTTGAAATTTGTACAGGGTATCAGAGACATCTTTAGGTTTTACTAGGATTTTTATTTCGAATTTTCTGGGTTCAATTGATACGGTTAAAAATTATGAATTTCAGTGTTTGAGCTGAGGTTGAGTGGGTTCTGACCACCAAAATTGCCTAATTTTGTTAACACAGTTAAAAAGTTCTTTTTAATCTGAAATTTTTACAGGGCCTTATGGACATATTGACGTATCTCAAGGAATTTTTATAGCCTTTAAATTGGTTGTTTGGTATGTGAGATAAATTATGCCCCATAAGTATGAATTCTGCCAGATCTTTGTTCTTGTCTTTGGAAAGGAATCAAATTCTTGAGTTAAGTAAAATGGCTTATAACAAAAGTATGAGAAGTATACATACATGCTACATTATTTAAAGATTTGATTATGAGAAATGGATGAAGAATTCATTGTAAATAAACATTTGCACATGACTTGGGCATGCATTGAGAAGCTAAATGATGATGGGTGAGTATATTTAATAAAAGTGCAAGAAATTCAATTGTCCATATTCTAGCATATGGGGAAAATAGAAACAAGACTTATGTTAACAAAAAAAGGAAGGCAAAAATAAGGACTTCCCTAGAGATATTATGAGTCGATAGATGTATCGGCTAGGAATAGAACTGCATTGAGATTCGCAAAAGGAAAAAAAAATATGAAGTCCGAAGATCACGTATAGGAATGAGCTCATGTCACGATAAGCGATCTATTGCCCATTGTGGAGTTATCCACTTTGTAAATACTAATTAGTATGGATCTAAGTCTTCCATATGTTAATGGAAAAAAGAAAGATGCAGATTGAATCCTATGGGTACAAGGGAACAATATACAAATCATTCTGTATTTGTACTTGGCTTTACATGATGTATACACCTTGGTATGGATACATATAATTTTGCATGATTATTCTTACATGAATGAGTTTATCATTTGAATTTTGTATTATACCTGAGGGAATACCCTACTGAGGATTTTATAATATTCTCATCCCCACGGTTATATTTATTTTGTGTTAATCAGATCGGCGGTGTCAATAGTGTTTTCCTTGACTCATGCGATGGGTGTGGCATTATGATCTGTCCTCGACTCTCTGTATGTAGTGGGCTACTCGCAAGTCTGCGCTTATGTGTTTTTTGGTCGTTCCTTTAGTACCTCTGTATTTACTGCTGACTTTGACCTTACTTTCCCTTATGATGGTGTGCCTCTCCACTTGGCACACCCAATGATATTTGATATTCCGCATGCACCGCCAGCACCTCCGGCAATGGATGATTCCTCTTCATCCTCGTCTTCAAATTGAGACCCACGAGGTCTGATGCCCCGGAGGTGAGGCCATCATACCGATGGCCAATGGTTTCATCTAGTAGGATGTGAGACCTTTAGGGACCCTTGATATGTATATAGTGGTAGTTTGGTACTAAAGACACCTTTGCTTTGCATAGTGATCCTATTAAATGTTGTGAGGTCCAGTCTGTTTTTGTATAAAAATTTCTTTGGATCTCACCTTTGAGCAGGTCAAATTAGGCAGGTAGAGGTGTACTTTTGGGTGAGTCAGGATGTTTAGGAAATGACTAGTTTGTTTCTGATGTTACATATTGTAAACTGAACAACAATGTCCATATATGTATATATTGGCTTTGCAACATATATGTCTACATTATTTGATTTCATTTCTTTCGACTAGTATAGATTATGAAGGTAAGTAATACTTTTCTAATTACTATGTTAACACTCGAGTAAAGCATGGTAGTTAGGAGGGTGTTACAAGAGGCACGTAAATGCTTATCAATTCACTAGTAATAATTATGAGCTTAGGTGTTAGTATCATATATTGTGTTGTGTTAGCCTCTCTTTGGATAGGACATTACTTTCAATTATTGATCAATATTTCTATTGATTGAACAAAGTGCATAGGTGATTAGGTTTGAAAATATCATAGGTGTGTAATGAATGTTTCTTTTTTTTAATTTGAGTATTGTTTTTATGTTTTTCAGTCTAAATGTGTAAGGACTGATAAATCGAGACTTACCATTTAAAACAGAAGCTATAGTGGCTAGTTAAAGCACGATTCATTTCATTTATCATTATAATTATTAAACACCATAGTATGATCTAATTTCAACCCTTTAAGGTCTTGCCACGGCTCGATATGGGCATAAACCAATAAGGTGTAAGTTCCCAAATGCAAAAATAAATAAATAAATAAAAGGTGCACAATAGAAAATTAAATGTATTGCCTACAACATTTTTTTATTTTAATATAGAGTTTAAAAATTAATTTTCATAATAATTAAACTCAAATGAAAATGAATTAATTTAACTATTTTATATTTTCATTTTTTTAAACATTATAAATAACATTCAATTTTAAATAATAACTTCCTATAAATAATTATGAAAATATGCATAGATAACTAATGAATAGACGACATGAGGGTAGTTTAGAAATTAAAAAAATGGATAACAAAGGAGGTTGTTACAAAGAGAATTCCCTGCATATTATGTATGTATAGATATAATAAATAATAAAATTTGACTGCATGGAGAATAGTTTTATTTTGAGACATGAATATGAAGAAATGATAGAATCGCAACATTTTTCTGCATCGGTGGACATTCATTATATCTTCCATTGATGAAATGTAAATGCTACATTTTAATGTTGCTTTTGCAAAGATAAAACTTTTCAGACTCTTGCATCGGTATAAAGGGAGAAGATGCTGACAAAGGAAGAAAATATTATTATGCAAGACCATGAATGTAATCATTTAGTAATTGAACAATTTTTTTTTTAAACATCTCCCATGTTCCTTAGGGAAAATTGATTTTGATATGGACCGCGATGATGTTTAACATTTTGATATGGGAGTTGTGAGAAAATTATTACTGGGGTGGGAAAAGGAATATAATATGGGACAGTAGATTATGCTAACAAAAAAAAAAGATATGCATAATCCGCTAAAAGCAGATTCTTTTGCTTGCATGGGTGCATAATCTGCGGTCAGCTGATTGTTTATGGCCCCACCATTTGCATCGCGCCCAGACCTGCCTCTTGCTTGTCTGAGCATACAGGACCTGCACCACTCCCAAAGCTGCACTGTGTCAGGAGCTGTATAATATCTTCCCAAGTACAATATTATTCTTAAGCCATGACATCAGACTTGAGAGTTGTTACTTATAAATTAGCGGACCTTGCTTAAGTGTCTATAGCATATTTGATTAAGTCATGCAGTAACTATGTCATAGTTTTACTTAAATATATATAATGAAAAGAGAGTAGTTAGAGAATACATGTTCGAATACATGAAAAAGCTCTTATATGAGCCTTAACATACATCTATCTTAAACATTTACAAATGTTTATATAGAACAAAAAGAAAATTGAAAGTGGTCTTTAGCCATTGGGCTATTACAAGACGTGCACTTCCATGAATGTAGCTTCATCATACTCCTGAGTAATCTGGAGACAACATAGGAGTACACAAATATAGGGATGAGAATTTTGAAATTCTTAAGAATACACAATAATCAATATCATCATCATCATCTTAGCCACTTCAATTTATTATAAAAGAAAAATGTGTTCATACATTACATAACTAAAGTTCATTTTAAAGTTCAAAATAATCCTTCCAAAGTGAGTTTCTTTTCAAATTCAATCACTTAATTCACATATATCATAATGCTTAAGCTATTTATCAATGACTTTCTTAACTTCATGTGCCCTTGATATCTCGAAAGGGATCTCATATATATACATATATATATATATATATATATATATATATATATATTTCTCATTTTATGTACCCTTGACATATTGAAAGGGATCTCATTTTTCTCTTGGGACTAAAGAACTCAATTCTGTTCTTTATCTTTTTTCATCGATATAGGAAAAACTTAGTTCATACCAATTGGTATGAGTTCAATGCTTCCATAGGGTCCTATAAAAATTTCAGGACAAAACAAGCTCTCTAACTATATTAACAAAATTGAACAAATTCTATGGTCAGTGACCACCTAATCTCAGCAAACAATCAGAATTCCTAGTTTTATTACCATAGCAAACGATCTCAATAAATTCAATAAAAATTCATGTTAAATGTCAAGATGTCTAAAACACTTTGTAAAAATTTCAAAATAAAATTCAATCATTTGATATAGTAACAAAATTACACAAATTCGTAGCTTCAGAATTGACTATTTAGATAGCAACCTTAATAGTCTCAATTTTTATTATTCAAAAATATTAAAGTATTCAAATGGAATAAAAAAAATCATGGAACTACCTTAGAATGTTAGCTTCACCATATAAACATTTCAGCTCAAAAAGATATCCAAAAATACTTAAGAAAAATCATAAAACACTTACTACCAATGAAATACCCGAGATTTCAACAACCTAGTTTGAAACTTGTTTTGATAAAAATGATTTCCTAACAATATCAAACTATTCCACCCATGAAAATATATCAATATCTATGTGTAACCATATGGTAAAACCAAAAATATGAAGTTCAAACATTGAATCACTTTTAGAAATAGAATTGAAAAAGAAGATACAAAAACCCTACTCATGAAGCTTTAGGGCTTCTAGCTCAAAGGGATATTCCAAAAATGGTTTTCTTCACTCCTAGGTCTACCATTCAACTCTAAATCCTTTCTTCAGCAGTGGGGTATGATATCACAAGGTGGAAAATGGAGGTGATTCAAAATGCTCATCGATTAGTTTTGTAGATTATGGAGGGTAGAATAAGTTTTGTGAAAGAAACTTGGGGTTTCAAGGACTTGAGCTAGGGTTTTGGGGGTTGAAAGTAAAGGTTAGGGTTTGAGAGAAAAGAAACAATGGAGGGCTGTATTTTTTCCAAGAATGGCAGAAAATGATGATGATGGAGTGATAAGGTTGGTGTGTTGTTCTTATCTTAAGTTTGGTAGTAATATTTATCTAGTTTTAAGCTTGTCTTTCTTTCTTTTTTGGAAAGAAATGATATGAATGGCTAAGATTGATTTGTTAGTCAATGAATGAATATTTGGCCATCCACTTAGCTCAAGATAAGTGGCTCACTTAAACTTGGTGAGCAAGTAACTTTTTTAGTGTTAAAATCACATATTGAAATTTCATCGAACAGATGAGATATTGACCCCTGAGTAAAATTAAAATAAATGAAAGGCCAAGATTAAAGCCATCCACTTAGCAAGATGTGATTGGTAGTGGTTACTTGACCACCAAGTAACTGTTACAGTGTTAAAGACCGTCCATCAAAATGTTACCGATTGGATAAAATACTGTATACCTAGGAAACTTAAAACATCTTTCCTAATACTCTCTGTGGGCCCCAAGCCTAATACTCTATCTCGATCCTCGAGTTTAGTTTCCTATGGCCCCATCTTTGGTCCGATTCTAGAGTTACTATTTACTTGTGGCCTAAAAATCACTATTCATGCTTGACCCAATTTTTTTTCTACTCATCCATTCGATTGTCCTCATCATTGATAAGTTTCTCAAAATTATGAAACTCTCATTAATAGAGTTTAAATTAACTTTTGAATGATTTTGAGGTGTTACAAGCTACACCGCTTCAGAAGCTGTAGCACACATGATGAGCCAGACTTGTTTCTGCTTACCTCTAGTAGATCTGTGTCAATGTAAGAAAGTAATGACACATTAATATAATAACAGGTCCATCAATAAATCCTAGGAACCCGTGACAATTACTCCTTTCCTGCTAGCATTATAAAAGGAAGAAGAAGGGTTTATGCTGTAGTAATATTCAAGAGAATGTGAGTTTGATTTAAGAGTAGAGTTAGAAAAGAAAAGAAAAGAAAAGAAAAATAGATATACTTGAAAAAATGCCTCGATGACAACATGATTAAACAATGGATGCTGATGAGTATATTACAGTTGCTATTGTTAATGGACATGTAAGTTTTAAATCTAACTTATATTCTAACAATTTTTATTTTTACTGATTTATTTATTAAGTAATATTTTTTATGATAATGTGATATTCTATTCTAATAAGGGATTTGTTTTCATTTGTTTTATTTTTTTTTATTTTTGGTATTTGAAACAGGATGAAGAAGAGGTTAAGCCCTGCCATTTTCTTATTAATCATCCACCGTGATATGTGATTATTAAGCACTTATAACGTGCTGGTTTTTATCATGTTGCACAGATAGTCAGAGTGGAATGTTATAATATAATAACAATTATAATATACTACTATCATAACATGGCTTATTTGTTTTTCTTATTAAAAGAAGGTGAAGAACGAAAGATATAACATGATTATGAAGGAGAATGAAAGAAATTATTGAGTGTAAATGGCAAAAGGTTATAGAGTAGAGGAGAACAAGTAAAAATTTATCTATCTGAAGTTTATATAGGCAGATAGAATACTTTTAACTTCTCCACGAGTTCTTCATGGAAACCATCCTCCAAACTAGTTCTGATTTAAATTGGCAGATGATGTTTCACAACTACCACTATGAACTAAATATACAGTACATGATAAGTCTCAAGAAGTACTGGCATGATGATAGAAGAGACAAAAATCTTGCATGCAATAGCTAACAAACTAAACAAATTGAGCGACACATTTTTTAATTTTTTGGAACATAATCTGCTACTAGCAGATTCTATTCTTGTATTATTATTTTTGTAGTTTGGTAGTAACAGTATCCACTAAAAGCATATTGCTTTTCAATACCTGCCCCATAATAATTTACCTGGAAGCATAGTATCTGAGTGTTTTCTTTACTCAAATTCCATGAGCAAAATTGACTCTTTCCTTAGTGTTTCATTTTTTTTTCAAATGAATCAAGGATATCTACTGTAGAAAATAGTGATTAATCTCCTCAAAGCATAGAGTTTACATGTGTGGGTTTAACCTCTAGTAACGAGACCTTCTTCATATACACTATCAAGAATCGAACTCCTATGATTAAATAGTTAAGGAAGCTAGCTAGCTACTAACTATATTAGGCCTCATGGTTGGATGGAGCTACCTACAATTTGATATTGTTATGTTAGATATGATTGATATTCACTTATGATTATGTAAAAATGATTTTTTTTCTTATAATATAATCAAAATTGTGGAAGACAATAATTTTGTTATCAATATATTCATGATTATTTTCTCTCTTAACGAGTGAGCTTTTTGATAATCAACTTTGTGTTTTTATTTTTATAAAGGACTAACATATTTTCTTCTTGTCCACGTAGCTTCTTGTAGATGAAATCATGACAGTTAGTCGATTGTCCTAATTTTCAATGATATATTGATGTATTAGCTTTTCATTTTACAATGCTAAGGACAACATATTCAATTTTAAGTAGGAGTTACTTTGGCCAAGAATTTATGAACATATTTTGTAAAGTCTATGATTAGGTAGTTGGTACATACTTGGGTTTAAGTAACCTTCTATTAGTATCAACAAATTAAATAAGAGAAATTTATTGTTGCGAGAAACTGAATCAATGATCATTGCTTGTACTAGAAACTACATTATAAAAAATTTGCTTGTATTACAAAGCAAAAAAAAAAAAATGCAATATTGCATTTTGTTTCTTGTGCTTATGGAAAAATGTACATAACTAAAAGGGAAAGCATTTATAATGATTAAACTTGTAACTTTTGATGAAAGACTTTGTACCAATCCCAAACTGGACCTAAACTATAATTAATGAAGTAATTATGAAAGGTGCAATATTTGATTCAATTGATATATAGAAGAGTCTTTCATCTGTATGTTAGTTTGTTTTCCTCTCACTATTGTTGTGTGTGTACTGTAGGTTTTAATTGTATAAATCTCTAAACATGTTGATTCTTATTTTAGTTTGCTTCATTGTTCACTGGATTCTTTTCCCAATTAAGAGATCCTATGTAAATTTGCAATTAATGTTGACCATCATACTTTCATGAGATTTAAAAAGAGAAAATTTAGAATGAAATTGCTTGAATATACCATTTTATACCTGTATAAGAATGTCGTGCTTTTTGTGTAATTTAATTCAGAAATGTGAATAATCAAGCATTGGCATTCGTATAAAGACACTTTGATTGTGAGAAGACTAATTAACAAGATTTAAACTTTACAAGGTAATCAGCACCGAAGGGAAAAAGAAAAAAGAAAAAACTTTATAAGTATTGTTTTTTATTGAAATAAAACATCTCAGAAAAAGTCACACATTGCCTAAGAATGAAAGGAAAGGAGGAAGTTTCTTGGAGCAAGTTTCACATTGTCCAAGATTGCAAGCATGGAGGGGATCAAGGCCATATATATGGACTCAACTGTTATGTTTCAACTTGCTCAGTGGAAAACACTATATGACTTTCTTCTTTTCTCTATACTATTGTCTTAGAGTGCTAGAAGATATAGTTTAAATACTTGCTTTGGAGAATATACACTTTGAAGAGTGTGTGTATTGGGGACATTGGGGGTGAGAAAGAAGTCTATGTGATTTTGGAGTTTTCTATTTTAATTATTGAGTTCTAGTTCTTTTTATTTCTCTATGTCTAAGGTGATTCTCAAGGGGAGAGTGACATATTTTCCTAACAACAAGCTCATTACATCACATCCTATCCCTTTATTATTATTATTATTATTATTTTGTAATCTATTATGATGTTGGGATTCACCATGTGTTATTGGGATTTGGCCTAATGGTGAGTGTGTTGGATGGTGTAAAGACCCAAAGTAACCTAGGTCCATAATAGACATGACCTACTTACTGTATATTTATTCTTTGGGTAGGATCCCTACTCCACTATGAAATCTCTTCACGGCTGTTGCTCCATCGATGCCACATATAGCATATGAGACAAAGAAAGACCAGGAAATTCCTATATTTGATTGTCACAACCCAATTAGGGAACATGACCGGTACATGGGAAATCTCATCCCCATATAAGCCTCATAGCTGCTAAGTCATGCTAAATGCATAATTAAATAAAATTTTCATTTCGAAATATAAATCAACATAAATATCCAAGTTTGTAAATCAATTCCATAATATGAAAATATCCTGAGAAAATACATAATCTAAGTATTCTCAATAAGAAATCCATATCCATAATAAATAAACAAAATAGTACTTGAGTTGCTCAAGTACAAAAACCATGAAAACCATAAAGCATATATACATATCCAAATCAAATCATGGTAGCAAAATAAATATGCATGGTCCAGGACCCTACCTACATAGTCACTAGAGCACTCTAAACCAAATATAAACTGAAATGCTTTACTGCAAAGTGAAACTCATCCAAATTGAAGCACTACTACTACTGAGAAGGAGGCTAAGAAGGATTGAAAGTAGCAGCTGTATCTATAAGGGGAAAAGAGAGAGATCTGTTTCATCTAAACTTAATGAGTAGATTCTCACTCGTGACCCCTACATGGGACAAACAACTAGAATACATAATAATAATAATAAAAGATGCAAAAATTGTAAAACATTTTTCATATTTAGATACATAATAATCCAAAAACCAGTAATTTGTGTAAATCATGAAGAATAGTGAACTAATAGAGAAACAGAAATATCCAAATACATATATATAGCATAATAATAATTATATATAAATATACTCTGGACTCTGAAGAGCACTTAATAAGGTCTCGTTTTGGACACCTAACTAGCTTCCATTCTCTGAATACTTTGATTGGGGTGAGATTTTCCTCTAGTGGACAACTTAATTAGTATTAAAGCTAACGATCTTACAGCCATTAACTCACTATTTGTTTCACTATAGCTATTGTATAAACTAAAAAGCATGAAAGCTAAAAGAATTTTCTCTAAATTATACAATTAGGTTCTAACTCTTATCTTTTCTAAGCAAAATTTCATGAATATATAACTCCATAAAGCACTGGGTTAAACATGGTATTTCTAAATACTCATATTCATTGTGAAAATTTATTCACAAAATAGTTTCAACAACAAACACAGTTCCATGAGTTTTCTAACACATTTTTCATGATGAATTGGAAAGCATAAGATCCCTAAACTTGACATAATCTCCTAATAATTCATATTAATTATGAAATAATTGCTAAACTATGCTTCAATATCATAAGACTAAGAAAATATCTCTAATGACCCAAATAAAGGTCACAAGGTTGAATCCATTCATCTTGAGGGGTGGAATGTGATGTGTCAACACAAACAGAGCTCTAGGGAGCAGGAATGACACCAATGCGTAATACCTCGAGTACACATAGCTCTAGACGAGTCTAGTACGGCTTTAGGGTCTCTCGATACCCACCCATATTGCTGAGAAGGCCCCAGATGCGTGAAAGGCAAGAGATGCAGAGCTAATGATGCTACTGCAAAATTATGCAGAACAGGCTCGCTGCAACGAGGACCCCCGATGTCAACATAGTGCAAAATGACGTAGTTTTGAGTAAGTGACCTCCTACCCTATATATACCCCCAAACTCAGGATTTCTTCCCTATTTCCAAACCCTAGCTCCCAATCTTTCTTCTTCTACCTCCTCACTCCCATTCTCCATTAATCCCACCTCCTGTAAGCTCCAAGGTAAGGGATTTTCATGGTTAATGTTTCTTTTCTCTTTCTTCCATGTTCTTCAGTATGGGTGTTATAGATTGTCATAGTTGTCAAGTAGGGGGTGCTCCCCTTAATGTTGTTAGAGTTGTTTTAGAGTTATCTAGATATTAATAGAGATTGATCACGAGTTTATGTTGCCGTATGGTAGTTGTTGGTGTCATTCCAAGCTTTCAAGGTCAAGTTGGTAGCACCTATACGCTCCCAGCTCCAAACGGTAAGTGGGTTCAAACTCATGACCTTATTTTTAATCATTATCAATATGTTTATGCAATATGATTGTCAAGTAAGAAATTAAGATGAGAATATGATTTAACAAATTATGCCAAGCCTAGAAAAACTATGATTATGTTTATAGCATAAAAAATGTGTTTCAATAAAATCATGGGACCATTATTGGAGTGTTGCATGCAATGAAAAATGTTTTATATGTTTTTACGGAGATTCATTGGAAAATATATTATTTAACTAGTCCATGAAAGTTGTCAAACAAGTTTTATGGATTTAAGATATCATTGTTGTTTACAAGACATCAAATTTCAGATTATATATCCTTTCATAGTACCAGGTTAAGTTATTTTGGCAAAAGGTTGGGTAGAGTATGATGTAGCTTTTGAGCATGTATATTATTATGATTTCAGAGTTTTTATGATTATGAACCATTTTATTTCGAAATATGATATTAGAGTTATCAAGTTATGAAAATATGATAGTATGAGATATGAACTTAAAACTTCAATTTTAAGGTACAAAGAAGTATGAAATTTTAGTATGATTCATAACAAATGTTAGATACATACTCTGTGGACTTGAAATCGAAATGCCTACAAGCTGGTGATCCCTTGGACATGATTTCACAACAACGATTATGCTAAAGTTAGATTGTTAGAGTTATATGAATCCAAAGCTCTTAGAGTACTAAGGGTTTTAAGAGTTTTCAGATCTAAATGGATTTTGTCAAACTAGTTTAGATGGTAGATATAGAGAAATAGATAGTTAGTTAATGACTGTAAGATATTGTTAACATTGGTACCAAATTGCCTAATAAAAGACAATATTGCCCCCAGCATGTACAGGAGAACAGGACCTAGTTAGGTGCCCACAACTTGTCTGCCAGGGACACAGTTCACCAAGGATCGTTAAGACTTTCAGACAGAAGCTTTTGTTTGCCAAGGACTAAGCACTACTTTCTAGTTAATAGAAATAGTTATTATATATTTGTATATATTTATCATGTTCAGCAAGTACTATTTCTCGAGGCTCTACCGCAGCTCAGTTAAAAAGGATTTTATGATTGATTATGAATTTAGAAATGCTTCTCTATGAACCCATGGAATGAAAAATGTTTTCCTAGCTATCTATGTATGTAAATATTAAATGGTTTATGATTGTTGCATGCATATTGCATTATGTATATTCTTGGTTGTCCCATGTGGGTGATGGGTGAGAATCCACTCACTGATTCTGTTGACTCACCCCTTCCCTTCCTTTTAAAGTTGCAAGTACATATATAGCTCAGTTACTGATTTAGTAGCAGCTATCCAGTAGTGAGCTATACTTTATAGTACGGCTTAGATTAGAATTATACTAGAGTATAGTGCTTTAGTAAATGTGCAAGCAGGATATGAGCCATGCATATATTTTGAGATATTGTAGTTATTTACAAAGTTTTTGTATTTCCCTATATGTTTTCAGAGTTCATGTATTTGAAATGTAGACTTTGGTTAAAGATTCATTTAACAAGCTAGAGATGTGTTTATGATTCAGTTTTCAAGTGTTAAGCTGATTTTCAAATTTAAGATTAATATTATGTGATGAAATAGTTTATGATTTCATGATCAACGGATTTGGTTAAGATTTTTTAGAGCTTGAATATTAAATACTATCAATTTTATGAATTTAAATATTATGTTTTAAGTAGAGAAATGATTGTTGATTTAGAAGAAAATCATATTTTAAGTATAATATTATGATAAATTATGCATTTGGAGAATCATGTCACTGAGAAGGCTTATGTGGGGATGAGATTTCTCACATGTTGGTCACGTTCCCAGATTAGGTCGTGACACAATGGTTGCATTAGAAGCAATAAAAACTTATGAATAAACTAACCATACTAGAACACCTCTATGAATATTGGGAGAGTAGCCAAACTTGACAATAACTATGGACATAAATACCCAACTTAAGAAAAAGTAAGAAAAGGGAGAAATCTAGCATAATCGATTAACAAATACTCACCTTGAAGCTTGAAAAAGGTAGGATTGAAGGAGGAAGATAGTAATGGAGTCCAAGATAAGGTTTGGGAACTTAAGGTTCAAATTTTGTGAGTAGTACAGAATGGGGGAGGTTTAAATAGGTAGAGGCTCATTGAATGAAACTGCATCGTTCTAAGCCCTTTTGATATGCAAAATTGCACATTTGTGCATTTTTAGTACACATCTGTGCACACATGAAAAATCAAGGGCTCACTATCCTCAAGGGGAAAAAGGGAGAAAACCATACCACGCGTCTGCGCATTTTTGTATGCATTTGCGCATTTTTAGTGCGAGTCCATGCACACATGAAAAATCAAGGGCTTACTATTCTAAAGGGGAAAACTTGGGGAAAAGAGGGAAAACTATACCATGCAACTGCCCATTTTTAATGTGTTTCCACGGGGACCAAAACCACACGTCCATGTGTTAAAATGGCACGAAGAATTCTGTAGAATTTGGCCTAAGCCCTGGGGAAAGCCTTTTGGCCCTTGATGGCCTTCGTATAGACACATAAACCTGGAATATTACACTGGAATACACTGTTGTGTATGTTTCCTTCTGCTACAAGATTCTTGGATAAATGGTATGATTTGTTATTACGAGTCAAATAAGTATGCATTCTTGTTTGTTATATTGGTATTCTAATTTCTAGTGTTTGACCTGACAAACCTTACATGTGGTATTAGAGTAGGTTATTGTAGGACTTTTACCTTTGGCGGCCATCATGTTGTTTGGTCAAGAGGGACACTATCGACAATTTACTGTTGGCGCTACATGAAAGATGAAAAGTGGCTGCTCAAATCACTACTTGAAAGGAGTAGCCTTTTTTTACTTTGAAAGATGGCCATTTTGCCATTGTTGTGCTTGTCTTTTAGTCCTGCGATAGTTTTCAAATCTACAAGAGAGAAGCAACGAGGCAGAAGAGGAACTTTGGTTACAAGCTGGGAATAGCTAGTGTAGAAAGACGGACGACAATTACATGAGATATTGTGTCTTACTATGTAGTACCTTGAGTATAGACATTCTAAAAGAACCATGCATGACCTTCAATGTTGCCCTTAGGACCATATTCTAGTTCCTAAATATGCTAGGTGAAAATTGGAATATAAGTTTTAAGATACAGTCTTGTTCTCATGATGTCAAGCATGACTTCTTTCTAGTATTTTACAAATATCTCAGGCTACAGATGATTGATTGACATCACATTTGTGGCATTAGAAAGCTAACTCAATTCTTTACAAGTGTTACTTCTAGTCGTAAGGCCAAATTTCAATTGTATTGAGTGTTACGAATGAACTAATATGTAACATGCTTGCTATCATGCGCGAACATGCTTTAGTAAAACTCCAGTCACTATAGCAAGTTGTGTTGGGTTTTTGCTCTTTCACTAAAGCCCAATAAGGGCTAGTGTGTAAGAAGAGCCCAAGAAACCTAGAGCCCGTTTCATCTAAGGGTTAGGTTTCTTGGAACCCATATATATACTACACTTAACCTTCCCTGTAAAACAAGGGAGTAGTCACAGCCGTAGAGGCAAGGTCATCTCCTGATAGAGAGAAAGTGCCCACACACCATCTCCTTCCTCCTTGAGAGATAGTCTAGAAGGTCTGCCATCAACCGACTACAAGGAAAACACTCCGAGAGGTAATATTTCTTCTGTGTTTATGAAACAATGATGATTCGGTAAGCATATCAATGTACTAGGTCCTTAAATCGCTTCCGCATAAATCCAATAGTTCCAACAATTGGTATCAGAGCCTGGCTATACATTGGTATGTGAATCTAGTTTTACTATTCATTTAATTAGTTTGCTTCATGAAATATGGCATCTAGGATTCTATATTTGTTAATCATATGTGTTGTATGTTTATCTTTATAATTCTTTATTTGTTTTTCAACTTTAATCCATGGTAGAGATTTGAATGTATTTTCTTGGGTTGTAACAAGGAGGCTAATCCCATATGATTAGGTTTCCTCCTTGATTTTTTTTATTTCAATTCTTGTATATATAGATATTTTTTTTTTTTGATTGTATACAAAAATTGTAATAAAAGAAGATCAAGAAGATACACAAAGAAGGACGTTCGTCACTGTTTGGACATGTTCGTGGACCTCTGGATCTCCGATTTGGACATATCATATATCTTTAGAAAGATGACGGAAAGACGAACAAAATGGTGGGTGGATCGCGGCCAGGGGAGCTCGCACGCAGCGCACTGCGCCACCTGTACTACAAGCGGCTGAGAGTGGTCTTCAAGCGCCGGCAGAGGAGCCGCGCGTGAAGGCGTGTGGAGACCCCTTTTCTGGTGGTTCTAGCGGCCGTGTTCTCGTCTCCTCATGGCGGTCCTTCCCCTGGATTTTCGTGCTGAGATGAATTCGGCTGACGGCGTGGCAATCGGCTGACTAGGGTTCCTCTTTCATGTCCTAGGGTTTTCTCGCCAAGGATTGGGTTTTTTGGGCTTTTGGGCCCATGGATACCCTAAAGGGGCTTGAGGCAGATACTGTGGGCTGGATCAAAGAGAAATTCCAAAGTTGTAATTTTTTTTTTTTTTTTAGGAAACCATGGATTAAAGTCCTTTTTTATTTAAATTAGTTATTTTATGAATGGATGAATTATATGATTGATAACATGCTTATTGTGATAACATGTCATATAGAATAGGAGGTGCCATATTGTTGCATAACTTGATAATTACATGAACATAATAGCTACTTTGGTCATGATACGACTAGTATATAGTTATTATGCATGATTATTTAGATTTTAAACTGTCCACTAGATTAATTATCAATTATTATGATTTTCCGTTATAAATCAAGATTAATAATGGAATTAATTAATTGTGGAATTAAAATCTAGACAAATAATCCAATTTTCTTTTCCTAAGAGAATTGTTTACATTACGTGCAGTATTTTGTGGGTCTTGAAATGGTCATGCGTCAACACCTTACGCTGCATACCATAATCATGTATCATGATTGTGTGGAGTACCACGCTGCCTATCATGACCTTTTTAGGACCTTAATGTTTTCAAAATTCCGATAAGCTAAGCTTGCACGTTCATCGACTTGTGGGTACTTACATAGTTTTTGAAAACAAACAAAGAATACTCGAATTTAAACAATTCTTGGAAATTGAAAAATTCTAATTTTTTTAAAAAATATTGAATGGGTGAAGGTTTTTAATTAACTAATTAATTTAAAACCTACGGGCTCCAATTGTGGGTTTATTAGTGAAATGGTTATCGCTGAAGCCCCATCGGATAAGGAAAATCGGATTTCGCTAGATTAAACCTTAATATTTTCAAAATTTTAGTAAAGTTTTGTACGGCCCATCGTCGGCAACACTTAGACACTAAAGATAATTTTGAAAGTAAACAATGGTTAAATACATTCAACTTTGGTAAAGTTGTTAACCCTCCTATCGAGGCTCGCAATGGGCGAAGGCCCAAAATAAACAAGATTAGTTTTACAAGTATCTTGCCCATCGTAAGCCTTGTAAAGATAACTAATGGATTGTTGAACTATAAACGAGTAGTAGTTAGAATCTACTAGCGCTATTTCCATTTGTTGTTATTCTTGTTTGTAAATAGTGTGTGTTTTTCCTTCTTTTCAGGAAAAAAAAATGACTTCATTCAATCCTTTAGCTATTATCTTGAGCCAAAAACCTATGGATGGTACAAACTACAAACAATGGAAAACTAATTTGGATATTGTTCTTCAATATGAAAAACTCAACTTTGTTCTGACTACCCCTATGCCAGTGTGACAATTTCGAAAGATGCTTTGAGGCAACAAAGACACGTTTTCGGCAGGAAAAGGAAAGTTGGGAGGACGCAAATGTGGCGATCCATTTGCTATATTTTAGCCAATCTCGCTACTTGATCACCTTCGTGGAGCAAGTGAGCATGATTGAGAGTGGAGCAAAGATGCTCCAAACTCTTGATGGCATGTTTGGTACGTCTAGCGACTCGCTAAGCGAGAATGCAATGCAATCGACCAGGCGAAATATATCTGGAGGAAGTGTGCGGGATCATTGTCTGACAATGATAGCAAACTTCAAGAAGGCTGAAGACCATGGGGTCAAATTTGAACAAGAAGTAAAAGTTGACATTCTCTTGCAATCACTGCCTGAATACTTCAATCAGTTCAAGATGAATTATAATATGAATAAGATGAATCTTGACCTAACTCGGTGATGCCACGAGCTTGAGAGTCTTGAGCAGTCTCTAGTCAAGCGAGGCGGTGCATTTTTCTTTGGTAGAGTTACGTGAAACCTAAGAAACCCAAGGAAGGAACAAAAATAAGAAAAAGAAATCGGGTGTTCCAATTGCCAAACGGTTGTAATGAAGCGACCAAAAAGCAAGTGCTTCAAGTCACGAGACAAAGGGAGCATTGGAAGAAAAATTGCCCACGTATGAAAAAATCAGGTATGGGTAATTTACATGTGATTGAGGCTTGTTTAATGGAGAATTACAATGATAAATGGACCATTGATTGAGAGCCACTAACCATGTTCGTTACTCTTTGCAGTGGTTCAAACATAGCTTGCCTTTAGGGCAAAGACAACCAGTTTTGTAGCTTGGAAATGGGGAGCTTGAGTCTGCACTAGCGATGGGACAAGTTGTTTTATCTTTTGATAATTGTAGAACTTTGGTTTTAGTATTTATTTATTCGGATTTTAAGAGGAATTTAATTTATTAGTTGTTTGGTTAAACATGGTTTGTGACAGCTCAGTTTAATTCTCGATTTCAATAAGAAGTTCATCTTCTTTTATTTGTTCCGATGTAATGTTTAATGGTCTTTATTTCCTTAGTCCTATGCCCTGTGAAGTTAATCATGTTGAAATAGGAGACGTTGAGCATGTTCATTCATCAAAGAAAAGAAAAGTTTCCAATGAAACTTATCTTTGGCATTTGAGATTGGGTCATATTAATTCTAACAGGATACAAGGTTTGGTCAATAGTGGGATTTTAAAATCCCTGACCTTTGAACTAATACCAGTTTGTGAATCTTGTTTAGAAGGTAAAATGACTAAGAGATCTTTCAAGGCCAAGGGAAATTATGCCACACTTTAGCTGGAATTGGTACATACTGATGTATGTGGACCAATGAATGTCCAGGAGCAGAGGAGGTATCGAGTATTTTATGATATTTACTGATGAATACACAAGATTTGGACATGTGTGCCTGATCGTCACAAGTTTGAAGCTTTGGAAAATTCCGAGGAGTTCAAGGCTGGCGAAAAGCATCTTGGTGTTCAAATTAAGACTCTTCGATCGTAGAGGGTGAATACCTATCTAGAGGATTCGGGTCTTACCCGACCAAAGAGGGATAGTTTCACAATTATCTTCTCCAGGGGACACTGACATAATGGAGTTCTTGAAAGGAGAAAGCGAGAACCCTTTTAGAAATGGCAAGATCTATGCTCGGTTATTCATCTATTTACGATTCATTACGAGGATATGCCTTAGAAAGCTGCTATGTACCTATTGAACTTAGCTCCATCCAAGTCGGTTTCAAAGACACCAATAGAATTATGGAAAGGGTGTAAGCCCTCCTTGAATCATATTGATTTGGGGTGCTCCGACATGTCTTACAAAGAAACCGGATAAGATGGACTCGCGTCACAGTATGCATGTTTATAGGCTATGCTAAAGGAACCAGAGGTTGGTTGTTTTATAGTCCAAAAGAAAAGAAGGTCATAGTGAGTACACACGTGACTTTCTTAGAGGAGGACTATATGGCAAATTATAAGCCAGGAGTAAGGTTATTCTTGATGAGCTAGTCTCAGATCAAGTTTTACCTCAACCTCAGGCGGTTCCAGCTTTTGTTCTTATGGTTGTTCAAAGAGGGGAAAATATACCTGATGTTGAACACACACAGGAACCAGAAATAGAACTAGAAGTTCAGCGTGATGATCAACAAGTGGAACCTGTAAAGGTGCGATTTACGCAAGCGAGGAAGAACAACAAAATCATGAATTGGTTAATCCACTTAATGAGGTCCTCATCTAGAATTGGATCCCCTCAGATGCACAACAACAAGTGCGGCAAACTCATAGTGGGAGATTGATTCGTAAACCTGCAAGATTTCTCTTGTTGGGCGAATCATCTCAGGATGTCATCATTGAAGAAGATGATGATCCCACGAGTTATGAAAAGGCACTAGGAGATGTTGATGCTCAGGAATGGCTTGAGGCTATGAATCGTGAAATGGATTCTTTATATTCCAACTCAGTTTGGTCTCTTATAGATGCACTAAAAGGGGTAAGACCCATTGGGTGTAAATGGATCTACAAGAGAAAGAGAGGATTGGACGGGAAGGTTGAAACCTTCAAAGCTAGATTGTTCGTGAAAGGATACACACAAATAGAAGGTGTGGATGATGAAGAAACCTTTTCGCCGGTTGCCATGCTCAAGTCCATCCGGATTCTCTTAGCTGTTGCAGCAAATCTTGATTATGAGATTTGGCAAATGGATGTCAAAACTGCTTTTCTAAATGAAAGTTTGGAAGAGGATATCTACATCACGACAGCCAAAGGGTACATAGTCAAAGGGCAAGAAAACATGGTATGCAAGTTGCAAAGATCTATTTATGGACTTAAGCAAGCGTCCAGATCATGGAACATCAGGTTTGATCAAGCCATTAAGTCTTATGGTTTTGAGAAAAGTCCTGATGAACCGTGTGTGTATAAAAGGATCCAAGGTAACGCGGTATCTTTTCTTGTACTTTATGTGGATGATATACTCCTTATCGGAAATGATACGGAGGTATTGTTAGGCATAAAGACCTGGCTAAGCAAGCATTTTGATATATGAAGGACACAGGGGAAGCCAATTATATTCTTGGTATTAAACTCTTGAGACCAGGAAGAATAGGTATTGGCATTATCTGGGCTAATTACATCGACAAAATACTTGCCAGGTTCAGCATGGAGAATTCCAAGAAGGGAATTATACCTTTTAGGCATGGGATTCATCTCTCTAAGGAGCATTCTCCTAAAACTCCTGAGCAAAGAGAACGCATGAGTAGGATACCTTACGCCCAAAGATGGTAGCCTTATGTATGCTATGCTGTGCACTAGACCTGATATCTATTATGCAGTGGGAGTAGTAAGTCAATACCAATCTAATCCTGGAGAGGAACACTGGATAGCGGTTAAACATATACTCAAGTACCTTGGGAGAGCAGAGAGATTATATGTTGGTCTATTCTAATTAAGTCTTGAAACCATTGGTTATACAGACTCAGATTTCCAAGGAGACATTGACTCAAGAAAATCCACCTCTGGGTATGTGTTCACTCTTAATGGCGGGGCCATTTGTTGGAGGAGTGTCAAACAATCATGTGTGGCTGAGTCTACCACAGAGGCGGAGTATGTAGCTGCTTCTAAAGCTGCAAAGGAAGCCGCATGGTTAAAGAAGTTCTTAATGGATCTTCAGGTGATACCAGGTGTTAGTCGTCCCATCACACTTTACTGTGACAACGATTAGGCGAGTATGCAGTCAAGGAACAAGGTGTCACAAAAGACAAAAGCACATAGAGAGGAAGTACCACTTGATCTGAGATATAATTCAAAGAGGAGATACAGTGGTAGTCAAGATAGCATCGGACGAGAACCTTGCTGACCCTTTTACTAAGAGTTTGCACGAGCGTGTGTTCGAGAGGCATGTTACATCTATGGGTCTTAGGAGGAGTCGGTTGCTATAGCTTTAGGAAGTTGTTATTTCACTTTGTTGTTTTGTGCCTTTTGAGCAAGACATTATGACATTATATTTTTCTGAATGTTATAAATGAGGTATTATTCTTTTGTTCCACACACTATTTACAAACACTAAGGTCCGGATCAATTGTGAAGTATATGATCATATGGATACGTTCATGGAAGAACATGATCATAGGTTCTCATAATTGATGAACAGATTCATAGCTATTAAATAAAGTTGGGCACTTTATTTAGCTGCCAATATTTTATGAAGAAATGGTTTTGTCAGAATCATTGTAAATATTGGTGTGGTCATTCATTCATTGAAAGGATCAAGGAGAGATTTGATTAAGGGTGTTTTTCTGTCATAAGGTATCAAATCTCGGATAATTATAGTTATAAGATTGCTCTTAATTACGAGTTTATTATAAATAGATAATCAAATAGTTTACATTCTTTGATTTACCAGCGGGTGAGGTGCGATCTATTGACCAATAACTTCGGTATTTTGGGGAGTGAGATTGTTTGATTATCAATATTTATGAGATAAACAATATGAAATTTGTAGAAATGTCCCCTTGATATGTTTGGTACTTGGATATTGAAGACATGGCCAAAGTGCATGTAATCCATTAGAAACTATCATAGTCAAGGAATAAATAATTGATTGGATTACGGAAAACTGGTCAATCAATTATAGGCGTTCTTCAAACGGGTGATTTATACAATTGTTATATAGCTTATTAATCTTGGAGTTCAAGTTCGGCTTTTGGAGTATGCAAGATTAGATAATCATCTGTTAATTATTCTGAGCCTTGATTAGTGACTGGTAGATCCCCGGGCTAGCTCAAGATAAGGGATGGGGAAATTTCAGTTGATGACGACTAGTGAGTTACATGGTCTTGGGCTTTAAGCTCAAGTTTGTACTCAAGAGCAAGTGGGAGATTGTTGGGTTTTTGCTCTTTCACTAAAGCCCAATAGGGGCTAGTGTGTAAGAAGAGCCCAAGAAACCTAGAGCCCGTTTCATCTAAGGGTTAGGTTTCTTGGAACCCATATATATACTACACTTAACCTTCCCTGTAAAACAAGAGAGTAGTCACAGCCGTAGAGGCAAGGTCATCTCCTGATAGAGAGAAAGTGCCCACACACCATCTCCTTCCTCCTTGAGAGATAGTCTGGAAGGTCTGTCATCAACCGACTACAAGGAAAACACTCCGAGAAGTAATATTTCTTCTGTGTTTATGAAACAATGATGATTCGGTAAGCATACCAATGATTCGGTAAGCAAAACAACTCTTTTTGAGTAAATGTTTGCCGTAGCAAGCCTTTGGGTCACTATAGTGAGTCCTTGGCATAAGAAAGTCACTGAAACACGTATTTGCTCATTTTAACCCTTCCCTACTATATATAGACATGTTATAACAATCCCAAACATGTTTGGATGAACCCTAGTCGTGCCAACAGTTCTTTTAGCTCTGTACATGAATGTCCAACCATCCCCAAGTGATTAAGCGATTCCAATCAATTTCCACTTATTAAATCCTTCTGGAAAATGTGTTTTTCATATCCCTAGCCCTAATCTTGAGTTTAATTGTTTTAGTTTTCTTCTTCCCTAATACTTCCAAATCAATTCTAATAGTGTTCCAATGATTCTTTGTTAGTTGGAAATGTTGTTCCAAGTTCTCAAGATCATGTAAGCAGTGATTAGGCACACAGGACAACAAATAGTGAGGGTAGTTGTTCATGGCTATACTTTATCCATTAGAAGTATATATTTTAGAAATTATTATATGATATGTATATATTATTATATGCCCATTAAATTCAAGAAACTCGTTAGTTTGATTGTTTAGCACAAAAATCTTTGCTTTTAGCAAACACATGGGATCATTGTTTGTTGTATGATTGTCAGAAAATGGCAAAAATGTTATATTATATTTTAGAAATATGCTAATTTTATTTGGCATGATATGATTCAATAATAAGTAGAAAGTTATCATGATTTTGCAAATAAAGCATTATTTAATTATTAGAATATGAACACCATGCAAGATATCATAAAATAACTTAGTGTGAATTTTAGACAACAAGATTATTATGTATTTAGCATAAAACAACCGAGTTAGTTACCTGAAATTAGTTAAGCTAATAGAACAGTTTATAAGTTTCCATATGGACATAAGTCAGGACAGTAAGCACAGTGTAGTATCATGTAAATTTTAATTATAAATAGAGCCCAGTCCAATATTAAAACTTAGTTAAACAGCTAGTGCAGTTACTCGATTAAAATTAATTATTATTTTAGCATTATGAGATTCAATCGGTTGATAGAGATTATTTAAAATTTATTGTTGGTTTACAACTAAAATATTATACAGATGTTATTATGTGAGTAGCAGTTAGAATAAAAACAATAGTCTCAGTCTTAATTAAATTTTTAACTAATTATTCATAATAGAACTCATTCAAATACCATAATTTAGCTAGACATTAGTGTAGTCCCCCAATTAAATGATTAATTAATTAAGTATTATTATCAAATAACATGATAGAATTCAGTCAATTAATAGAAAGTAACTAATAGCTATTACAACTTTTATGATTAAACTATAAACTGATTATTAAGTTATAAGTAGTGTCCAACACAACAAGATTAGTTATAGTCTTATTGATATTATTTAATTATTATTAGTTTCTAAGATTAATTTATGTATATAGTACGAGATAACCCAACCTTATAGCATTAATGAAATAGAAAAATAATTAATAAAGCTTCGTGATCAAACCATGATCATCATCATCATTATTATTATTAATGGATTAATAAACAATATAGCAGGAGCAATTTCTATGACATAATATTTATTATTTTAATTGTTAGCATGTAAAAAGTAGATAGAGTCTTAGAAATAATTTTCATGTTGTTTATTTTTATTCTTTATTAGGTTAAGTTATGTAAGATGAGATTTGTTTGACCAGAGTTATGATTTATGTTTGAAAAGTCATTAATATTAGTATGCCAAGTTGCTATAAAGATGGTGTACCAAGCAGCCATGGAGGCGATCTTATAAAATATTAACCTTGATATGCCAAGCTACTAAGAAGGTGGTGTATCGGGCAATAATGGAGGCAATCTTATAAATCTTTAACCTTGACAAAGCTAGCTGTCATGGAGGTAGTATGCCAAGTGGCCTTGGAGGTAGGCTTTTATGATTAGATATACCAGAGCACATGGCTCCTGTAGGGACAATCCAATAAATATACGTTCATGATGCAAGTATATTTTTATTGAACCCAAATTTAGTTTCAAGCTAATTTGCTTAAGTTAGATTTTATTTAGTTGAGACATGAATTAGAATTGCGTGTATGTAAATATTATTATTATAAAAATACTTGCACAACTATGTTGTATGTATTATTATTGTGAACTTCCTTATTGTCTCATATGAAATGTGGCTGACTATCAACTCACTAAGTTAGATGACTAATCCCTTTTCTTCTGTTAACTCTAGAACCCTTCAGAAAGCTGTTATAGCATATGTTTTGAAAGGCAATAAAGCTAATTTTTTTAAAATATTTTGAAGAAAGGACTAATAGTTTGCTTGAGTTTCTAAAGTTCTTAATATGATCACTCTTGTATACATATAAATCCAATTCGTGACATATTTTTCACAATGTCATGATTTGACATGATTAAAATCTCATTCAAAGAGATTAAGTATCTTAAAGATGTGAAAAATTTATCAAAAAGTGAATTTCAATATGTAAGAAACTTGAGAAAGCAAAATAAAGCATAAAAAACCAAGTCTATATCTTCAGGAAGTGACTCATGTCTTTTGGAAATTATTCATGTATTCAGAAAGTGATTCATAAGTTTAGAAAGTGCTATGACAAGTTGAGAAAGTGGTTTCTCATGCTCATATCAAGCACATCTTCATCAATCACAGTTGCAATCATCTCTGAAAAATATCAACAATCATCTAAAGATTATCATCAGTCTCAGAGAATAGCTCAAAGGAAGTATAAGAGACTCAAAAAGTGTGCAAAAGCATCAGAAACTACACTTGGCCAATAGAAACTAGATGAAGATTTGAATTTCAAATGAAGTCAATGCTCAAAAAGTATTAATAGAGACATATCAACTTTATGCTTGGATATTCCCCACCTTCTAGAAAGTCTTCACATGAAATAAACTTCAGAAATCATATTCAGAGTGAAAAATTAGTTTCTAAAGCACTATTCAAAAATCATTGTCAATGGATTCTATACTAACAAGGACAATACTGACACAACTCAGCCTACATTTCTAGAAAATAGATCCTAGGACACAAGAAAGATCATCAACACATGTCAAGAAAAGGAAAGATAAAGGGATAGTGGTCCATTTCAAAATCCAAGTATAAAAGGAAGAAGCCTTCAAACTTGAATGGACTTTTGCACTCTTAATGCTCAAAGTTTTCTTATAATTTCTTAGTTCATTTATTCTTTGAATTCAATTTTTGAAAAGAAAATCTTCTTTCTTGTATTGTCATAGCAAACATTCTTCTTAGGAGGTTTATAAAGAAGTTTCTCAAGTTATATCCTGAAATATTGTATTATCTTAGGAAACTTGAGTGTTTCTCTTAGAGTGTTACACCTAAACCTTATAACTTTTTGTACCCTAATCTAGTAGCGATCCAACTGAGATTAGCTTGGAGAGGCTAGGACAAAACTACTTGTAAGTAAGAGTAAATTGTACCTACTGCTTACTAGAGATAACTTGAGAAAACTATTCACAGGTTATCTTACTTTCTCGAGTTGAGAAAGTGGTTGATTAGTGGAACTCAACAAGTTTGTTGAGAACTAAATATAGGTAGTGTTTGGCCGAACTAGTATAAAAACTCTTGAGTGATATCTCTCTTTTTCTATCTCTTTAAATTGATGTGTGATTAATTTTATGTTGTGTGAACTATTAAATTTATTCCTAATTACTTTCTGAAGCATATTAACTTGTGCTTTTTCGCAGCCTTCAAGTGTAAGCAATTGATAGACCTTATTTAAGTTTTAGAAACTAAAAGGAATTTGAAAGCACGATTCCACCCTGTTCTCGTGCTACTTTTTCACTTACATCTTCCCCTTGCCCTTTTAGATACAGTTGCAGATCTTATCCTTCCTCAGATCCCTCCATCTCAATAGTTCTATAGTTGTTCTAATGGTGAGCTTCACTTCGAAGTGAAACTCAGATGGTTTTATATTAGTTATAGAGTGCTCTAGTCATCGTGCAAGCAAGGTCCAAATTATGCACTATTTAGTTTATGTATTAACCCACCTTATGCATTTATGTTTTGCTAAGACACAAAGTAGAATTTTTTAGATTGATTTTATGGTTGTGTATGTTGGAGCAACTTGACCTTTTTCATTTATTGACTATGGTTTTATGTGGAGAACTAATTAAGTAACAAGATTTATTTACGCTTTAAAATGCGTATTATGTTTATTATACATCATTATGTTACCTAGAGGCTTTTGTGCGGACTTGATCCTTCACATGCCGATCACAATCCAAATTGGGTCACTAACTAAATAGAATTGATGGATTTCTAGTTTTGCATGCTAGAATAACTCATGATTTATGGATTTCATGATTATTTTTATGTAGAAAGTTATTTATCAAATGGATTTAGCTGTTTTGGAAAAACTTATTGATCAACTTAGTTTAATTATGTAAGAAATTTAATTACCTTTTGGTGTAAATAACATCTTTATTCGTTCATAGTCTGATATGTTATCTAGAAGGTTTCCACCAAGACATGGTCCATAACGTACCAGTCACTTTCCAAATCGCGCATGACATAATTGGAGTGATATGGTTTTGTAGTGATCACTTTTCAAGCTATACTTTGTGGTAACAATTGTTCAACCTAAGAATCGTTTTAAAAAATATTCTAGAAATATAAAATAAAACCTAACCAATATTGCCCAAGTGAGACAATGTTATTAGAATATTATTTGAATGGATTGCCTCATTGCTCCATCAAGACCCATATTATTACTATGATTTTGTGATCCATTATCAGTTTCGGATTCACCATGTGTTATTGGGCTTTGGGCCAATGGTGAGTGTGCTAGAGGGTGAAATGCCCAATGTAACCTAGATCCATGATGGACATGATCTAGTTACTATATATTTATTTTTTTGGGAAGGATCCCCACTCTACTTTGAAATCTATTGATGGTTATTGCTCCGTCGACGTGACATCTAGCATAGGAGACACACAATAAGTTGGAAATTCTTATACCTGTCATACACAGCTATGTATCTTTCTACTACAAAATTCTTGGATAAATGGTAGGAATCAAATAGGTACACATTCTTGTTTGTTATATTGGCGTTCTAATTTCTAGTATTTGACTAGGCAAACCTTACGCCGACTAGTATATCACTCGTGTGTTGCACAAAAAATTTTAAATATAAAATAAATAATTTATAATATTTTAAAAAGATATTCTGCTATTAAATTAAATTTTATTAATCTAGTCAAGAAAAATAGTTTTAATGAGAAAGTTATATATTATTTGAATAAATATAAATTATTTTAAAGTTAATGGCAAGTAAATTACTATATGAAATATCATTTAGAATGATTGTTGTTTGAAAATTGTATTAATGTCATATTTTTACTTAAAAAGTTTTTAGTAAGACTTTTAGGCCCTGTTTAATGCATAGGATAAGACCTAATTATATTAGCTAATACTATAAAGTTCATTTTTATCACATGTTTGGTGTCAAATATGATAGTATAATGTTATACGGTCCGATCATTTTTGTCCGATAACTATAGATTCAATTCCTAGTTTAAGCAGTGTTGAGAATTGGATTCTCCTCTTGGGAATGGAGTAGCTTTAAAACCCATGGCCAGTGCCTACCCCTTAAATGAATTTACCTATGCAAAGGAATTAGACACTGCATTTGTAACACCCTAATATTTAACCCAATATGCCTAGGATGCATTTAAGTTGATTATTAGTTATTACTCTTTTACTCCAGTCATTAACTTAAGCTTTTGAAAATTACTTTAGTAAAAATACGGGTAATTTTTTTTTTTGAAAATACAATACATGAGCCGCGTACACGAATTGATTAACGTTGACACTTCGTATGTCGAAGAAAGAGAATAAAGTTAATCACAAGTACCACAAGTTATAACATTAGCATATAATGATATAATCAAAACAAGTACTAATCGTTTCACATTTGCACCATAACATAGAAACATAACACTACTGACAAGAGTTAAGACAAATACAGCATTCCATAATACGTAATATATGGATAAATATAAATAACTGACACACACTCCCTCCCTCTCACAACTCCGCCTCGTGGCACCTAGTGCAAACGTCAACATCTCGGCTTGTCATGTGTGGCGAGGCGCCCCGCTAGACGTACATGGGTACCTCAACGTGGATGAGTAGCTCCTCTACGTATGGGCATAGCTCCTCTTATCAGTTGTACTATGGTGGCCTCACTGCCCTCGTCAAAATCCATGGGCACAGTGGGGGAAGAGCCCTCAGGTGGCACCTGGGTGGCAGAGTCCTCAGATGGATTCGTCTCTCAATGATCCATGGGGGAGCGGGGCACATACTTCGGGAAGTCACGGATGGCACAAGCGGCTGACTGGGAACGGTGAGTTCGCTCCTCGTGAGGACGTGCCTGCTCGAAGACAAGATCGTCGCCAAAAGGGGAAACAAGAGGGAACCGAAAGCTGGAAACTGGGTGTGCAAAGGGGCAGTTTATGTACACAAAAGGGTGAACGGTACAACGACCCACGAAGTGATATGACCGATGGGTGGCGTCATAGTGCATCTTCCAAGTAGGCGCCATCGGCCTCTGAAGACGCGATGGAAAGAAAAGATAGATGGAGTGAGAATCTTAACAGAGAATCTCAGTAAGGTGTTTTCTTATCTTGGTGTCATCATCTACGTCCTCAAGAACCTCGGGTTTTCATTATGAAGTAGTGAGCATACATAAGGTTCAGTTATTAAGTTCTAAAATACCATTAGCCAAGGCTTGTATCTTTTAGCATGAATCTTAATGTCATGAATACAACATACTAATCATAAATGCATGTCAATATCATATACAAAATATCATAAAATTTATAAAACAATGAATATGATATAAAGAACATAATATCATGATCATCATTCTTATAGGTGACTTAAACTTCTTATTCTCTTTTCCTTGGGGGCCGCCCTATATTCTCTCTTTTCTCGAGAGTTCTAGGTCATGAGCTCATACCTCACTAGTCATCACTAGCATAATCTTATCCTTTTTAATAACTTAGATTCCCGACCCTTAAGGTACAGGATAGGGAGCATTGGGATCACCTTTCATAACCATTAAGTCGGGGAGTCCAAAGGATCACTTCCTATTTGGATCACCTCTTATAACCTTTAATTCGGAGAGTCTAGAGGATCATTTCCATGTGTCTTATGTCACCTTTAATCTTGGCATATCATGTGGAGATGCAAACATGAGCATATAATCATGAAATATATATTCACAAGCACGTCCTCAGTCAACAGCTTATAACAATAACATGCTCCTACCCAGTATGCTGGAATTCAAGGATCGGACTGAGCTAATGCATATTCTGTGGTCAATAGGATATGCACAGTATACTAGATATCATCGCTTAACATATGCATGTCTTGCTACTCAACATCATAATAATCCATTCTCCAAAGAAATAAAATAAAATTAAGGAAAAAAGAATCAAATAATAATAATAATAATAATAATAACAAAAGGAGAGTAAAATTTTAGGAAAAATTAATTTTGGCTTGATAGTTATTAACTACACCGACATATCCCCTACTGCAATGAGAAACTCAAAACCACGTCGTTCTCAATAAAAATTTCAGTGGTTGATTGATTTTATTTTCTATGAAAAGGAATTAAGAACATTAAACTGTTGACCAAAGTATTAAGTATTAATAGAAAGTGATTTGCATCAACATTGCAGAATACCTGTAGATCTATAATAATATCATAATTATAGACAAAAATAGCATATATAATATTGGATCATATAATCTTTAATCATAATAAACAATCCGTAGCATAACATTGTCATCATATATGACACCTAGTGCAAAATATATATATAGGCTCAAATAAAAATAATAAAACAATTAATACTTAACAATATATTCTTTAAAGAATGCCACAATTAAAATATACCAACATAGTACAACAACGCTATTACCACAAATAAATATACATCGTATACCATGAACAATAATGCAAGATTAATCAAAGGGTTAAATAAGTACAAAACAAGTGAAGAGACAATGATAATTGTTAATAGGTTGAATTGGACAAAAATTAAACAAACATTCAAATATCTTATCTTTCTTGTTTTATTTATTTGTTTATTTATTTTATCTTTACTTATTATTGTTGTTATTATTATTTATTACCATTATTATATTTATTTTGGAGTTGTTGAGATCCTAATAAAATGCTGGGTCAGCCTAAAAAAAACTACATCAAAAACTGAATCAGCCTAAAATTTTATTATTTGCCCTCTCTTTTTATTTTTTTACACATAAGGCAGCCCAAATACCATTTGATAGCCTAATAAGTTTCTGGTTCAGAAACAAGAAAAATTGTTCAAACCATCAATCCCAAAAATGATAGCCCAAATAGAAAATAAACGGCCCATTTGACATTTTCAACTCCTAAACCTGGAGATGCCCATTAGATCAAATAAAATAGCATTTGTGCACAGGTTCCACAGGCATACAATTAAAATAAAATGCTCTTTCTCACAAATACCCTATCACACAAACATGAATATACATTCTCATAATCTCTCTCACACACACATGCAAACACAGAGATAGAGAGAGCGAGCGAGAGAGAAGGAACGCGGAGAGAGAGAGAGAGATCTGCGACGAGTTTGCATGGAAGGGGAAGCTAAAGATGGGCTGATCTAACCACTATGGTGGCAGGTCCGCTGCGGCTAGTTTAGGATTGGGTCAGGCGCGATGGCGGCGATGGCTGGAGAAGAAGGTGGACGCGAAGAGGAAAGGAGGCTGATCTTCATGGCGGTGGAGGCCCGAGAAGCTGAAGGAGGCACAGTGGTTCGAGATCGAGACATTAGGGACACAGTCGTGGTTTCTGCGCGGTGGTGGCATGGCAGCACATGCCTAATAGCCGCGAATTATAACCGGTAAAGGGTGAGAAAGCGGTGACTAGTGGTTGGAGTGGTGGTTGTTTTCATGGTCACTGTGATTTGCGATGGTGGATAGTGGGGGGAAACGGAGAGGCAGCAATGGCGGGCCTTAGGCTTCATGGTGTAACACCCTAGTAATTAACCAGATACACCTAGGTTGAATCTGATTAATGACTAGACTTTACTCCTTGCTTTGGTTCTTTCTTCATAATTTGAAAATACTTAGTGAAATTACGAGCCTTTTTTTAAACACATAATTGGTGAAGCGTGAGCGAGTACAGCGTGAGCAGTAGCGAATTATAATAAGACGTTTAAGAATATATCACATCATATCACTTAGGCTCCATCATATAACATCCATAAGCACATTATAGCATATATTTACATACAATAACCTCACTCAAAGGGTGGGTTATGTTCATACATCATTATCTTATACAAACCCATAAAAGAAAATATACTTAAGGAAATTCATGCCCCTAAACTAGATAACTCCATAAGCCGGGAAGGTTATCCTAAAACTAGGGTGCATGATCACACATAAGTCTACTAAGAACCTTCTATGGCCCTTTGTCACGAAAATGGGGGAATAAATCCGATCCTTGATGAGCTCCCTCGGGAGGGACACGAGATGCACCAGTGAAAAGTGCATGGGCGACCTTCTCGCTAACCTCCTTGAATGGCTTGTTTCCTCACTACCCTCTCTTGCGTGTGGGAGTAGGAGCGAGCTCAGAATATACATGAGTAGGAGTGTCCTCTGAGAGATGAGTTTGAGAATATCTCGTCTGGGAACATACTCTGAAATCCATGGGCCTGAGATGAAGCGGGATAAGAGCGTAACATCCTTTCATCAAGTGGACGTGCATGTTCGAAAACCATTTCATCGCCATAGGAAAGTAGGAGAAAATCGATAACTAGGGACGAGGATGTGCAAATGGGCGACCTATGTAAATAAAAACTGAGCTGCGCACCTCCCTTCCAAAATGATCTGAGCGATGCAGGATCATAGTGGAATTCCCAAGTAGGGGTATCAACGAAGCAGGGACGAATATTAGCCATTTGAATCTGGAGACAATGGCGGAAATAAAGAAAGAGTGAGAATCTTGCTAAAGAATTCTCGATGAGGTACCTCCTTCTACAGTGTCATCATCAAAGTCCCGGAACCTCGGGATTATTCTAAAATAGTGAGCATGCAAAGATTCATTTTAAGTTCGGACAAATACTTAACCGAGGAGTTACGTCAATTTTTTTAATCATCGTCTTATAATGCATCTTATTCTTAACATGTCATATTTACAATGAACTTTTCCTTTATCATTACATCATATTCCTCATCATCATTATCAAAATAACATGCATAAAGCGTCATATAATATTAGCTACACATGGACACGATGCACATATTTCATTTCTTTAGTGCCTTAGGTGACTTAAAATCTTATCATCATCATTATTTTCCTTGGGCCACCCTATACTCCACCCTTTTGGGAGTAATTTAGGTTATGAGCTCATACTTTACTAGTCGTCACTAGCATATACTTATCCCTTTTGATAAGCTAAAGTCCCGAGGCTCTACCCTTTTGAGAGAGCAGGGTTAGGGGCTAAAATCACCTTTTCACCACCTATAGTCGATGGTTCCAACGGATCATTTTCTTATAAGTTTAAGACACCATTAAATTATAGCATGTTATATCATAATAGAACTCATAAACATCATAACATTTCTCATTTATAGTCTTAAGCTAGAATAATATATATCAAGCGTAATCATGCATATGGGAGATTCCAGGGAAAGAGAGGTGGAGTCACAATGGACAGCTTAAATAAAGTCTTTCCTTAGCGAACCTTTCCAAATTACACTTTTACAATGATACACTTTCTTCTAGCAACAAAGGTGAATTTTACATAAGAACATTTCATGTATAAGCATTCTTATTATTTGCAACAGCAACTATAACATACAAGTCGAAATCATTCAATGATATCAAGTACTTAATAAGCATCCAATCCTTACATAGAATTATCAATTATAGAACTAATTAGTTACTAAACCAATTATGAATCATTCTCTTAACAATAAACCATAATTATCACAACTTCAATCAGATCAAATCATTATCACACATTGATACTAAACTTCGGATCAGTGGCGAATCATGAACCTCATGCAATTACATAGAATCATATTTTAAGTGCATATAAAATACTAGTTCCCCGTAAAATCCTTGCAAAGCCTTAAAACTCATTTAGAAACTAGTTCTTTTGTCAAATTTGGGAGCATCTTCACAATTAAAATTCTCACTTAAGATAAAGGAGTAAGTCTTGAGCTTAAGAGATTTAGGTGACATCTTAGAATTATAAACATGCTATGCAACCTTATTTTAATCTTATCTTTATAAGGTGATAGCTTGGAATTATAAACATGATATGCAATTCCATTTCTTTATCTTTAAGATTTAAGGTGATGACTTGAAAATTAAACATGATGCAAGAACTTGAAATATAAACATGATACAAGAAAGCTGGGTAGCGGTAATCCGCGCATACAGGACATGAAGGGAGAGAGAATATTAAGCGGAGGCGGCGTGAGTATATGAGGACCCGATAGAGGGAGAAGAGAATATTAAGAAAGCGGGCTTGGCCAGTGATCCGCCTTGAGGACAGTGAGGAGAAGAGAATTATTATTACATCTTTTTAGCTCCAATCTCAAGACTTTTTAAAGAATAAATTCTTTAACTCCAATAATCATATTTCTTTGCTTGTGATACATGGGCAAGTCTTTAAGCTCTAGGATCTTTAGGTGATGGCATAAAATAAACATGTCATGCGTTGATTCTTTTAGCCATTATAAAATATAGTGAGAGCATAAATTAAATATGAGATGCAACCTCTTAATTATCTTGAAAGATTAAGTGATGACTTGAAACATAAACATGAAATACAAGCTTGGAATTTAAACATGAGAAATGCAAGTTCATTTATTCATTCTTGAAAAATTTAGTGATGACATAGAAGGTAAACATGGTTATGCAAAGCATAAACTTAATCATGGATGCAAATTCATTTTGTTTCTTTACTAGAGCTCCTTCAAGACTTTAAAAGAATTATAAATTCATCCCAATACATATCTTAACAAGAAATAAAACATAAAGGGAAAAAATACATCTTTCAAGTTCTAAACTAAAAATCTTTGTTTTAGCATCATAAAGCATTATTCTTTAAGGTTTTGCATCAAGTGGAATTTTCAAGCTTTAGAGGCCTAACTTGTGATGGATTTACAACCCACCCTCAAGGTCCTCATCATCAAGCCATCATCTTAGTTCCACCTAGGCCATATGGTTGAATTGGTTAAAGAAAAATTGAAGAGGAAAACCAAAATGAAAAGCTAAGGCAAGTTCATAATTTCATCATTTTGAGCTAAAAACACAACTCCTCAAAGCATAGAAATAAATTTAGAAACTACTCCCTACCTAATCTGAGTTGAAGAAGAGGAAGAGAACTTGATTTCTTGAAGTGAAATGACACAAAATCTCTTTGAAAAATTGAAGAAAGAATTCAGCCAAAGAGGAGGAAGAAAGAAAGTTTTAGCTGCTCCTAAAAACTAGTTATGAACCAAGCATTCCAAGACCACTCAAGCAAGCCTATTTATAGAAGATTTTGAGGCTTCTAATTGGCCAAAATGAGGAGGTAGTTGTCAGAATTTTTCAGGAGTAATAATGGAGGAAAAATCATTTTAGACTAAAGTTGTATGAAATTAAGGAATTATGTCTCTTATGGTGACATTTTGGCATTTTGTTTTAGTGCAACTTTTGGAAATAATTCAGCTGCATAATGGCATCAATAATTTCGTGCATTACAGCCCAAAGAAGTGAAATTTGTGTGTTCCATGCATTATTTAGGTGTAGGCAAGGTATTCATGTAATTTAGAGAATTTACGGTTAAGGGCTTAAGTGAATTAGTAAGCAATTTGGGTGTTTTTGAGCAATTTTGGGTTCTAATCAATCTAAATACATAATTTGAATCTAGATTAATATTTAGAATTTAATAAGCTTTAATTTGAGCCTAATATTGCTTAGGTTTGGTATATGAATCGAAAATCAGAAGTGCAAAGCGCCCAAGCGAGACAAAATCGTACTTTCACTTAAAAGCGCCCAAAGGCCACCCGAGCTTAACCAATGGTTAATCATGGCTTAAAAACACATTTTAAAACATTTTAGTGAGGTTCGGGCTCAGTCATGCACATCGGAGTTAAAGCGACCTTGGGCGTTTTGGTCTTTTAGTCTTGTCGGAACTCAAAATTGAGATTCTTACGCTCTATTAACACACATAACACAAACAATCTTATTATTCTCAAAACATCCCCTTGAGAATATGTGGGGCCCACAATCCTCATTTTACGAGGTAAAATAACCCAGGGACATTTGGTCATTTTATAAATCTGAGAAGTCGGGATTTGCGACTCTCGCATGAATCGTTCCTAACCTCTCTTCTAATGTTATATTCCTTTATTGAGGATTGTTCGGCCTCAAATCTTATGTAATAATTACCTACATTAATTGATGGTGAAGTAATTTCTAATGACAGTAAAAATTACAGTAAAAATTGGGGCGTTACACATGGCGGTGCAGCATGGAGGGCCACAGTTGCACACTGCAAAACGGAGGGTCACCGGTGGTAGGAGCTCAGGTGAAGGATGATGGTCCTCACGGCAGCAGCGGCACGTGCCCCTTCCTCTCATTTCAGGTTCGGTTTCCTTCTCTTAATCCTTGATCTTTTTGTTTTGAAAGTTTTGAATTTGATCTTGCAAGGTTGTGCTTTATTGTGGCTTTTATATCTGATGTAAATGGGTATGATCTCTGCCATTTTGTGTTTGATACTATGACATAGGTGGTAAAACCACGAATTTAGTAGTGCTGAAGATGTTGTTGGGTGTGAAGCAAGGACAGGAGGGGAAGAGGGTGTCGGCGGTGTGACCGCCGTGAAGGAAGCCACCATCTCTTCCTCTTGTCTTTCAGGCATTTTTATGTATTTACATATGTGTTTTTGGTATGTATATGGATTGTTTAGACTGAAAAGACTAAGAACAATTGTTTTTGGGATTATTTGTTTTGGTTGTGGCTGTGAAATGGTGTTTGCTTAGTTTATGCTTTGTTAGAGTTGTGTGTGGTGATTTGGTTTGTAGTTCGAGAATGGGAGAGCTATGGTGTATGTTTGAGCATGTATGATTTTTGATATCAGAATATAGAATGATAAAATTAGGCAACAATAACAGGAGAGCACACGGATTCTTACTTCTATTTTTCTTTCTCCAGGATCTTGCTCTTTCTCTCCGTTTAGTTGATTACTAGTGTATGAATGCCTACCTTCTTCGCTCCTATAATTTTTATTTTTTATAAAGCTGAAGATGGTGATGGGCATGAAATACTGATGGTGCCTCCTCTGAACTTGTGTCTTCCCTGTTTCAATCTTGCCCATGTTTGTCGGCTAAGTCTCTTGATAGAGTGCTCATGCTATAGTGAGTAGAGAGTGCAGGGGATGGGAAAGAAATATTACAAAATTAGCTTCAGTACAATTGACATACGGGTATTCATTTGATCACTCTAGTGTTTTGACATGTGGCTTTATGTTTGCTTTTGTATTGCTTATTTGACAACTGTTAATTTGACAAGGCATCGGAGACAAAAACTGGTTGTATGAATAGCATCACCTTATCATCAAAGATTCCAAATGACAATACTCATTTCAACAAATTAAATTTCAAAGCAATCAGCATAATAACTTTCAAGCAAAATGCAAGACCAGAAATTATAAAGGAAATGATACAAGATATGCACAATACATACTGTGAAATCATCCCTTAACATAATTATGCAAGTAGAATGCACACGAGTTACATGATTGTATTATAGCTTGTGGTATCAGAGCTTTGAATTATTTTTGTCTCCAAATAATACAGTCATGCGTTACATACATAAAAAGGATAGATAGAGTTTAATCGATATTAAAATGAATAGCATATTTGTTCATTTCATTAAGTTAACTTAATTATAAAATTATATTATTTTCATAATGCATACAACTTTAGAGTTAAACTTACATCTTTTAGATGATCATTTTTATTCAAGTGTTTAATGAAAATGAATGTAAAAGAAGAGCATTATAAAATAGACAAATTTTGGATTTTCTTATATAACTTAATTTTAATTAATTATTTTGATTCAAGATTAATAATAAAAATTAATTTATTTTTTTTCGTTAGAGCCTAATATTTTTTATATCTCCTAATTACTTTAATTAAGCTTAATTAGCACTAATTGGTGAAAAAAATGGTAATCTTATGCAAAAAATTCCCTGAAACTTCCCGAGTGATGACCGGGTTCGATCGTTACTTAATTCCCATGTTAAACTAATTCAGGGGCATTTGGTTATAACCACAAAAATTCGGGGTATTATATTTCTCCCTTCCTTAAAAAGAATTTCGTCCTCGAAATTCGTTACCTGTGAATAGCTTTAGGTATTGTGATTTCATCTCCGACTCTAACTCCCATGTTGATCCTTTCGCTCTCCCCTGTCCTCAAGCCACTCTGACCAAAGGCATAGCTTTTTTTCTCAGTTGCTTGACTTCTTTGTCTATGATTCTCGTAGGTGGTAAGTTAAATGTCAGGTCTTCCCTTAATTGTACTCGCTCTGGTTCTAATATATGACTTGGGTTAGACTGATATTTTCTTAACTGGGAGACATGGAAAACATCATGGAGGTTGGATAAATTTGGAGGTAAGGCTATACGATATGCTATGGTTCCAACTCGATTAAAGATCTCAAATGGACCAAGGAATCTGGGGCTCAACTTCTTAACTCTCATAGCTCGACTAATGCCTGTGGTAGGGATGATCCGAAGGAACACGTGTTCTCCCTCTTGAAACTCTAGCAGCTTTCGCCATTTGTCCACATAGCTTTTCTGCCGACTCTGAGTAGTGAGAATTCTATCCCTAATTCTCTTGATTTGTTTCATCATTTCCCTCACGATATCGGGTCCCAACAAACTATGCTTTCCAGGTTCATACCAGCATAGGGGTGATTGGCATTTTCGTCCATGCAGGGCCTCATATGGTGCCATGCTGATACTCGCATGATAACTGTTGTTTTATGCAAATTCGATCAATGGCAAGTACTTGTCCCATCTCCCTCTTTGGTCTAGCACACACGCCCTTAGCATATCTTCTAGCGTTTGGATGGTCCTCTCGGACTATCCATCCATTTGAGGGTGATAAGCCGTGCTTAGACACAGCTTTGAACTAAACGCCTTCTGAAAGGTTCTCCAAAACCATGACATAAACTGCAGGTCTCGGTCCGAGATTATCGTCAATGATACCCCATGCAATCTTACGATCTCTTGAATATATATCTGAGCTAGCCTATCCAAGGAGTAAATTACCCTGATAGGTAAAAAGTGAGCTGACTTGGTTAGCCGATCCGCTATTACCCATATGGCATCATGGCCTGCTTGAGTCCTTGGTAGTCCAGTCACAAAATCCATTGAGATACTATCCCACTTCCACTCGGGTATTTATAGGGGTTGTAGCATTCTAGAAGGTTTTTGGTGCTCAATCTTCACCTTCTGACAGACTAAGCACTTACTCACCCATGCATTCACATCCTTTTTCAACCTAGGCCACCAAAACATATTCTTCAGATCCTGATACATCTTGGTAGTACTACAGTGAATGGTAAAATGGCTTTTATGGGCTTCCTCCAAAATCTCCTTCCGGAGGTCACCACTTGTCGGTACACAGACTCTTCCTTCAAATCTCCACACACCATCGGCATCTTGTGTAAAACCCTTTAACTTTTCATTCCGTACCGCCTCTATAGTTTCCTAAAACTCTCTATCCTCCCGTTGAGCTTGACTGATCCTTTTCCTAAAGTCATTCGTCACTCTAAGATGGCATGCCATTATGCTCCTGGTGGTTAAGGTCATTCCTAGATTTAGATCTCTAAACTTTTCGATCAGCTCCACCTTCTTAACCATCATGTAGGATAGGTGCAAAGATTTTCTACTTAAGGCGTCGGCCACGACGTTGGCCTTGCCAGGGTGGTAGTTTAGCCCAAAGTCATAGTCCTTTAGAAACTTCATCCACCTTCTTTGCCTCATGTTTAGCTCTTTCTGATCAAAGAGGTATTTCAAACTCTTGTGATTGGAGAGCACTTAAAACTTTACTCCATACAAATGGTGTCTCCATACTTTTAGAGCAAACACTACAACGGTTAACTCTAGGTCATGGGTGGAGTAGTTTGGCTCGTGGGGCTTGAGTTTTCTAGAAGCGTAGGCAACCACTTGCCTATTTTGCATCAATACACAACCCAATCCTCTTCTGGAAGCATCACAATACACCTCAAAAGGTACGTTGGGGTCAGGCAACACTAAAACTGGGGTTGAGGTTAACTTCTGTTTCAATTATTGGAAGCTCTTTTCGCATTTCGGAGTCCAAGTAAAAGAGACATTCTTCCTAGTAAGTTTGGTCAAGGGTAAAGAAATTTGGGAAAATCCTTTAATAAACCTATGGTAATATCCTGCCAAACCTAAAATGCTTCTATCTTCGTTACCATGGTAGGTTTCTCCCAGTTCATCACAGCCTCTACTTTACTAGGGTCAACACTACATGCCCTAAAAACTTTACTTCCTCCAGCCAAAATTCACACTTAGATAGCTTGGCATATACTTTCTTCTCTCTCAGGATCTCCAACACTAATTTTAAATGATGTTCATGCTCCCCACGGTGATGCATAAGTCTCACAAACTTTTTCTCTAAAAGCCCTTCCAACTAGGTTTTTAACTCGGTTAGTTCCAGGGGTGACATCCTATATGGTGCTATGGATATAGGTTCGGTTCCAAGAATTAACTCAATAGAGAATTCTACTTCTCTTATCGAAAGGAACTCAGGTATCTCATCCGAGAATACTTCAGGATAGTTCCTCAAACCAGGTATCTCATCAAAGTTCTGCTTAAAGTCTACATCACTAGCGGCCAGAAGAATGTAACCCTTATTCTCTCCCTTACCACAGTTTTTTTCTACAGCATTTATATACAAGCTTAAAGGTTTTCTAGGTTCACTAGGGATGGGAAGAAAAACAATGGACTTCTCATAACAATTTAGCATCACACGGTTGGCATAAAGCCAATCCATGCCAAGGATTATGTTTAGGCCTTGCATAGGTAAGCAAAAAAAATCTAAGACAAAAGATCTATTCTCAACAATAAAACTATAGTTTAGGCAACATTTACATGTCCTAACAGGTTTTCCAATAGGGGTAGAAACAGTGACATCAAAAGGAAGTTGTGACATATGCAAATTTATGGATTCAACATAAGAGTGGGATATAAATGAATGGGTAGCATCAGAGTCAAAAAGTACAATTAAGATCCTACCATTCATTTCACACTTACCTTCCATGAGGTTTCGTGATGTCGTTGTCTTTTCAGCATTAAGGGTGAAGAGTCTCCCTTGGCATTGCGGCTTGGGGTTGGGGGCTGTCGGGTTTCTTTTTGTGCATTCTCGTGAGTAATGGCCGAGCCTCCCACATCGGTAGCAGACACTCAGGCTTGCTCAGCAAGGCAGGTCTCCATGAGGTTTCCTATACTTGGAGCATACGGCGGCGGGTGTAGGTCTCGGGGGTGCAGCTGAGGTTCTTTGTGGCACCTTGCCTCGGTTGTCATTCGGCCTTCCTTGGTTGAAGTTTCTCCAGAGGCCTTGTGGTATGAACGGCTGTCTGGGCTATGGTCTTTATTGCGGTCAGAAAGGTGGCCTAGTCTGTGGCTTGAATCTTGAAGCTTATGGTGCCAACTTCTTTGCGAAGCTATCGGCCTTCAATGTGCTCAGCTTCTTTTGGCCGTCTTCAATGATACGACGTTTATTCACCAAGGTAGGGAAGTCCCTGATCTCCAAATGGGCTACCATAATATTAATCTCAGCCTTCAGCCCGAACTCATACTTAACACACTTCCAGTACTCATCGGTACTTCCTTAATACATCCTTGAGAATTTGATGAGTTCCTCGAACTTGGCAGTATACTGAGCGATACTCATGCCTCCTTGACTCAATTGCATGAACTCAATGTCCCTCACATTCCTTACTGATTCCGGGAAGTACTTCTCGTAGAAGTGAGCTTTAAATAGCTCCCAATCGATCTCAGTATCGGTTGCTTCTAGCAGTCTTTAAGCACCGGTCCACTAGAATATGGCATCTCCTTCCAGCATGTATGTGGCGAAAGTCACCTTCTGCACCTCCGTGCATGGAATCACAGTGAAAATCTTCTCCATGCTTTTGATCCACTCGTTAGTGTGATTCGGATTCAGGGTTCCCTTGAATGGAGGTGGGTTGGCATTGCGAAATTCTCTGAAATGGGCATGCTCGAGGATTTCAGCAGCATTGGGATCACAGCACACATCAGGCTGGCGGTCACGATCCATGCTTTCGAACATTGCCCTCATGGTCCTAGCTACCTCGGAGGGCTTCAGCAGCTTCATTGTCCTGAGCGCAAGGAGTCAAGGTCCTATTCTATTGTCGACATGTCATTGGTTCCTATGCACACAAAACAACAAACACTGAGGTGATCAGGCTCAATACTCTATGTAAAGTGGGCTAGTTACCATGGCACGTATAACATATAGTGGTCATGCATTTCTAATCCTTAAGCTCATCCTATTGATAGAGCGACTACACATGACATATCTATCGCATTACGCTTAAGAAGCATAGTTAGTCCAATACAACACCATAACATAGAAACATAACACTACTGACAAGAGTTATGACAAATACAGCACTCCATAATACGTAATATACGGATAAACATAAATAACTGACACACACTCCCTTCCTGAAAGTAAGCAAATGATCAGAGACTTTGCACAGTCTTATAGAAGGCTTGTATTATAGGTTATCTTATTTTAATCTCCATTGGTTGATGAACTCTAAATGTAGCAACTTCTTCAAAAATTTTACTAGTTGAAGATATAATTCAGTTTTTTTTTTATATACCCCAAATAGGGACCTTTGCAAATTTGGCCTTTCAGGAACTTTACCAGGCATTAGTTCCATGACTGCACTGGAGACAATGTGAGTACATTGATATAAACTAATGTTTAGAACTCAAAAGTATCTTAAATCTATTATCAACCTCTTACTTATGTGTGTTCATGATTTGCATAATGACAACTTAGATGGACCAATTCCAAGTTTTCTGACATCTTTTCCTAATCTGAAGGTTTTGTAAGTGTCATTGGAATTTGCAACACTTGAGCAGATTGAAACTATTAGATGTTTTCCACTTTCCAATTTATTTTTCCCTTTAAACAGGAACCTGGAACATAATATTTCAATGGATGGAACCACTACTACCTCATTCTCTAATCATAAGGTGTTCGTATGTTAGCTAGCCTCAAGTAGGTAAAGTTGTTATCAAGCAGGTATTTTTAGTTATTATTACTTCTACATTTGTCAACTAGGCTAAATGTAAGATATAATGTTGCATATGGATACAGTGTTACTTGGAGTGGACATGAGATAGAGCCTGCTCCTCGGCTTGGTGTGGTATTGGTGAAGTTTGTAACTGTAGGTAAGTCTGTTGGATAGCATTTTGATTTAACTCTATGATGTTAGTTAAATCTGACGGTCGACATGTAGTTCACTATTTTTTTAATTCTAAAATTGGTATTTATTCATGAAATATTCATATTTGCTAACAAACCCTCCTAGTATTTTTCGACTAGATCTGGAGCAATGAACTGGTGGTGGATATGGTTCTAGGCTCCCCCATGATCGACCTCGATGGCGATGACACCTGTTCAATTTTTGGTTACAATCGCCGCTCAATCCTCCACTTACGGCAAGGCTGATCAATCGATCGGGAGGTATCCGTTGCCAGGGACAAGGCCAAGGACATCGTTAACCTACTGTTGACATCAAATTTCACTAAGTAACAAATTATCGAATTGGCATTCAACTTTGATAGTTTGAAGGTTGGTCAAAGGTCTAGAATGGGAAGAATTATCAAAGTTTCTAATTTGTCAGAAAAACATGTCGAAACTTAAAAGAAGGCCAATTGACAGTTTGAATATTTGAGTTAATGAGTCGACATTAATAGAGATCTTTTATTTGACGTTTGACAAGTCGAAGTTGAGGTTTGTCACTTAGGACTTAGAATATTTTGAGACCAACTGGAGGCTAAGAAAGTTGCGGAATATAGTGGAGAAATGAAATGAAGTGTTAGCATTTCAAACTAAAGCTTCAGGCAATAGAGATCTGAGTAACAAACTGATATTGCATATTCTAATAAAAGTTAAGGGTTTTTATTTCAATTAATATAAGTGGTCATCTTTTGTAGCAATGAATATGTTATAGATTCTAGGAGTAATTTAAGGGATTTATACTTTGATTATAATGGACCTTTCTTGATAGCAATAGTTTTTGTTTTCAATTTTGTTTTCGCACTAATCTGATTGGATTCTAATTTGTTGTGATATAGAAATTAAGTAGTCTATTGAATCTAAAATTCAAAACATGAAGGTGAATTCAAAATTTAAAATTTTGTAATTAATATGGAAAAATGCGTATTTAATTAAAAAATAAAAAAGATTATAAAAAATAGAAAAATATATGTATCACATGAATATCTATTTTTAATGTTAAATAATTGAAATTGGTATATTTTGATCCGTTATATCATTTAAATTAAGAATTTCAATGGTTTGAAATCCAATATTTAATGTTAAATATTTATGTTGTATTAATGAAATAGATATGAAAGTAATTTTTATAACAAAATAATTAATAATCAAGGTGATAAAAATCATGGGCCATAAGTTGTTATATGAGTGACACTTGTAAAACTTTCCCTAGAACGAGTCTGGAATATTAGTATCATAGATATTAACGGTGTGTTTGTTTCAAATTTTGAAAAAGTGATTATGAAAACTAAATTTTATATATAACTGAAACAGTTGAAAACTGATTTTTTTTAGAAGCTACTAATTTTAGATTTTACAGAAAAACTGAAAACTAATTTTTTTGGAATTTCAATTATTTTTTAAAAAGTGTTCAAATATACAAAAAGCGATTGTTTTGGGGCAAAAAAAAGATTATTTGGAAAAATAATTATAAACAAACACACCCTAAATATTGATTTTTGTTATGGTACCCCTAAGGTTACCGCTATACTTTTAAATTCAAGGGTTGTGATTTAATAATGAATATTTAAAATATTAATAAATTTAATTAACGAAATATGTGGTAAATTTTCAGCCATAAGTTATCTAGAGGTACCGGTATCCATGAATTTTATAGGGTGCAAGAGAAATTTCCTTAAATATTAGATATTAGATTAATTCAACTGGACTGCTTACTCTAAATTTAGATGCTTAAATGATATCTTTGATCTTGACAAATGTTCAACTATAGTAAGTATCCATGATAGGATGCAATCTGGTGCCAAAGGTTAGATACACAATTGGTGTAGTTCCGTAATTAAATTAATTATGATTATATAACAAGCTAGGACTCAATCTGATAATAGAAATTAACTAACAACTATTATAGTTTTACATTTAATTTATAAATTAATTATTAATGTGTGAGTATCTTATAACACGACAAGAACAGTTACGGCATAACTAGGGTTACTTAAATTTTATCAATTTATGCAATTTATTAAGGATGTTATAATATCCAAAGTTTTGCAAGTGTATTACTATTTTTTTATTGAAATTAGGATATCCATTGTCGGTAGCAATGACTAATCCCCTTGCCGCCAAAGCTCTCTCGAAGAGGCAAACGGCTAGCCACAAAATGTACTCCATTCCCATGGGTGGAGATCAAAACCTCGACCATATGGTTAAGAGATAATATGAGAGCTGCCACCATACCATATCTTGTTGTTTAATTGTTAACATGTGAAAAGCAGACAAAGCCTTTTTGACAATATGCCTAAAAGGCACCACAACAAATAGGGAGCAAAATATTTATTGGAAAATAATATTTCAATGGAGTCATTGTCAATTTATTTATGGAAAAGTTGAAAAAAATTTGATTAGCAAAAACTATTCTTTTTAAGAGTCATTAAATCTGAGAACTAATTATGATTAAGGAAAACCAAAAAGTGAATTTTACTACACCCCTAATACACTCATATAAATACGGTTATCCTAGAGCTTATTATGCAATTTAATTTATAACTTTAATAATATTTATTTTTTCTTATATTTTTTTTCTTTTTCTTAAGAAAAATAAAAAATAAATAAAAGAAAAGAAAATTTTTTTTAAAAAAAGTATTTTGGCTTGGCAAATATTATCGATGTCGATATATCCTCTGATGCAATGAGGAACTCAAAGCCACGTTGTTCTTCTAAAAATATTATTGTGTTGGGTTGATTTTAATTATTTATAAAAAGATTCCTTTTTTTAAAAAAAATATAAAGGAACAAATCCACCCTTGCCGATGATGACTCAAGATAGCATGAGCTATACAATATGCCCTTATAATTCTCACAAACCTTTAAGATGATTTAACCATATATCAATGTCAGAGATTGTTCCATGGATTTAAAGTAATAAGAGAAAATTTCTCAAACACATTTTGTTTTCATCATAATTTTGTATTTTTCATCTTTAAATCCAAGTCTCAACAAAACAAAATTATTAAAAAAAAAAAAGCTTGAAAAGAAGCTAACCCCAAAATAAAAATGTTAATTAGTTATGTGCCTAAATAAAATTACTTAGGTTGTGTTTGAAACCTGTCCTAGGATAGAAAAAACGGGGACAATGAGACATTAGAGGTTGATGATATTGGAGATAGAAACAAAACTGTGTTTGGTAGTGATGTATAGGACATGTGATTGATGAAAAGATAAAGAAGATTATGTTATAATTTGATGAAAAACTGAAAAGTGAGAAAGGCAAATATTAAATATGAAATATTTAAAAGGATGCTCTTGGAAAAAATACTTAAATTTATATCCCAAAGACATATCTTCAGTGTCCTTTCTTTTAGGAGGTTTAAAAATTAGGTCAAAAATTGTCATAGGACCAAGACAATTTTGGAATTTTTGTCTCTGTCCCCTTCTTCGATCCAATCACATTTATTTCCTTAAAAAATCTGTATTTTCTATCTCAGAGTATTTATCAAATGCTTCCTTGGAGTATGTTTGGTTGGGAGTAAGAATAGAGGTAAATTTTTCATTACTGACATCCAAGGAAAACTTGCCCTATATTCTTACCTACTAGTCAGACATACCCTTAACATAATTTTTTTTTAAAGCCAGAATAAGATAATAGCGCTAGTTTTAACAACAAATATAACCTAATTTATTTCAATAGGGAAAAGGTTTACACAATGGAGCTCTATGGCAACTCCAACAACCTTTCAGCAGCACAATGACAATATCGTGGTGGAGCTTCTTGCTGCTAGACGTTGCAAGGATGATGAGGGATTGGTTATTTTGTGATGTCAATGTCAATGTTGATGTTTAGGTGTGGGTGGAGGCCAGTGGAGATGAGGTGACTGTGATGATTATGGTGGTGGTGATAGTGATGATGATGGAGATGATGGTTTATGGTGGCTGGGCTGGGCTGTTTAGTAGCAATCAACATGACTCAAGGGACTATGTATGTGAGGGAGGAGACAACAAGGTAGGGATGGGCTTGTTTGTAAGTTCACAATGATTCTGTGTGTCAACGTTAAAATAGTGAGGGTTGTCAACGTGTGGCTAGATATGGTGGTTCTTGGCTTAGTGGTGGTTGTTAGCCATGACAATTATCACCTAAAAGGGGGTTTTCACACACAAAAATTATGATGCAACAGAAACTGCTATTGTGTTGCTGGTATTGTTCTTTGCATTTTGATTAACATATTCTTTTTTTCATTTAGTATTTTTTTTCCTGCATGATTTAATGTTCTAAATTGTTAAGTTGTTTCTAGCTTAGATTTATTAGTATGTTAAGCATTGTAGAGGAGCACCATTGAAGCATTATTTGGTTTGATGACTAAAGATTTGATAACTATATTTGGTAATTTTTTTCTAAATTTTGCTTTTCTTGTAATTTAAAATAATTAATTCAATAATTTTGGAATGTTTAGCACTGTGAAGGAGTTTTTAGAGCATTAAATTTATTTTTGTTGACTTTGATTAGAGACCTAGTAAGTATAATGTGTATTTTATTTTTTTGTATATTGAAATGTTTAGAGACACAAATGAATTTCCTAGGATAGAGTTGTAGAAGTACTGTGGGGAAGGCTCATTTTTTAATTCTGTCAACGAGGGAAATAGACCAAGAGATCTATCCATAGTTGCAGTTTTTACTACATGACACTTGACCTTTTACCTCTTGATCTCTTTAAACCAACCATAATTGCCAGTTTGGATAATAAGAAATATGGTTTGGTCATTGTAGATAACTTCTTTAAATTCACATGGCTTATATTTCTCACCTATAATATTTCTTGTGAGGCCCTCAAAACCATTGCAAAACATATTCAAAATGAAAAAAAGGTTTTTGTATTTCATCCATTAGTTCAAATCATGATGGTGAGTTCAAAAATAATGTTTTTTGCAAATTTTTGCAATGAAAATAACATTTCTCATAATTTCTCCTCTTAGACCTCCTCAACAAAATGATATAGTTGAAAGGAAGAATAGATCTTTGCAAGAAATGGCGAGAACAATGCTTTTAGATAGTAGTTTATCAAAACAAAATTCGACTAAGGTAATCAACATCTTATGCCATATACAAAGTCCTATTTTCCTAAGGCCAACACTTAAAAAGACCCTATATGAATTTTGGTAAGGACAAAACCAAACATGTTTTATTTTTTATATCTTTGGCACATAATGTTTTATCCTTAACACCAAGGAGAAACTTGCAAAGTTTGATTCCAAAATCTGATCATAGAATTTTTCTTGCTCATTCATTCATGTCTAAAGCTTTCAAAGTGTACAATAAGAGAATGAATGTGGTTGATGAGAAAGCAAGACTTCAACCATAATCTTAAAGATCTTGAAGACTGTTTTGAAGATCTCATGTTTAGTGAAGCTTCTTCTGCTCAGAAAGCCACTATTGAAGTTTCTTGAGAAGACATTGAGATTCCAAAAGCAATTCAAGTTGAGTATGTTTCTGGTCAAGCACCAAAAAGTTTGAAGTTTACAAAATTTGAAGAAGGTGTACTGGTGTACATGATTTGAGATTAGGTTATAGAGACACTACAAAAAAAAATAGTCTATAGCAACACATTAAAAGTGTGTCTTGAAGCATTATAAAATGTTGCCTTTGGCAAAAGCTACACTTTTTAAGCTATGGCAACACTTTTGGGTGTGTTGCTTTATCAAGTGTGGTTAATTATCAAAGGCAACATTTTTATATCATAAAGCAACACTTATGGAAAATATTATACCCACACCTATCAAGTGTTGCCTTTGAGCCCAAAACCCAATAATATTTGAAAAGAATAAGCAACACTTATTTTATCCTAAAGCAACATGTTATAAATGTTGCTATATTATGATCTTAGGATAAATCTACCTTCCTTTTTAAATTTGAAAACATAATATTAAAATTTCTTTTCTGTTTTGGAAATACATTGATTTTTATATAAATTATGATCTGATGTATTTTTTACAACTAGTAACTATAATTAAATTTCTTTTATTTTTTCATTTTGGTCAGATCATTAGATTTCTTTACGAATGAGGTTTCTTTGTTTAAAAAAAATCCTTAAGCCCAATTTACTAGAGCAAATTGGGCTAGCCAATAAAAAGATAAAGCCCGACAATTTTCTCTATCATTAGACTTAGAAACTTGCACATAAACAAAAAAGAAGAAAATCTTGCACATGAATACATTTTTCCAAGGAAGTTAAAGGATGGTTCCTTCCTACAATAGGCAATAGATACTGTAAGTAGAAATGGAAAATGACAATTAATGGAAATCCTCAGTAAAACTATAAGAGGAGCCTAGTTTTCTCCAAGTAAGTTCAACTAAGTATAGCACCACCTACAATGGAGTAGATGACCAATGGGAACAAGGTAAAAAGGGTACTAAAGACTCATGGGATATGAGAATTGGTCTTGTAACATAGTTAAAAATAAAATTCAGTTGATGAAAATCATGGTTGTTGAGATATAGAATCCAAAACCTACAAAAATAACAATAGTGTAGTTAGAACCATATTTTAAAATCGATCAACATGTTAATAATTTGCATGGTATCAATGAATAGTTATTTTGTTTTATTTACAATTAGATTTACAACAAATCTTGGGATCATTATCATCTTTTACTACTTAATTACTAGGATCCGACTCGATCAATAGTACTGCTACCAATGAATAATACTGCTAGCCCAATAGCATATAGATTTTTTGCTCCAAAAATATGTAGAAGCTAGGATTAAAGAGGAGGCTGTATGTGTAACACCCCGATTTTTCTGTCCGAGGGAAATGACCAAAATGCCCCTGAGGTCATTTCCTGACCCGAATTCGAGGATAACCAACTCGGTCATCCTTGAAGGGTCAACTCAATGTTTGAAGGGGATTGAATAGCCTTTGAATGCTTCCGGAAGTGAAAATCTGCTTTCAGCTGTGTCAAATGACCAAAATACCCCCATAGCGCTTTTTACGCTGTGTAGAAGTGCCGCTTACATCAAACTTTCCCCAGAGGTTTTAAAACATGTTTTCATGTATCTAGAGCTCTCTGTTCAAGTCCTGGTGGTCCCGGGCAGTTTTAGTGCAAAATTACGATTTTGCCCCTAGAATAGTGTTTTACGCCTAATGACGTAATTAAGCAAACCTAAGCAATATTAGGCTCTAAACGAAGATTAATTAATTTTCCTAATTAATCTAGAGTCAAAATAATTTATTAAAGCTAATTAGAACCTAAAATTGCTTAGATTAAACTCAAATCCCTTTTTAGAACTCAAGATTCCTAGTCTTGAAATCTTGAATAGTGTTTTCTCTCTCCAATTCCTTAAATCAAGGAAATGTGTCTAGAGTTGTTTAGACTCTAAATTGAGGATCTAACTCACTAATGGTGAAGACCACTCCTTAATTATGTCTAGACCACCCTAATTATCCATTTTCCTTGCCTAAACACTTTCTTACAAATTCCTAATCTTAAGCATAATCAAAGATACACCTAAACACAATACTAAACCACAATTAAAATGCAAACTAATCTTCCCCTAAATCTGATGCACATGGCCGAAATTCTCACCCCCATTGACCACATGTTGAATTGTTTCTCACTCAAAGAACCATGCTTGAAGCCATACTTTGAACCATACCTCACCATGCTTTGAACCATACCTCACCATGCCTCAAGACCACATTATCTCACCTCATGGAACTCATGGATGCCTCCATTCTGCACCCTCATGGCCGAAACCCCATCAGCCCATTCACACCCTTCATTTGTTTCATTTCTCTATAAATAGAATGCCTTGAGAAGCTTGCACCACTTTTAGATCATTTGCTAAGTTTAGGAACACTCAAAGCTTTTCTTTGTCTCTCAAAGCTCTTGTGTTCCTCAAGTTCTTGGAGTTCTTCATCATCTTCATCTTCTTCTTCCATCTTCAAGTTCATCACATCAAGTAGGGATTTCCTTTCATGTATTCTTTTCTTTAAAAGTTCTTGTTCTAAGCTTTATGTTTATAGTTTCTCTTGATTCTTTTTAGAACTTCTTTTCTTCTCCTTTTTCTTTCTCATTTTTGGCCATGGGCCTTGAAGTTCAAAGAAATGAGAGCTTGATGATGAGAGTTTCATGATGATGTTCATCACTTGAAACAAACTCTAGAGCTTGATCTTTGTTCTTGAGCAAAAATGTTTCTAGTTTTTCCTTTCTTGAACTCTTGAGAACTTTAGTTTTGATGGTGATTTAAAATGGTTCTAAGGACTCAATGATGAGGTCTCATGATGTTGGTGTTAATACATCATCAAGATCATGGACTCTAGAGTTTTAAAATGTTCTTTTTGTTCCTTGAGATTTCGGCCATTTCCTTTTCTTTTAACATGCAAAATGTTTTGATTTCTAAAAATGTTATGCTGAGTTCTAAGAACTCTAGACTTTACTTTACCTTGGTTGGATGAGTTTGGGTTGAGGTTTAAGTTCCTTTAAAGTCTTGTTAAGAGCTCTAGAAAGATAAAATGAACTTGCATAATTTATCTTATGCTAGCACTCATATTTACATTCTTGTTATGCATCTTTACTTTCAAGCTATCACCTAAGAACATAAAGATTGAAATGGAACTTGCATCATCACTTAATTTAATTCTCAAAGCCTTTCTATTTCGGCCTTAAAGTCGATTGTTGTTAGGCCTAGAGCACTAAAATAAAGAATTGAACTTGCATCATCACCTAATTAATTTCTCGAATGCCTATCTATTTCGGCCTTAAAGTCGATTGTTGTTGGGCCAAGAGTACTAAAATAAAGAATTGAATCTTTCATATTTACTTTCAAGCTTGCACATTTAAGTTTATGCCTTGCATATTTAATTTATGTCATCATTTTATTTTGTAAGCAAGATTAAAAATGAAAAGCATGAGCACGTTTATTTTATGTCGTAACTTAAGAACCTAGAGCTCAAAGACTTGCCCATTTCATTCCAAGTTAAAGTTTAATGTGAAACCATTCTTTGAATGCATATTTTAGGCCAAGTAGTGATGATGGACTTGCAATGAGTTTTCATCTAGCTACAAGGACCAATAGTCTATGTTCTAAGTTTTCCTTAAAGCTTTACAAACCTTTTCAAGGTTATGTTGTCATGAGATATGACTTTATTCTCTTTTAGGAGATGAAATATATTTTGGTCATTGACCTAAGGCCTCCCTTAGCCTCTTGATGAATTAAAATGATTTGCAAAGAGTTTTAGAGATTCTAAATCGATTCCAAGAGAAACTAGTTAACTTATGTACATAGAAATGTCAATTTAAATCCTTTACTAAAGCTAAATGTTTTCGGTTCTGATATGATGAGTGTGATGTTGTATGATGATGTTATGATGTGTTAGAATGTGTGAAAATATCATACGATGATGTAGAAATGATTCTATGCATAATAGGTAAGAGACTAGCTAACTAGAAATACCGTAAAGCTAGAATTTAACATAGTTTTGACCCATTTGTTTATGGAACTTATCCAAACTGTTTTAATGGGAGCATAATCATATTAGGATTGTTTAGACATGAAAAACTTGGTAACATTTGGATTAGAATCGAATTCTAGCACCTATAGAGAAACTAGTAACTAGAAAACCGTAAAAGTGTAAGTTTAGAACTCTTAGAACATTTATTTTTCTGGATTCTGTCCAGCACCCTTACAACATGATAAACATGATTAATAATTAGTCCTTACATAGGAATGCCTCATAATTGATTTAGATTTAATTCATGCGCCTTTAGGCTAAAAACGTGGAACCAAGAAAGGGTCTAAAACGTAAGTTCTAGGACCCCGTAATCACAAGTTAGGAATTCTGCCCTATGCTATTCAGATTTAAGTTTGAACATGAGGATGATGAATGATGTTTAATTATGAGCCCTTAGGTGCATAAAATATGAGCGACGGATGTTAGAGAACCATATCTCATGATTAAGGCCCGTAAGGGTCAAAGCATAAGCTACCGTAAGGATAAACGGTTGAATGTTCCATGATGATGCATGTGGTATGTAAATGATGATGATGTTATTCATATGAGAAATTCATGAGGATATATGTTTATGTGGCATAAAGCAAATTTGGAAGGAATTCGGCGTAATGCCTTTGTGCCACCGAATTCCTGACGAATTTGGGGACTTAAAGAGATTTTGAAAATTAAGGTACTAAGATGGGTTCTAGGATGACACCGGATCGGCCGAGCACCTCCATAGAACTCATGTGACATCGGTACCCATTTATACTCTTAGGTGATACCGGTTCGGCCGAGCACCCCTAAGAGAATTGCCCTCAACCCGCATTCTAGATAGTCGGGATTTGGATTTATGGCGATATGCTTATCGTTAAGTGGTAAGTAAGAACTAGTGACGACTAGTTAAGGTATGAGCTCATAACCTAGATATGTGACACGCTCGGGTGACACCGGTTCGGCCTGAGCACCCCTGGGCTCGATTGTCTTTTAGGGTGGCCCATGAGGAAGAGATGTTTCATGATTATGATTATGTCACTAAGTTTGTCCCATATGAATGTTACTATTGCCACTTTATGCCACCAAGTATGATGATGCTTGATGTTATGTTTTATGTATGTGCATTAGGTAGTGTCATGCATACATTTTCTATTATGTTACATTCATGACATTAAGATCATCCTAAAATGAATGGACCTTGGCTAAAGTATATTTTAAAGCTTAAAATGAACTTAATGCATGTTCAGTCATTTTGTATAATTAAACCCAAGGTTCCTGAGGACGTAGATGATGACACCTAGGTAGTAGGAGGCCCTACTGAGATTCTTTAGCAAGATTCTCACTCCATCTATCTCTTTCTTTCCGTCACGTCTTCAGATGGCGACGTTCGTAGTATTCGTGGACACCCCAACATGGGAGGTGCACTATGACCCAGCTCACGGGTCATACCATTTTGAGGGGCAGTGCACGGTATGGGTTTTCATTTTCGTAGGATGCCCCTTCGCTCATCCCGCGCACACCCATCGCTTCTCCCCGACTGCACCCTATGGCGACGCATTTAGCGAAGTTTTTGAGTGCGCCAAGACGCATGACGAGAGTGTCGCATGCATACCGCCACCTTAGCCATGCGAAACTATCCCGACATGCGTTCTCGACCTACTTCTGAGACCGACTGCCTCGAGGACCCGCTACTCATCCGTATAGCGGAAGCTCGCCCCTCTCCACCATTGATGAGGGAGGGCGTTGAGGATACCGCGGACTCAGCCACGACTTGCACGGGCGTACGTCGAGATGCGGGCTACACCGTGGGGGTCACTCGATCCCCTGCTCGCCTCTTTATGCCCGAGGAGCTCGCCTGGGCTTCCTTGATACTTGCCTCGTCAGATCGGACGCCAAAGAGGAGGTGACGATCAACCGATGGAGTACCCGGTTAGAGCACACACCACTTAGATGGGGTTAGACCTTGTTTTGTTTAGAGGTTATCCCATTAGATGCACTCGGCAGGGAGTAGATCATGTTTATGTTTATGTTGTATTTCCTTTCATGTATTTCCCTTGTACTAAATTAAGTCCCACACTTATAAGTGGGCAAGTTATATATATATGAGATGATATTCAGTGTTATTCATGGTGTGCCTTATGCTATGACGTTATGAGATGTATGTTTTGCCCGTTACTTGTTACATCGCATCGCGCGGCTCTCACTTTGTATTTCAAAAAAAAAATTTACCCGTATTTTCCGCTAAGTATTTCTAATTGAGATTGAGAACTACAAGCAATGTATCAATGATTAACCTAAGTATGTTCTAGAGTATTGGGTTAAAAATTAGGATGTTACAGTATGTGTATTTCATCTTCTAAGAGGTAGTTAAAGAAATTTACTTTATCATAAAGTCCTAGATCACCTGTGCTAAGAAATTTACTTTAATTTAGTGGAGACTCTAAATTTGAAGTCATAATCAACAGCTAAGCAAAAGCAACCAGAAAAAAAAAACTTACCACTTCTTGATCTCAAACATGAGTTGATCCAAAGGGATGTGGATTATAGTTTCCTGTCACACTTGGTGTACTGTTAGCATCATACAGAGAGTATTGAGCAAATTGCAACAATGCTTCAACTTCTTCAGCATTCATCCTAATATCACATCGCTAAACCAATAACTTTACCACATGTTTGTAAACCATGAATCACTCCCTTCAAATCTCCAATGTCATTCTTCAAAGATATGACTTCCTCAATATGTTGTTGTTTGATTTGGGTAATTTCTGCATCTTTTTTCAGGTAAGTTGTTGTGATTAATCTACCATAACACCGAATCCAACCAGGCTGCTCCTTCCCAAATACTACTTCAAATGCGTCCTCTTCTGTTTCTCCAGCATCTTGGAGACTTTGAAGTTCTAATTGTTTATAAGAAACATTAAAAATAACATTAGTAAACAGTATAATAACAAATACTTGGTTAAGTTACCACTAAATAGTTTCAGGACCAAGTTTCCACAATATGAGTATTTTCTAGCCATTAATTCTCCTTTCTCAACCACACAATGAATTAAATATCCCTCTTGCGTATATGTGTTACTAGCTTATTATACAAGGTCTTTGTCTCACCCACCCACATATATATAGAACTGGAAATCTCAGAATCAATGGCTAGAGAGATAGTGATGACTAGAAAGGTGCATTTGATTTATCTACATTAATACTTGCAGCAAAAGTAAGAATCAAGCCCAACATTAATTTAATTTTAAAGCCTTACTAATTTAATTTAAAGTAAACTTTAAATTACAGAAGAAAGAGATGACCTCATATTTATAATATTCAAAATCACCCCTAATTTTCTTGTGAAACTTTTCGAGTAACCAAGCACAACCAATCACTTTGATGAAATCAACTGAAAATTGCAAAGAGATCAAACAAATGAAACTCAAATCAGAATTAAGGCAAATGAAATTGTAACCTAACCTCATAAATTTAATCATAAGCTAGCAAATCAAGTTTAGGTGCAGAGGTGGAGTAGAGGAACCTACGTGGAGTCCAAAATGACAAGAATTGAACCTCTGTTATGATCCGAAAATGCACCGGAAACCCGATCTTCTATTACGATCCTCTGTAACGCAATGGTGGAGCAGGGGTGGAGTAGAGGAAACGCGGCAAAAAACCTCACCTACATTGAGTCGAGGTAATGCGTCAGAAAACACGAGCGGTGGAGGTTCGAAGGTTCGAAAGAACGGAACAACCAATGTTGGAAGAAGTAGGGGAAGAAGAGGGGAAAGGGAAAAGGAAGAGTAGCAAAGAAAGAACAAACTAGCATGTGGTTTTCTTTTGTTTTTTTTCTTTTCTTTAGTTATTGATTCGCTTTTTGTTTTTCAAAGGCTCAGATCAAAAGACCGAGATTAGGTGCACAAATTATAACTAGATACTCTTGTGTAATTAGTCATTGAATCCCTAAATTGTAGAGTATACACACAACTTTGTTATTTTTTTTCCTGATGCAAGAGTATACACACAACGAAGCAAAAGTCAGTCCTATCGTTGGGACATGATAAATGGATCATAGAATTTTTTTGATCATAAAAAGTTTAATTTGATTCCAATTTGATTATAATAAAAAAATTTTATGTCAATATAGTCCTAATATTTTTTTTAACATCATTTAATAATTGAATTTTTCAAACTAAATTAATATCAAATTAAAAATATTAGGATAAAAAAATTGTTCACTTCATGATAATATATTAATCATTTAAATTATAATTTAAAATTATAAATATTATAAATGGGTATTTGAAATTTTCTAAAATATATAGCCTATGATAAACAACACTTAAAAAGTGTTGCCTTAACAAGTGTGTCTTTAGCCATTATGCAGCAACATTTATTCAATGTGCTCTTTTAACTTTAAAAGCACACTTTTCAAGTGATGCCATATCTGTTGCCAAATCTCCCTTTCAAAGGAAACACTTTAAAAGTGTTTCTTATTATAGTATACGGGTACAGTTTTTAAGTGTAGCAAATAAAAGTGTGGCCAAATCGGTAAATTTCTTATAGTGAGATCAGATCATCGTTGAACCTTTTCAAAGAGTGAAGACCATATCATCATTTGGTATGGCGTCAAATATTGCTCTGATCTTTTATATTTGGCCTGAATGCATATATGAAGGCTATGAAATAATAGCTAAATCAGTTTGATAAGATCATGATCTGGAATTTATGAAGGCTATGAAATAACGGTTGAGTAAGTTAGATAAGAGCAAGGTCTGGAATTTGGTATCATTGCCTAAAGGTCAGTCTATAATTGGAACTAGATGGGTCTTAAAAACAAGTTGACAAAATGGAAAAGTAATCAAAAACAAGGCAAGACTTGTGCAAGAATACAATCAACAAGAAGGGATCGACCATATGATGAAACCTTTGGTTCAGTCGCAAGAGAGTAGAAATAATCAGGATGATGCTGGTGTTTGCTACTCAAAGGTTTTGTATTGTATCATATGAATGTGAAATCAGCCTTTTCTAATGGTTTCATATATGAGAAAGTATATGTTAAAAAAAAACCTCTTCGTTTTGAAAAAATACTCATTGACTAAAATGAGTTATTGTGTCAGGAAAAAAAATTTCTATACTTTTTAAATACTAATGTTAGTCAAATTATGCAGCAATATGTATCTATAATCTATCATTTTAATAAAAGCAGAGGTGTTAAGCAGAAGTTTTTCATATGTGATTTTTCTATGGATTTGTCTCTCCATTACTTTGAAAATCTTTACTTTTGTGGAAATTTTATTAAAATAGCATACAAAAATCAATTCTTCTTTTTTCGTTGTTTTATCCTTACTTGAAAAATTACAAGTATATATCCTTATCAAATGAATTACATTATCAATAACAATTCGTACTTAAAATTTTTCCTTTAAAGTCACTTAAGTATAAGGGCCAGGAAAGAAAACAATAAAAAAATAATTCTTTTAGTTTTTCAATACTCACTTAAAAATTGAATGCAGATATTCTTATAAAATAAATTATATTTTTAATAATAAGTATCTAATTAAAGAAATAGAAGGGAGGGAATTTTTTTAGTTGTTCTCAATCCTTATTTAAAAATTACTTTATAAAAAATACTTTTAATAATGAGTTTTTACATCAAATAAATTTTTCAAATATTATTTAAAATAATTTAATACATGCAAATTTCATAATTATATTTTCTTATTTATATAATATATTAGATGATTGATTTTAGCAATTTTGGGCAGTACAAATAAATTCGGAATGAGCGCAAGTTATAAATGAGGAAAAAAGTATTGTCTTGGGAAAAAAGATGACTGGTCATTAGCAGGGTGAAGTGCAATAATCTGAATTAGATATTGAAAGTGAAAAGTGAATTTAATAGAGAGGTTTATAGGTGTTTGACATGGTGGATCTAAACTGAATTTAATGATAAATTGGGAAGATTTGTAGTGAGGGAATGTTGTCTGAAGAAAATATATCTATAATATATTGTTTGTTAAAGCATATGGTGTATGATTCCCAACTTGAAGCATATAGTGTCTTTTTTCTCCATGTTAATGTATTGAAAACATTACATATCAATCTATGGCTATATTTTATTATTATATATAAATTTTCATTATATATACCGACTTTTAATCATTCTTAAATTAATTTTTATTATGATAATTGTTTTTATACTTAATATTTCTTAATTATTAAAAACATTATACTATCCTATGCATAGCACGCATTCAAAATACTATTTCCCAAAATTTCTTAAGAAAATAAAATACATTGAGGTAGATACTTTACGAAAATCAATCAAATTTCACTCTTTATATGCGCCACAACTAGTAATTTGGAACTACCAAAATTACAGGAGTGAAGAAATTAGGAGAATTATCATTTTGGCACATGAAAGATCATATTACTAATAAAATAACACTAAAAAAATTATACTTGTTGGGTATTTCAAAGATCAATTTTGTTTGACAAATTAATTGAAACATTAACTGTTTTTCATTTATATATCATACTTTATTTATGTCAAGTTGATATATGCCATCACTTTAGTTTCAAAAGGTTATTTTTTTGATAAAATAACTCATTTTATGCCTGTTGGTATGGTAAAACCACCACTTTAATTAAGTCTTTTGAAAAATCATATTTTTAATAAAATAACCCTAAATATTTTACTTTGATAAAATGATCTAGAATTTGTCCAATAAGATTGATCTTTGGGATGCCACAAGTGAATATAACTTTTTCGAGTACCATTTTGTCATCTACATAATCTGTAGGGGCTAAAAGAAAAGAAAAAATCCATATTTTCTGGCAATAACTGTGATATTTAGTGACAAGAATATAAAAAGCCTTGTGAAAATAGTTATTGGAAATATTATAATCATTTACAAACTGTCTCCCAAACACTTGGAATTAGTCTTTAACCTTAATATCAATATGTTTTACGCCGATGAATCAGCTGTTTGATCATTGCTTTTCAAATTTCTTATAATTTCATCAAATTAAGCACACGTTTATTAAGTTTAATGATGTTTTGGTCCCAAAAATATCACTTTTTTTTCTATTTGATCTATCTTTTTCGAAAAAAGTTTTTATTTAATCCCTCAAAAATTACTTTCTTTTTCGTTTGGTCTGTATATAATTAGTGTTCCGTTAGTTTTTGTTCTTAAGTATCAACGTGACATCTTGTATGGACGCTGGCATATACTAAAGGATTAAAAACATGACACTATGGTGGACTAAAAATATAATTAAATCAATTAATTAATTAATGCTCTTTCTCTTTTACAATATATTGGTTAATATACTGTTGCAACAAGGTTTAAATTTAAAAGCACATGCATATACTCTAGGGTAGAGCTAGATCAATTCAATAGGAGGAGCCAATACTTAATAATTATTTTTATATAAAAATATGTATTATAATTTTTACTCATATTTAAAAATTTAAATAAAAGTCATTGTTTATAAAAGAAATAAATATTTCACAACCGAAACTCAAGAAAAGTTTAATACACATATGTATATATATACACATATAGCATATGATCTATTATAGATATCTAATTAAATAAAATATTGATAAATAAATTTTAAATAAATTTTCTTAAGAGGAGCCAAATCACAAAAGTTAAAAATTTTACAAAAGAAATAGAAATCTTAGGGGTGGGCACAGCCCCCCTTCATCAACACAAGGATCTGTCACTATATATACTATTCAAATTCCTTACCATCAAATCAGTCTCAACTACTTGCTGTTTTACAATATATGTTATTATAGGACTTATGTCTATTAAGAAAGATAATAAATAATTTAATTAAAAATAGCAAAAAATGAAATCTGGGCTTAATGGCTCGTATTTTTTTCAAAAAGGTAAAAGATAAACTTGTAAATAATTTGAAATTAAAACCTTATTTACGTGATCTATCTACTATATTAATTAGCAAGCATAATTATGGAAAGAATGAAGATGAGATCCATGAACTTTTGGTTTTGTCTCCATTATAAAATATTCAAAGACCAAATTAACCAGAGCTTGTAATTGTTTTTCAAATTCTTCACACAGGGTTTTGGTATTCAATCTTTGTTTTTGGCTATCGGCATTCAATCCATAAGATGTACAGTATTAGAGACAGTTACGAACATAAATCGAAAATCCCATTCTGTGTAATAATTAAGATGCAACCATGACCAAGATATCCATTATGTTAATTACTGATATGAGATCCCCAAAAGTATAGCCTGGGGATGGGAATCTTTCTGAGTGATTTTGATTAACCTTAATGCAAGCCAAAGGACCAAGCTAGGCCTCAAAAGCAATATGCAAGGTATCTCTTGATCGTTGTACCATATATATATATATATATATATATATATATATATATATATATATATATATATATATATATATATATATATATATATATATCTTATAAGTGAAGGTTAATTAGGAATGTGGAAGCCATTGTTTCACACTTAGCCGAGGTCGGATATCTTGGTCATGGTTGCATCTTATACAGTATAATATAATGTGAAAGCAACATGACAATCTTTCATTCTTATTACCTTAAAATTACACGATAAACTAGGTTGTGAAAAGGAAATTACATAATAACAGGGAAGTGAGATTCACACAATGCCTACGTCATATGCTTCGGAACACAAGGTTGGCCACCACAACAGAATTACTATTCTAACACTAAAAAATGAGTGTTTAATTGGAACATCCACTCCATCACCTTTGAATGTGATAAATGAGTAGAGAAAGTTGGGATCACTATCACATCAACGGTGATGGAGTGAATATCCAATTTGGACACCCATTTTTATGTGTTAGAATAACATTTTTTGCCAGCACACACGGTTTTATTTGAAAATATATACTATATATGAAATTCAATTCTCAAGGAGGAGAAGGTACCACTGATCAATCTATGCACCTGATAAGCTCACGCCACTGCAGCTATAAGTCCTATGCAAATAACGTTAATTGTACAAGGTATATATGCATTCATGCTCACTCCAAAGAAAAACTGGCTAGTTGCTTCTTGTTGGTGATATTCCATGATTATGCTGAGGATCAGGTCCTCCAGGTGAGAGTCTATCTCCACCTCCAGGGCCGACAGCAGTAACATGAATATGCGCATGCTTAGATAGATCAACACCTAATTTATAAAGAAGGCGTTGGCTGACAAGTTTTTTGTGAACTAATGGGTGGCTAGGCAGTTTAGAAGCCTGCAAATTCATGAAGAACGCTGGAAAAATGATAAGCGCAAGTATGGACACTTGGATCACAGTTGTATTCGTCATAGTTATGTGAATCTTGGAATTGAATGAGGTGCAATAAAGTTGGAACCACTAAGCTTGAGCTGGACAGTATATTGATTGAGGAATTGGTTTGTAGTTCGGAGGCTGGCTATAAGCACTATTTATATGTGAACAAAATAAAAATAAGATTTTTTTTTTGTTAGGTCAAGATGAGCTTAAAATGCAGCAAAGGTCGACATCTAATATACTATAACGGAATAGGATCATTTTAGGTGCGAATTGCACTTGATTTACTTTGAACGTAAGAGAGAAGTCTTGATAGGTGTTGAGTAATAAATGGAGACAAACCTGAAATTGATCTTTGAACATAGTGATAAGACATCAATTCAGTCTTTATAGGAGTTGTATAAGATATTGTGACCTTGATTTAGTTTTTAAAAGATTACAATTTATTTCAATTTAGTCTAAAAGCTTAGAAAAAGCTTCGACTAACATAAAATGAATTTAATCTTTTAAAGATTATTAAATTGTGGTTAAAAATCTTTTGAGAATTAAATTGATGTCTCATAACTTTTTCAAGTATCAAATTGATATCACAAATATTTTAAGGACTAAATTAATATTCTATAACTTTTTTGATGACCAATTCAAGATTTTACTCGCAATAAATGATTTAGAGTAAAACTTTTTCCTTTATCTAGAAGCATCTAAAAGTTTCTGTTAATTATAATGTAAGATGTTTTCACCCCACATTTTAATCGAACTAAAATCCCCATTAATTTTTACTTGTGATGACTGTGAATGGAATCAACAAGCAGATGTGCAAAATCCTTATGTAGGTTGTCCAGTACTTCCTGGGGTTATGTTTTCATGTGCTGTTTTTTTTTTCTTTAAATCCTCTTAAAGTTTGTAGTTAGGTTCCCTTTTTCTTTTACTATCCCATATTATAAAGTCTCTCCTGACTGATCTAGCTGGCTTTTTCTTGTGCCATAGCACTTGTTTATGTTGTTATTTGCACTGACAGCAATATAATGAAGTATAATATAAGAAAATTAATGACTATTATAAAGCCATAATAAATTCAATAGCTTTTGCGTCCAGTTCTTCTTGCTATGGTATTCCTTAGATTTTGGTTATCAATGCACAGATAATTGGACGGACGTTTAGAAGGTCCTTACTTAATCGATATTGATGGAGAATATGCATGATAAACATTGTAATGCACGTGCAATATAATAAGCAGCAGGTTTTTTTTTTTAGGCCATATATATTGTACTGGATTAGAAATATAGGGCGAACACTTTGGCTAGAGTCACAAAAGCTCAGATATGGGTTTCAAAGATTGGCCACGTGGTGCCTAGGTCTCCCACGAATTTACCCTAGATTTAGTTGAGGATCATCTCCTAAATCTCATATAGGATCTCTCTATATCTCTCATTATCTATTGTGATTATTATATCATATCTCATATATTATATCATATCTCCTATAAATATGAAATATATCTAATATTTATTAAATCTTAGAAATATCTCCATTATAGAGGAAAAATTATTTCCTAACTTATTACGAGGTCACCTCATATTATATAAGGGACTCAACACCTCCAAGTATTACAAGCTTATTACATACTACCATTTCACTAGCTTACACCTTTTTCATTTACTGATTTGAGCGTCAGACACCCCACCCTTGCTTATAATGTTGGAGCTACTTACATCCTTATTGGACTTCTAGGGGGTGGGATATATATATACACCCCCTGCTTACGACGTTGAAACTATTTACATCCTTACTGAACTTCTAGAGGGTGGGGTATATATATAAGCTACTTAGAAGTCCTTACATGTATGCCCCACCCCTTAGAAGTCCAATAAGGATGTAAGTAGCTTCAATGTCGTAAGCAGGCATGGGGTGTATATATATATATATACACACACATTGCACACTAGTTACGATCTTGATTATCCCAATCACCTTTCTCTCGTTACCAATTTAACGTGAACATTTCATTCGCATAAAATGGCAAGTGGTTTATAATTTTTTTTTTTATTTTGGTTACAAAATTGGTTATAAATTTAACCAAGATCTTGTGGCAAAAGAAATGATAATATTTTATTTTAAAAGTGTTTAGTGCGGGGGCACTAATTTTAGTGGACGCATAGCTTATAAGCCATTTAATTATTTTCCTTCTTCTGTGTTTAGAAGTCAATTATTGCCCAAAAAGAAAGCTCGAAAACCTTAAACATATAAAATAGAATAAGAAAATGAAAACTTTTTTCTCTTACCCTTTCTTCTCTAGCTAGTAACATGTAAAATCATTTAAGTGTTTCCACCCAAGAATTTAAATTTATATAAAGATAAATCTTGACGTGATAAAATTTATATGATCAAGTGATACAAATTAAGGTTTGATACTTATTTACACCTATTTTATTTTATAAAAGCTAAATTTCAGCAAAAAATACGGTGAATTTGTGCATAGTTTAAACTTCAACCCTAAATTTGTGTGTGTGGGTCGGGAAAAGTGTTAAGATAGAAACTTATTTATGTATATCTCTTCTACAAAGTTTAAACTTTAGGAAAATATTGTTAATGAGGTTTACCTTCCTCTTCGCATCAGTCTTTCAAGTGGTTGAAGTTATGAGCTTGAGAACAAAATGCAATATTATTCTAGTATTCAAAAGTTACCTTAGGCATCTATCCTATTATTTTTGGACTTGATCATCTATTATATCTAAAAATGATAGGGTAGAATACTGCACTTTTAAATATTAAAATAATTTTATTAAATTAAAAAAGAAAAAGACTAGGACGTAGGGTCCAATTAAGGCATTAGCTGATTCCTTGGGCCATTTGAATATGGGACCCAATTCAGTATCCCAATATTGCGCTAAAAGAATGAAACTTTCTAAGGTGCACGTGTGGACCATCCTTTGTCCTATAGGTAGTGTTTGGTAGGTAGATAAAGGCAAAAATATAGAAACAATCGAAGAGTAAAGATGAAGACATAAATAATAAATATGTATAGCAGTATTATTGGAAAAAAAATATTAAATATCCATCTTCATATCCTGTCCCACATTTTAGAGGTACAAAAATTTTGTGTTTTTCTATCTCCTATTACTATCTTCACTACCACCAAATACGTTTGTGTCTTCGGTGTCTATATATTTTTATCCTGGAAACAGTAAACAAACGCTACCATAAAGATGTCTCTATAGGATTCAAAATACATATGGTTTAAGAATAATGTATGGTATATAATAAAATTACACAATAAATACACACTACACATTTTATTACCATTGGATATGATGTGTGATCCTCATTCATCATATCCAATAATAATCAAATATGTGGTATGTATTTATTATATAATTTTATCATATACCAAATATTGATCTATGTTTCAAACTTCAAATCTTATACAACCATTACCCTCCATGATCGCTCTTGAAAGATGAAATAGGTCACGTACATTCTGAGTGCAGTTGCCATCGGGCAGCTAATAACCTATATAATTATAACCTACACAGTAGAAAGATATGTGCCTTCTCTTGTTGTCGAAAATTTTTTGTGAATATTAAATGATGGAGAGAATATTTTCCATATAACAACCGACGAACTTGGCAAATGATTAATGCTAATGCTTTGGCCTCCTTCAGAAGCATGACTGTCCGTCTGTCCCCTCCAAGACTTAAGGGCCACAATCTCAGTATGCGAAATGAATAATTAATTATTTGGAAAATATTTTATAACTAAGGTGGCGGCCTCCATTTGTTAGATTCTGACAGAATCATGAATCAACTTTTACTGTTCAACCTAGTCAACATTTTAACCAAATATGGTGTGGGCGTGCGGCTGGCCAAGTAAGCTTTTTTCTATGAATTTGCCAAATGAAGAACTTACGTCACGTGGAATATATTTTCATATATCTCGGGAAGTTAATCAATGTGCTTGGGTACAGCTTGAAATTAAACTCGAAGAAACTACAATGGACGCAGGCGGGTGAATACGTTATTTGGTTTTCCATTTGTTCCTTCCGGTGTTTTAAGTTGTTTAATGTTGTTTTCTATTGTTTACTTCCGGTGTCTTAGATTGCAGTTACGATTGTGGATGTGATTGCCTGTGTTGCGATCAGGGATAAAATGGCGACGCGCAGTACGGTTTTTCGTGTAGTGAGAAATTTGTACGTTTGTAAATTAAAATGGAACATGTTTAATTTGTTGGTATTTACCCTAAAATTCAAGAAATAAAACCTTTCAAAAGTATTAGTCTATAAATATAGTCTTTCAGTATTAGATCTAGATATTATTTAAGAGTTCACTATTAGATCTAGATATTATTTAAGAGTGAGACTGATAAATATGGATAGTTTTCAAAACTATTTATGTGATGAAATATTTTTAAAGATTATTTACAATTTTAGCCATTTATAAATTGTAAATAATAAAAGATTTTGAAATATCTTATAAAAATTATCCATCTAGGTAAGTGGAATCAAACCAGGATTGTGTGTTGTCTCTTTTATATTATTATTTTTTTCTTGTGTGTTTGTATCCTATCGTGAAAGAGAGTTCATTTTTTGTTTTCTGTTTTTTTTCTTTTGGTTTTTTTTCGTTGCCCAGCATTCTATGGGGTTTGGTGCAACTTTGATGTGGTTATGTTGCCTTTGACTATGTTGTGGAGACACTGGATGAAGTGCCGTGGGCCTCAGCTGTTATCAACATTGGACAGTACTTTACAGTTTTCTATGCCTTATGTTTACAGCTTTTGTCATTGAATTTCTTTTGTATGTTCATAAGGTTGGTTGTATTATTGTACTCTTGATCCCAATACAGAGACGCTAAAGTACACATCCTCGGACTACTTGCGCCGGGAGGGGTATTAGTGTATACAGAATTTGTTAGTTAATTACAAATTGTCAGGTGGGAGGCCATGGTAATTAGACAAGTTTTTCTCGTTACAAGTCAAATTGTAAATACATTGTAATTAACTTTTCTTATTTCATCAATATACCCTATTTCCAATCTACTCTTAACTCTGAACCTTATCTCTCTCTTCCTCTATTACCATAAGTTTTAACAGGATCCATTTCCGATCGAGGTGGAGATGCTGCTGCGACTTTCACTTTCAACTCAGCTCTGAAGCATGGGTAGCCAGGAAAAGCTAAAGTACCCATGCCTGATACGTATTGGATACGGGTATGCATTGGGTGCGTACTCAAAATGCTTTCCAGTCAAAAGAAGTTTCGGGTACGCGTGAGCTGGCTCCACGATATTAACTATTTTCTCGCCAGGAGCAAGGACTTCCTTAGCTACATCCTGACCTTTGCAGATATCAGGACCAATAAATCCGATTACATAGCATTATAGCAACATAATAGTATTTAACGAACCATTCTTCATTGCAGGAGACCGCTAAAGTTCCCACCTTTCTGCACATCTAAGCATGCCTATTTCCTTTTCTTTTTTTTTTTTTGGTTTCATGAAGACACAATGGGTCTTTTTTCATTTTTGTTCTTTTGATTGTTAGTTGCTGTTGACACAAACCCATGCTCTATGCTCTTGTTCTCAGCTTGACATTGATGAATCTTACATGGCTTTGTCCCAATAATCTCGAGGACTCTACGTTTTGAGATTACTATCCCATTCCACAGACATTGGGTCTGTTGTTAGTGGTGATTACCGATGGAAAAGAGAGAAATGGAGGATACAGAAAAATGGAAAAAAAATTGCATAGAAGGCTAAATTTGACAAAACATGAATTGATTTTATTTCATAATTAAATTTAATCTATTTTATCTTATAAATCTAGTCTATTGATTTATTTTAATATTATATCTAATGACATTAAAGCATAGATCAACATTGATCCTCAACATGGGACCAACCAACTATTCCAGAGTCTTGAGACAGCAAAAAAGTAAAAACACTCCTCGTGAAAGATTAGTTGGTCTTAGTAACTTAATCTGCATTTGTTTACTGTCATGTGACAGAAAATATAAAGATAATGAGGACAAAAAAGATGTTCGGTGGTGGAAATAAGGTATAGAGACAGAAAATTTTTTTGTCAAGATAAATTTTCTATATTTCAGTCCCTTTAAAAAGTGAGGACATGATATAGAGATAGAAATTTAATTTTTTTCTTCTAATGATACCTCTTAGGTAGCAATATTTTTTATGTCTCTGATTCGAGTGTCATAACTCACAACAAATTAGAAAATAATTTTAATACTAAGTTGCACAAAAAATGTAGTAAAGCGCACAACCTAAGTTGTCTCTCAAGGAGGCTTCAATACTTAGTTGTGAAAATTGAGGGTTTTGAAGAATGAGAATTATAGTAATAGAAATTAAAAGATGATAGCAATAGTGGAGAAAGGTACTAGTGCAAGGTGTTTCTAGGATTGGAAATCAATTATCATTGACTAAATATTAAACCTATTGGTGGCTATTAGTAATAAATTACTAATTAATCTCTAGAGTTGATCAATGAAATTAACAAATAAATGAAATCTCAATTTAATTAGAAATCACATTGATTTACTGAATCAATTGCTATAGTCTAGCTGCCAATCGAAAAGTTAATTCTAATGTTCTCCCTCAAAAACAAATTGATAAATCTATCTATTATGCCTAAAAGGTTTCCCCAAACAATAATCATCAATTTGGGTATCCAAATAAGAATTATGGCAATCACTACAATAGTTATAAGAATAGAAGCTGAAGAACAATAGGAAAATTAATGCATTCAATATGAACAAAGGGTCTCAAAGTTATCCTAATCGATCAGGAATTCTCTACACTAGTAAAGAAATCTAATCCTCTATTCTTGGAGGATTACAATCAATGAATTTGAAAGAATACCTGGAAACAACAGCAACAATCCTTGCTATCATCCATGAGAATGAACAATCCACTAATGGAATCCCTAAGAGAGAGAGAGAGAGAGAGAAGATGAAAAGATGAAAAAAAGAGAGACAGAGAGAAATGGGGAGAGAATAATAATAACTAAAACTCTGTAGTCCAAAAAACCAAGGTTAAATTCTGATATGTTCTTATATATATATTGTTCTCTAAAGATAGGGTCAAAGCGGGACCCATTACACTTAAAATGGAGTTTTCTGCTCCATCGCACCACCTCTGTAGCAGTTGTTGACCGCTGTAGCAGTCTCCAGAAGAGCTTCTCGCAGGTCCTTATGAGTGGCCTTCTATTGACTGCTGCAGTGATTACCCGAGAGGTGATCTTCTGTGATTTTCTCATTTCTCAACTTTTAACTCCTTCCAGAGGGTTCTCGGCCTTTCTCTTTGAGAATTGCACATAATCCAATACTTCTGTACATAAAAACCACACTTAAGAAGACAGGTTAAATGTAATAAGCTTCAATTGTAAAAGTCAGTGCAATAATCAATGATTTTCCAAACAAATGCACAATGAGGAACAAGTTAGCAATCACTAATAATCTCATCAATTTATCAATGAAACTTATTCAAAAGACTAGAGTTTAGAAGTAAAACAAACGACATAAATGCCTCTTATCAAACGACATAAATACCTAGACAAGAACATCTTCCAATACTCCCTCTGGCCTGCCTGATTATGAGGTTGACTCTGGAAGGGGTTTGTTGTTGCTACCCTAGTGGTTAAGTCATCTTGCAATGCTGGGCACATATCAGTATGATGATCATTGGAAGTACAAATGCCACGGATCTTGGAAACCACTGATGTTGCTACCTAGCTAGCCATCAGTTGCTGCATAGGGCCAGAAAGTTGCTGTAAAGTTTGGGTCAACATTGGATTCTCTGGCTGGCTCACTCCATGAAGGCTTCTAGTAGTTGTGGTTGCCCTAACACTAAATTGCTGAAAATTGGGAGCCATATTCTTTGTCAAAGCACGGGTCTTTGCCAGGGTCTTATCCAAAAGTGTCCCTCTACTAGCAGCATCTATCATGCATCTATCAGCAGGTACCAACCCCTCATAGAAGTATTGAAGGAGGAGTTGCTCTGGAATATGATGGTTGATGCAGCTTGCACAGAGGAGCTTGAAATACTCGCAATACTCATGAAGAGTTTCATCTGACTAGCAAATTCCAAAGATATCCTTTCTGATAGAAGCCATTCTAGAGGCAGGAAAATACCTCTCCAAGAAAAGCCTCTTCATCCCTATCCAGCTATTTACAGTCCCGTCTGGCAGATTAAAGAACCAGTTTTCTACAGCACCCTCTAGGGAGAAGGAGAATGCCCTGAGTTTAACATCATCCACTCCACCCCATTGGGTCTTATACTAGAACACACCATGTGTAGCTTCTTCAAGTGCTAGTGGGGATCTTCTCCAGATAGCCCATGGAACTTGGGCAAAGCACAAACTATGTACCTTTTAAGCTCAAAATCATTGTCTAGCCTGGGGTATGTAATACCCAAGGGCTGCTGGGTGAAATAAGGAGCAGTGAGCTCCCCAAGTGTCTTGTTTCTATCTTCCATATCACTTGTATTACCTAAAACACCAAATAGAGGATCAGAATACTCAGATGGCTCCTCTTGTTGACGCTTTGCCTATCTGATTTTTCTCAAAGTTTTCTCGATTTCAAAATCAAGAGGTGTCAAATTTCCAACAGACAGGGAATGCCTCATACAAGAGAGTGGAAATTTTTTTTTCATTTTTATTTTTATTTTTTTGCAAAAAATATTTAAAAAAAATTAAAAGTAGTGAATAAATAAAATAAAAAACTGGAAAACAAAAATAAAAATAAAGAAAAATAAACAATTAAGTTTTAATGACTCTGTGGTAACGATGTTAAAATTTGATGCGAGCGTTGCAACTCACAACAAATTAGAAAATAATTTTAATGCTAAGTTACACAAAAAGTGTAGTAAATGCCACAACCTAGGTCGTCTCCCAAGGAGATTTCAATACTTAGTTGTAAAAATTGCGGGTTTTGAAGAATGAGAATTATAGCAATTATTGGGGGTTTTGAAGCAATGGAAATTAAAAGATGATAGCAATAGTAGAGAAAAACACTAGTGCCAGGTGTTCCTAGGATTGTAAATCAATTATCATTCACCAAATATTAAACCCATTGGTGGCTATTAGTAATAAATTGCTAGTAATTCTACTAGTGATTAATCAATCCCTAGAGCTGATAAATGAAATTAACAAATAAATGAAATTTCAATTTAATTAAAAATCACATTAATTTAATGAACCAATTACTATAACTTAACCACCAATTGGAAAGTTAATTCTAATGTTCTCCCTCAAACACAAAATGATAAATCTATCTATTATGCCTAAAGGGTTTCCCTAAACAATAATCGTCAATTTGGGTATCCAAATAAGAATTATAGCAATCACTACAATAGTTATAAGAATAGAAACTAAAGAACAATAGGAAAATTAATGCATTCAATATGAACAAAGGTCTCAAAGTTATCCCAATCCATCTAGAATCCCCTACACTAGTAAAGAAATCAACTACTCCACTCTTGGAGGATTACAATCAATGAATCTAAAAGAATACCTGGAAACAATAGTAACAATCCTCGCTATCATCCACAAGAACGAACAATCCACTAATGGAATCCCTAAGAGATAGAGAGAAGATGAAAAGATGAAAAGAAGAGAGAAAGAGAGATAGAGAAAGAATAATAACAACTAAAACTCTGTACTTCGAAAAGTGAGGTTAAATTCTAATTTGTTCCTATATATATTGTTCTCTAAAAATGGGGTCAAAGTGGGACCTATTACACTTAAAAAGGAGTTTTCTATTCCATCGCACCACCGCAGCGGCAGTTATTGACCGCTGTAGCGGTCTCCAAAGGATCTTCTTACAGGTTCTCACAAGTGGCCTTCTACTTATCGCTGCAGTAGTTACCCAAGATGTGATCTTCTGTGATTTTCTCCTTCCTCAGCTTTTAACTCCTTCTAAAGGGTTCCCAGCCTTTCTCTTTGAGAATTGCACATAATCAAATGCTTTTGTACATAAAAACCACACTCAAGGAGACAAGTTAAATGTAACAAGCTTCAATTTCTAAAAGTCAATGCAATAATCAATGATTTCCCAAACAAATGCACAATGAGGAACAAGTTAGCAATCACTAATAATCTTATCAATTTATCAATGAAACTTATTCAAAAGACTAGAGTTTAGAAGTAAAACAAGCGGCATAAAGGCCTCTTATCAGTCTCCATCTCCACTATCTCTATCTCCACTATTCAGAGACGCTTACCAAGAACATTAATTCCAAGACCAAAATTATAAAATATACCAAATTGGTAGGTAAAAGTACTAAAATAACCTCTGTACTTATGCCAATTAGCCACCAAATTTATGCCTAGGCAAACTGCCGATGAGAAAAGGTTATTGCCGTTCGGCTGAGAGAAACCAAATATTATTGTCCTATAATCCTAACATGAGCTACCCATTCTTTAATCAAGACTCCAAGACGATAGAAGGCTTTAAATCAGAGTGTAGAATGAAAAAAATCCTATCCTCGGTGTTTAGGTATTACAATAGATTAACAGTTGAAATGAAAAGCCCGGATCGATTCATATTTCTTATCACTATCTATGAAAATGCACTTCATTTTTTTTGTGTGGATTATTTGAGATACTTTTAAACCATTGTTACGTACCGTAACCTAAATAGGGATGCAGAGGATCCAAAGTTTCGCTGGTTGGTTCCTCTGGTGTTCTCCACGGCAGGGCGTGTACCTGCAAAAGGGGCTTCGACACCTAAGTAAGTGAGAGTTTTTGAGAAATGATAGCAAGAATATCTATAATACCTACTACTATTATGCTTTCCATTCTCTATTTATATGAAGAGAGGATGTCCATATATGGTAATTTTAAGGCTGAGCTGTCTAGTACAGAAGGAATGTGAATCGTTTCAAGGACTCTTTTGGAATGTGTCAGAGTCCGAGCTCATCCCGAGGTACAATCGAACTCATCTTGCTGTTCACGGGATTCCTGGTTGCCGGGGCATGTTCCAAGATTTTTTTGAGATCCCCGCCCTCCTCGAAGCTCCTACTTCCAAATTGTCAGGGGAGAGGAACTCCCGCGAGGCGCTGGGTTCCAGTGCAATGGATTCTCTATTCCGAGTTTCGGAATTCCGATGTTAACAATTGCCCCTAACTCGACCATTGGGCGTTGTCCGGCTGATTGGCGAGTTCTACAAATAAACTTTTCGTGATTGAGTCCTTTTTATCAAGGTTCCCCTTTAAGACTTTCTTCGATATCCGTTTAACGGTCTTAGCCTCGGGTTTGGATGCGGATGTTCCCAAAGCGAGTTCGGATCGTAACCTAGATTGTTCTGTGCTCCTTTCGCCCAACTTCTATCCGCGTTCATGTCAACTTCAGTGGAGACGTCCCTTCGTGTGACGCGACGCTTCCTCTCTCCAGTAAGCGTGTGACACGTCCCCCTATAAATAACCTCCATTCTTCCCTTCTCACACTTTTTACTTTTTTAGACTCTCTTCTTCCTTATTGCCACCGTTTACTACCGCCGTGCTCCGTTATGCTTCCTTCTCCAGATCATTTCTCTATTCAAGTAAGCAAGATTTTTCTTCTTCTAGTTTTACTATTTCTGTTCCTTTTGCCCCCTTTTTTTGGGTTTTTTTCTTATGGGTTTTCTAGAGCTTTGAGGCGGCATCGCTTCTGCCGCTACTGTAGGTGGTCGCCCCAGGGTGGCACCTCCCTTCTAATAGGTAGTGGAAACCACCTTTCGATTTTGTTTTCGTTTCCCGCTTTTTAATTTCAAAATTTTGCCCCCGTTTTTCTTAGTCGCTCCTCGTGGTGGTTCCCTTATAGGATATGGAGGACAAGATTGTGATACTGAACTCCTTAGATCGAAACTTGGTGGAACGCTATTCTTCTGAAATAGTGGGTTTGGAGTGTTATGAATGAGAGGATGCTCGAAAGGTATAGGGAGTTCCTTATGTTTCCTGATGCCGAACTGAGTGCTCATCACGAGATAGAGCTTCCAGGGATAGAGGAGAGGATATGTGGGAGACCCGTGGAAGGGGGAAAAGACTTCCTATAGATGTATGATACGATGACGTCTCGCCTAAAGGTATCCCTGCTCTTTTCTGAGTTTGAGGTCTCGCTATTCAATAGGATGAACATAGCTCCTTCTCAACTTCATCCCAACTCCTGGGCCATTCTCTAGGGCTTTCATATGATCTGTGGCTTCCTTAGGATCCCTTTGTCTCAGCTAGTATTTTTCTCTCTTTTCATGTTGATGACTTTCCAAGGGAAGATAGGAAACCCGCACCGGTGTCCTTCCGAGCCGTAGTAAACAAGAAGTGCTTCGAGATATACGAGGAGTCTTTTCACACGTTCAAACCTCGGTATTTCAAAATCCAAGCTAAGCCTGGCAAGTTTCCATTTTTTCTTTCTTCCGAGAGGGTTCCGTTATTCCCACTTTATTCACAATCCTCCTATACTTCTCTAACGTACCCATCTCGAAACCATACTCTCGATGAGGCATCGGTTGTTAAGTTCTTTATTGATACCTGGGGGAGACACCCTAATCATGTGAACTTAAAAAGGATCATTGACGTGTCTTCAGGGGACGCGAAATCGTATGTAGGTTCATCTTTGAACTAGTAATTTTTTGTTCGCTTAGATTATGAATTTTTGTATTGATTTGTGCTTTATTCTTTGCAGAGATGTCTTCAAGCAAGAGTTTGGCTCTTCTTCGCTCCTTCCACCGAGCTCCAGCCTCTACCTTTGCTCCTACAATGAGTAAGGACGTGGATTCAGAGGTGACTTTCACAAGGTCCTCCTCTCCTCTGGTTGGGCATAAGAGGAAGGAATCCGAGGAGCCAACCCGGCCTTCCTCTCCGATAAGCCAGGAGCCTCTTCCGAAGCCCGAGTTGAACCCTTCCTCTCGCTCTTGGAGGGGTTCACCAACTTGTCCCTTCTTGCCCCAAATTTCCGCTTCAAGGAGTTCATGTCTGGTATCTGCAATACTGCCTTATGTCATCATGTTGGCCAACAAGATCAGAAAGAAGTCCTTTCCGTATTCAGGAAGACTTAGTGAAGGCAGCTGGCTACATTGGCTGTTATGAGGAAGAGTTGTCCGAGGTCCCTTTGCTGAAGCAGCAGATCAACTCCTTGGAAACCGAGAAGGTAGGTCTTCAGGAGATAGTTCTGCATTCAAAGGCTGAGATATCTACTCTTAGGACAAAGGTGGAGTCCTATGAGACTAGGGAGAGAGACCTAGAGGGTGAAGTCTCCGATTTTCGAGGGAAGCTGAAGGATGCTAAGGAGAAATATAAGAGCTTGGAGCGTATGAAGGCAAAGATTGATGGTCTCATTGCTGAGTCTACATCTGAGTGGGAGAAGCTAGTCAAGGTTTGGTCGAATAGTCCTTGTGACCTGTTTTCGAATGTACTGGCCCAGGTTCGAGTTATAGTTGGTCCTAAGGTGGATCTTTTCGAAGTTGGGATATTCCGCCATGTGGTGGATAGTTGGATTGAAAACCTTCCTAAAGAGAAGAGGATTAGGCCTTTTTTCTTTTTCCTTTTGTAATTCCCCTGAAGGCCCCTTATGTACTTCTTCAATATATTAATGGATATTTTTCCTGTTCTTGAATGGATGCTTTTCATACTTATGTATATTTGTCCTGTTTCCATGTTATGATGCTTATGTCATATCCTGTTATGCCCCTAAGATGGGGAGCAAGTATGAGCTATTGGACTTCGTATCCATATTTCCCTTTTTTTTAGTCGGGTGTACATCGGATTTGCCTCCTCGGATCAACATGCTTTGTTGGTTGTTTGGATGCTAACGAGTTTGGACTTGAATTGAGTCGGTGAAGCTTAGCTGAGCTCGGATGGAGCTGAGGTTTGCCTCTATCAAACTTATGCCGGACTTTGCTCACTAGTTGCTTGACACCAGAATGGGTTCGGATGCGATCCGAGTTGACGATGAAGGCATATTTGGAAGGGTTGAGTCGTATCATGTGCTTCTGGAGGCAAGTGAAGGTGACTCCGAGGCCCATCATGAGCGTCTCCGAGCTGGGTAATTTTACCAATATGTCATCAATGTATACTTCTAAGGTCCGTCTGAGCTGGTTCCCCGAAAACTTGGTTCATAAGGCACTGGTAGGTGGAGCCTGCATTTTTCAATCCAAAGGGCATCACCTTGTAGCAGTAGTTGGCCCTAGGGGTTATGAACGCCGTTTTCTCCTCATCCTCGAGACTCATCGGGATCTAATTATACCCAAAATATGCATCCATGAATGAGAGGAACTCAAATCCCGAGGCCGAGTCCACGAGGCCATCTGTGCTAGGTAGGGGGTAAGGGTCCTTTAGACAAACTTTGTTTAGGTTTGTGTGGTCCACGCATATTCACAGATTCCCGTTTGCTTTCGGGACCATGACAACGTTTGACAACGACGTCGGGTACTATACTTCTCGGATGAACCCTGCTTTTAACAACTTCTGCACTTGCCTCTCTACTTCTTGTTCCTTATCTGCTGCCATCCTCCTCCTCTATTGGGCTACCGAGGTTGTTACAGCGTAGATAGATAGTTTATAGGTCATGGTATCTGGATCTACCCCTGGCATGTCGGCTACAAACCAGGCGGACACATCTTTGTTTTGTTGGAGAAATCGAGTCAATAGATCCTTGGACTCCTTTAGCAAATTTTTATTGATTCTGGTTGTATGCTCTTTTTCTTCCCCGATCTGGATTTCTTCAAGCTCGCCTTCCAGCTCAGGGCAGTCACTGTATCTCTAGTTTCGAACTTCCAGGTCCACCATCGCTACCTCTTCTTTCTCGTTCTTCACCTCAAAGCTTGCATTGTAGCAGCTTCTTCCCGTCTTTTGGCTTCCTCTGACAGCAATAACTTTTCCTTCCTGGTTGTAGAACTTCATGACCAAGTGCACAACAGAGATGACTACCCCAGATTGTTGATGGTTGGCTTGCCCATGATGATGTTGTATGCTAAGGGTCTTCAGATGACGAGGAAATTAATCGGCACGGCTTTGGCCAATGGGGGTACCCCAATTGTGGTATGTAAGACAATATGGTCGTCCGGCCTCACTCTTTCTCCTCCAAAGCAGACAAGGTCCTCGGGATATGCCTTCAATTCCTTGTCTTGAAGTCCTTGTTTGTCAAAGGCATTTTGAAATAGGATGTCCACAAAGCTCCCCTGGTCCACTAGCACTCTTTTTATTTTAGTGTTCATCGTGAGCACAGATATCACCATCGGGTCGTCATGGCTTGGTACGACCCCGAGGTTGTCAGCTTGTGAAAAAGAAAGTGGTGAAAGGCATGGAGCCTTTGGTTTGCAGCTCCTTCTATCGATTCTCATCACCTTCTTCAATGCTCTATTCCTGGATGATTTGGAGATTCCTCGTCCAACGAACCCTCCAAAAATGGTATGGATTATGTGAGGCATTTGCCCATGATAGGGTTCCACCCGGGGTTAGGCTCTTGCTTTTGTGCTGCTAGGTCCTTGGTTCTCCTACGTTCTTTTCTGCTCTGGGATGGTCTTCTTCTCCTTGGACTCCTCTGAAAAATGACGTACTTTGCTAATTTACCAGTTCTGATCAACTCTTCCACAACGTCTTTGAGATCTCGGCAATCCTCAGTTCGATGTCTCGGGCTCCTATGATACTCACAATACAAGGATTTGTTAGCACCGGGGGTGGTTCTAAGCGGTGCTAGTTTTGGTAGGTTTTCCGTGTTATGGATCTCCTAAAAAGGCTGGGCTAATGAGATCCGGAGGAGAGTGTACTCGGCAAAACGGCTGATCTTCGGGGGTCGATTGCCTCGACGTGGCCTTTCCCCCCTTCTTGGGCTTGTTCTTCGGGTGTCCCCCTTCTCAGTAAGCTTTAAGGCTTCTTCTAAGTTGATGTACTTTTCTGCCCGCGACTGCAATTCCTTGAGCGTTCTAGGCTCCTTCTTGGCTAGCGAGTGCTGAAAATCCCCTTGTCTAAGACCTCTAATAAGGGTTATTAAGGCTGTCTGAAGGGTTAAATCTCTTATTTGGAGCGTCTTCTTGTTGAATCAGTCTAGGTACTCTCATGGGGGTTCACTGGGAGCTGGCGGAAGCTGAGTAGGGTTGTTACAGACTTTAGCTTAGTGCGACTGGTGGTGAACTGTGCTAGGAAGCGGGGAACTAAGGTCTAAAAAATGATGAATCGAGCCTGTTGATAACTGGTTGAACCACATCAGGGCCAACTTTTACAAGGTTAGGGGGAAGGCTTTGCATTTGATGGGGTATGTCGTTCCGTCAAATAACATCCTGGTCTGGAAAATGTCTAGGTGCTCCTGAAGATCGGTGATCCCGTCATACTGTTTTATGTCTGTAGGGGGTTGAAGGTGGCCGATACGAAGTACTTCATGATTATCTCATCGAACGGAATCTCCATTTCTTCGTGGGTTTCATGCGGGGCGTAGTTGATATTCTCCTGCTCTCCCTCCGGCATGTGCTCGATCCATTCGTGGATGAAGGATGTCAGACACGAGGTCAAAAATCGGCTTGCACTAGGAGGGAAGGTTGGGTCATTGCTGCTCGGGGCGTAGAAGTTGCCCCTATGATCATCGTGGTCGGTTGGCCTCCACCGAGTCTTCGAGCGTGGCCTCTTTATCCGTGCTTCCTCTGCTTCTCGGAGCCTCTCTTCGAGTTTAAAAATGTGATCATCTCACCTCTTCAGTCGCCTTCTTCAACCTCCACATAATCTCTTCATGGCACCTTCGTCTCTCTAGCTCTTGCTCCAAGCCGGTTATCCTTCTTCCCTGCTCCTGCAACAGATTCAAAACTTCCTGATAGGGAAGGTTGACACCTTCTGGCGCTTGTACCACCGAGGTAGGCTAGGCTTTCTAGCGCTGCGTCATTTCTTCCAGCTGGTGTTCCTGAGGCTCTTGCTTGGAGTTGCCGATGGCAGAGGCAGAGTTTGATCCTGTCAGTCCATCTTGGGGTTGCAAAAGCAGATGTGTAGAGGGGTCTGGCATCGAGGCTAGAGCCCCACGGACTTGAGAAATTAGTCTGCCGGTGGTCTTGGTTTTGGCCATTACCGATGGAATGAAATGATTTGGGGATGTGGCAGTGGTTATAGGTGGTACCGTGTCATGAGGGGTATCGAGGTTGTATGGGGTGGCATTGAGGTGAACAATGGCGAGGTTATATATGGTAGTGAGGTTGCGTATGGTGGTGAGGTTGTGTATGGTGGTGAGTAGCTTTAGGTCCCCAGTAATGGCACCAATGTTACGTACCGTAACCTAAATAGGGATATAAAGGATCCAAAGCTCCGCTGGTTGGTTCCTCCGGCGTTCTCTACGGCGGGGCGGGTACCTGCAAAAGGGACTCCGACGCCCAAGTAAGTGATAGTTTTTGAGAAATGATAGCAAGAATATCTATAATATTTGCTACTGTTACACTTTCCATTCTCTATTTATATGAAGAAGAGATGTCCGTATATGGTAATTTTAGGGCTGAGCTGTCTAGTACGGAAGGAATATGAATTGTTTTAGGAGCTCTTTTGGAATGTGTCAGAGTCCGAGCTCATCCCGAGGTACAATCGAACTCATCTTACTGTTCATGGGATTCCTGGTTTCCGGGGCATGTTCCGGGGTTCTTCCGAGATCCCCGCCCTCCTCGAAACTCCTACTTCCAAACTGTCGGGGGGGAGGGGACTCTTGCAAGGCGCTGGGTTCCGGTGCAATGGAGTCTCTATTCCGAGTTCTGGAATTCCGATGTTAACAACCGTGATAATAAAATATTGCACATGCTTGTCTTGGGGCTAAAGAAAGGTAGCTATGTATGGCTTGATCAGTTTTAATGACAATTTATTGTTCATATGTGAAAAATTTTAATGATACAACATAAAATTCTCATCTTTACAACGACAAGCATGTTTTATTTTCACTTTCTGTTTGATCCAAATTTAACCAGTTAAGATTGACTTGGTCTAATTATCTCAAACATATAAGAAATCTCATGAAATAAGACGAGTTGTGCTAAAGTCAAAGATTAGAACTTTAGCTTATGAGTTCTTCAAATTACTATAAAAAGGCTTTGAAAAATATTAACCTAAGGAAAGTGAAATAATAAATAAACGTAACTTGCATTAATTGAAAATAACAAATTCAAAGAAAAATAACAACAAAAATAAATGGCTAGTTGTTTGGAGATTGTAGTGTGTCTTTCTTACACATAAGATCCCCTATTTAAGTATTTATAGTCCATTAGCTAAGCTATGTACATGATCATAGCCTTTCCTATTTTTTAGCAGCCACTGTTCATGCTTTCCTACACATTCCTCTAGCTATAGCTCTTCATTTTGCTAAGCTAATGCTCCTTTTAATCATGCAAGCCCATTTTTCCAGCTATGTTCTTCTTTTATTTGGACATGTTCTTTATCATTTAACCCATATCTTGATCACTACCGCAATAACATTGAGCTGTTTATTTTGGATTTATGCTAATTGGCCTAACAATTTAAGGTGTCCAACAGTTTTCAACTATCTAACACTCATTCTCATACAATATTGTCAATCTAACAATTTTACAATATAATTTGTTTTGAAATATATATATATATATATAGTTAAATATATTTTTTTAATTTCATTTCATTTCTTCTAAAATTTTATGATTTTACTGCACATAAGATTCAAATATATGCATGTAATCTAAATGTCAAATTAACCCAATCTACATAGGTCATTAGACAAATTATTATAGAGTCTAGTCTAGATTAAAAAATAATAAGTTAATTAATCTGTCAATCTCTACAGTTTTACTAAATTTTTAATTGGGTCCCTACATTTTAAAAGTTTTCAATTAGAACCCTATACTGAAAATAAATATTTAATTGGATCCCTAACCTCATCATCCATTACAAAAATGTTAAAGTTAACAAAATATTCCCAGATATTCTTTAACTATAATTTTACAAAAAAAAAAATGAAAAACCCACTCCCCTTCCCCTTCCCCGCCACCACCATCAACCCCTCTCTCTCTTCAAGTGAGCAGTCTGCCACGGAGATCCCGATGGAGCTGGTGATAGCTTTTTGTCTCTCATAGCTTACATACTCTATGTTGCATAATGCATATTTTTTTATGATTGTGATCATGATAATAACAGTAGCAAACAGAGGTATTGGCATTGAGACTGCAAGAGTTCTCGCTTTGCGTGGCATCCACGTGATTCTGGGGGTGAGAAATCTGGTTGCTGCAAAAGATGTCAAAGAAGCAATGCTTTTCCAACAGCTAAAGTTGATGCCATGGAGTTAGACCTCAGTTCAATGGAGTCTGTCAAGAAATTTGTGTCAAAGTTCAACTCCTCTGGTCTTCCATTGAACATCTTAATGTAAGAAGAGTACATGTACTTCATTGTCCGTGCTTTTACATGTGTTGTTTCACTCATTCAATTTAGTATCAATATAGTTATCAATTACTCTTCTTTTGACCATTCAAGGGAATTCAAGAAAGGTGTATTAGTGTTCTTTTGGTTTGTTTGTTTGTTTGTTGTGATTCTAAGAAACAATGCAGTAGTCCTGGCAATCCCATTCACGTTGTCCAAAGACAACATTGAACTACAATTTGCCACAAATCACATAGGTGGGTATGAAATGTCTGATATTTGGTAACATGGAATAAGGGAAGGGGAAGGCCTTATAAATAAATGATGCATTAAATCTATGCATTATCCTTCTACTCTCTTGATCTATCTCAGCTTGTACAATTGGATGCTAGTTTATAACATCAAACTTTATGCAGGTCATTTTCTTTTGACAAATCTCTTGTTGGATACTATGAAGAAAACAGCACATGAAAGTAAGATAGAAGGATGAATTATAACATCTCCTCAGATGGTCACAAATTTACATATCCCGAAGGAATTAAGCTTGTAAAAATCAATGATCAATCAAGGTAAGATGTGGCCTCCACCTTCACCTGAATCTTTGTAGCAGACTGCTCACTTGGAGAGAGACGGGTTGATGGTGATGGTAGGGAAGGGGAAGGGGAGGGAAAGAGAAAGGAGAGTGGATTTTTTTTTTAATGTAAAATTAGAGTTAAAGAATATTCCGAGAATATTTTGTTAACTCTATCATTTTTATAATAGATGATAGGATTAAAGACTTAATTAAACATTTATTTTTAGTATAGAAACCCAATTAAAAATTTTTAAAATGAACTCAGTAAAACTATAGAGGCCAATGAATTAATTAAACCAAAATAATAATTATTGGATCAAATTTAGGCGTTGTTTAACCCACTCCACCCATCCTTTATATTCACATGAAAGTGAAGAACACGGATCCATAAGCAGCGGTTGCTAAGACGGCCCAAGTGCCACATAGCTCATTATTCAGTAGAGTACAATGTTTTGTTCAGATAATTTATCTTGGTTAAGATTTCATATAAGAGCAAAGCTACATGTACATTTCCATCATGCATGAGGCTAGCAGACATCATGATTCTTTTAGTAGTGACTTCTCATCGATATTACACTGCAAATGATATAACTCACCATGTCAAATTGCCAATCATGCTTACAACTATATGGTTGAACAGCTTGGACCTTCAACTCAATGCTTCCGTGGCCTCAGCATTTTTCTCTAAAACCAACTTCAAATTTGCTTGATCTTTGTTCTCTGATATAGCCAAAATAATGCCAGGCCAGTTTATGTCTCTGTAGGAAACACTCATTGAACTGCGATATTAATGTTTTAGAAAAGCATAGCACGAGAACCTCAAGGTGGCAAGCTAGAAGGTCCACTGGAGTCTGTGCACTTCCTTAATGCTGCCCTTATCTCCTTTAACATCTCATTTATCCTGATACCCTTTCTGCAAGAAGCAACATCAGATTCTTACCTAAGCCAATGTTGGTACTGAAAAGTGTGATGTAAATTGTATACACAATTAACTACACACGCAAGTGTAAAGAAGAAAGGGAGAAAAAAAAAAAAGCTTTCTAGCAATAATATAAAACAAAAAGGTCAAGCACTTACAGCACACTAACTCCAACGACAGAGAGAGGGGGTGGATAGTCCTCAAGTTTTCTTTCCTGCTGGTCGCCTTCATCCGATAATGACTGTGCTGAAACTTCAAAACTTGGCTTTGGTTCAGAAGCTGTGCCATTGTTGCCAATTCTTAGAATTTCCTCGGTCAATGATGAGAGCCTGTCCTTTGCCTGGAATTGTTATTAGCCACACATGTTACGTGCCTTAAATTTTTAACATTACAAGACCATAGGAAAGGTAAGCCTTAGCGCAACAGTAAGGTAATTGTCTAGTGACATAGGGAATCCTGATCATGCTTCCTTGCAGGCAGGACTTGCCAAGTGCTGGCAGCAAACTCGATTACGCTCATGGAGGGAGCAAACCAGCAGAGAGTAATGAAAGCAAGGAACCGAGGGTAGGGATAAGTCCAGGGAACAATAAGACACACAAGAAAAGATGACAGCTAGGAAGGAATGGAGCAAAATAGAAACCGTGAGGCAGAGAAACCGAGACAGACCAACGCACCCAGAAAAAAGAATAGAGTAATGATGGAAGGAAGAAAGATGAAACGAGAGGGGGGACTGCAACGATGCAAGTAAGAGTTTTAAGTGATTAATTATAAGTCCTAGATTTTTTTATAAATAAATGGACTAGATGTAGTGTAATTTTCTTGAAGTTAAGACGGTGTAATTTTGATCCCAACTCATACATGATATCCCGATTATTTATTTACAAATTCTAACATACTAGAAGTTACCAGTTGACCTGCATAAATGGTGGAAGATCGGAAGAAACTACATACCTCCGGTAGGTCAATCTTATTCAAAACAACAATGTATGGTCGTTCAAGGTAATCAGGATTATACATGCGCAACTCCTGCAAAACAGAATTGCCATGGGGAGAGCATGAGCAAGACTACTCCAAGTGAGACGAACCCATTATAACTCGAAAATTTGGGCCGACCACAGGTTACTTTCTGTAAACTCAATGAGATAGATTTATTTGCATTATTTAGCCTTCTAGCTTGAAAGTAAAGAATAAACAACAAACAACAGGGTTATACGACTTACAAATACATGAACTTTGAGAGGAAATTAAGCAGCTAATAAAATCAATTATTTAAGTAAAATCCCTTCCAATTGTTGTTAAAATTGAGTCTTAAGTACATAGAAACATAAACCACAACTTATAGGTAAACCAGTTGAACCAACAAAAAACTTGAATGATATAAATATACAATCAACCATAAAAAGCAAAATACATACTTCTTTGACAGTTTTATAGTCATTTAAAGGGTTCTCGGTCGCTGCATCAACAACATGGACCAATAGTCGCGTCCTCCTGAGGTGCCTCAAGAAATTGCGGCCAAGACCCTGAAAGATAAAAGCTTTCATATTTAGCATGTCGATGGTTTAAAATGGGGCCTTTGGACAAGAACAGAAATATTTGATACCTTCCCTAAGTGAGCACCTTCTATAAGACCTGGCAAATCTGCCAATGTAGCTTCAGATGAATACATCCCTGCCCCCAAGCTAGGATCACCACCAAGGCGTCCAAGATTTGGCATTAATGTTGTAAAAGGATAATCAGCAATATCAGGTTTTGCAAGTGTAATGGCTGACAAGAGAGTTGATTTCCCAGCATTTGGAAGTCCCTACAGCAAGATTTCCTTAATCTTGAGCAAATGGATGAAAACATTTGAAGGACCTTTTTAAATGCAGTTTTTAACAATAATTTAGTCTACAACTATAAAATTTCACTTGGGCAAAGAGCAATAAACAACTAATACATAGTGGAACTTTTCCAAAGAATCAAAAGAAAGGTTTCATACAATATAATAACTTACTAAAGCGTTACTACATCTCTGCCCATCATCTTTCACCATCTTCCACAACACTAAGTATGATGCAGTCAATATTTTAGTTTTCCAGCAATCTCAAAATTGTCTTGCTTGTTATAAAGATAATGCTAAAATTCATTCATGAACGTCCAACATAGAGTTATTATAATGATAAAGGTGAGACTACCAGTTACTAATTAAATAAGGCGTTGTGCATAGATGCAATACTTACGACTAGACCGACATCAGCAACAACTCGAAGGATTAACTCCAACTTAACTTCTTCCCCTGCCTGTCCGTGAACTAAAACCTGTAACAATTTTTAAAGGTGAAGTTTTACGTTACACTATGAGAGCAACACAACTTGTTAAAACACAGTGGCATCCTATTGCCACAACTAAATGCAACAAGTTCATCAACACCAAATGTTTCCAGATGCAAGATACAATTTCATTTATTGACAAAGCCCTAGATGAGAGTTGATAGTTTAAAATAAAGGTTCTAGACCAACAGCAAAAATAGTGATAAATCAGGACACATTTTGGACAAAAAATTGACTCCTCATTATGTATTCCAAAATTCAAACCAACTTCAACTAACCCAAGACAGCAAGAGAAGAGACTTGTTGATTTTAATCATTATGTAAGGTATTCAATTAGCATAGAAAAGAATGTAACTATAAGAGGCCACTATTGATATCTTCCTTGGGAATATAACACGGAAGCATTTCAGTGCACACATAAATACTTAAGGACTTTACCTTATCAGAGTCATCTCTCATCACATTAGTTGTCAAAGCCATCATCTTTTTCTTTTTCTGCTTGGGCACTTCTAACAGGCTAATCTGGGCGGACAAAGACAAAAATCAAATTGAGATGTAAAATTCAACAACTACAATTAACTCTATATTTTCCTGGGAAGAATAAAAGGAAAATAAAAAGGTTGGCACCAGAACATTAAAAATAATCCTTACAAAATCCAAAAATATGAATTTATTTATATTTATAGATGAACTCTATTGGTCTATTTATTCCATTTCACCACCCATTCTGAAATGCTATAACTTATCTCTCTTCAATAAACAATCCACTTATGTTAACTAATTGATGAAATGAGTCAAATGAATCACTTAGTCATTAAAATTAAAAATAAAAAAAATAAAAGGGAAAAGAAGTATCTTACCCCTCCTTGTCCACCTCTAGCAACAAGAACTTCATCACCAGGTTGTGCCAGATCAGCCAACGTCTTCCCTCGTTTGCTTTTCACAACTGTACCTGTCACATTCATAAACTCAGTGAGGGTTATCAGATTTAGTTCTTCACATCTCATAAATGGACCTTTCATTTCTTTACCAAAACACTAGAGAAGACCAACACTACTTGGTTCAAATGTTTCAATGTTTATTCTCTTTAAAGGAAGTCCTTGGTTCAACCCAACGTAGAAAACCAATGCTACTTGGTTCTAGTGATTCGGCACTAATTCCCTTTGAAGAGGTCAAGTTCGAGCCAAGGAGAAGATTATCAAACTGAAACCTTTACCTGATAGTAGACATACCCAACTAGATCTAGATTAGTTGGGATTCAATTGATTGGAATAGTGGTATTTTGATTTTAAAAAGATAACACCAGAAAAGAACTCTTCAACTAAACAAAAAGACCCACGTAGCACTTATTCTCTTTGGAGGAGATCTTGGGTTTGAATCAATGGAAAAAGTTAACACTTGAGAGTTTTACCCCATCATCAATCGACCCAACTCGAATTAGACTAGTTAGGTTTCAATATATTTGACCACTAATAGTGTAGATTAAAAAAACAAAAACTCCAGAAAATAACTATTCAACCAAAAAATGCACAGAATAAGAACAAGAACAACAACTAATCCTTGTCCTAATTAACGGGATTGGCTACATCACTCAGAAGACACCATAGAGTGTCCTACATAAATCATGTTTACATTCAAGCACACATATTGACAACAACAACTAAGTCTTCTTACACAAGGTGGAAACAGCTACATAGACTAGATGATGCCATGTGTTACATTCACACACACACACACACAAACCACACACATATAAACAAGAGTATACAAACCTACAGGCACAGGAATGCGCAAAGTGGGGGCTGCAATCCCATCATGCAACTGTGAGCTCAAACCACCCATTGCATCAACATTGCCACCACGTTTAGCATTGTACCGTCCCTTGTTGTGAAACTCCAGCAATGTGTCCTTCCCCTCGTCTGCATAAATGACCACATCACCTCCATGTCCACCCATAGGGAGTATAAGTGACCCATCAAAGTCCCTCTTGAAGGAGCTTCTCTTCTTGAGCTTCTTCTCCTTCTCCTTTTCAAAATTCATTTATGTTAACACAATTTGAAATTCTACTTTAATCAACGATAGCTATTTTTAATTATTGGTACAACCATTGTCATTTATAAGCATTAATTCATTACCTTTTATTTCATAGAAATAAGATTAGATCATTACCTTTTGATCCTGTTTTGTAGCTCTTTGAGTGATGGGAGCATTAAGTATTGCACCGTGGCCTCCATCACCTGCACGAACGGTGATGGCTACATGATCAAAGTACTTGTGAGGTTCCTTCATCAACGTGGTTGAAGGTGCAGGTGCATTGGGTGTCATAACCCTGCACTGTACCATGTTCCATCTACGGCTTTCAAAATTGCAGCTATGTGGGAATTGTATCCTCCAGTAGACAATAGATAAACAAAAAAAGAAAAGTTAATAACAAAGACATAGTGAAAAAAAAAGAAGAAGAAGAAGGAGATGTTATATATATTTTTTTTCCCAGGAGTTCTTTTTTCTGGTCCATTATAAAATAAAATTATATATTAACTGCTTTTTTGTTCCATTAACAGATGAGAACAAAAATTATAATTAGTTGAATGAAGTAAAGAGTAGTAGGTGGTGTTGAAGTGTAATATCCAAGGGAACCGAGGAATTGAGTGAGATGAGTGCAATAGTGAATGAATACCATGGTGAAAGCAAGGGAGTGGGGAAGAAGGAAGTTTGGTGGGAATGGAAGGTGCAAGATGAAGGTAGGGAAATTATCAGAGACACCATTATCCGGTTTCAATAAAGTGCAAGAAGAGAAAGATGAGGAAGAGGGTCTGAGAATGAGACGTGGGCTAAGGCTGTAAAAGGGTATATCATGCTGAAATCTATACTCCAATAAATCATTGTTATAGGTCCAATAAATCATTGTTATAGGTCCAATATCTGAACCTTGGTGTCCTTACCCTATAAGTCTGTTCCAAATAGAATTTAGTTTCAGACAAAAAAAAAAAGAGTTTAGTTTGAAAACTGAAAAAAAAAAACACACACACAAATGCCCTACGTCATTTAGCAGAAGGTGATCCTCTTTCTCCCTATTTTTTTAATTTTGGCAATGGATTCTCTTTCCTACATGTTGGAAAAGGCAAAGGGTGAGGCCAAAATTAAGGGCATTGGTATTTCTGCTTCCTCCCCACCCTTAACTCCCTTTTTTTTTGCAGACAATGTTACAATATATTGTAATGCTAGATTGCTAGTCTAGAGGAGGCTTATGAAATGATGAATATCCTGACTAAATTTTCTGAGGCCACAGACAAAGGATAAATGTTCAGAAATGTGGTCTCATTTTTCGATAAAAAGGTTCCCCTATCCCTCAAGTCCCAGACAAGCCAAATACTAAATATTTCTGCATGGGAATCCCCTGGGAAATATCTTGGACTCCCTGCTCAATGGGGAGATCCAAAAAATCAACACTCTATCTTGGTTTAGAGAAGCTATCATGGGAAAGACTGAAGGGTGGAAGGAGAAACTTCTAAATCCTGCTGGAAAGGAGACACTCATTAAAGATGTAATTCAAGCCATCCCCACCTATGCAAAGTCGGTTTTGAGATTTCCTAAGGGCTTCTGTCAGGACATGTGTTCCAAAGTGGCCAGACAGTGGACAGAAAAGCATTCACCAGAAAAGTTGAGATTTCTTTACCAGAAATAAAAGGGATGGGGGCTTTGGCTTTAGGCACTTTCAGCATCTAAACACAGCACTTTTAGCGGATAATCAAGAACCCAGATGCTCTTTGGGTGAGGATTCTTAAAGAGCCAAAACAAAAACGGGAGTGTCTTGGATGTGGGATAGTCTCATTAATGGGAGAGACTTGCTGTTGAAGGGTGGAGTGTGGTCAGTGGGGGATGCGAAAGACATCAGGTTATGGGAGGATAATTGGTTGCAGGAAGATGTTATGGAGGAGATTCTGGATGTTGAGAATTGAGAGAAAAGAAAGAGAAAATTAACCTAAACTAATGAGAGCTTGAACCAATGACCCCTTAATCATAGAAATTTGAATCAAGTTCTAGAGAATGGGATAGAAGAGAATTTGGAAGAACTCCAAAATGACCAATTCACCAAAACTCCTATTACAATTGGGGCTATTCCTATTTATACTAGTATTTATGTCATAACAGAAGATCTAAGCCAGGTGGTATCCCCATATAGACAGAGAACTAACTATTTTGAAAGAGCTTATTAATGAGTGAACAAAGAAGTAGGATAATACCAAGACAAGAGAAACACTCCCTACTAATCCGGTAATCAAACCCCTGCAGATCACATTGAGCTTTACTGGAGCTCCAGATCAATTTAAATGGCCACTGACCAGAGATGGTGACTACACAGTAAAATATCATCAGGTTACAAGTTTGCAAGAAATACAACACATTTAGCAAAAATATTCTCAGCCCGTCAACTTCAACCACACAAGAGTAAAATGTTTCTCTGCAGATGTTGCCACAGTGCAATTCCAGGTTAAAGAAATTTCCTCAAGAGGAAGATAGCTACCTCTCCGAACTGTCAGATGTGCAATCAGGATGAGCATGCGTTGTTATTCTGACCCTGGTCTTCAACAAGGAGAAGAATATGGGAGCAATTCCAGCAATCATCAGAGACCAATCAGGGGCATAGTTATAAACATCAAAATGCACTCAAGATTATTCATACCTCATCGAGTGCTGGGATTGGAGCGGAGGCATTAGCTGTAAGAGAAGGTTTCGTCTTGGCCCAGAATTGATTGAGTGAGGAATTCGTTGCAGAATGGGATTGCTTGCAGGTTGTTGAAGCTTGTAGGAGCCGCAGACCAGTGCCGGAAGCGAGGGTCGTCATCGGCACTGATGATGTGCTAGGATTGAAGGACCTCTCTCCCCGGAGCGGGCTTCCGCGGAAGTCGAGAGAAAGAAACCAGGCGGCACAACTCATGGCAAAGAGATTGGTAGTTTGGTACTTTGGTACATTCCCTGAAGAACTAGATAAAGAAAGTACTCGATCAAAGATAATGTGCTTTGGGCTCTGCTGCAGCTTGGCTGTGCTGTTTAGGGGAGTTCTGGCCCGTCCCAACCCAACAATCCGGTCTGCCGTGACGTAAAATTTATTGAGGTCGGTTCGGATTTTAAAATTTAACTTGATATATTTTTTGGATCGCGTTCAGATTATACATTGAATTGGCCCAGCCTGGTCAGAAGATAAAAATCTCCTTAAGAGATATATATTTTTATAATAAATTATAAAAAATTATAATATTTTAAAGTTTAATTAATATATTTTACATAATTTAATGTTATTTTTATATTGATATGTTTATTTTAAAACCTATATTGTAAAATATCTCTAAACTTTTATTTCTTTCTTATAAAATTGTATAACTTTACTATGTATAATATTCAAATTTTTATATATTGTTCAAATGTCGGTTGACCCAGTATAACCCGGGACATAGTTGAGTTATTATCGGATCAGAGTCAAATTTCAAAAATTTACTTGGTCTAAAAATTGAGTTGGGTTCAGATTTCGTTCAATCCATCTATTGTCCACTCCTAGTGTTGTTGTTGTTGTTGTTGAGTAGTAGTAGTAGTTGGTGGTCTTGTTAATATTATCAATATTGTTAACAATAAAAATTTAAGTTTGTTATGGGAGAATAAATATTTTAAATCTCATTTAAATATTTTTAAAATCCTATAATACTAATTGTTTATTTATATCTTACAATTAAGTGTATTATATTAAATATATGGATTTTTTTAATATAAAAGTGTTATGAATTTAATAGAACAAAGAAATAAGGGATGGAGAATTTTATAAAGTCTTTTGTATTATAAGTTCACAATGAAATCGTAATTTATCATAGAGATACTCTCATGACATATAAGATTAAATAGAAAAAATTGCTTATAAACATCGGTATCTCAAAAGAGAAATGATAAATGTCCACCACCACATTTACACCATATATTTATATCAAGTTAAAAGTTGTAAACCAAGATGTAAAAAGTTATAAACCAAGATATAAAAAGTTGTAAACTAATATGCTAAAAGTTTTTGCATACTTGTTTATAACTTTTTGCATATTAGTTTATAACTTTTTGTATACTGGTTTACAACTTTTTATATACTGATTTATAACTTTTAATTTGGTATAAGTGTGTGGTGTAAGTGTGGTGGTGGTTGTGTATCACTCCTCACCTCAAAATTGGTTATGCCAACTATATACATTGGAGGATTACATCAAGCATATACATTATCAGACTTTTTTTAAGCTATATTATAATTATTATCAATTTAAAATTTAAATGATATATTATATTTACATATACTTCTAATCTTATAGTAAATAGTTTTTAAATTCAATTTGTATGTAGGGGACCCAAAACATGAAAAATACACAAATTTATTCAATTACTACTATTTAAATTAAATTTATCAATTATGTAATTAATATTTGTATGTATTATTGGATTTTGTAACTATTATGAATTCTAAACAATGATAAAAAAAATAATTAAAATTTTCCTTTTTTTAAAAAAAAAATTATGGCACTCTTTGGAGGCCTGTATATTATAGCTACATGTATTTTATTATATAATTTAGGTTTTATGTAGTAATTCCACTTGCTTTTGAAAATTATAGGGATTCATTTAGTCAAGGAAGCAAATGACAAATATCAATTGCATTTGGTGATGATACTAAGTATATATTACATGGGTAATGCAAACATATAATTTACACTCATTTAATACTATTAAATTTAAATCAATTTTATTATATATATATAATATTTATATACATGATTGAGTCTTATAATTATTATCAATTTCAAACAATGATAATGAAACGTAAAACACTAAATTGTTATCCATTTATGGTTTTATTGTCCTCTGATAGGCCTATATATTAAAACTATATATATTATGTTACATAAATTCTGTTTCAAAGTGCAATTTCATTTATTTCTTGAAAATTTTAGAGGTTTAATTGCTCCACGAAGCACATGATAAATAATTTTAAATAAAAAATTAAAAAATTCATATAATTATAAGGTGATGTCAGGTCCCCCCCTAAAAAATTTTAAATATTTAATTAATTAAAAATATAAAAAAAATATTTATACTTATAGAGTTTAATTTAATACAGTGAGAGTTTTTCATATTATCAATCAATCAAATGATCCACTTTGGGATCACATTTCAAGTAGTGGGTGGCTCAATTATCTTTGTTGATGTGACAAGATATAATTGAATGACTATATAAATAAGTTTTACCATTGGTGCATAAAAATTAAACTTTTAATTATATGCACATATTAAAAAATAAAATATATATTACACTTTTATTATATTCTTTTTAAATACAGTCAAACCCAATTTTATTAATTCCTTCTAAATATACTAATTTGCTTATGAAATAAGATTTTAGAAGTTGTTATATAATATTTGTACGCTATATATCCTTGAGAAAAATGTTTTTATATTATTTATTTATAGATTACTAAATTTATAGTCAGTTATAGACTTATAGTATGGTATAGACACATGTAGTAAATTAAAGGTTTGTTTATTATGCAGGTCTCTATAGTTTTACTCAATTTTCAATTAGGTTCCTATAGTTTAAAAATTTATGGTTCAATGTTTATAGTATATGAGATTTTTCAATCAAGTTCCTGCTATGAGCACTAGGCATGAACTTGGCCTATTATTGCTTATAGGCTTTATGTTTTGCTTGACTTGGCCTATTTGAGAGGCGTGATTTGACTTAAAACCTACTTGCAAAACCTTTTTTCACAAAATCCAAACACAATATATATATATATATATATATATATATATATATATATATATATATATATATATATATATGTACCTATCATATAATAGGCCTCAAGGCCTAGGCTTTCTTGTAGGCATAAATAGGCCTAGACGTTTTGACACCCATTGAAACGGCTTAAATATGCCAGGTCTTTAATTTTAACATCTACTATAACACTTTCTAGTTTAACACTATACTAAAAAAAATACCATAACCAACAGTAAAAGCATCTAGTAAAACCCTGCCATGCCAAGACAAGTGGACAAAAGTTGCAATAAGATGTCTAATTTATCTTATAAAGTCAAATTAAATTCAACAAAATTCCAATTTCAAAAAATATCAAGATTAAACATTCAACCAAAAATCCAATCAAATTCAAACCATACTACAAGAACAAAGTTTAAAAAGAAAATTTAGACATAAGTGAAACAAGATTCAACAAGTCTCAACAACAAAGCATATTCATCTCCAAATATTACATCACCAAATAAAGCGTAATATTCAAATAAACCCAACGAACTAATAAATAATCAAATCTTCAAAATGATCCTTTCTTATTCTTTGAGCTAGGTGCCTTGAAAATAAGAAATTATTTATAATTAGATTGTGACTTAAATTAACAATTGCTAAAAGAAATGACATTGAAATATATAGACAAATACAATAGCATATTTACTATTCCAATATAGATAAATCTATTGATTTAGCAAATATTCAAATACTCATATGGAAATAAAAATCTGGAGTAAACAAGTATGCTATCAATAGATTATTTTAACAAATCAAAATAGTAGATTATTTAATAGCATGTTCAAGTCTAAACAAGTATGCTATTAGAACACTCTTTGCAGCATCAAGACTAAATTTGGATTAATATTTTTTTCTTAATAATACTCTTTGATTCATTTTTTTCTTTGTTTGATTCCAATCTCTCCCTCTTTGTTGTAAAAAAAAATGGATTGAACAACATGCTATTAATCTATTGTTATTCTAATACTTGAAGAGTCACATGAAAAAAATAAAAATAAAAAAAAATTGCAACGTGTGATAGTGCGAGGCTGAGGCCTGGGGTAAGGTTGTGGCTATTGGTTGGAGGTGTAGGGGCTTGGGGGTAGGTAGCGGTGTTTTAGAGTGAGAGATGGAGAAGGTTTCTATATTAGGTCTAGGGTTGTAGTGTGAGTTAAGTTGTGAATTGTGATACAGATACCTAGGACACCTATGTTAGCTCTAGAACCCTGTTAAAATGCGCTAATTAGTTTTGAATCACAATAAAACCAATTTAAAGAAAATGCTTTAAAGAATGACTAATAGTTGTCTTGAGTTTCTTGTAAGATCAGAACAGGATTCTATCGTTTAGCAAGAGTAAGGCTTACTTAAACGAGGATAAATTTCACATAGCATGTACAAACATGTTTATCTTATAATAAGATATATGAATTGAAAAGGAAGTGAATATAATATCCTTATTCAAGCAGAAAATAGCTAATGATTTAAGAAGAATCAACGATCCAAGAAATCAAGTTTTTGAGACTTAAGAATGTAGTACTAGTCTTTACAAAAGTACACTGAAAAGGAAGATATCACATAATCTATGAAGCCAAAGTGTTCTACTATCTTCAATCCTCACTTTCGCAAAGTCTAGTTTATCAACAAACAGTGATTGAGGACAAGAAGACTCATATCTCATCAAGGAAAGATTACCACATTTCAGAAAGCTTACACTCAGTAAAATAATGAAATCTACAAGGAAATGGAAGGAAATTTGAATTTCAAAATTTGAATTTCAAAAAGTCAAATCCAGATATCAGAACCGGCTAATCATCTCTTTTGCCTTTGAAGTCAACTATCCAAAAGTTCTAGAAGAGAAAGTTCAGAAACCATAGTTTGGAAAGTAAGAGTAGTTTCTGAAGAATATCAGAAGTCTCAATTCCATAATGACTTCTGCAAACTAATTTGACAGACAGATATGTTACTCTTCTAGATTATCTTTCCAAGACACAAATAGAAGATCAACATGTGTCCTTGGAAGATCTGATCAAAGGCAACGATCACAAGGAAGACTTTTATAAATAGAGATGTTGTGCTTCAAAGAAAGTAGACTTAATCCTGATAAAAAAAGCTGTAATGCTGTCAAGTTTTCCCTTTATATTTCTGTAATATTCATTAGTGCTTATGATCATTTCCCTTGTTCATAAAATCTTCTTTCTACACTTTTCATTGATCATACTTTCTTTCAAGGAAGAATAACTAGAAAGAAGTCATTCAAGTATTTCCAAGACCTATTGTTATAAATCCAAAGAAATCTTGAGTGTAGATTAGTTTGAGTGGCAACCTAAACATATGACCTTTGTATCCTTGATCCAGTAGTGATCAGTGTGAAATAGCTTGAAGATGCTTGTCAAAGACTACTCGCAACGTGACTATAAAAGTGTTTTCACTGGTCATGGTCTTTGGCTTGGAGAGGCTAGTACAAGACTATTTGGTTCATCTTGAAAAGACTAATGAATAACTACTTGGCTGTGACAGTTGAGGTTGTCTATTGGTCACTGAACATAGCTTGGGAAGGCTACTGTAAAGACTATCTTTGTTTTTTCTCAGATTAAAGAAAGAGTTAGTGAAACTCAACTATTGTTAAGAACTAGATGTTTAGATGTAGGCAAGTTTGGCCAAACCAGTATAAAATCTCTTTCACTGTATCTTCCTTTTCTCTTGTCTTTTATGTTATTTTGATATCTGTTCTATTGTCATATCTATTTTGAAAAATTTTGTTACTTGTTTAGTTCAAAAAGCTCACTTTCTGAAACAACCAACGCTATTATCATGAGCCAACCTGGGCACATGACTAGCATATTGGGAATCCTTATTCCCACATAAGCCTCGTGATCTCTGAGTCTCTCTATATGCATAATTTAATACAAAATCCATTTCCAAAACATATTTTCATCTTTGATATAAATCTCTAACTCTTTGGGAAAACAATTACTCATAAATGTTTTCATAATCAATCTCTAGCATGTGTCTCTGATATCAAATACATGAGTTACTCTTAATATAGAATAAACCGTGGGAGCCATAATCATGAAGATACAAATACTCTTAATAAAACATGTCAGTCTATCTCTATGGTCTGGGAGCATCATGCACACTGGAGCACTTTATCTCTAAACATAATACCAAAAGTACTTCACTTCAAAGTGAAGCTCACCAACTGGGAAATCTCTACTGCGGGGGAGGAGGGGGTAGAGAAGAACCCGCAGCGTATACTGCACCTGTAATGGAGGAAGAGAGAGGGGTGGGTTTCATTTAAAACTCAATGAGTAGATCCTTATCCATAACCCTCTCATAGGAGAACCAAGGAGAATAGGTAATAATATATAAATCATCAAAATCAGTTAATGCAATAACTCTAAAGTCCATATTCATAGGAATAACAAATATCTCTAAAATCAATATTCTTAGAAATCATAAAATCACAGTACGCTAATAAAGAAATAGGAATATCTGGTTATGCCCAATTCATGTGACATAACAAATCTCTGGTCATGCATAGCATAACAAAGTCTCTAATCTCTGGGGCACCTAACTAGGGTCCCGTTATTATTCCTCTGGCCCTAAGGCGACTTGGTATACCAAGGTTAATGGAATAACTGTCGTTAACTCACAGTCTGTTTCTCTATAGCTACTATCTAGTCTCTAAGTCATAAAACTTGCCATTTCTCTAAAACTCTGATTTAGCATCTCTCTAGGCATATAGCTCTATAAATCATAATTTATACTCTAACTCTTTGATAAATATCATTTAGCAATAATGGTCCCATAAGTTTGCATTAAAACAATTATTTCATGCTATAGTTGAAAAACATCTCTTTGACAAACATATATTATTTAATTCTCTAATCGCTTTGAAATATTCTCTAAAATCATGCAAGCATGCTCTCGTAAGGAAATTAACTCTAATGACCAACATAAGGGCCATAGGTTCCGTACCCACTCACCTGGAGGGGAGGAAGTGGTAGCGTTAACACTAACGAATGTCAGGATAGGAGGAATGGCGTCAACGTCTGCCATTGAAGTCACAAAACTCTAGATTAGTTTTCGATAACCTCTAGATTACTCAACATAACTCTAATAGCATAGAGGAATTAAAACTATGCTCGACCCTCTCGCTGCAGCGAACTAACCTTGCTGTAGCGAAACCACTCGCTTCAGCGAACGTACCTCACTGCAGCGAGCCTCCTGGCTTACTGCCTTGTTGCAACGAGTCTACCTCTGCAGAACCCGTATCCCCACTTAACAGTAACAGAAATGGAGACAATAATAGTACCCAAACTCTAGGTTATGTTATGGAAGGGAAAGGAACAACAAAAACTCATAAATCCCTTACCTTTGATCTTGGAATGAGATGAAATGGAGTGGGATTAAGTGTAAAGGAGAGAAAATGGGTTTGGGAGAGAAGAGTTTCGGAGATGGGATGAAAATGCCGACCTAGGTTTATATTTTGTGTCAAAATGAAAGGGCATCGTTTCACTTTACTGTGCTGTCTCAGGCGGGCCTATTCATTGCAGCAAACATTCCTCATTGCAGCGAACATTCCTCATTGCAGTGACCAAAACTCACTGCAGCGAGCTTGTTCTGTAGAATTCTGCAGCAATAGCGCCCAACATGCATTCCAAGACTCTCCACCCATTCGGGGCTTTCCCGTCAATACAGGCGGGTCCCAGGGGACCCTAGGGCAATACGGAACTTATTTGCTGTCATGTATACACCAGGTATCACAGCTATCTTCCACTACACAACAAGTTCACAATTTGATAGTTTTGATAATTTTTTTTTTCAGTACCTCTCTAAGGAAAGAAAAAGGAAAAATAAGATTTAACCGCCCTTCTCGTGTGCTTTTTTACCTTCAAACTAAATGCATTTTGAATTCTAATTTCAAAATTATTTAATTAGTTTAATTTTGAAAACAAATATAAATATATTAGTTGGGTTCGTTATTACCAATCAAGTAAGTTAGTGTAATGGTTTGTACTCTTTACAAAATGTCCATGACCCTTAGTTTGAATCCTTCACAATCCTATATATAATTTTACATATATTTAAGTATTATATATATAAATAGGCCAGCCTAATAGGCTTCCTAGAGAGCCTAGGTTTGGCCTCTTTATTTAAATAGCCTTTTTGAAAGGCTTGAGCCTCGCTTAATTATTAAAAAGGCCGAGCTATCTGGCCTATTCTTATCTTTACTACTGTTATAAAAAATGTAATATTTCATTCCAATCTCTCTTTTTACCCACTGCTCGATATGAAATCTTCTATGAATATTCAATTTTTTTATAATGATAGGGACTTGGTTGACCCACTCTTGTTCTTTTCATTCCTAGGATTAGCTTTTCATTTGCTTCACTCTTGTAATTTGGTTGACCTACTCTTGTAATATTTCATTTCTTGCTCTTTTTCATTGTACTTTGAAGCTCGTTGCTTTGAACCTCGTTTCAAAATAAAAATTACTTATTCAAAGTTGCTTGGCATTATCCTGTTCAAATTGAAAAATACTTAAATACTTGAGCAACTTTAATTTGGTTTGCGTTGCCATTTTCATCGTCGATTCAACATAGAAATAAACTTCTGACACAAAACTTTATGAACTTGAGAACTCAAACAAGAATCACTTTTATTTCTCGATTTGAAATCGTGAAGCAAAGCTTGTCAAGTTTCATTTGTCTATCGTAAAAAATCATCTGATTTTATGTTTTAAGTTCTACCATTCATATAAGATTTAACAGTCATAATTTGTTTCTCTCACTATTACGATAAACCATCATTCTCACCGTTACTCCCTGTATATGTGTGTATGAATTTACAAATCAACTCATTATGTACAATACATTATTAATTAGCATTTACATTTTTTAAAAATATTTATTATTATTTTAATTAATTGTATTTTTATTATTAATTATTATTTAACAATATTAAAATCATTTCATTTGTAATTATACATTTCTAAAACATTTAATTTGAAACGAAAGAAGCATATAATAATATGAATAAAGTCTTTGTACACTGTCAATTATATTTTTTATTTCATATGGGTTTTCAATTTGCTAGAAAAGGAGTCAAAATATTTTATGACTATATATTTTAATAATAATATAACTATATATATATTCGTGATGTTATTCATAGCCTATTCAAATTAGTAGTGTATTGAAATCCGTCATTACGGGGGGAAATTGCTGATTCAAGAGACCATTGATGAAACTAAAGCACAAATCATAAAATCTCCAGTTTTCAAATTGTAGATTCCGGAACAGAGCATTACATTTGGATCTTCCCCAAATTCTTTTGTTTCATGTGACATAAACAATACATCAGAAAAAAAAAACTGAAGCCTATTTTGATGGGACCACCCTTTCTGTTTACACTTTACCTGCGCTATGACAAAGCTACCTATCTGAAACCCATCCTTAACTTCTTGGAACTGGAAGCCGCCGGTGTCCTGCTCCTTGAAATCAATGCAGAAGGGGGTGCAGAAATTCCATTGAGTCTGTCCCGGGCAAGAATGAATGTAGAAGTAGCAGAATTGTTGAAGAGATGAGTGATGTCAGAAAGAGGGGTCCTCTTGTGCTTTCGCTTAGTGACCTTGCTGTTCTTGAAGGATGAGGCCCCGTGGGGGATAATTGGGTTCTTCCCCTTCTTGGTGTCGTTACAAACTAATGGAGGAATGTTCTCTTTGTTACTCTGTTCGGATATCATGGCAGTAGGCTCCATTGGTGACGGGTCTGGATAGCACAAATTGTTTAGGAAGAGACAGTGATTGGAAGGGCTGGGCAGATGGTGATGATGGGCACTGGTATGGTGTATATAAATCCATTGTTTATGAATTATGAATCTGTATTTGTTTGAATTTTGGAAATCGAAGAGAGAGAGAGAGAGAGACGGGAAGAGAGAGAGAGAGAGGGGAAATCAGGGGAGGGGGGATTTGAAAATTTTTGGACAGTCATTTTCAAGTTTGGACTTTGGACTGGGGTTGCTGGGAATTTTGGTGGGGGCGCTTCTTGTAATTTGCCAAATGCCAAATGATTGGCCAAAATCAGAAGGTGGCGCTAGTGCCTTTTCTGCCAACCTTTTTTTTTTTTTTTACCTTACAAATTACAATGGATCGCTTGTTAAATAGTTTAAATAAGAGTTATCTTATTTATAATAATTTGATATAAGATACTATGTTAACTTATTTTTCATTCATTTGTTATTGGATAAAGTGTGACTCCCATTTAAGTGGGATTTATATTTTACTCAATAATAAATGAGAAATAAATCAATATGATGTCTCATATTAAATAAGTACATCTTTAAATAATAAAGAACTTTACCAAAACGAAACGGAAAAAAACAAAGCTATGACGTGCTTTTACGACTTGTTATTGAACTCACGAGCGACATTTTTTCGAAAACACAATTATGCACATAACTTAAATTTTAGGTCATATATTTTAAAAATTTATCTGATTTCTGTCGAAATTAACACACATGGATATAATAATATAAAGAAAATCTTCAAATTGATTCTCTTAGAAAAAGAAAAATATTATTTGTACTCATTATGTAAATATTGTGTTGAGTCACACTCCATGCACTAAGATCCATACTTCATTTAATGATGGATAAAAGGTGAATCAATGTAGTTCCCACATACAATGAATATAAATAACACAACTCTTAGAAAAAATTCCCAAAAATTCCTTAACAATTTTAAGTGTTGAACAAATTGGTCCTCTAAAAAAGGATAAATTAGTTCTATAAGAATCATAAAAAATGTCAAATTAATCTATGTATGAAGGGACTAATTTGTCTTATATTTTTAATTGGTAAGGACTTTTTTTGATTCTTTTTAAGGGACCAATTTGCCCGATCTTTCTCTAGAGGGATCAATTTGTTGGTGATTGTGCCGTAAGATATTTATTGGACCTTTATTGTTAGTTGTATTTTTCATTAATGAAAGGTGTTTTATTCATTTTCTTTATTATTATATTTGCATATTACATAGAATAATAATTATATCTCTAGTTGATCACTAATATTATGGTGTAAGACTAGTATCAACTTAATTAACAATTATAAGATAATTACGTATATGATACAAAATTAAGTTTGTAGGTATTTGTTGGAGAGCAAGACACTAGATAAACCCATTGTGAGATCACTACATAGATTAATGTCATAAATGATTCTTAAAATAGTTATGCTAGTAAATTCTCCTACCTGAGTTTATGTAGTTTCTTACATAAAGAACATTATATTTTGACAGAATCAAACATTATTTTTAACTTGATAATTATAAAGATTGTGGTTCAATATGATACAACTTATGGAGAGAATAGTGATTAAACAAGATGAGATTTGTCCTTCTTTTTTTCCAAAGAGATATCTATTAGGCCTCTCGATAAATGAGATTGAGATATGCATGGTTGTGCTCAAATAAATTGAAGAAGTCATTAGTGTCATTTGATTTATCTATAATATCCCAACAATTAATTCCATATGCTTAAGTCATATAAGAACTTATTATTAAATTGTTACGCTTTGACGTCATGATTTTTCTAGTTTCAAAATATATCATAGGCAAAAAAATAATGGTAATAATTTTTTATTTAAAAATCAAACCAAGGGCCTAACACAAACATAATTATATGTAATACTAATTTATAGTGGAACTAGCTAAGCAATAATAAACACATTGATTCAATCACAAGTCTAAAATAGTATATTATAATAACAAGTAAACAATTCCACAAATACATAATAGTTGCTAATTAAATATCATAAACAACAATTACTCTTTGGCTAAAAATAGTCCAGTTATCAATAAACTAAAATATTGAAAATTTTAACAGGTTTAATCAACCAAATTATTATAAATGGAACTAAATTCTAACTACTTTTCAAGTACGTTCTCCTCCCTGAGGGCTTCACTAACATGCTTCACATCTAGAGATGACACGAAAAAAATAAAAGGGGTGAGAACTTGAAAGCTCCCAGTGAGGCTAAATGCATACATTATTTAGTGTCATCAAAATCATCTCTAACTACCTTGATTTATTTTTGAAGAACATGAACATACATTAAAATCCAATTAATAAGTTTCAAAGATCTTTACTCGAGATAGACGTGTCTTTTAATATGATCTTTCTTATGATAGACGCACCCCTAATTTACATGCATGCATGATCATCTTGTTAATATCTACATATACGAAATTTACACATAGTCACATAAAACAGTTAGTTCAATCTTTTTCAATATCTTTCTTTATATACCTCTTTATTTATACATCCCGTTTATCTAAACAATGGGGTAATGAGCTCCTACCAATACCTCTTTTTAATAAAGGATCCAAATCATTGCTGTGGGATATTATATCTATTATCCTTATCACATAGATGCATGTTCATCATAAAGTCACATTTAATGGGCATGTAATCATTTGGTAACTCAATCATAGTATAACAACCAAATTTTATATATGAAGGCAAAACACATATATTTCAAGGTCCTATTTAGGATATTATAACATTAAAGATAAAATAATAGTTAAATTACTAATAAAGGTAACAGCAAATTCAAGGTCCTGTTTAGGATATTATAAGATTAAAGATAAGATGATAATTAAATTATATCTGTGTATATATGTGTATACAGGTAACCATTATACATACATATAAATATATATGTATATATATATATATATATATATATATATATATATATAAGGGCACCCAGGAACAAAATTAAACCCATCCATGCTTGTATATACATTTTGATCGGGACTAAGAATTGCAGTGCATATTGTGAAAAACAGGACAAAGAAAAGCAAATCAATTTGCAAGAATCATTCATGGTATGAACATAGGATGCAGTAAAAGCAATAAAACAGAAAGATTTACACAAAACCCTTACTTGGTTTGAAGATTAATAGGAATTAGAGACTCCTAGAATTTGTTGAAGCAAAAAAGGGTAAAATTCTCCTCGTTTATGCTTGGGTGTGCCACAGCTTCAAGAAGGAGAATTGGAGATAAATTTTGTTCCTCCAAAAGTGAAGAAGTCTTGTGTTTAGAGAGGATAGGGATCAAACATCACTCTAACCATAAATTTTTGGGGGAGAATCAAAGAGATGAAGTGAAGAAAATTTTTATGGAAGTGAAAATGTGTGCAACTAGATGCTCTACTAGGGCTGAGTAGTGGGAGTTAAAAAAAAAGAGAAAATAGGTAGTCGGGCACTACTTTTACTCTTAGGGATGGAGATAGTGGGGTTCTTCGTTCATTACTAACTGCAAATAGAATTCTCTTTTAAATTTAAAACAAAGATATCCAATTATATCTTATTAAAAAAAATAATATTTTCTTAATATATGGTATATGTTTTATACTTGACTAAATTTCATTACTCTTATACTATGGACACTGGACCAAATATTTTTCGGACACATAAATTAATTTCACATAAACAAATTTAAGGAACTAAGAATAAAATAAACTGGGGTCTTATATTATTAGTTTACTTGGAGATCGAGAAATTATATTGTGGCAGTAAGAAGTGGGTTCAAAAAAAGTGTTTGTGTTTGTTTTGTATTTTTACCTGGATAAAAAGTGTCTCACTTTGAAAATAATTGACTCTAGTTAAAAAAAAATAGTTTTACTTTTCCATCTCACATCAATTAATCTAAACTCATTTTTTACAAAGTTTTTCCAAACATAAATCAATTTTTATAAAATCAATTATTTCAAAAATAATTCTATCAAAATTTAAACCAAATGGATCCCTAAAGAAATGTAAAACTTTATTCTTTAAACATTTACCAAGTATCCTCAATTTTGTTGCTTGTGTGATCGCATATATATACTATAAAATAATATGTGTTATGTCATTATGTACATTTTGGCTCTAGTATATATCCATGTGTTAGACACCAAAGTATTGGGTCAACAAATGAAGGCCCAAATACAAAAACTAGAGGCTGTTGCTAAAAAGGGAATTGGGCTTAGTAAAAAAATGTAACACCCTAAAAATTATTCAAAAATTAATTTGGGTTTTACTAGTCGTAATTTCAAAAATCTGACAGTTTTAGAAATGATGAGGATGATCCAATGAATTTGTAAAAAAAAAAAAATTCATGAATAATAACCTTGTAGGCCCAATGGGCCTGTTGGGACAGCCGAAACCCTAGAATTGGGATCCGGAGGTGCCCAAAATTGAGAAATTATAGGATTGAGATTAGAAATAGTTAGAAATGAGGATTTTATACTTAGAATTAATTTTCGGGTAATGTCTTATTACCCGAGTACAGTGTTTTGCTCGTTCGGTGGAATTTCGGTGTACGGTTTTAACACCAAAAAGGCTACTTGCTCCCCAAGTTAAAGTGATCCAATTGCCTTGAGCCAAGTGGATGCCTAAGATCCATTCTTTGACCAAGGAAACAATCCTATCCATCCATTTTGTTAGCTTCCTTTAAGAATTATCCTTTTACATTATAATAACTAAGCTTTCCTTACAAGATGAATATAAAACCAATCTTCTCCATTAAGCTACCCTTATTTTCGTCCAGCAAGAGGAGAATACATCAGCCACCATTTTCATCTTCTCAAGAGCTCAAAACTTGATTTAAGTTCCCAAACTCCTAGCCTAGACATGTTAAAACCCTAAACTCCCTTCACAAAACTTCTTCTACTCCTCAATACCTACAAATCTAACTGATTAGAATTTGAATCCATCACTTTTTCCAGCTTTGAGAGCTCACCATCTGCTGTTTAGGGAAGGGTTTGATGTTGAATTGGTGGCCTTGAAGTGAGCAAGATCACCCTTGGGACATGCTTGAAGCCAAGATCCTTAAAGCTACCAAAGTAGGGTTTTTAAACCTCTTCTTCTTCAAATCTGTTTTTCTATGTTAATCACTCATTTAAATTGATATTTTTTATTGTGTTGGTTGATGATATATGGATATTGATATATTAATTTTGGTGGAGTGTTTGGATGATTCTTGAAATCATTTTTGTCAAAAGGGATATTAGACTATGCTGCTGGATTTTCGGATTTCTTTTGGACAGATTATGGTTCATGAATTTTATGATGTACTTGTAGTAATTTTTATGAGCTATAAAAATTATATGTTTAAGCTAACATCCTAAGGCAACTTCATGATTTTTATTGGGTCCTAAAAATGAGTTTTACTATTTTATAAAAATAAAAACCGAGATTGTTCTTGAGTTGTCTGGATAGCCAATTCTGAAGCTCTGAGTTTGTCTAATTTTGTTATCATATCAAATGATTGATTTTTCCAATGAAATTTTTACAGGATATTGAGGACATGTCAAAGTCCAACCATGAATTTTTGTATGATTTTATATGATCATTTGATAGGGTAATAAGATTGGAACTTTGGCTGTTGGCTGCAAATAGGGGGTTTCTGGTCTCCTAATTTGTTGAATTTTGTTATCATACTTAGAGAAGTCTTTTAACTCCGAAATTTTTGGAGGACCTTGGGGACACATCTAAGTGTCTTGGATAATTTTTGTAGCCTTGGATTTCATGGTTTGAAATGCAAAATAAATTGTGCTATAGATATGTGAAATCTGCCATTGTGCTGAAAATGAATTGATGCTTTGAGTTGATGAAATAATGACATTGGGTTCAAGTATGACATTTATGAATGCATGCTAGTGACTTTAAGGAATGGTTTGAGGCATGATTGAAATCATATTATGAATAAATGTGTATATGTGCCTTATGCATGCATTTGGAAAAGAATAGTGAATGATATGTATATGTGGCAAAAGAGAATATATGAACTTTAATCGTGCGTGTTCTGACATATGGAGAAAACAGAAACAAGACTTAGATTGAATGAGGGGAAGGCAAAAGTAGGAACTTTCCCAAAACACTGAGTGTGCCTATTCTAACATATGGAGAAAACAGAAACAAGATTTAGATTGAATTAAGGGGAAGGCAAAAAGAGGAACTTCCCTCGAGATATTATGAGTCGGTAGACGTATCGGCTAGGAAAAGAACTGTGTGTGATTCGAAAATGGAAAAAATGAAGTCTGATGATCACGTATAGGAATAAGCTCAGTCCTGATAAGCAGTCTATTTCCCTTATGTGGTATGATCCACTATAAATACCATTTGGTATAAATTATCTATTGTGGAATTGTCCACGGCAGATACCCATTGGGTATAAACTAAGTCTTTCCTATGTCAATAAAGAGAGAAGGTTGCACTGAATTGAGTTTTGCAGCATGATATAAACTAAGTCTTTCCTATGTCAATGAAAAGAGAAAAATGTACTAGATTAAGTTCCTTGACCACAAAAAAGAATGCATAATTTATTATTATTTCTGTATATAAGTTTACTTGATAATGCTTGTAAGAATGAAATTTCTACTTATGTTTTGGTTGTTATTTTTGAATATCTGCTTAGGATGATTTACTAGATGCTTGACATTATAATACATATGCATTAAGTGATTGATTGTTAAAAGCTACCCACTTCGGAAGTACGATTTGAAACTTTAAAAATGAACCATTGGTATGAAATGCATGATCACTCTTTTTCTAATAAACCGAAGTGGCTGGGGCGATGACGATGACAGTATGAGTGAGTTTTTGGGGAGTTGCCCTACTGAGAGTTGTATGATTCTCACCCCTATGTGTTTTGTGTTCCCGTGTTGTCTCTAGGTTAATCCATAGAATGATGCGGCTGTTGCGTGAAAGAACTTAGGATTACAGTAGTTTAATAGTTGATATTGTTATTATGTTGTATATAGTTGTAGGCATATGTATTTGTAAATGTAATAGAGAATATATAGGTATTAAAGCTCTTAGAAGAGCTTTCTTTTGTACTTAGCTATGTATTCAATAAATGTTATGTTTCTTTGTTATATATTTTAACCAAATTACGCTAGTTATTACACGATCTTATCGCATTTGCTATAGTTATTTAAGAAAGGTCTGATAGTTTATAAGTAACAACTCTCAATCTGATGTCATGACTTAAGGATGACGCTATAATTGGGAGGATGTTACAAAAAACACAAGTCCAAGTAAAGGAAAGCAATGGCTAGAATAAAAAGGATTAGGCTTGTGCGATTCAAAGGAATATTAGTTCAACAAGGCAAAATGGTGCCACAGTTAAGTTAACATGCATGAAGGCATGAGTAATTGTTGCGAAAAATAGGAGCAGCTATGATCATGTATAGAGCTTGGCTAGGGAACTATAAATATAAGATTTTTTTTTTTTTTGTGTGTAAATGAGACATGCTGGAAGTCTTCAAACAATTAGTTATTTATTCAAGTTTTTCAATAATTTATTGTACTACTTTTTATATTAATGCAAGTTACTTCTATTCCAATTTTTTGCTTATCACAATTTGATCTGCCCATAGTCTTACTATAGTGATTTGAAGAATCCATAGGCTAAAGTTTTAATCTTTCGATTTAGCATAAATCGCCTCACTTAAGAGGTTTCTTTATGTGCTAAAGTTAATCAGATTGGGTCCATTCTTAGCCAATTAAACTTGGATAAGACATATTTTGGCATGCCTACTAGGACTTCCAAGAATAGTTCTTAGAAGTTTCCCTTCCCTAGTTCAGATCATGCTTGGCATATGAATTTGAGGTTAGGAAGAAAAGCCAAAATTGCCCTTATAGCTCAGCATCGATGGGGTGCTATGGCTCCGATAGGCACGAATTAGCTTGCAACATATGTGGTAGCATTGATTTCCCCTCTAAAGGTGACTACAAGCCTGCCACCATTTGTAACGGCTGTGACACAGCCAATTTCTACCTTGTCGATGCCATTGGCAATCTCAACATAGTCAAGTAGCTGGTTAGGACCACAAAACACCACCCCAGTATTGTACAGTCAAATTGTCACTCCAACTAGATCGCCCATGACATCCCAATCCTTACCAATCCCCCCTATGGAAGAGGAGGGTGAAGGACAAGCCATAATAACAATGATGTCCTTTATCAAAAGGCAAATCAATAAGGGCATACACTACTTGATGTATCAATTATAGGCTCAGCAAGGGGACATTGTGATGCCAATGGTCTATAACATCTAACAAGCTAGTCTTGTGTTGAGTTAAGACAGTTGGACTAGTAATCTTTAGCCAAACCAGTATTATAATGAGACTCCCACGGTATAAGGAATACCATTTAGTAGGGGCCATGGGAGAGCCTCCTTTGAATTATGGCAGTGTCCATATGCTCAGAAGGCAGTCGATGAATATTCCCCCTATAGTTACGGAGGGTAACCAAGTTTATCACCCCAATCAACCTATTAGGATGGAACTGTAAGGCCTTCTGAAATAGGTTACTCAAGATACAACTAGGGGCAAATCAAGGACTAGTGGGACAACCGATGATGGTAACTCCCTAGCTCATGCCAGCTCCTCCACCACCTACCTATGGGTATACCCAGCCAATAAAACAACCTTATGGAGCTATAGGACCAAATCCCCATGTTCCCTATAACCCACTAACATACTACCCTTATGAGAACCTAGGACCTAATCCTCAACCAACAAAGTAGTAGAATAGGGGTTACCCTAGACAAGGATAGGGAGATCATCTTTGTAGGTATAAATGTGTACAAGAAGGGGGGTTGAATCATGCTTTACTTTATTTTACATATCTGAAAGCTTTAACACAAATACTATCAAGTATGAAACTTGTAGTATAGTGAAAACACAGTTAGTAGTTTTAGAAAGTAGATTTATGAAGTAAACGATAAATAACGTAAAAGCTTAAAGCGTTATACCAGCATAAGTTCAATTGTAAACCATAACAAAAAAATAAAGGAGATTAAGGCGAAGAAGATGTGACACAAAAATTTTATATTGGTTTGGCCAAACATGCTTAGATCCAGTACTCAACACATGTTGAGGTTCAACTAAACATCTTTCTCAACCCGAGAAAGAAAAAATAGGATAGTCTTTATATTAGCCTTCCTAAGCTCTTATTTAAGACTAGCAAACAACCCCTACTGTAACAAATTGAGTAGTTATTCACTAGCTTCTCCAAGATAAATCGAGTAGTTATTCATCAGCCTCTCCAAGCTGAACCGAGTAGTCTTGTATTAGCTTCTCCAAGCTAACACCTGTGACCAGTAGACAACCCTTACTATCACAAACCTGAGTAGTTATTCACTAGCCTCTTCAAGTTGAAACCATGACAAGTAAACCAATCGTTATTGTCCCTTTGCAAGTAGTCTTTAACTAGCCTCTCCAAGCATTGATCACTACTGAATCAAGGATACAAAGGTTTTGTATTTGAGTTGCCACTCAAACTAACCTACACTCAAGTTTTCTCAACATATACATGAATAACCTGGGAAAGCTTGAATGACTTCTTTCTATCATTTCTTCCTAAAAGGAACATATATCTATCCAAGAACCTAGAAAGAAGAATGTTTACAAGTAAGGAATCTAATTACATAATTATATGAACCTTACTGGATATGAGGAGAGATTTTTACAGAGTTTTCTCTTCTTGCACAGAGTCTCTCTCTTTTTCATTTGAGCACAACATCTCTATATAAAGATGATCTTCCTTGTGACCATTGCTCTTGATCAGACCTCCAAGTGACACGTGTGGATCATCCATTTGTGTCTTGGAAAAGTAGTCTAGAAGAGTAAGTCGACAGTTTGTCAGATCTGTTGCAGAAGCCAATATGGCGTTGAGGTTTCTGATGTCCTTTTAGAAACTACTCTTACTTTTTGAATGTGATTTCTGAACTCTTTCTTCTAGAAGCTGGGGAAGATTGATCCAATTGGCAGAAGAGATGACACGCTAGTTCTAACACTGGATTTGACTTTAAATTTGAATTTCAAAAGTTCAATTTTCCCTCATTTTCCAGTAATATTCGGTGCTGAACAGTGAAGTGAGCTTTCTAACATGTGGTAACAGATCCTTGATGATTTTTTGATCTTTAGGTTTTCAATCCAATTTTATGATGATGAAAAGATTGTGATTATGCTTATTAAAGATAGTGTAACACCTGGTTTTCAGAGTTTGCTTGATATCTTCATTGTAAACATACTTTCTGATGTCCAGTGCTACTTTATCAAGACTTAAAAACTTGGTTTCTTGTAGCGTTGATTTCTTTTTCAAATTGTTAGCTATTTTAAGCTTGAATAAGAATATAATTCTATTTTCTTTTCAGTTCATATCTCTTAACATGAGATAAAATATGTTTGAACATGTATAGTAAAATACATCCTCATTTGATTAAGCCTTGATATGCTAAACAATAGAACCTGTTTAATACTTCAAGAAACTCAAGACAACCATTAGTCGTTCTTCAAAGCATTTTCTTTAAATTGGCTTTGTTGTCATTCAAAACTTGTCAGCACTTCTTGGAAGGTTCTACAGCTAATAATCTTCACAGGATGTGTGACCATTTGCCCCCAGTTATGGAAGCCCATACCTTGGCTGAAACTATGAGGCGTTACTTTGGCATACAATTGAGACGCTTAGAATGGCTTATGTATAAGAAACCTTATCTTGATTACATGGACCGAGTAACCTTTCCATGGGGATTTAGAACCCTTAATTTCACAATTTTTTTTTTGGGAAAGGGCAAATCTACCATGAAGCACATTAGCTGTTTCATAGCGTAGTGTGTAGAGGCTTTCTAGAATAATTGTTGGAGGTTGCAATTGTTCCTATTGTCTCTCATAGGCATAGCCTTTTCATGGTATTCGTCTTTGCCACCCAACTCAGTGCAAAGATGGGTTAAGAATGAAAGGATTTTCGATGATAGGTTCTATAAGCCCTAGATTGAGACATGATCATTAGACCTCATGTGGATAAAACAAAAGGCAAATGAGCCAGTAACCAAGTTTTTGGAATGTTTTCGCCAAACTAAGGGCTACTACAACCTCCACATACCCGAGATTGAATGTTCCTCTATAGTAGTGAATAATATGAACCTTCTATTTGAAGAGAAATTAATCATAATAGACTATTTCGATTTGACTAAGCTTTCTTGGAAGACTGCGAGAATGGAGCAGTTCATTATCGAAAAAAGAGCAAAGGTGCAAATAAAGGGCAAGGCTTAGAGGGTCATAGATTATGCCTATTGTGGAATGTGATTTAGATGATGAGGCCGAAAGAAAAGAGGAAAAGGCTACTCTCTCGATCGAGGTAATGTCAGCCGACTTACTAGGGGGCAAACCATACACGTGCCCTACTCTTACACTAGCTAAGGGAAAAGAGAAGGCTAAGGCTGAGAAGCAGAAGCCTTATTTATTTGATGTAACAAAGGCTCACCAAATCTTTAACTACCTAGTCAAAGACAAGAAAATTAAGTTCCCTGATGGCATGAAACCATATCCCCCAAAAGAAGACCAAAATATCAAATATTGCAAATGGCATAATGCTTACACCCACTGCACTATTAATTGTAATTGATTCAGAAGCATTATTTAGAAAGTAATTAAAGAAGGGAGTTTTAAACTAACTGAGAAAAAAGTGGGGAACATGAACATTGATATAGATCTATTCCCATCAGCTTCGATTAATATGGTCTCTATAATATTTGAGGAAGAAGAACGTGAAGTTGAGGTAAGAAAATCATGAATTCAAAAAATAAGTCACAGAACATGAGAAAAAATGACCAAGCAAGTGGAGAAGAAAGCCCCTAAACTACAATAGACACCAAAAATCCAAAGTCAGGATGGATCATGGGCTAAGATCACGGCCATTGAACTCTAACATGTTTGACATGCTATAGTTTTTACCAGAATCCCTAGAAACAAGGAAGGCCCCTACAACTCATAGATGGAAATACTCTGAAGACGCACCTAGACATAAGCCTTATGTTAGCAAATGCCAAGGAAGCTGGAAGATATAATCAAAGGGAGGGACTCGAAGGAAGATGCAGACCATGCTCCCAAAGATCACAGATGATCCTCTACTTACAGAGTTAAAGAGGATGGCGGAGATCAATTTCAAAGGAAAGGAAACCACTATGAGAATAACTAGCAAAGTAAAGGACATTGGCTAAGATAGGAAAATGCTTAAGCCTAAGGTTGAAAGGAGCAAACGGGAATGTTCCGTTAACAAACATCCTAAATAGAAGAAGAAAGATCTCATATTTAGCAATCGATTTTCTAAATTTCAAAATAGGAGGCTACAACATAAAAGTTCAATCAAGAAACTAAAAACATTGGTTGCTACGTTGGGACATGCAAAGGAAATGGTAACGGATCCTATGGTGTCTCCTTTGGCCTTAGCTAAAAAGATAGAGACTATTAACTTGTATAAATGATTGTACAAGATGGTGGTCTCTCCAGTCATAGGGATTGCTGTAGATAAAATGTTAGCCTAACTATTGGACTTCATAGGGCAAAAAGAGTATGTGGAGAGGTTGTTAGATGACCTCTTCAATACTAACGATTTATTGGAATTAAATAAAGATTTCATTGCCCTAGCATTTGTAGGAATGGGTAAAATGGCTTTCTTGGACCATGAAGGCTATATGCAAAAGCTGGAACAAGAAGGCCTTCTCCAAAACCAGTTCTAGTAGACCATAAGAATAAGGTTATCACTTACAAAGGGGTAGTTGGAGCTAAAGCTATGCACTTAAGGCCTTTCTATATCCATGAAACTTTGGCTGGACACTTTTTAGTCAAGTCCTAGTGGATCCTTGGTTGTTGTTCAATTTAGTACTTCTCGCTACAATCTAACAGGTTGGACAAAGTAGAGAAGCTTTATTGACAAGAAATATTACCTTGATCAATTTTACAAGACAAACAATGACACCCCTAGGAGCATGGATAGTCAAATTCAGGGTACGGACCAGATTTACGATGAGTGCTTTCATCCTGATAGACACCCTTACCCTTTATACTCTTATGCTCAAAAGAAAGTAGATCCATAATGAGCACTGTGTTCTTTCAATTCTCCATTAAGAACTCCAATAGTGGAATGAGGTAGAAATGGAAACTGTGCTAGCCGATTTATAGTTATTCCAAGATAAACCCAATCATCCAAAGGCACAGTAATATTCCCATAAGATAGAAGTAGTGGACTAGCTTGAAGATATGCCATTCCAAGCTGTAAGAGCTTTCAACTTATCACCTAATGGGTTTGAGGTTACTATGGTAGAAAGAGCCTTACCACAGAATCCTTATGTAATGGCTACTAGATATGGTAGTTGTGAGCAAAAGAGGGAGTCACAAGAAGAGGGAACTCTGATAGCAACTATAGGACTTCCTTTTGCAGAGTTCATGGATTGGGAGAAACCAAATCTCTAACAATTGGAAGGAGACATGGTAGCTGAAAAAGCAGAGTGGGCCATATTGGCAGATAACAATAAGGAGTCTAAATTAGCTACTAAAGAGCAGACAATGTTTGAGAAGCCTCGAAACACTAGGCATTTAAAGCCACTATATATCAAGGCATACATAGATGGTTTCCCACCACTTGAGTTCTCATTGATGGCAGTGCCATCATGAATGTGATGCTGATTGGGATTTTAAAGAAGCTTGGGAAATTTGTTGTTGGTTTGAAGGAAACCAACAGTAAAATGACTAATTTTATAAGAGAAAGTACTAGGGCAATGGGTCTTTACATAGCTAAACTAACAGTGGTAGCAAACTACACCGATAGTGTTCTTTGTAGTATATGCAAAACCTAGATATTCATTGTTACTGGGAAGAGACTAGATTCACTATAATCAAGCAGTCCTTTTTCAGCAGATGTAAAGGTGATTGAAGCGGTTTGTTATCATCCTGAATTCGCTCCTCTAGAATTTACTTTTGTGAACCCAATACAAAAGATCCATACTACCAACCATGGATTCCAAATTGAATACCAAGCTACCTTGTAACGCCCTGATTTTCTGTTTGAGTGGAAAATGACCAAAATGCCCCTAAGGTCATTTTCGGCCTGGAATTCGAGGATGACCGATCTGGCAGTCCTCGAAGGGCCAACTCAATGTTTGAAGGGGATTGAATGACCCTTGAGTGGTTCTGGAGGCGAAAGTCTCATTTTCCACAGTTTCGGGTCAAAATGACCAAAATACCCTTATAGCGTTTTACGCGGGTAAATGTGCCGTTTGAGCCCGAAACTTTCCCTAGAGGTTTAAAATCATGTTTTTACATGTTTCAAAACATCTGTTTGAGTCCCGGTGGTCCCGGGCAGTTTTAGTGCAAAATTACGATTTTGCCCCTAAAATAGTGTTTTTGAGCTTAACGATGTGATTAAGCAAACCTAAGCAATATTAGACTCTAAACGAAGATTAATTAATTTCCATAATTAATCTAGAGTCAAAATAAATTATTAAAATTAATTAGAACCTAAGATTGCTTAGATTAGATTTAAATCTCTTTTCTAGAACTCAAGATTTCACTCTTGGAATCTTGAATAGTGTTTTCTCTCTCAAATTCCTTAAATCAAGGAATTGTGTCTAGAATTGTTTATACACTAAAATGAGTTTATAACTCACTAATGATGCAAGAACACTCCTTAATTATGTCTTGACAACCTTGATTACCCATTTTCTCACCTAAACACTTTCTTACAAATTCCTAATCTTAATTCTAATCAAAGATACACCTAAACACAACTCTAAACCACAATTAAAATGCAAGAAACCCTCCTCCATGGCTGATGCACATTTGGCCATCTCTCTTTCATTTACCATACATGTTGAATTGTTTCCCACTCAAAGAACCATGCTTGAAGCCATGCCTTGAACCATTCCTCACCATACTTTGAACCATACCTCACCATGCCTCAAGAGCACATTATCTCACCTCATGGAACTCATGGGCTGCCCATGATGCTTATGGCCGAAGCTCCTCCCCCTCCATGTACCTTTTATTTGTTTCATTTCTCTATAAATAGCTTGGTTGGGTGAACTTGTATCATTTTGGGCTCATTTGCTAAGTGTAAGTTTTCAAAGAACACTTCAAAGTTTCCTTTTTCTCTCAAGTTCAAGTCTTCAAGTTCTTCAAGTTCTTCATCCTCTTCTCTCATCTCAATCTTCAAACCACTAGGTAGGGATTTTCTTTCAAGAGTTCTTTCATTTAAAGTTCTTAATCTCTTTATGTGTTCATAGTTTCTCTTGAATCTTTTTTTAGAACTTCTTTTCTTCTTCTTCTTCTTCTCCTCTATGTTTTCAGCCATGAGGCTTGAGAATCAAAGGAATGAGAGCTTGATGATGAGAATTTCATGATGATGTTCATCACTTGAACAATCTCTAAAGCTTGATCTTTGTTCTTGAGTTAAAGATGTTTTAGTTTTTCTTGAATCCTTGAGAACCTTTCACTTTGATGATGTTTTAAAATGGTTAACATGAACTCAATGATGAGAACTCATGATGTTGGTGTTAATGCATCATCAAGATCAGGGTCTCTAGCGTTCCAAATGTTCCTTTCCTTCTCCAACAATTTCGGTTCCTTTTCCTTTTCTTTCTCTAAGGTTTCAACCATATTGGCCAAGGAAGTTCACAATGGCTTGATGATGAGAGCTTTTAGATGATGACTATGATGACTATGTGTTCATTACAAAGAGGCCTCTAGAGCTTGAGTTTTAATAAAAATGTTATTTATGTTTACATCCCAAGAAAGAAACTTTGTGTTTTAAAGAACCTTTGAAGTTCACTCTTGTTTTTACTTTATCTTGTCATGATAAGTTTGGGTTAAGGTTTAAGTTCCTTCAAAATTCTTGTATGAGCTCTAATAAGAAATAAAATGGACTAGCATTCATATTTAAATTCAAGCTTATGCATTACATGTTTAATTTGAGCTTTGCATTCATATTTAATTTCCAAGCCATCACTTAAAGTTAAAGGCTAAAGAATGGAGTGCATCTCATATTTATATTCTTGTCTAGCATATTTACCTTTCATCACTAAAGAATGTAAAGATTTAAAATGAGGACTTGCACTATCACCTAACTAAATCTCAAAGCCTTTCTATTTCGGCCTTAAAGTCGATTGTTGCTGGGCCTAGAGCACTAAAATAAAGAAATGAACTTGCATATTTATATTTTAAAGCTTTGCATATTTATAATTCAAGTCTTGCATATTTACTTTAATCTTTCACTTTATTTTGTAATGAAGAATAAAAATGAAGTGCATAGCATGTTTAAATTATGTCATCACTTAAAAGACCTTAGAGCTCAAAGACTTGCCCATTTTATCTCAAGTTAAAGTTTAATGAGGGGGCATTTTTTGAATGCATGATTTAGGCCATGTAGTGATGATGAACTTGGAATGAGTTTCATCTAGCTTCAAGGACCAATAAGTCAAGTTTTAAGAATCCTTTTAAATCTCATGAATTTGTTTGAGTCCAAGACCAACAAGGTTCTAAGAATTTAACTCTTTTTAAGGAGGGATTAAGTGGTCACTGACCTAAGGATGTTTTTAGTCTCTTTCACAAAATAAAATGGTTTGCAAAAGTGTTTTAGAAGTCTTGAAAATGATTCCAAGAGAAACTAGCAACTTATGTGTTTTAAAAATATCAAGTTATGTATTTTTTTAGGACTTAATGTTTCGGTCCTTCCATGATGAGCTTGCTGCTGTATGATGATTTTATGATGTGTTAGATTGTGTAAAAATTACGTGTGATGAGGTAGGAACATTTCTAAGCAAGATAGGAGTGCAACTAGCTTTCTAGGAAAACCGTAAAGTCAAGATTTAGCATAGTTTTAACCCATTTATTTTTGGACACTGCCCAAACTATTTCAATAGGAATATAATCAGATTAGGATTGTTTAATCATGAAAAGTTTGGTTGCAATTGAAGTAGAATTGAATTTTGGCACCTATAGAGAAACTAGTAACTAGAAAACCGTAAAATCGCAATTCTAGAACTCTTAGAACATTTAATTCTTAGAATCTGTCCAGCAACCTTATAATGTAGAGAACATGGTTTATAATTAGTTCTTTGATATAGGAATGTCTCATAATTGGTTTAGGTTTAACTTATAGCGCCTTAGGCGAAGACAGAACCAAGAAAGAGTCTAAAACGCAAGTTCTAGAACCCCGTAATCACAAGTTTATAATGCCGCCCCTAAGGAATGATGTTGTTCAAATTTAATAGAGAGCATAAATAAATAATAAGATTTGTTAGAAGAGAACCCTTAGGTGCACAAAAGTTTGATAGAAGATAATAGGTTAACTACATCACAAGTTTAAGGCCCGTAAGGGTCAGAGCATAAAATACCGTAGGACCAAGTGCATAACGAATCTTTAATGTGCTTGTGAAAGTATGAGGATGATTATGTGAATGCATGAAATTATGATGAAGGATGCATGTTTGATTGACTCATGTGGCATAAAGAAGAATTTGAAAGAAATCCGGCGTGCTACAGTTATGCCGTCGAATTTCTGACAAATTCGGGACTCAGAAAGTTTTTGAAAACCTATGAAATTTTTATGAGGTACTAAGATGAGTTCTCGGATGACACCGGTTCGGTCGAGCACCTCTAGAGAACTCATGTGACATCGGTACCAAGATTAATTCTTGGGTGACACCGGTTCGGCCGAGCACCCCCAAGAAATGCCCCCTAGCCCGTACTGGATAAGTCGGGATTATGTTTATGATTATGTTATGCTTATCGGGATTGATAAGTAAGAACTAGTGACGACTAGTTAAGGTATGAGCTCATAACCTAGAGATGTGACACGTTCTGGGTGACACCGGTTCGGCCGAGCACCCCTAGAGTGATTGTCTTTTAGGGTGGCCTATGAGGAAGTTATGATGATTATGTCACAAAGAGAATTTAATTGCCACTTTATGCCATTATTATGATGTTTTTAAAGATATGATGATTATTCTTGTATTAAGTAGAGCCATGCATACATCCTTTCATATGTTTGCATCCATGTCATTAAGAATCATGCTAAAATGAACGGACCTTGGCTAAATTATGTTTTAGAACCTAAAAATAGACTTAATGCATGCTTACTTATTTTGTTTACTAAACCCAAGGTTCCTGAGGACGTAGATGATGACACCTAGGTAGTAGGAGGCCCTACTGAGATTCTTTAGCAAGATTCTCACTCCCTCTATCTCTTTCTTTCCGTCACGTCTTCAGATAACGACGTTCGTGGTTTTTGTGGACACCCCGACGTGGGAGGTGCACTATGACCCGGATCACGGGTCATACCATTTTGAGGGACAGTGCACGGTGCGAGTCTTCATGTTCGTAGGATGTCCCTTCGCTCACCCCGTGCATACCCATCGCTTCTCCCCGACAGCACCCTACGACGACGATGAGCGGGTTTTTGAGCGCGCGCGTATGCATAACGAGAGAGTGCTCCACATGCACACCGCCGCCTCAGCCATGCGTGACTATCCCGATTACGTGCCCCGGACCTACTTCTCGGAGACCGACCCGTCCGGGGACCCGCCTACCCACCCGTATAGCAAGAGCTCCGCCCCCACTCCACCACTGATGAGGGAGGGCAGTGAGGATACCGTGACTCAGCCACGGCTTGCACAACGACCGGAGATGCGGCCACATCACGGGGGTCACTCTCGATCCCCATTCCGCCTCTTTACGCCCGAGGAGCCCAGTTTCCCGGATTTGTGCCTCGCTCGCGGGACGGACGTCAGTAGGAGGGGATGTACGACCAATAGAGTACCCGGGTAGAGCACACACCACTTAAATGAGGATAGACCTCCTTTTGTTTAGAGGTTATCCCTTTAGTTGCACTTGGGTAGGGGAGTTGCTTTTACGTTTCCGTAGTATTTTCCTTTGTATTCTCTTTAGATGTATCTGTTTATGATGTATCAAACTAAGCCCCACTCTACACAAGTGGGCATATCATATATTATATAAATATGCAGTTCAATGTTATTATGATGTGCCTTTACTTGCTTATGCCATGTTGCTATGCGATGCTTGCTTTGTTACCTTTCGTGCATTATTAATTAACGTGTCGCGCGGCTCTTACTTTGCTTTTTTAATTCAAAAAAAAAAATTTACCAGTATTTTCGCTAAGTATTTTAAAGTAACAAGGAAGCTATGACGTAATAGACTAATGGTTAACCTAATTATGTTCTAGAGTATTGGGTTAAAAATTAGGATGTTACATACCCTATGGCTTAATGAAATGGTGATAGATTATGAACTCTAAGCAGCAAGCTTAGGACATTCTACAGTGGTTGATCTTGTACTCTGTTGAGAATCACATTGAAGAATGCATCTTTCTATAAGAGTTAGCCAAGAATGATCAAGAAGAGTTAGAACAATGATGCCTTGCAACCGATCCTATCTAGAGAGAGATACCAACTTTTGAGTTTTAAGACCCGTTCGGTGAAGTAAACGTGGGCACTATAGTGGAGCCTAGGGTGACAAGAATTAGCATCTTATTAACTAAGGAAGATCGTGATCGGCTAGTTGCTTTGATAATGCAATATAAAGACTACTTCGCAAGGGATTACCATGATATGTCAAGCTATCAAGATAGTTAGTTAAGCACCGGTTGCTAATTAAAGTAGGAGTTAAACCCCATCGACAACATCCAAGGAGGTTTAATCCATAGCTGCTACCAATAATTAAGTTAGAAATAGAATGTTTGTTAAAAGCTGGTTTTATTAGGATTGCAAGATATGTAGAATAGTTAGTTAACCTAGTCCCTGTGGTAAAAAAGAATGGCCAAGTCAGAGACCATAGGAATTTGAATTTGGTCACTCTAGAGGTGAGTATGTAATGCCTGTTGTAGATATACTAGTTGACACTGCTACTAATAATAAAATTCTTTAATTTATGGATAGTCATTCAGGGTATAATAAGATCTTTGTAGCTAGAAAGAATGTTTATAAAACATTGCTTCATTGCCCTGGGGTCATAGGCGTTTTTGAATGGGTAATCATGCCTTTTGGGCTCAGGAATATTGTAGCTACTTATCAAAAGGCAATGGACTTTATTTTGCATGAGTTGATAGGGAAATTGATGGAAGTATATATGATGATGTAGTTGCTAAATTGGCTGGCTTTGAGGAACACTTAGCCAAAAAATAAGAAGGCACTCATAAAAAATGAACCTTGTTAAGTGTGCCTCTAGAGTTTCAATCACGAACTTCGTAGGATTCCTTGTTCACCAACACAGAATAAGAGTAGAACAAAAATAAAGCAAAAGCAATCCTAGAAGCTAGCCTTCTATCAAATATCAAGGAATTGTAAAGTCTATTTGGTAAAATTCATTTTATGAGAAGATTCATTGCCAATTTTGCCAGGAAAGTAAAAGCTTTTTCACCATTACTTAAGGTAAAATAAGCTAAAGAATTTTCATGGGGGAAGGAATAGCAAAATGCTTTTGAATAGATAAAGATGTCCTAGCAAATCCACTAGTCCTTATTCCACCCACCATGAAAAGTGTAACATCCTAATAATTCCTGTATTTGATGTTACTTATGCTTTTTGGAAATTTAGAGATTATTTAAATTAATTTACAAAAAATATATGGTGACATTTCTTTTTATTAAAACCTTCTGAAAAACCAGAGCCCATAAAGTATTTTGTAAAACTAACTAATTTGGTACCATATCGCACATGATACAACAAAAACAAAAGACTAGGCAAGATGGACAATCTTGTAATGGACCGGAATAATACTTTTATTATAATAAATAAAACTAGTGCATCAACCCATTGCTTAGCCTTTATAAACAAGCCATCAAACATAAACAGAAATACAAAGAAACATAAATACCTAGTAGACTACTTGATGTATCCGAAGATGCACTATCCTCTTCTGCTTGCTCCCCATCTGCACATATACAGGTTGTACCGTGTCCCTTGAGCTCGTTGGATATGGTCCAAGGCTTCAACATAGTTCTTTAGTGCAGGTATCATCTGTTGACGCAAAGGTGCTGATAAAGCCTCTGGTGTAGGTAATGGTGGCAACTCCATAATTGAAATGAAGTGATCTATGTTTAGCACTGAATTGTGCATCATAGACGTAGTGATCACTATAGCTCTCCTCTCTTAATTGCAATAGGTGGTGTTAGTTAGGGCATCAATATAGAACTTTACTCCTAGCCGTTGACTTATCCATAGTTGACCAGGAAATACAAGGGGATTAGAAACTAGGTTTCTTAGTAGGGTCTTTACCATTCATATCATCATTGTCGACTCCAGCCATTTCGGATTTAATTATGAAAACTTGTGAAGCATACAAGGTTTGTTTATAATGGTTTATCAAAAATTATAATTACCCAAAGTGGTTTGCATTCTACGTGCTTCTTATTAATGTGTTTAGTATGACATATAATTTAATAATTATCTAATATCACATCATATTACAAGTTCGAGTGCAAATAGCATAGTAAAGAAATAAAGGATCACATATTTTCTACATAAAACATTATGAACATGCTATCATGATTCATATGCTACTATAATCTTAACATCAATCATGTATGTCAAATCTCATGGCGTAGTAGATGTCACGACCCAACTTAGGCCATGACCGACGCATAGGGGACACTTTCTCCAGCAAGCCTTAACACGTACAATTTCTTAGGAAAACTGACAGAATTTCTTTTGTTTCTCAAACATTCCCCCAAAAAAAGTTCAACATGCAAATCCCAAAAAAAAAAAAATCACAACACTTGGCCAACAAACATTCTCAGGATGCACCCTTCCATAATATAATGATATCTTAGTATAAACCAACATGTATTAACCATAATCCGGATTAACAATCCAACTGTAATACCAAATTAAGTTTATTAATCCTTTCTATAACATAATATATATAGTTAAGTAATAAAATCTCAAACATAAGCATAACTTGAGTTCAAGGACCTGCCTGTGACATATGGAGAACCTGGTATGCTAAAAGATACTATTTTAAAAAGGATACTGACAATAAAATAATGCCTTCTCAAGAAGGCTCACCATATTAACATTGATTAATAGCTAAGCTGAAAGAACAAAATCGGTACCAACACTTGTATCTAAAAAAAAAAAGAAAATGAATGACAACAGGGTTAGTTTTGTAACTTAATAAGAGATAGGATATCCGTAGTTTACTAGATGCAAGTATAAAACAATATAAACATATGTGTACTCATAAGAATATGGTTTTAATCATAACATGAGATTTCAAAGTATAATCTCAAAAATAGTTACTAAATGCATTTTCTCACTATATTCACCAATTCCTCATTCTCACAAAATCTACTTTAGCATCAAATACTCAATTACTCATGAGGGTTACATAAGAAGCATAAATTTTATTTGGGGAGTAATCTCAACCCATCAATCACAAGGTTTGTGATGTCTTACATAAGGTTCTTTCAAATTTTATCTTACTGAGAGAAACTATGTGCACATAGGCCATTATATCTCTTAGCTATGACAAGTGGTAATGCCATTATATCGCTTCGCTATGGTGTAACGCCCCCGATTTTTTGTTTGAGAGAAACTGACTAAAATGCCCCTGAGGTCATTTTCTACCCGGAATTCAAGGATAGCCGGCCCGATAGTCCTCAAAGGGCCAACTCAATGTTTGAAGGGGATTAGATGGTCTTTGAGTGATTTCAGCAACAAAATTCTTGTTTTCTGTAGTTTCGGATCAAAATGACCAAAATACCCCTATAGCGTTTTTACACGGGTAAAGGTGCCGTTCGAGGTCGAAACTTTCCTTGAAGGTTTAAAATGATGTGTTCATGTGTTTAAAAGTATTTGTTTAAGTCCCGGTGGCGCTGGACAGTTTTTGTGTAAAATTATGATTTTACCTCTGGCATAGTGCCATTTGAGCTTAATAATGTAATTAAGTAAATCTAAGTAATATTAGGCTCTAATCGAAGATTAATTAATTTCCACAATTAATCTAGAGTCAAAATAAGTTATTAAAATTAATTAGAACTTAAGATTGCTTAGATTAAACTCAAACCCTTTTTTTCTTTTTAAAAATTCAAGTTTCCAAGATATAGAATCTTGAATAGTGTTTTCACTATTCACTCTCTATACTCCAAGAAGCCTAGGTAGAGTAGGATTTTGACCCCACTAATGGGCAAGGATGCTCACTAATCATGCCTTAAATAGCCTTGATTACCTATCCTTTCACTTACACATTTACTTACAAGTTCCTAATCCTAAGCCTAATCAAAGCTACACCTAAATACACCTCTAAACCACAATTAAATGAAAGATCTTCCTTCCCCATTATAAGGTGGAAATGGCGCCACCTCACCCTCCATTGTCCATCACATGTTTTTTCACTCACACACTCAAAGAAGCATGCTACACCATGCCTATACCATACTTTACACCTTACCTTGAAATGACATAGCCAAAGATATTTTTCTCCCTCTTTCTTTCCCCAAAAATGGCGCCACTTTTCCCTCCCATTCTCACCTCTCATGTTTCATTTCTCTATAAATAGCATACTTGGATGAACTTGAATCATTTTTGGTTCATTTGCCAAGTTGAGTTTTCAAGAGCACCTTAAAGCTTTTCTTATTCTCTCAAGCTCAAGAACTCTTTTTCTTCCTCATCTTCTTCAAGCTCACATAGAGCCACCACACCTCAACCTTATACCACCACCCCTCAACCATACACCATCCTTTAAACACAAAAGCTCCAAACAAACACCTCACCTTCCTTTTCTTCCTCCTTTGGCCGAATCTTCTAGCTCACTTGGAAGGAAGTTTTTCTTCTCATTTCACTTCAAGAACTAAGCTTTCCTCTTTCTCACTTGGTAGGGATTTTGTTCTTTAAAGTCTTGTCTTTTAAAGCTTTGTCAAAAATGAGTTTTTGCTAGTTTCTCTTGGCTTTTAGAACTTCTTTTTCTTTTCTTTGATTTCGGCCTTGGAACCTTTCTTTTTAAAGAAAATGATGCTTGATGATGAGGGTTCAATATGTAGATCATAAGAATCTTCACTTGTGAAACCTTTAGAGCTTTGAACTTGGTTCTTGGACCAAGCATGTTTCGGTTTCTCCTTTTCTTTTCATGCTTTAGTTTTGGTTTCCTTTTTTTCCTTTTCTTTCCTCTTGGCTTTGGTCTTATTTCCTTTTCCTTGATGTTCAAAGGTTTTGTTTAAAAATAGTTGTTGATTTGATTCCTTTAAGTCCATTTCCTTGAGCTTGATAATGATGTTCAAACCATATGGTTTCTTTATAAACCTTGGTACAAGAACTCTAAAGCTTGCTTTACCATGCTATGATAGGTTTGGGTTAAGGTTTAAGTTCCTTCAAAGTCTTGTAAGAGCTCTAGTGAAGATGTAAAAATGAACTTGCATACTTATTTTCCTTGCCTAGCATATTTATTTTTGAGCTAATCACCTAAAACGCAAAGATTAAAACAAGAGTTGCATTCTCATATCACCTAATAATTAATCTCGAAGCTTACCTATTTCGGCCTTAAAGTCGATTGTTGTGGAGTTTAGAGCACTAAAATAAAGAATTGGACTTGCATTCATATTTACTTTCCTTATCTAGCATATTTATATTTCAAGTCATCACTTAAATCCTAAAAGATAAAATGAATGTGTGTATTTACTTTCAAGTCTTGCATATTTATTTTTAAGTCTTGCATATTTATATTCCTAGCACCTCATATTTATTTTGAAGTTCTCACTTTACTTTATAATGAAGACTAAAATAGAATGCATAGCACGTTTACTTTTCGTCATCACTTAAAGACTCTAGAGCCCAAAGACTTGCCCTTCTATCTCAAGCTAAAGTTTGGTTATGGAAGCATTCCCTTGAACGCATATTTCGGCCATGTGATGATGATGAACTTGGTGTGAGTTTCATCTAGTCACAAGAGCCAATAATCTATGTTCTAAGATTTTTCTTAGACCTCAAGAGTTTTATAAAATTATTACCAATGAGATTTATGAATTAAACCTCTTCTAGGAATATTTTAAACTAGCAATTTATGTCTTGAAAATGTGAGATTGTGTTCTTTGGAACCTATGCTTTTCGATTCTGCCATGGTATGGTTGCTGCTGTATGATGATGTTTTGACATGTTGGAATGTGTAAAAATTATATATGTTGAGGTAGGAGCCCTTCTATGCATGTTAGGAAAGAAACTAGTTTTACAGAAAACCGTAAAGTTGATTTTTAGTATAGTTTTGATTCATTTATTTTTAGCCACTGCCAAAACTGTTTTAATGGGATAACATTAAGTTTAGGATTGTTTAATTATGAAAAACTTGGTAACATTTGAGATAGGATTGATTTTTAGCACCTATAGAGAAACTAGTAACTAGAAAATCGTAAAATTGCAATTCTAGAACACTTAGAAATATAATTTTCTGATTCTGTTACAGCATGATTAATCATAGCAAAAGTGATCTATAGTTAGTGCAAATGTGTAGGAATCCTTTATAATTGGTTTGGATTTAATTTATAGCGTCTTAGGCGAAGACGGAACTTAGAAAGGGTCTAAGACGTAGATTCTAGAACCTCATAAGTATATGATATTAATTCAGCCCACATCGTTATGATATTGTCCAAATTTGTTTATGATCATAAAAATGAGTAAGGATTATTAGTGGTGAACCTATAGGTGTATAAAAGAATAAAAACAGATGTTAGCATAATTGGTTTTTAAGATCAAGACCTGTAAGGGTCAAAGCATAAGACACCATAGGTCCCAAGACATAACGAGCTTTATGACTTCAAGTAGATGTATGTTTAATTATGTGAATGACTTGATGTCTTATGGTGATGTTGAATGGCTAAGCATGTTCTATAGGTTTTGTGGCATAAAGCAAGTTTGAAGGAAATCCGGTGTACGCTGTTAAGCTACCGAATTTTCCATCAAACTTGAGGATTTGAGAAAAGTTTGTAAAAACTCCTGGGTGACACCGGTTCGGCCGAGCGCCCCTAGAACAGATGTGACATAACACTGAGATGCATTCCTCCTGCTACGGTGGGGAGGAAACAAATCCGTGAGGGTATTGACATTGAGCTTGCCAAAGCGAACAATTCGCTATGTGCTAGATACTAGTAGTGTTTCAAAGAAGGAAATGATCCTAAGATAGGTGATCCAAGAAAGTTATGTATACCCCCTCTATTACCCCATATTAAATCTAGTGACGACTAGTTAGGATTAAGCTCATTCCTAAGCGATAGGTGGGATGCAGTTTGGTGACCAGATTATCGCTGGGGCCGGTGAGTCAGTTGGACTTTTGGTGGATATGTTAAGAGGGTGGTCTTTAAGAAAAAGAACTTAAGAGTTTGACTTATGAGAAATATGTCACATGAAAAGTACTGTGCCTTTTATGCCACGTATATGATTTATGTTTCTTTATGCTGGGCCCAAGAGCTATGATTTTCATGTTAATGTGCATATGGTATTGTCATGTATTCATCAAATATCTGTTGCATTCATGTCATTAATGTAACGCCCCGATTTTCGGTCTAAGTGGAAAATGACCGAAATGCCCCTAAGGTCATTTTCGGCTCGGAATTCGAGGATGGCCGACCCAGCAGTCCTCGAAGGGCCAACTCAATGTTTGAAGGGGATTGAATGACCCTTGAGTGGTTCTGGAGGCGAAAGTCTCATTTTCCGCAGTTTCGGGTCAAAATGACCAAAATACCCCTACAACGTTTTACGTGGGTAAAGGTGCCGTTTGAGCCCGAAACTTTCCCCAGAGGTTTAAAACCATGTTTTTACATGTTTCAAAACATCTGTTTGAGTTCCGGTGGTCCCGGGCAGTTTTGGTGCAAAATTACGATTTTGCCCCTAAAATAGTGTTTTTGAGCTTAACGATGTGATTAAGCAAACCTAAGCAATATTAGGCTCTAATCAAAGATTAATTAATTTTCATAATTAATCTAGGGTCAAAATAAGCTATTAAAATTAATTAGAATCTAAAATTGCTTAGATTAGATTTAAATCTCTTTTAAAAACTCAAGATTCCAATCTTGGAATCTTGAATAGTACTTTCTCTCTCCAATTCCCTAAATCAAGGAAACATGTTGGCATTGGATTCCAAGTTAATGAAGTTTGACTTCATTAATTTAGAGAGACCACCTCCTAAATCTAGTCTTGCAAGCCTCTAATTAATCATTACCTCACCTAAACACTTACTTACAAATTCCTAATTCTAAGCCTAATCAAAGACACAACTAAACACACTCCTAAACCACATTAAAGGAGATGATTTCTCCTTATTCTTGGCTGAACAAGGCAGCACCCATACCTCTCTAAATTCATCACATGTTGATTTATTCTCACTCAAAGAGCCATACCATGAACCATGCTTAAGCCCATACTTGAACCCATACTTGGCCATACCTTTGAATGACCACAACCATACCTTGAATGAGATATTTTCTTTCCCTCCAAAGCCATGAAACTCACGGCCTCCACCTCCCCCATTCACTTCTTCATGTTTCAATTTTCTATAAATACATATCTAAAGAGAACTTGGTGCCATTTGCTCATTCTCTCAAGCTAGCTTCAAGAATTGTCTTAAGTTTCTCTCAAGAGTTTCTTTTCCTCTCATTTTCTCCATCTTCTTCAAGAACTCAAGAGTTCTTTCTTCCTCTCATCTTCTTTATCCTTTCCACCACCACACAACCACCATTAAATCCTCCTTGAAATACTTAGCTATATCATCCTCAAGATCAAACTCAAGAAGCACAACTTCCTTTCTTTTCTTCTCTCTTGGCCGAAACTTCCTTCAAGCTCAAGGGAAGATTTTTCTTCGATTCTCCTCTCAAGACCAAGCCTTGTTCATTCTCCAAGAGACATACCCTGGTAGGGATTTGTTTTATTAAATTTCTTTATCCTTTAAAGTCTTGTTTAAAATGAGTTTTGTTGGTTTCTCTTGGCTTCTTGGAACTTCTTTTCCTTTCTTTGTGTTTTGGCCTTGGAGCCTTTCTTCAAAGAAAAATATTGGCTTGATGATGAGGGTTCAAGGGGTTGATCATAAGAATCACCATTTGTGTAACCTCTAAAGCTTGAAAACTTGGTTTTTAAACCAAGAGGCATTTTGGTTTTTCCTTTGCTTTTCTTTGGTTCTAGTTTTGGTTTTTTAAATCTTGTCTTGGTTGGAAAATGACTCAAGGATGAGAGCACATGATGTTGGTGTTGATATATCATCAAGATCATGGCCTCTAGAGTTTCAAAGTTTCAACCTTTCTCCTTCATGGTTTCGACCATAGTTTCCTTTTCTTTGATATTTTGGTTTTTGTCACCAAAGACATGGTGAGATGGTTTCTAAAACTCAAGGCTTGCTTTACCTTGTTAAGATAAGTTGGGGTTGAGGTTTATGTTCCTTTAAAGTCTTGTAAGAGCTCTAGTAATGATATAAAAATAAACTTGCATATTTATATTTCTAGCACCTCATATTTAGATTCCAAATTCTTGCATCTCATATCTACTTTTTATGTCATCACTAAACTCTAAAGATCTAAGAAGAGAACTTGCATTATCACGTTTAAGTTTCAAGCTTTGCATTTCACGTTTATATTTCAAGTCATCACCTAAGAACTTAAAGATTAAAACAAGAGTTTGCATATCACCTAAATAATCTCAAAGCCTTTCTATTTCGGCCTTAAAGTCGATTGTTGCTGGGCCTAGAGCACTAAAATAAAGAATTGAATTTGCATATTTACTTTCAAGTTTTGCATATTTACTTTGCGCTTTGCATATTTACTTTCAAGTCTTGCACATTGAATTTCAAGTTCTTGCATTTCATATTTACTTTGAAGCTCCCACTTTACTTCCTAATGAAGAATAAAATGGAATGCATAGCACATTTATATTTTGTCATCACCTAAAGAACCTAGAGCTCAAAGACTTGCCCTTTATCTCAAGTTAAAGTTTGGTTATGGGAGCATTCCCTTGAGTGCACAATTCGGCCATGTGATGATGATGAGCTTGGAGTAAGTTTCATCGAGTCACAAGCGCCCACAATCTATGTCTTAATATTTTCTTAAGCATAGGAGAACTCAAAGAATATTTCAAGTATGATTTTACATTTTAAATCCCAATTTTGGGACAACTCAAATGGTTGCTACCCTTGTTTAGTTTATGATGATTTTAGTGAAATAAATTGGTTTCCAAAGAGTTTTAGAAGTCCTAAAGTGAATCCATGAGAAACTAGTGTCTTATGTGCATTGAAAATGAAATTTCATGCTTGGTATGATGATGAATAAATTCGGTTCTGCCTTGATGATTTGGTTGCTGTTTGATGATGATTTCATATGATAGAATGTGAAAAAATTATATATGTTGAGGTAGAAGCCTTTCTATGCATGTTAGGAAAGAAACTAGTCTTACCGATAAACCGTAAAGTTGAGTTTTAGCATAGTTTTGATCCATTTATCTTTAGTTTCTTACCAAACTGTTTTAGTATGATAATAATTAGATTAGGATTGTTTAGACATGAAAAACTTGGTAACATTGGATGTAGGATTGAATTTTAGCACCCATAGAGAAACTAGTAACTAGAAAACCGTAAAAATGCAATTCTAGAACTCTTAGAACATTTAATTTTCTGATTCTGTCCAGCGCCCTTACAATGTAGTAAACATGGTTTATAATTAGTTCAAAGGCTTAGGAATACTTCATAATTGGTTTAGATTTAATTTATAGCGCTTTAGGTGAAAACGGAATCGAGAAAGGGTCTAAGACGAAGTTTCTAGAACCCTCGTAATCACAAGATGTAATTTCTGCCCTTAAAGTGTAAGACTGTCCAGATTCGTTGACGAACATAAATATTAGTAAGAATTATTAGTTGTGAGCCTATAGGTGCATAAAAGGATAAAAACGGATGATAGCGTAATTAGTTTTCAAGATTTAGACCCGTAAGGGTCAAAGCATAAGACACCAAAGACTTAAGAGCATAATGAGCTTTAATGTTTCATGCAAGTGTATGTTTTATTATGAGAACAACTTGAGCATGTGATCTCTTATGAGAGTATATAGTGTTGATGCTCACGCCATGATGTGTTATGCAAAATTATGATATTATGATACTTATGATGCATACGATGATTATGATGCCTTATGTTGGTATTGAATGGCTATGCATGCTCTATATGTTTGGTGGCATAAAGCAAGTTTGATGGAAATCCGGTGTACGCCGTTACGCTGCCGAATTTCCAATCAAACTTGAGTACTTGAGAAAAAGCTTGCGAAAACTCCTGGGTGACATCGGTTCGGCCGAGCACCCCCAGGATAGGTTCTGGGCTACATCGGTTCGGCTGAACACCCCCAGAACAGATGTGACATAGTACTGAGACGCATTTCTCCCGCTACGGTGAGGAGCGAGCAAATCCGTGAGGGTATTGACTTTGAGCTTGCCAAAGCGGACAATTCACTATGTACTAGATACCAGTAGAACGTTTCAAAGAAGGAAATGATCCTAAGATAGGTGATCCAAGAAAGTTATGTATACCCCCTCTATTAGCCCATGTTAAATCTAGTGACGACTAGTTAGGATTGAGCTCATTCCTAGGCGATAGGTGAGATGTAGTTTGGTGACCAGATTATCGCCGGGCTGGTGAATCGGTTGGACTTTTGGTGGATATGTTAAGAGGGTGGCCTTTAGGAAAAAGAACTTAAGAGTTTTACTATGAGAAAGATGTCACATGAAAAGTACTATGCCTTTTTATGCCACGTATATGATTCATGTTTCCTTATGATGTGCCCAAGTATTACGACTTTCGTGTTAATGTGCATATGATATTGTCATGCATTCATCAAATATCTGTTGCATTCATGTAATTAAAACACATACTAAAAGACACCCACTTTGGATAAATAGATTTGAAAAGCCTAAAACCAATCCTTATGCATGTGCACCTTTTCATAATTAAAACCGAGGTGGCTGGGGACGACGACGATGACACTTGTGTTAGAGTCGGGAATTCCTACTGAGAATCTTGAATGAGTTTCTCATCCCTTCCTCTTCTTCCGTGTCGTCTCTAGACGAGGATTACAACGAGGTTCGTGACTTCTGCTGAGGCTCATGCTTAAGGATCACACTAGAAGACGGGGCAGAGGGTCGCTGCGGGAGCGTAGATAGTTTAGCTTTTGGGTTGACACTTATCCAACCTCATAGGTGGATAAGGATCACTTCACATATATGGGTATGTTTTGATGTAAATGATGGTACAATGATGCTAGTAATCTATGTATCTATGAAGATGTGATGATATTATGATTGATATGTATAATACTATGTTTCATGATTATGAATAGTGTGGTTACTTTTTCTTGCACGTTATGGTTATGACAAACGTTAGGTTAGTGCACGGCTCGCGTTTTGCTTTCAAGTTTCAAAAAGAAAAATTTATTCATATTTTCCGCTAAGTATTTTAATGAAGGGTTGTAAAAAATGAGACAAAAAGAGTAATATACTAATGATTAACCTAAATATGTTCTAGAGTATTGGGTTAAAAATTAGGATGTTACAATTAAGACACATACTAAAAGACACCTACTTCGGATAAATAGATTTGAAAAGCCTAAAATCAATCCTTATGCATGTACACCTTTTTCATAATTAAAATCGAGGTAGCTGGGGACGACGATGATGACAGTTATGTTAGAGTTGGAAATCCCTACTGAGAATCTTAAATGAGTTTCTCATCCCTCTCTTTTTTTCCGTGTCGTCTCTAGACGAAGATTACAATGAGGTTCGTGACTTCTTCTAAGGCTCGTGCTTAAGGGTCACACTAGGAAATGGAGCAAAGGGTCGCTGTGGAAGTATAGATAGTTTAGCTTTTGGGATTGATACTTATCCATTCTCGTAGGCGGATAAGTAACACTCCATATATATGTGCATGTTTTGATGTAAATGAAGTTGCAATGATGCTAGTAAATTATGTATCTATGAAGATGTAATGATATTATGTTGTTATTTATAATACTGTATTTCATGATTATGTATGGTATGATTACTTTCTCTTGTACATTACGGTTTTGATGAATGTTAGGATAGCGCATGGCTTGCGTTTTGTTTTCAAGTTCCAAAAAGAAAAAAATTATTCATATTTTCTGCTAAGTATTTTAAAGAAAGATTTCAAAGAATGGGACTAAAAGAGTAATAGACTAATGTTTAATCTAAAATACGTTCTAGAAGTATTGGGTTAAAAATTAGGATGTTACATATGGCGAGCGGTATTGCCATTATATCTCTTTGCTATTACGAGCAGTAATGCCGTTATATTTCTTTGCTATGACTAGCGGCATTGCTATTACTTCTTTTCACTAATTCCATCTTAGAACCCATCATGGTTTTCTTAAATAAATTTTTATCAAACACAATTTACAAATGTAAAATTTAGTCTTCATATTAATCTAACATTTCAAGTATCAAATATCATAAACTTTTCCAATGCATATTGAAATAGCATATATCTTAGTCATGGCATTATAAAATCAATGAAGAAAGCTAGCAATAATTTCAATCAAATTATCAAGTCATATTTAATAATAATCATATTTAAGAAAATCAACTAATCAAACTAACCAAATAGTCCAAGTAGCTCATAATGAAATTTTTATCAAATCTAATAAATTTTTATCAAATCAACGAGGATTACACTTGTGTACCAAATAATCATACTGTTTGAATTAGGGTGGTTATTTAAAACTGCCATAATATACAGTAAATTATGGCGGTTTATTGACCGCCATAATTTTCATGAAAATAATGGCAGTGATAACCGCCCTAATGTTCAGGTAGCCATTCTTCCCCATTCACACAAAAGAAAGGGGGTTTGGGACTTTGGGGGTTCATCATTACCGAATGCAACCCTCCCTCCAGCTAACCTTTTTCCTTCTCTGTCCAATCATGCGCCTTTAGCCTCCAACCGTCATGGCCGCACGTCCTCACCTCCTCTACCCAACCGCTGTGCGCTCCTCCTCCTTCTCCATATCCTCTTCTCCATCTGCGTCTATATCCTCCTCCACTTCGTGGCGCACACTTCACGAACAGCGTTGTGCGCCCTTACAAGCCAGCACCACGTCATCACCCTCCACTTGTCCCCCCGCCTCACTGAAGGCATCGCTTCTATGTCAAAGAGTTCTCGTACACCACGTCATACAAACATAACAACACAAAATCAGCGATTCAAGGAACAATTCATTCAAGACTCGGCAGCAGTGGTGGTGATGGTGAGATAGGGGAGTTGACTCAGGTAGAGGTGTACTCATCAACGTTGTTGCTGCGGACTCTGCTAGTGTGGATGGCACTGCTGAGCTAGCTGGTGAAGGCGATGACATGAACAACTCACTGCCGTGCTCGATATCATTGCCTCCGATGATTACTCCCCCTCCGATCACTACCGTCCTATCCAAAAACTCACAGTATAATCAATTTCTATTTTTTTTAAAGTTTTTTGTATTTGCGTTATTTTAGGTTTTTGAGTTTCTTTGTTAAGTTCTACAACTCAGTGATGTTTGTACATGCTTGGAGAGCATTAGAATAAATAAACAAAACAAAAATAGGATTCAAGAGTTAACTCCTATCTTGTGGAGTGGAATGAAACCGCTGCACATGTTTGTTTGCTTTGGGGATTTTTAGTTTCTTTAGGTTTTGTTTTTCAAGTTGGAGTTGTGTGGAAAGTATTTGGAGTTTTGAGTTCTATCTCGATGAAGAGTAAGAATGTATGTTATTAGAAATATTCAAATTGAATACAGGGAAATCCCCTTGAATGCAGGAGATGGACTGCAATAATGAAGCAAATAATAATGGTATCATGTTCAGGTAAGCGCTTGTTATCAAGGTTTTTAGAATGTAAATCACATTGAATCCAAGTTCAAAGTTATATGGTGTGAAGGCTTGAGAAAATGGTTTGACTTGGTAGTAGTTTATTTAATATTAGTTTTATACTGGTGGTGTCTTTTTCCCATTAGGACTTGGCTTCTCAGAAATCACTTAAGGATCTCTTTGTGAGCCATAGTTTTTTTAATGAAAACTGAAACTTTTTTTTTCAAGTATACTTTTGAGGTATTGAAGAAGTAATGAAACATAGTAGAAATATGTCTTATTTGGTTGGGCTTAGTGTAGGGATATATGTGGGCTTAAGCATTTATTCTTGGAAGCCTTTCCTCGGGATGGATTTTGATGCGTCATTTGTGCTTTCATTTGACAATAATTGATGCATTATGGGTGCTTTAATTGTTATTTTCTCATCATAAAATTGTATAATGTTTGTAGCTGCCAAAGCCTATGTAACGCCCCGATTTTCTGTCTGAGTGGAAAATGACCAAAATGCCACTGAGGTCAATTTCAGCCCGGAATTCGAGGATGGTCGACCCGGCAGTCCTCTAAGGGCCAACTCAATGTTTGAAGGGGATTGAATGACCCTTGAGTGGTTCCGGAGGCGAAAGTCTCATTTTCTGCAGTTTCGGGTCGAAATGACCAAAATACCCCTGTAGCGTTTTACGCGGGTAAAGGTGCTGTTTGAGCCCGAAACTTTCCCCAGAGGTTTAAAACCATGTTTTTACATGTTTCAAAACATCTGTTTGAGTCTCGGTAGTCCCAGGCAGTTTTAGTGCAAAATTACGATTTTGCCCTTAGAATAGTGTTTTTGAGCTTAATGATGTAATTAAGCAAACCTAAGCAATATTAGGCTCTAATCGAAGATTAATTAATTTCCATAATTAATCTAGAGTCAAAATAAATTATTAAAATTAATTAGAACCTAAGATTGCTTAGATTAGATTTAAATCTCTTTTCTAAAACTCAAGATTTCACTTTTAGAATCTTGAATAGTGTTTTCTCTCTCCAATTCCTTAAATCAAGGAATTGTGTCTAGAATTGTTTATATACTAAAATGAGTTTATAACTCACTAATGATGCAAGAACACTTCTTAATTATGTCTTGACAACCTTGATTACCCATTTTCTCACCTAAACACTTTCTTACAAATTCCTAATCTTAATCCTAATCAAAGATACACCTAAACACAACTCTAAATTACAATTAAAATGCAAGAAAACCCTTCCCATGGCTGATGCAATTTCAGCCCTCTCTCTCTCATTTACAACACATGTTGAATTGTTTCTCACTCAAAGAACCATGCTTGAAGCCATACCTTGAACCATACCTCACCATACTTTCAACCATACCTCACCATGCCTCAAGACCACATTATCTCACCTCATGGAACTCATGGGTTGCCCATGAGGCTGATGGCCGAAATTTCCTTCTTGATTTGCACCTTGCATTTGTTTCATTTTTCTATAAATGGCTTGCTTAGGTGAACTTGTATCATTTTGGGTTCATTTGCTAAGTGTAAGTTCTCAAAGAACACTTCAAAGTTTCCTTTTTCTCTCAAGTTCAAGTCTTCAAGTTCTTCAAGTTCTTCATCTTCTTTTCTCATTCCAACCTCCTAATCACTAGGTAGGGATTTTCTTTCAAGAGTTCTTTCATTTAAAGTTCTTACTTTCTTTATGTGTTCCTAGTTTCTCTTGAATCCTTTCTAGAACTTTTTTTCTTTTCTTCTCCTCTTTGTTTTTCGGCCATGAGACTTGTGAATCAAAGAAATGAGAGCTTGATGATGAGAGTTTCATGATGATGTTCATCACTTGAACAATCTCTAAAGCTTGATCTTTGATCTTGAGTTAAAGATGTTTTTAATTTTCTTCTTGAATCTTTGAAACCTTTCACTTTGATGATATTTTAAAATGGTCACATGAACTCAATGATGAGGACTCATGATGTTGGTGTTATTGCATCATCAAGATCATGGTCTCTAGAGTTTCAAATGTTTCCCTTTCTTCTAAAAAGTTTTCGGTTCCTTTTTCTTTTCTTCCTTCATGTTTTCGGCCATATTGGCCAAGGGAGTTCACAATGGCTTGATGATGAGAGCTTCTAGATGATGACTATGTGTTCATCACAATGAGGCCTCTAGAGCTTGAGTTTTAATAAAAATATTATTTAAGTTTACATTTCAAGAAAAGAAACTTTGTGTTTAAAGAACCCTTGAGGTTCACTCTTGTTTTTCCTTATCTTGTCATGATAAGTTTGGGTTGAGGTTTAAGTTCCTTTAAAGTCTTGCATAAGCTCTAATAAGAAATAAAATGAACTAGCATTCATATTTAAATTTGAGCTTATGCATTACATATTTATTTTGAGCTTTGCGTTCAGATTTAATTTTCAAGCCATCACCTAAAGTTAAAGGCTAAAGAATGGAGTGCATCTCATATTTATATTCTTGTCTAGCATATTTACCTTTTGTCACTAAAGAACGTAAAGATTTAAAATGAGGTTGCACTATCACCTAACTAAATCTCAAAGCCTTTTCTATTTCGGCCTTAAAGTCGATTGTTGTTGGGCCTAGAGCACTAAAATAAAGAATTGAACTTGCGTATTTATATTCCAAGTCTTGCATATTTATATTTCAAGCCTTGCATTTTTATATTCAAGTCTAGCATGTTTACTTTAAGCTCTCACTTTAATTTGTAATGAAGAATAAAAATGGAGTGCATAGCATGTTTAAATTATGTCATCACTTAAAAGATCTTAGAGCTCAAAGGCTTGCCTATTTTATCTCAAGTTAAAGTTTAATGAGGGAGCATTCTTGGAATGCATGATTTCGGCCATGAAGTGATGATGAACTTGGAATGAGTTCCATCTAGCTTCAAGGACCAATAAGTCAAGTTTTAAGAAATCTTTTCAAAGCTCATGAATTTGTTTAAGTTTAAGACCAACAAGGTTTTATGAATTCAACATTCTTTTAAGGAGGGATTGAGTGGTCACTAACCTAAGGATGTGTTTAGTCTCTTTGATATGATAAAATGGTTTGCAAAAGAGTTTTAGAAGTCTTGAAAATGATTCCAAGAGAAACTAGCAACTTATGTGTTTTAAAAATATCAAGTTATCTATCTTGTTGGGATTTAATGTTTCGGTTCTTCCCTGATGTGTTTGCTGCCATGTGATGATGTTTGATGTGTTTGAATGAGTAAAAAATTATGTATGATGAAGTAGGAACAATTCTATGCAAGTGAGGGAAGAAACTAGCTTTCTAGGAAAACCGTAAAGTCAAGACTTAGCATAGTTTTATCCCATTTATTTATGGACACTGCCCAAACTGTTTTAATGGGAATATAATCAGATTAGGATTGATTAATCATGAAAAATTTGGTTACATTTGAAGTAGGAATGAATTTTGGCACCTATAGAGAAATTAGTAACTAGAAAACCGTAAAACCGTAATTCTAGAACTCTTAGAATATTTAATTCTTAGAGTCTGTCCAGCAACCTTATAATGTAGAGAACATGGTTTATAATTAGTTCCTTGATGTAGGAATGACTCATAATTGGTTTAGGTTAAACTTATAGCGCCTTAGGCGAAGACAGAACCAAGAAAGGGTCTAAAACGCATGTTCTAGAACCCCGTAATTGTAAGATTATAATTCTGCCCCCTAAAGGAATGGAGTTGCCCAGATTTACTAAAGAGCATAAATAATAGTAATATTTGTTAGAAGAGAATCCTGAGGTGCATCAAAGGTGGATAGTGAATGTTAGAATAATTTATACCGCAAGTTAAAGACCCGTAAGGGTCAAAGCATAAGACACCATAGGTCCCAAGACATAACGAGCCTTATGACTTCCAGTAGACGTATGATTGATTATGAGAATGATTTGATGTCTTATGATGATGATGAATGGTTGTGCATGTCCTACAAGTTCCGTGGCATAAAGCAAGTTTGAAGGAAATCCGGTGAACGCCGTTATGCTGCCAAATTTCCCATCAAACTTGAGAATTTGAGAAAAGTTTGTGAAAACTCCTGGGCGACACCGGTTCGGCCGAGCACCCCCAGGAAAGGTTCTGGGTGACACCGGTTCGGCTGATGTAACACCCCGATTTTTCTGTCTGAGGGAAATGACCAAAATGCCCCTGAGGTCATTTCCTGACCTGAATTCGAGGGTAACCAACTTGGTCGTCCTCGAAGGGTCAACTCAATGTTTGAAGGGATTGAATGGCCTTTGAATGCTTCCGGAAGCGAAAATCTTGTTTTCCGTAGTTTCGGGTCAAAATGACCAAAATACCCCTATAGCGTTTTTACGCGGGTAGAAGTGTCGTTTGAGCCCGAAACTTTCCTCAGAGGTTTAAAAACATGTTTTCATATGTCTAGAGGTCTCTGTTCAAGTCCCGGTGGTCCCGGGCAGTTTTGTGCAAAATTACGATTTTACCCCTAGAATAGTGTTTTTACGCCTAATGACGTAATTAAGCTAACCTAAGCAATATTAAGCTTTAATCGAAGGTTAATTAATTTTTCTAATTAATCTAGAGCCAAAATAATTTATTAAGGTTAATTAGAACCTAAAATTGCTTAGATTAAACTTAAATCCCTTTTTAGGACTCAAGATTCCTAGTCTTGGAATCTTGAATAGTGTTTTCTCTCTCCAATTTCTTAAATCAAGGAAGTGTGTCTAGAGTTGTTTAGACTCTAAATTGAGGATCTAACCCACTAATGGTGCAAGACCACTCCTTAATTATGTTTAGACCACCCTAATTATCCATTTTCCTTACCTAAACACTTTCTTACAAATTCCTAATCTTAAGCATAATCAAAGATACACCTAAACACAACTCTAAATCATAATTAAATTGCAAAACAAACCTCCCCTTGGCTGTAACATGGCCGAACAGCCATGCTCTCTTTGGCCACATGATTGAATTGTTTTCTTACTCCTTGAAGCCATGCTTGAGCCATACCTTGAACCATACCTCACCATGCTTTGAACCATACCTCACCATGCTTCAAGACCACAACATCTCACCTCATGGAACTCATGGGCTGCACTCCCCTTGGCCGAAAACACATCAGCCCCTCACCCCTTCCATTTGCTTCATTTCTCTATAAATAGAATGCCTTGAGGAGCTTGCACCACTTTTAGATCATTTGCTAAGTTTAGGAACACTCAAAGCTTTTCTTTTTCTCTCAAAGCTCTTCTGTTCTTCAAGTTCTTGGAGTTCTTCATCATTTTCATTTTCTTCTTCCATCTTCAAGTTCATCACATCAAGTAGGGATTTCCTTTCATGTATTCCTTTCTTTAAAGTTCTTGTTCTAGCTTTATGTTCATAGTTTCTCTTGATTCTTTTTAGAACTTCTTTTCTTCTCCTTTTTCTTTCTCATTTTCAGCCATGGGCCTTGAAGTTCAGAGAAATGAGAGCTTGATGATGAGAGTTTCATGATGATGTTCATCACTTGAAACAAACTCTAGAGCTTGATCTTTGTTCTTGAGCAAAAATGTTTCTAGCTTTTCCTTTCTTGAACTCTTGAGAACCTTAGTTTTGATGGTGATTTAAAATGGTTCTAAGGACTCAATGATGAGGTCTCATGATGTTGGTGTTAATATATCATCAAGATCATAGACTCTAGAGTTTCAAAATGTTCTTTTTGTTCCTTGAAATTTCGACCATTTCCTTTTCTTTTACATGCAAAATGTTTTGATTTCTAAAAATGTTATGTTGAGTTCTAAGAACTCTAGACTCTACTTTATCTTGGTTTGATGAGTTTGGGTTGAGGTTTATGTTCCTTTAAAGTCTTGTTAAGAGCTCTAGAAAGATAAAATGAACTTGCATAATTTATTTTATGCTTGCATTTATATTTACATTCTTGCTATGCACCTTTACTTTCAAGCTATCACCTAAGAACATAAAGATTAAAATGGAACTTGCATCATCACTTAATATAATTCTCAAAGCCTTTCTATTTCGACCTTAAAGTCGATTGTTGTTGGGCCTAGAGCACTAAAATAAAGAATTGAACGTGCATTATCACCTAATTAATCTCTCGAATGCCTATCTATTTCGGCCTTAAAGTCGATTGTTGTTGGGCCAAGAGCACTAAAATAAAGAATTGAACCTTGCATATTTACTTTCAAGCTTGCACGTTAAGTTTATGCCTCACATATTTACTTTCAAGCTTGCACGTTTAAGTTTATGCCTTGCATGTTTAATTTAAGTCATCACTTTATTTTGTAAGCAAGATTAAAAATGAAAAGCATGAGCATGTTTATTTTATGTCATAACTTAAGAACCTAGAGCTCAAAGACTTGCTCATTTCATTTCAAGTTAAAGTTTAATGTGAATGCTTTCCTTGAATGCATGTTTTCGGCCAAGTAGTGATGATGGACTTGCAATGAGTTTTCATCTAGCTACAAGGACCAATAGTCTATGTTCTAAGTTTTTCTTAAAAGCTTTACAATCTTTACAAGGTTATGTTATCATGAGATAGGACTTTATTCCCTCTTAGAAGATGAAATATATTTTGGTCACTGACCTAAGGCTTCTCTTAGCCTCTTGATGAATTAAAATGATTTGCAAAGAGTTTTAGAAGTTCTAAATTAATTCCATGAGAAACTAGTTAACTTACGTACCTAGAAATGTCAATTTAAATCCTTTACTAAAGCTAAATGTTTTCGGTTCTGATATGATGAGTGTGATGTTGTATGATGATGTTTTGATGTGTTAGAATGTGTGAAAATATCATATGATGATGTAGAAATGATTCTATGCATAATAGGTAAGAAACTAGCTAACTAGAAATACCGTAAAGCTAGAATTTAACATAGTTTTGACCCATTTGTTTATGGAACTTATCCAAACTATTTTAATGGGAGCATAATCAGATTAGGATTGTTTAGACATGAAAAACTTGGTAACATTTGGATTAGAATCGAATTCTAGCACCTATAGGGAAACTAGTAACTAGAAAATCGTAAAAGTGCAAGTTTAGAACTCTTAGAACATTTATTTTTCTGGATTCTGTCCAGCACCCTTACAACATGATAAACATGATTAATAACTAGTCCTTAAGCTTAGGAATGTCTCATAATTGATTTAGATTTAATTTATAGCGCCTTAGGCGAAGACGGAACTGAGAAAGGGTCTAGAACGTAAGTTCTAGAACCCCGTAACCACAAGTTAGAAATTCTGCCCTATGCTTTTCAGATTTGAGTATGAACATGAGGATTAGGAATGATGATTTATTATGAGCCCTTAGGTACATAACATATGAAGGTCGGATGTTAGAGAACTATATCTCAAGATTAAGACCCGTAAGGGTCAAAGCATAAATTACCGTAAGGGTAAGCGTTTGAATGTTCTATGATGATGCATGTGTTATGTAAATGATGATGATGTTATTCATATGAGGAATTCATGAGGATATATGTTTATGTGGCATAAAGCAAATTTGGAAGAAATTCGGCGTAATGCCATCGTGCCGCCGAATTCCCGATGAATTTGGGGACTTAAAGAGATTTTTGAAAATTAAGGTACTAAGATGGGTTCTAGGATGACACCGGTTCAGCCGAGCACCTCCATAGAACCCATGTGACATCGGTACCATTTTATACTCTTAGGTGACACCGGTTCGGCCGAGCACCCCTAAGAGAATTGCCCCCTAACCCGTACTCAGATAGTCGGGATTTATGATTTATGATACGCTTATCGTTAAGTGGTAAGTAAGAACTAGTGACGACTAGTTAAGGTATGAGCTCATAACCTAGATATGTGACACGTTCTGGGTGACACCGGTTCGGCCGAGCACCCCCAGTTCGATTGTCTTTTAGGGTGGCCCATGAGGAAGAGATGTTTCATGATTATGATTATGTCACTAAGTTTGTCCCATATGAACATTATTATTGCCACTTTATGCCACTAAGTATGATGATGCTTGATGTTATGTTTTATGTATGTGCATTAGGTAGTGCGATGCATACATCTTCTATTATGTTGCATTCATGACATTAAAATCATCCTAAAATGAATGCACCTTGGCTAAAGTATATTTTAAAGTTTAAAATGAACTTAATGCATGTTCAGTCATTTTGTATAATTAAACCCAAGGTTCCTGAGGACGTAGATGATGACACCTAGGTAGTAGGAGGCCCTACTGAGATTCTTTAGCAAGATTCTTACTCCCTCTATCTCTTTCTTTCCGTCACGTCTTCAGATGGCGATGTTCGTAGTATTCGTGGACACGCCGACATGGGAGGTGCACCATGACCCGGACCACGGGTCGTTCCATTTTGTGGGTCGATGCACGGTTAGAGTATTCATGTTCATGGGTCGACCTTTCACTCCCCCTGTACATTCCCATCGTTTCTCCCCCGTCTCACCTTTTGGCGATGACCTGGTGTTTGAGCACGCACGCCCCTGAGAGGAGAGGCTTTGCCGTACCCCACCATCCACATCCGCTACTCGAGACTACCCCCAGTATGTGCCCCGTTGCCCGTCATTTTTTTTCGGAGATGGATCCTTCTGAGGATTCGACAACTCAGGTACCCTCCGAGGGATCTTCCCCCACCATACCCATGGACCTTGGGGAGGGTAGCGAGCCTTCTGCGACTCAGCCGAGGCTTGCACGATGACCGGAGATGAGGCCACACCGTGGAGGTCACTTCCGAGCCCCGTCCCGCCTATTCACACCGGAGGAGCTTGCTCAGTTTCCTGGTTACGTGCCACGCTCGAGGGATAGTCGCTAGTAGGAGGTTGTGGTTAGCCCGGGTTAGAGCACACACCACTTAGATGGGGATAAACCTTCTTTTGTTTAGAGGTTATCCCATTAGATGCACTCGGGTGAGGGAGTAGTTTATGTTTATGTTTATGTTATGTTGTATCTCCTTTCATGTGTTCCTTTGTACTAAATTAAGTCCCACACTTATAAGTGGGCAAGTTATATATATATGAGATGATATTCAGTGTTATTCATGGAGTGCCTTATGCTATGACGTCATGAGATGTATGTTCTGTTCGTTACATGATATATCGCATCACGCGGCTCTCACTTTGTATTTCAAAAAAAATTTACCCGTATTTTCCGCTAAGTATTTCTAAGTAAAAATGAGGACTATGAAGTAGCAGACTAATGATTAACCTAAGTATGTTCTAGAGTATTGGGTTAAAAATTAGGATGTTACAGCCGAGCACCCCCAGAACAGATGTGACATAACACTGAGATGCATTTCTCCCGCTACGGTGGGGAGGAAACAAATCCGTGAGGGTATTGACATTGAGCTTGCCAAAGCGGACAATTCGCTGGGTACTAGATACCAGTAGAGCGTTTCAAGGAAGGAAAGGATCCTAAGATAGGTGATCCAAGAAAGTTATGTATACCCCCTCTATTAGCCCATATTGAATCTAGTGACGACTAGTTAGGATTGAGCTCATTCCTAGGTGATAAGTGAGACGTAGTTTGGTGACCAGATTATCACCGGGCCGGTGAATCGGTTGGACTTTTGGTGGATATGTTAAGAGGGTGGTCTTTATGAAAAAGAACTTAAGAGTTTTACTTATGAGAAAGATGTCACATGAAAAGTACTATGCCTTTTTATGCCGCGTATATGATTTATGTTCCTTTATGATGTGCCCAAGTATTATGATTTTCATGTTAATGTGCATATGGTATTGTCATGCATTCATCAAATATCTGTTGCATTCATGTCATTAAGACACATACTAAAAGACACCCACTTCGGATAAATAGATTTGTAAAGCCTAAAACCAATCCTTATGCATGTACACCTTTTTCATAATTAAAACCGAGGTGGCTGGGGACGACGACGATGACACTAGTGTTAGAGTCGGGAATCCCTACTGAGAATCTCGAATGAGTTTCTCATCCCTTCCTTTTCTTTCGTGTTGTCTCTAGACGAGGATTACAACGAGGTTCGTGACTTCTTTTGAGGCGCGCGCTTAAGGGACACACTAGCAGACGGAGCAGAGGGTTGCTGCGGGGGCATAGATAGCTTAGCTTTTGGGTTGACACGTATCTAACCTCATAGGTGGATAAGGATGACTTCACATATATGGGCATGTTTTGATGTAAATGATGGTACAATGATGTTAGTAGTCTATGCATCTATGAAGATATGATGATATTATGATTTTTATGTATAATACTATGTTTCATGATTATCAATGGTGTGGTTACTTTTTCTTGCACGTGATGGTTATGACGAACGTTAGGTTAGTGCGCGGCTCGCGTTTTGCTTTCAAGTTTCAGAAAGAAAAATTTATTCTTATTTTTCGCTAAGTATTTTAATGAAAGGTTGTAAGGAATGAGACTAAAAGAGTAGTAGACTAATGATTAACCTAAATATGTTCTAGAGTATTGGGTTAAAAATTAGGATATTACAGCCTAAACCTTCTACCAAATGGGAAGCCTTTGCCAAAAAGAAAGGTTGGCTAGTTAGTTAGTCTCTACTCTTCTCTAAATTGAATTGATTTCATGTTACTTGTTGTTTATGTAATTCTATTTGGGAGTTTCTTTTTCTATTTTTTTATTTTTCTCTATTTGATTGTTATGTTGTGTGTTGGTTTTTGTTTTTCCAGGCATACAGAAATGGATGAATGACAAGATCGTATATGATGAGCAATTTGGGACATGGAAATGTAGATATAGGTATAATTGTGCAAATGATGAGGATGTTGTGCCTATTATTGAGGCTAAACCAACAGATGGTAAATAATTGAGACAAGCCTTTTCATTTTTGAAGGAATCATTATTGAAATGGATTCACTGTTTAAAGTTTTGGTATTTATCTTAATGGCCAACAAAACTATTACATTTTTAGAGGCATAGGAAAATGTTTAATTTCGGATGATTCATGACAAACCTGTGTAAGTGACATGTACTCAAGGTGAACAAATAAGGAGAAAAATCTAAGTTAGAGCACCATAGATCCATCTGAAGATCTGGATTTTAAATTGAACAATTTAAAATTATGTTTAGTCATCCAAACTTTACTTGACCATCTAGGTTTCAGATAGCTTGTATCATGTATCTATCAAATGGAGCACCCATCAGTTAGAACTTAAATATATTTTAAATAATTCCAATAAAGATGACCCTGAAGATTTGGATGTATTATATATAGCAGTAGGAAATAGTCTCCCTAATTAATTTGGCATCTAAGACATATTTCCTAGATGTGTTTAAAGTTATCCTTTCTTTTGAAGATAAGTTAAAGCATATAGAGCCATCTTTTCTTTTGGATTCTTTCTTTATGCCTGCTAGAAAAATTGACACTTATGCTAATGAATTATCTTTTTATGGGTATTGTAGGGGAAAAAGTTGTCGAAAGTGAAGGATCTATACTTGATTAAGGTCATATCATGAAGCTGGTTGCAAAAAAGTGAAGGATCTATACTTGATTGAGGTCATATCATAAAACTGGTTGTAAAAAATTTATTCTAATTTCAAATTTTTCCAACTCTTAGTTTTTGCATATTAAGCACATTTCATTTTCCTTTATGCCAATTAGGTAGGAGTTTACTGATCATTCAATCAACTTCTTGAGTGTGGATTCTATCATGCAAATCCCACCCTGGAAATCTTCTTCGAACATATGATGGCAAATTAGCTTATATAGGTAATTAAAGATCGATAATTTAATATTTCAAATCCTATGTGTTTCTTAATACATATTACATACCGTACTCTTTGGCCTGTATTCCTTTGTCTTCTTGGTTGATTATTACACAATTTTTTCTTGTGTTGAGGATTATTGATTGGGATAAGTTAAATCTTAAAATACTTTGATCTTTTTTGTAACATTGTCTTTGTCTGTGTATGTCTCTCTCTCTGTGAATAAGTTCTTACCTTCTTTTTTAAAAAAACAAAATACCTTAGTCCCTTTGCAACAAAGGGAAAGGAAATATAAACTTATCCCAAAACTCGTTTTGATTATTGACAATACAATGATGCTATTGATGAAGCTACAGCATATATGGACCAGTAACTGAACCTAGTAAACTTGGGCTGGTTTTGAATTGATAGATGCTTGTTAATTGATTTCATATGTACATACATAATAGGAATTAGAGAATGCTGAAACTGTGTTTTGTTGCTTGCAGTTTAGAGGCACGTTCTTGGGTCAAATGATGTGGTTGATGGACGTGACATTGCCTTGGGAAAATGTATGATGCTTAATATCTAATCGCTTGGTATTTATTGAATATTGATATTCTTATAGAACATTAGTTTGTGCTATATAACCTTATAGTGTGCTTAAGATTTAAGAAAAGGTATACAATAGTTTTTATAGCTTATCATTACAAGTTTACAACTATCTCATAGTAAGGATGTTAGACTAGCATCCTAGAGTCTTATTGTTATCCTTTGTTATTCTTTTTGTGTACTCAGTTTGTTTATATTAAACTTATGTTTCCTTTAAAAATATATTTACGGCTAGATTTTAACTGGACACTGATAATCTTCTGCCATATGTGAACAATAACAAGTTCTAAATAATATCTTCTGTTTTCAAGCCTTGCTGTATTGGTGGAATTTTTTCTCGTTTTCTTTTTTTGACTATTTCTATATGAAGTTGAAATAGTATGAGTACATTTCTTTTTTGGTTATCAGTATCCATAACCTAGCCTTTGATCCCTATTTCCAATTTGATAAATGAGTCAAAGCCCTGTTTTATGGCTAATTTTATTGTCCTAATATCATTTTTGATTAATTTATTGGCTATGAAATCCCAAAAATATTGTCAAGATTTTATTGTATTGCATATCATTTAGATAGATCAATGTAATTCTTTTGCAAAATAGATTAGGAGAGATGCACTGTTTTGCTGGTGTTAATTGTGTTAACATTTCTTGGAGAACATGAATCGAATTGCTTTCTGGGGGCAATTGCCCTAAACAATTTTTCTAAAATATTTCATTGAAAATTGATAATGATTTTTTTTTTTTGAAAAAATGCCGCAAATTGTGGCGGTTTCAAACTGCCATAATTATATTTTAAAAATATTTCACAGAAATTTATGGCAGTTCCAAATTGCCATAATTGTTTTTTTAAAAAAACAAATGCTGCAAATTGTGGCGGTTATATAGGTTGATTGCGGCGGTTTTTTTATAACCGCCGTAATTTTCCAATGGCGTTGGTAATTGCGGCAGTTCAATTATTCGCCATTTGCTGCAAAAAGCGGCAGTTATAATCGCCCTAATTTGCAAAAACAACCGCCATAATTTACCATTTTTTTAGTGATACTTCATTTCAAAAATAATTTTCAGCTCAGATCCATAATTTCTCAATTGGCTCCATGACTATTTATGAACAAAATCCACTAAGTAAATATAAAACACTCTAACAGCATATTCATAATTAAAATTTACTATGCAAAAAGTAAAATATAGATATATTATCTACTCACAACTGGTTCCCAAAAATTGAAGATCAATTCTCGAGTGCCATCATTCAACTAGTTAATGCTCAATCGCTCTATAACTCTATGAACAAGACAAACAAAATCTAAGAGAGCTAACAATACTATCAATTTGCATCAATTAGCTTCAATTGATAGAAAACCCCAAATCTAAAGAACTAGGGTTCTTGAAATCCCCAATTCTACAATTGATAACCATAGGAACTCAATGAGATCAATTGAAAGCTATTGAGACTTACTCACACTATCAAAATGAAGAAAAAAGGGAAGAACAACCTCAATCTTTGAGTTTGAAGCGGTTCTCTATCTCTAGAGCGAGAAACTGCGACCACACAGAGAAGAAAGAGAAACGAGATGTAACGCCCGGGGATTGCGAAGTCGGGGAGTGATCATCGGTGCAAAAGAAGGCACGGACAAGGAGCGGCTTCTAGCAGACTTCAAAGTGAAAAGGTACATGAATGAACCGATTACACACCCGAATGAAAGGGATCCTGAGACTGTGTAGGTATGGGACTATACAGTTAAGGAGGGCTTATATGAATTGATTTATACTACCTATACCAACAAGATGCATTTTCTTTTCGGTAGCCTATCACTTAAGAACTCCATAGTTAAGCGTGCTTGACTTGGAGCAATTTTGGGATAGGTGACCTCCTGGGAAGTTTTCCTAGGAAGCGTGTGAGTGAGGACAAAGCACACTGAAAAGACTCGTGTTGGCTTGTGAGAATAGTCATCAATCCATAAAGTAGTAGGGGATGTTACATGAGATTGGAGGAGAGGGACCAAGCAGTGGTTGCCATCGGCGGCGATGATGGTTGGACGCGATGGCAGAAAGGAGGCGCGAGAAAGAGCATGCGAGAATAGAGAAAGGAAGAAAAAGAAAGAAGAAGAAGAGGAAAGAAATGCTTTAGGTGTAGAGGGTGCTGTCCGAAAAAAAAGAGAGAGGGGATTTAAGTTCTAAAAGGTGCGCTTATAGTGCAGCCCCCTTATGGGTACACCAGTGGTGCCTTTTTTTTGGGTGCGTATTACATTCTTCCCTCCTTAAAAAAATTCGGTCCCTAAATTTGAGAAGATTACTACCATAAAGACAATTTAAAACCAAATAAAGTCTTTGAGAACATGCTCAATCAGTTAGATACATTAATATTTCCAAAAAGGAAGATAGGAACAACAACACATATAATCAGCTATAAAATGGTGTAGGACAAGGATGAAAATATGCCCCGTTACTGTAGAATTCTAGTTTTTATAACATGTTCCATTGAGAACATGATAAGATACAAAATATTATGCAAAAAATGCAACTTCGAACACCTGCAACATAAAACTACACAATAATAAATTTCTACCAAAATTGGTCCCACATCAATCTCACGTATGGAACTTGAGATACAGGGGACACAACTTTGTTGTCCCTATTCTAGCATTATATAGAAACTTATTTTAGTTTTGAAATCAGCTAAGGTGAGAAGAAAAGGCTTTGAATGTCTATTGATGTTTAGTAGCGTAAATTACAAAAGCAGCAATTGCAAATGGGAAGTATATTTTCTTTCTAAGTTTGATGAGATTTCCCAAGCCCTAAATCGATATCATTGATATATGACACACATAATCTGATCACCCCCTATTTACAATACTTACATGTGTATTATAGCAAAATTTGTATAATAAGTAGATAGCTTCACACCAAAATGCATTTCACCTAATTACTAGAAGTTGGAATTCAAGTCCTCTACCTCATTACTTGGATTTTTTTTTCTTAAAGAATAAGTGAAATATAAGAAAAAGATGTTGACATTTTAGTAAAATCTACTTACATCAGAAACAGGAATTCCAAAACCTATAACTCAAACAATCCACAAGCATAAATGATGAACATACTACACTTAATGTCACATCAACAACCCATTTGGAGAAATTATTTTAAATTAAAAAAATAACAAAAGGAAGTAAAACTTCAAGGAAAATATGAATCTGTGAAACAACTTTTAGTTTGAGATGAATATTAGTTTTTGAATATAAACCAATTTCTAACCTTGCTTAAAATGATAGATCATGGACTATAATAACTTGAATAGGTAGCAAGCACATATAACATTATAGAAGTCACACATAACTATCATGATCATGACACAAATATGACCAAAAACCCAATAATTTCAACTTCCATTGTAAGTCTTCCAAATATCATTCAATACTTGTAATAGAACCTATTAAGAAACATTCATATTTTAGTCGTTCAACAATAAACATAGTTTAAAATAAAATATTACCTTCTAATCCACATAGCCCTTGCGTTTAGAAGGACAACCTTTTGGTTGTTATAGTAGTATCCAATTTAATTTTTAACTAAATTATTTGGCCTATGAAATTTTAATCCACATTACATAGTAGTGCTTTGAAACTTCCATGCAAAAGGGAACTCAAGCAACTTCAGAATAAAATCCAAGCTACACAAATGCAATTTAAAGTAAGAAGTTCAAGCTAACACCTAACGTGTGCAGGTACAAATGTGCACGAGAAGGGGGGTTGAATCATGCTTTGCTTTATTTTACTTATCTGAAATATTTAAAACTAACACTATCAAGTATGAAACTTGTAGTGTAGCGAAAACTTAGTTAGTAGTTTCACAAAGTAGATTTCTAAAATATGAAATGACTAACAAAAAGGCAAAAGCATTATATTAGTATATGTTAAAAAATAACGCGTAACAGAGAAATGTAAAGGAGATCAAGGAGAAGAGGGAGTGACACAAATATTTTATACTGGTTCGGCCAACACTGCCTATATCCAGTACTCCACACATGTTGAGGTTCCACTAAAATAACTTCCTCAACTCGCGAAAGAAAAACTGGATAGTCTTTATGTTAGCTTTCCCAAGTTCTTATTTATGACCAATAGACAACCGCTGCTGCCACAAATTGAGTCGTGATTCACTAGTCTCTGCAAGCTGAATCGAGTAGTTATTCACCAGCCTCTCCAAGCTGAACTGAGTAGTCATTCATCAGTCTCTCTAGGCTGAACCGAGTAGTCTTGTACTAGCCTCTCCAAGCTAACACTTATGATTAGTAGACAACCCTTACTGTCACAAACTTGTATAGTTATTCACCAGCCTCAATTGAACCAAGTAGTTATTCACCAACCTCTTCAAGCTGAACCCGTGACAAGTAAACCATCTATTACTGTCCCATTGAAAGTAGTCTTTAACTAGCATCTCCAAGCTAAACCGTGACTAGTAACAATACCTTACTGTCACATTGCAAGTAGTTTTACATTAGCTTCTCCAAGCTATCTCATAGTGATCACTACTAAATCGAGGATACAAAGGTTTTGGTTTGGGTTGCCACTCAAACTAACCTAACTCAAGTTTCCTTAACATATACATGAAAAGATCCTAGGAAAGTTTGAATGACTTTTTTTCTATCATTTCTTCCTAAGAAGAACATAAATCTATTCAAGAACGTAGAAAAAATATTTTTACAAGTAAGGAATTTGATTACATTGATGATATGAACCTTACTAGAGATGAGGTGAGATTTTTACAGAGTTTTCTCTTTTAGCACGAAGTTTCTCTCTATTTCATTTGAGCACAACACCCCTATATAAAGAAGGTTTTCTTTGTAACCGTTGCCTTAGATAAGATCTCCAAGTGGCACGTGGTGATCATCCATTTGTATCTTGGAAAAGCACTCTATAAGGATAGGTTGACAGTTTATCAGATCTGTTGCAGAAACTGCTGTGGCATTGAGGTTTCTGATGTCCCTTTAGAAACTACTCTTACTTTCTGAACATGGTTTTTTAACTTCTTTTTCTAGAAGCTAGGATAAAATGATCCCATTCGCAAAAGAGATGACACGCCAGTTCCACTACTAGGATTTGACTTTTTCAAATTCAAATTCAAATTTGAGATTCAAATTTCCTTCATTTTCCTATAACATTCAGCGCTCCATAGTGAAGTGAGCTTTCTGACCTGTGGTATCAAATCCTTAATGAATCTTTGATCTTCTGATCTTCAATCCAAGCTTTATAATGATAAAAGATTTGTGATTGAGCTGATTGAAGATCGTGTAACACCTGGACTTTAGAGATTGCTTGATAACTTCATTATAAATGTACTTTCTGATGTCCAGTGCTACTTTGTAAAGTCTTGAAGCTTGATTTCTTACATTGTTGATATCTTCTTCAAATTGTTAGCTATTTTATGCTTGAATAAGGATATAATCTTTACTTCCTTTTCAGTTCATATCTCTTAACATGAGATAAACATGTTTACACATGGAGAGTAAAATTTATCCTTGTTTGAGTAAGCCTTACTCTTGCTAAATGATAGAATCTTATTTTAAGCTTTTTAGAAACTCAAGAAAACCATTAGTTGTTCTTCAAAGCATTTTCTTTAAATTGGCTTTATTGTCATTCAAAACATGTTAATGCTTCTTGAAAGAATTTTGGAGCTAACAATATGCAATACCTTAAATGTCTTTAAAACTTGAATTCATTGAAAACCCCAGCATATAACTATAATTCATATTACTATATCAAACAACATTATATACTTACTTCAATAAATCATATAATGGGATATTCTAACTGATTTCACCATTTCAACCTCTACACTTAAACATCCTTTAATACATGGAATGCTTTTTCCTATTTATTTTCTCTTTCACTTTAATTTTCATCGAAGCCTTCCCTTATATGCTATCAAAAAAAAATTCCTCTTTTTTAAAAAAAAAATTGCTATAAGTGGTTTTCTGTCCTTTACATGTGTAGCCCACTAGAAGTTACCATCTCAGTAGGGGTAAAATGAAATGAATAATCGAATTGAAAGGTTACTTACATCCTTGGACAAAGAAAACAAACCACACAGGTATGCAAGAGAGGCATATAAGACATGGCCAGCTAAATTCACAAAATATTGATACAAAGAAAACAAAGATAAAAGTTATCGAAACTCTGATATCACTAGAAAAAAATTTTGACATATAAATTGCCAATAAGATGGCTTCATAACTACCTTGCTATGCTCTATGGCACGGCAAGTTTTCATGGTTGTTCAATTCTCCTTTCTCCCAAGATTAGGAAGCACTAACTTACTCATTAGGATGGGCTATATGTTGCTCTATTGTCTACTAGAAAAGAGGATGGTGAACTTGCCCAGACTTATATTTCACGGAGTCCTATTGACTAGAGTCTTCCAACACTTGAACTACCCCTTAGATAACAAGAAGTTCGAGTATGTGAAGGGTACTGAGTACACCCTGAACTCCTTCAAGACTCTAAGAAGAAAAACTGGTGCACATATAGCCAGCATTAGGAGGCAGAGTACAAGAATTAGAGATACTATTATCGAAAAGCAATTGTAGAATCTAAGAATAGATAAGGAAAAAGAACCTGAGGAAGATTCATAACCATCCAAGACTGAGCCTGGACTGATTATGAGAATCGGGTCAAAAAAATGAAGTTGGCAGAAGTAAGACAGGGACCAGAAAGAAGCAGAATCCTCTTTTTCATTGAAGTCTTTGGACTCTAAAACAAGGTCTGTAGAGGATAAGTAACTCAATGAAGATTCTGAGAGTGGCTCACCTTATGCTGCTCTTTCTATCTCTACTCATGTTGATGAGCCTCCTATCCCTACTCAAGCTACTGTTTCTGCATCGTCCTTTGCTCAAAATATCACCCCAAAAACAGCAAGAGTCACCCCTTCACTAAGCCAACCTCAACTAAGCTTCTTTGGAGTCCAGCTACTACTAAATAATCAATGCAACACGGTAGATCAATTGGACATAATAGAAGCTCAGTAGAGAAGACATAAAGCATTGCTATTGGAGATTCTTTTTAAAGTAAGGGGAAGGGTTGATGATGGTGGTACTTGGTTTCCAGCATAGCCTTTTTTTGTTGACAAAAAAATGTGGAGAAGAACAGAAGAAAAGAAGATGAAGAAAATCTAGTGTTGAGAAATTTAGGGGGAGCTCAGAGTTTAGAGATTTTTTTTTCAAGTCAGCATTAGCATTTTTTTTTACATTCATTCTTTATGTTTAGTTCTGAACATGTTTTTCCTTTTACTAGTTATTTTATTATTGCTCTGATCTCTATTTCATTGATGCTAGAACAGTTTATCTGTTTCAATATGTTAAGTTCGGATATATCATGCTTATCATATATCATGATTATGATGTATGTTTTTATAAGTCTTAGGCTTATGCTTTGATACTTAGCTACATCCATGATAAATGCTATTATATCTTAACAATAAGCTCTGATACATATCTGTTAATACTCTAATATATGCATATACATATCTTTGTTAATGCTCTAAAATGTATGTCGTGATACACCATCTTGAAGTTTTTCTGATATAAATGTATATGCTTTAACATACATATATGAAGTTTTCTCATATACATATCAAACTTTGATGCACATGCTCTGATACATATGTGATCAATTTCTTTTGAGCTTCAGAAACTTCTAGAGTACACAAAGTTTATTTGTTGCATGTTTTTGCGCACTTTGATTGCATCATGTTTCAAAAATTATTTGGATAAAGATGTGTTGCGTATAGATTCAAGATCAAGTATAATTATCATGAGTATTATCCTCTCTATTCAAACACGCATAATTTCAAAAAGTCAACACGACTAAAAATCAAGCTGCTTTTATTCAGAAAGCTTATATGCTTAATTCTTTCTCAAAATTTGCTTTGATATGTCTCAGAAAGTATTATGATTAACTTTAGAAACCTTCTGTGAAATAAAATAGCTTTGATTATCACTTAAGGTTATGAAATGTCATGATTTCATCTCCAACATACTTTAAGAATGAGACTTTACATTGTATAGGCTTATCATGCTTTACATTGTATCATATATTTCTTTCAAAAGATTTTCTAAAGATTAGTTTGTCATCATCAAAAAGAGGGAGATTATTGTTAGCTCCAGAACCCTATCAATGTACGCTAATCCATTTTGAGTGACAACAAAGTCAATTTAAAGAAATTGCTTTGAAGAATAACTAATAGTTGTCTTGGGTTTCTTGTAAGATTATAAAAGGTTTCTATAGTTTAGCAAGAGCAATGCTCACTTAAATGCAGATAAAACTCACTTTGCATGTGTAAATATGTTTGTCTTATGATAAGAAATATGAACTGAAATGGAAAGTGAAATTATATCCATATTTAAGCTATTGATAGCTAACAATTGGAAGAAGATATCAATGCTACAAGAAACCAAGTATTGAGACTTCAGAAAGTAGCACTAGACATCAAAAAATACGCTTAGAATGAAGATATCAAGCAATCTCTGAAGAACAGATGTCACACTATCTTCAATCAGCATAATCGCAAATCAGTCATCATCAAATGTTTTGATTGAAGATCCAAAAGTGAAGATATCATCAATGATCTGATACCATATGTCAGAAAGCTCACGTTACTGTGGAGTGCTGAGTGTTACTAGAAATGGAGAGAAATTTGAATTTGAATTTGAATTTAAATTTCAAAGAGTCAACTCCTTGTGTCAAAATCGGTCAATCATCTCTTTTGCCTTTGAAGTCAATTATTCCAAGTCTTAGAAGAAAGATTTCAGAAGCCACGATTCAGAAAGTAAGAGTGATTTCTGAAGAACATCAAAAACCTCTATTCCACAATGGCTTATAGAAACTGATCTGATAGACAGACAAGCTGTAACATCCCCTGCTGCTTTATGGATTGACGACTGTCCTCACAAACCAACACGGGTCTTTTCAGCTTACTTTGTCCTCACTCACACGCTTCCTAGGAAAACTTCCCAAGAGGTCACCCATCTCAAAATTGCTCCAAGTCAAGCACACTTAACTGTGGAGTTCTTTCAGTTTAGGCTACCGAAAAGAAGATGCATCTTGTTGGTACAGGTAGTACAAATCAATTCATATAAGCCCTCCTTAACTGTATAGTCCCATACCTATACAGTCTTAGGATCCCTCTCATTCGGGTGTGTAATCGGCTCATTCATGTACCCCTCCACTTTCGAAGTTTGCCAAGAGCCGCTCTTTGTTCGTGCCTCCTTGCACCGGTGATCACTCTCTGACTTCGCAATCCCCGGGCATTACATGCCCACCAGCTTCCGCTTGGTTCGTCCCCGAACCACACCGTACTGGGAGAGGTGCAGGTTCTGATACCATTTGTAACATCCCCTGCTGCTTTATGGATTGACGATTGTCCTCACAAACCAACACAGGTCTTTTCAGCGTGCTTTGTCCTCACTCACACGCTTCCTAGGAAAACTTCCTAGGAGGTCACCCATCCCAAAATTGCTCCAAGTCAAGCACACTTAACTGTGGAGTTCTTTCAATTTGGGCTACCGAAAAGAAGATGCATCTTGTTGGTATAGGTAGTACAAATCAATTCATATAAGCTCTCCTTAACTGTATAGTCCCATACTTATACAGTCTTAGGATCCCTTTCATTCGGGTGTGTAATCGGCTCATTCATGTACCCCTCCACTTTCGAAGTCTGCCAAGAGCCACTCCTTGTCCGTGCCTCCTTGCACCGGCGATCATTCCCCGACTTCGCAATCCCCGGGCGTTACACAAGCTATGCTTCTAGACTATCTTTCCAAGACACAAATGGATGATCAACACGTGTCCTTGGAAAAATATATCAGAGGCAACGGTCACAAGGCAGACGTTCTTTAAATAAAGATATTGTGCTCTAATGTAAAAGTGAGAGAGACTTTGTGCCTAAAAAAGAAATTCTGGAAAATCTCTTCTCATCTCTAGTAAGGTTCACATCATAATGTAATCAGATTCCTTACTTGAAAAAATCTTCCTTCTTTGTTCTTAAATTATTTTATGTTCTTCCTAGGAATAAATGATAGAAGGAAGTCATTCAAGTTTTGCCAAGATCTTTCCATGTATATGTTTAAGGAAACTTGAGTATAGGTTAGTATGAGTGGTAACCCAACCACTTAACCTTTGTATTCTCAATTCGGTAGTGATGGCTGTGAGATAGCTTGGAGAGGCTAATATAAAAACTACTATCAGCGTGATAGTTTCTGAGTTTGATATTGATCACGGTTTAGCTTGAAGAGGCTAGTCAAAGACTACTTGCAACTTGAAGAGGCTGGGGTGAGACTACTTATAGCTTGGAGAGGCTAGGGTAAAACTACTCAGTTAAGCTTGGAGAGGCTGGTGAATAACTACTTTCAATATGACAGTAGAGATTATCTATAGGTCACAGGTTTCAGGTTGGTGAGGCTAGGAAGAACTACTCGGTTAAGCTTGTAGAGGCTGGGAAGAACTACTTGGTCCAGCTTGGATAGACTAGTGAAGAACTACTCAATTTTTGGTAGCAGGGGTTATCTGTTGGTTACAAATGAGAGCTTGTGAAAGCTAAAGTAAAGACTATCCAGTTTTCTTTCTTTGGTTTGAGAAAGATGTTTTAGCATAATCTCAACATTTGTTGAGTATTGGATGTAGGCAGTTTGGCCGAGTTAGTATAAAAATATTTGTGTCTCATCTTTCTCACATTGATCTTATTTATATTTCTCTATCATGGTGTATTTTTCATCATACACTGAAATAATTTTCTTACCATTTTCTTATTCATATTATACTCCAAAAATCTACTTTCTGAAACCACTAACTGAGTTTTCGCTGCACTACAAGTTTTATACTTGATAGTATCTTTGTTAAAAGTTTCAGATAAGCAAAAAGAAGCAATGCATGATTCAACCCCTTCTTCTCGTGCACTCTTTCACCTATAATTATTAGCTCCAAAACCCTTTAAAATGCATCATTGCTAAACATTTTAAATGATAACATATCAATTTCTTGAAAATATTTTGAAGAGGGACTAATCTTTTCCTTGAGTTTCTTAAACCAACAAACATGTCTTTTTATGTTAGCGTACACATTTCTAAAATAAGACTATTTTCACAATAACATGTGCAAACATGATTAATCTCATTTCAAGAGATTGGGACTTAATGAAAATAAAGAATATAATGATGTGAATGTTTCTATTCTTAACAAATAAAAGAAAATTCTCAAGAAACCAAGTCTCAGATCTTCAAAAAGTAATACATGACTTCAGTAAATACAATTCAAGTGAAGATTTCAATCCAACTCAGAAGCAAATTGTGATTATCATCTTATCATCATGATCATAATCATATCATTCACAACAAGCTCTGATTAAAGAGTAGAAGATCAAAGTGAAGTCCAGAAACTATGAAGGTACTTCAGAAAGTACGTTTCATTGTAAATTGTGCACTTTACAGGATTGAGAGAGAAATTTGAAATTCAAATTTAAAGTCAAACCCAATGAAGGATTGACGTGACATCTCTTTTGTCAAGTTGGTCAACTGCCCCAACAAAAGGAAAAGTTCAAAAACCTCGCTTAGAAAGTAAAAAGTAGTTTCTAAAGATGGACTCAGAAACCTCTATTACATAATGGCTTATGCAACTGCTCTGACATGTTGAGCTACTCCTCTAGACTTCATTTCCAAGACACATAAAAAAGATCAACATGTGTCACTGGGAAAATCAAGGGCAATGATCATAAATATGGATAAAATATAAAAGGAGATGCCGTGTTTACAACGATAGACTTTCACTCATAAAATGCCCTGAAATGCTGAAGAAATTTCCTCTCATTCTCTATAAAACTATTATAGTTTGTAATCGGTTTCATCTTTTTAAAAAATATTCTTTCTACATTCTTATTAGCTAAGATCATTTTTCCTAGGAAGAATAAATAGAAAAAGTTCATTCAAATTTTCCAGCGTTGATATTGTTTATCCTACGAAAACGTGAGTGTTTGTTAGTTTGAGTGAAACAACCCAAACACAATCCGTTGTAACCCGATCCGATAGTGACCATTGTGATGTAGTTTGGAGAGGCTACGCAAAGACTACTTGGGTGTGATAGTAAAGTGAGCTACTAGTCACTGAGTTAGCTTAAAGAGGCTAAGCAAAGATTACTTGTAAGTGATAGAAGAGTGAGCTACATGTCACAGAGTTAGCTTGGAAAGGCTAGTTCAAGACTACTTGGGTGTGACAGTAGAGTGAGCGACTATCACTGTATAAAGCTTAAGAAGGCTACTGTAAAGACTATTTAACTTTCCTGGGTTGAGAAAGTTTTAGTGGAACTCAATGGTTGTTGAGATCTAGTTGTAAGCAGGTTAGCCGAACTAGTATAAAAACCCCTGTGTAATATCTTCTTCTTCCTTAACTCTCCTTTGTTTACTACTTAGTGCCTAGTATATTGTGTTTTCTGGAAAACCTTTTTTAACGAGTTTTTTATATTTCTATTATAGTTCTGAAGGTTACTTTCTGACGTATACTAATGTTATTTTTGCTGAACTTCAAGTTCATACTTGATAGTATCTGTTTAAGTTTTTCAGAAACTAAAAGGCAAAGAAAAGTCTAAACACAATTCAACCCCCATTTCTCGTGCACTTTTCAACCTACAATGTTGGCATAAGTCCCTCTTTGAAATTTTGTGGGCATATAGGAATACTAAGTGTAAAGCTACTGGGTTAACTCCCTATAGGCTAACTTTCGGTCAGGATGTTGTTTTGCCTTTAGAAATAAATGTTAAATCATTAAGAGTGGCAAAGTCGATGAATATTCCTAGGCCATATTTGAGGAAAGAAATGGTCGTTGATGACAGAATATTAGCCTTGGAGTGCATATAGAAAAATAAGGAGGCAATAACAAAGGTTTATAATAGAAAAGTTAAAAAGAAATCCTTTCAAGTAGGGGATCTGGTATGGAAGGCTATTTTGCTGCTTGGAATAAAAGTCATGAGCATAGCAATGTCTCCAACTTGGGAAGGACCATACATCGTTAGCCAAAGTATAAAAGGAGATGCATATAGATAATAAAGGTAAAAAAATGGAATGATCAATTAATGGAAAAAATTTTAAGAAACACTATCAATCTGTATGGGATAAATAAAATTACTTTATGTATGAAGCTATGGCTACAAGCCAGCTATGATAGCCAAAACAAAATAAAGCTAAAACTAAACAAAGTTGATGAAACATCTTGAGTGCTTATCCTAGCTAATTTTTTGGCTGAGTCATTTTTGTAACACCCTCGAGTTTCTCTTCCACCATGGTTATGACTTGATTACCATCACCCACAACTAATCTTTACGTGCTTATCTCACCAAGGATGCTTTCACCTTGATCAAGGGTTTGAACAACTTGTACTACTATAGGCATAGTCGAATCTTGATATGGAATCATAGCTAATCATAGCTCAGTAGCGGATTCAAAAGTTAACAAAGAAAAAGGGAACGAAAACATCAAAACAATGGGGAATATGTTGTAGAAAAAGATAAAATAACAGATATAAAGTCAACAACATACCTCCACAATTTACCCTAGCTAATTGGAAGTGGCGATAAAAAAACTTACCAAGTTTATCTAGCTGCCACCATACTTTTCTTGCTAGTTTCCACAATATGTTTTAGCATTGTGGCTTGGCTAGCCAAAGAAAAGATTTTGCTATCTAAGGCCTTCGCCTGCTTGAATAAATTGGTCTTCTTAATTTTCTTGGTGTTTGAAGTAGCCTCTAAATGAGTTGATTAAGGTTCCAAGTGATCCAACTCAATCTGCAGCCAAGCTATTTCCTTACGAATATCGGTATTATGGCTGTCGACTTGTTGTTTCTCTTGGACCAAGTTTTCATGCATTGCTTAGGTTGTAGCAAACTCATTTAGAAACCTAACCTTCTCAGCTTTCAATAGATTATGCTCCTCAAGTTTTCCTTCACTTGCCACTTTAGGCTCCTTATAAGTTTGGAAAAGTTGAAAGGTATCATTTAGCTCCAAGGCCAATTTAATGTAAACATCACATAAAGTAGCTAAAGCTTCAGAATCAGTAGAGGCTGCAACTTGAATAATAGAGTCTTTGGTAGGCCCTAAATCAGTTGCGGTATTAGGAAAAAGGGTTTTAGAAAGCAAAAACCACAATATTAAAGCATTGGAAGGCTGGCATTGGATTCTTCTTAGCTGATTAAGGCATAGAGGTGTTGAAGTAGGAGAGTAGTTCATCTTTATCAGGAAAAGAAACATAACCTAGGCAACCTTGGATAGTAGAATCAGCTGTAGTAGCCAGGGGAGTTGGAGACTTCTTGATAGGAGAATGAGGGTTATGCACAACCTTGGCTATAGGGGTAAGTCTCCATGGGAGGTTTTGTAGCTATATCAACTTGTACATCACCGGACTCAAGACTGGAGACCACTTGAGACCTCCTACTATAGAAAGGTGCATCATCCTTTGAATTTGCTCATACCTTTGGCATTTTTACCTCTCAACAGTAGCCGACGAAGAGATTTTCTTCTTTGACCCCTTGTTTAAGCCAAAGAAGGTGAGGCCATATTGAATCTCTTTTAGCTTCACCGCTCTACTTATGGTAAAAAAGCAAGGTATAAGCTAAAAGAATCAATCAACAAGAAAAAGGGGACTATGAACTCAAAAATACTTGAGAAAATGGATCTACAATTGATATAATAGCTGTTGGGTAGCCACATTGATAGGGACAGTGCCAGAGGCTTATCGAGTACCTTTATGTAAGTTTCCACGTCTACTGTGATTGGGGTAGTATAATAGTAGCCAAGAAGCCAAGTGAAAAATAGTAAAGAATACAAGTGGATAAGAAGAAATAAATAATATATTATATTAGAAGAAACTTGAGGAGCTCATGGCCTGAACCACGACGCAAGGGAAAATGGCAAAAGGCTTGAACTCAAATTGGTCTAGTTGGAGACAGTTAAGGCCTTTGACTTCATCAATGGCTATTTAAAGAAGATTAGGCCGAGGTTCATCCCAATCTACCTTGGAGTGAACCAACATAAGAACCCCATGAATAAAGCTCAATTGAATGGCAAAAAGGTTGGCATAGTAGGGCTTTACAAATAACTTGCTATACCTCGATGTGGGTTCAAGTCCATTAAAAGATCCCCAGTTGTGACCATACTAGCCCAATGAAGGGCTACAATAGCCAATTCATCAGCAGAAGCTTGAAGAAAATCCGTTTGCACCCAAGCTGGTCCAATTTCATGATACATGAACAAACAGGCATCTATGAAGGTTCGTTGGTCCATTCTAAATAGTCGTTCCATAATCTGGTCGGCTGTTTCTAAGTAGGGACAAGTATATCACTAAATTTGTTAGTCAAGACAGAAGCATCTAAGATAGGAATTGCGACTTCCCCACAATCACGAAAAATGGTAGGGAAGTACCTATTCACCTGAAATAAAGGAACCTGAGTGGATTGATGAAAGCTTTATTAGTATAATAGGTCTTGAAGTGACTGATCCACTGGGTCACGCACTTGTAAAGATAAAAGCTAAACAGCTATGTTCATTGATTTATTAGAGATAATAGCCATAACATAGTAGTTGTATGAATTAACTAGTTGGAGGAAACTGGTACAAGAAAATAATTTGCACATCTTGAAAAGAAGGAAAGCATGATACCCAATTTTAGAAATAGGGCCAGACATTTTTTTTTTGTTAGGCAAGAAATAGATGGTAAGTATTCCAATTAACAGGGCAACCTTGGCTAGAAAAAGAGACATTGTCTATAGTTAGAAGTTCATCTCCTATTACAGGGAGGCCCAAGATAGTAGCTACATCATATAAGGTGCAAGTGAAAATACCAAAAGGCAAAACAAACACATTAATGGAGATATTCTAGAAACCCAAGAAGGCTATCAGGAGATCTCGATTTGGGGAAAACTATTATAATACGATTTGGTTTAATCCAGTTAAGGAATAAAAGGCTATCAGGAGATCTCGATTTGGGGAAAACTATTATAATATGATAATATCATAGATGCCCTATGTTTTCCAAAGATAGCCTTTTATTCCTTAACCTGATTAAACCAATTAGTATAGGCCTCGCTAGGGTGAGGTAAGGATTGGATTTTAGAAAGGCATTTTGAAATAGAAAACAAAGAATAACATATTGGACATTCAAAACCATTAGGGTTTATGTAGGTTTCTACCAAGGTTTTGAAGAGGGATGTTTTAGAGATGATAGGACAAAGAATGCAGTTGGCACCTTCATTGCCATAAGGAATCAAAATAGCTAATATTTTATCTTTCTCAGTAGAAGAAGAAACCTCTATTGCCATTATTGATTTTTACAAATGTTTGAGAGCAATAATGACTGTGTCAGAATCCTCATTTTGATTATGCGATGAATCGAAAAAGGAAGAAGACTTTTCCCTAAGCAGAGAAGAATCAAGATTTTGAGAATTAGAGCCTTGGGAAGATGACATGGAAAACAAAATAAAGAAAAATGAGCAAGAACAAGGAGAGGTTTAAAAGGAAAAGGGATCGGAATAGAATTTGAAGAAAAGGAATGTTCTAAGAATCACCGGAGAGATTGGAAAAGAAGAAAAACAATAATGGCTAGAAAAGCTTTTAGCTTGAGTATTTATTAACACCTCATAGCTCATAATAAATACTGAGCAAAGAGACATGCGGAACATATGTAACACACCCAAAAATATTAGGTCAACGAATGAAGGGCCAAACACGAAAACTAGAGGCTGCCATGACTAAAAAAGGAGTTGGTCTTAGTAAATAAATGTAGACCCAAGCAAAGAAAAGCATTGACTGGAATAAAAAGGATTTGGCTTACACAACTCAAGGGAATATTAGTCTAACAAGGCAAAATGGTGCCATGGTTGAGTGAACATACATGAAGGCATTAGTAGTAGTTGATAAAAATTGGAATAGCTATGGTCATGTATAGAGCTTGGATAGGGAACTATAAATAAGAGATTTTTTTGTGTAAATTTGAACGTAGGTTGTCACCTACCTTCTCAAATTAGAAAATTAATTTAATGCTAAGTTGCACAAAAAAGTAGTAAAGAGAATAACCTAGGTCGTCTCCTAAGTAGCCTTCAACACTAAGTTGTGAAAATTGGGGGTTTAGAAGAATGAAAATTAAAACAATTAAAATTAAAAGTCAATAGCAACGAGATAATAGCAACAGTGAGGGAAGCACTAGTGCAATGTATTCCTAAGATTGGAAATTAATTGTCATTGACCAAATATTAAACCCATTGGTGGATATTAGTAATAATTACTGGCAATTATACTAGTAATCGATTGACCTCTAGAATTTGACCAATGCAAATAACTAATAAATAAGATCTCAATTTATTTAGAAATCACATTGATTTAATAAACTAATTGATATAGCCAAACCGCCAATAGGAAAGTTAATTTTAATATTCTCTCTCAAACATAAATTAATAGATCTATCAATTTATGCCCAAAGGGTTTCTTTAAACAACGATCGCCAGTTTTGTTATTCCAATAAAGATTATAGCAATCACCACAATAATTAAAGGAATAGAAACTGCAGAACATTAAGAAAACCAATGCATTTAATATAAACAATGGTCTCAAATGTCATCCCAACCCATCTGGAAATCCCTACACTAGTAAAGAAATTCACTCCTCTATCTTGAAGGATTACAATAATAAAAATAAAAGAATCTAAAAATAATAGCAATAATGATTGCCACAATCTCCAAGACAGAGCACATTCACCAATGGAATTCCTAAGAGAGAGAAGAATAGAGAAAGAGAAGAAAGAGATATAGAAAGAGAATAATAGCAACTTAAGTGGCAATCTAAAAGTGAGTCAAAAGCTAGGGTAAAAGTCTATAACAATCCCTTAAATACTGCTCTCTAAAAACAGATTAAATGAGCTATTATGCATCATCGCACAAGTTATAGCACTGGACAGAATTGACGTCTTCACGTATTTAGTCATTTTGGCCCCTTAAATGTCTGAATCTGTCGTTGGCACTAGAAATACCGATTGTAGTCCTTTGAACAAACTTTCCAATACCACCAAAATCAGAATATTGCAAAAATATTAATTGGAGGTCAAGTTCGACAGCATTAGAACACTATCAACCTTTAATCTTGTAACTCAATTTTCACCAAGATACTCTTAGAATTGGGTTTTACACTGAACATGAAAATTTTAGAGGACTTCTTGAAATTTTCAAAATATCTTTATTTGTCTCAATCCGATCCCTGTAGAGAGTGATAATGATTTTCCACTACAATGCTTTTTGAAAATGTTCTCAATTGAGCTTAAGAACTCCTCTATTTAGCTTCCAAATTCTCCCAAATTGATCGTTGCTACAAGCTCCATGCAGAGAGTTTCCATCCTTACTTTTGACATTTTGCACTCAATTCAAAGCTCTTGTATACAAAAATCATACTCAAAGAGACAGGTTAAATGTAACAGGCTCTAATCCAATAGTTATCCCAAAATCAATGCAAAAGCCATCAATTCCATCAAAATCACACAATGAGGAATAAATCAAATTCTTAATTAATCCTTCCAACAACTCAGTAAAACTTATGCAAAAAGCTAAAGTTTGATAGCAAGATAAGTGGCATAAATGCTCCTTATCAATGAGACATATTGGAAGTCTCCAGAAAATTAGTTATTTGTTCAAGTTTTTTAATGTTTTATTGCACTACTCTTTAGACTAATGCAAGTTACTCCTATTTCCATTTTTCATTTCTCATAATCTAATCATGTTCAAAGCCTTACTATAGTGATTTGAACCAATCTGAGTCACTATTTGGTTGGCCATGCAACAAAACTGGTACAACTTGATTTGACTCGGCTGATTTATATCAAAACTAGTGATGCAGCTGGTTTTCAAGAACCAAACTGGGTTATGCTTCTTTTTTTTCTTCTTTCCTAAATGACATCATTTTGTGCCTTTTAAAAAAAAACTAAGCTGGCTAGGCCTAAACAATGTCACTTTGCACAATTCAAAAATGATAAACAAAACACATTATGCCCTAATCCTTTTTGAGTTTTGAGAGCATGGCAACAAAGTGAGAAGAAAAGATCCAGAGAAGCTGGTCGTGTAGATCGCCACGTCGCCGAAAGGAAGAGAACTGAGGTCTGTGGCATCATACCACGTTTGCTACTACTGTTTTGGAAGCCTGAAAGGTAAATTGTGATGCTACTCTTTGAACTTTGATAATTTATTGTTTGATTGATAAATTAATAAGTGAATGATTAATCTTCTTTGATGAGTTTCACTTCCACACTTCCAAGGTTCCACTGTTCTTGATTTACATTTTTTTCCTAGTTTTGTAAAGTGTAGACTTATACTGTTATACTGTTATGAAAATGAATGTGTTACTCTCCCAAAAATAGTAGTACTTTTTCTATTGTCACTCTTGGTAAGAAATGAATCATGTTATTAGTAGCCTTAATTGTTTTGTTTTATCTATATTTATCCATTATTTTAACTAGAGTTTATTACGTTATCTTTAATTGTGAATAGATAGAATAAGTCAATTTCTTGCTATATTACTGCATTTTTCTTACTAGCTGTTATTATGTTTATTTTCTTTGTTGAATTTGTTTTAATTAAGTGCATTGCATCAAATGTCTTCTGCACAAACACCTTCATGACAAACCCCATCATCCCAGGGAGCATCTACTGAAAATTCTAGTGAAAAATCATATAACAGGGAAAGTTGATCTAGCTTAGGGAATTGTAAGTAAATTACTAAGGAAAATGGAAAAGTTGTTATATGATGTCTTTATTGTAACGAGGTAATTAGAGGAAGTGAAATTAATCGATTTAAAAGTCACTTAGCAGGAAAGAAAGGGCAAGTCAAAGACTGAAAGAAAGTCGCAATAGATATTTGAGCTCAAATGAAAAACAATATTGATGAATATCGGAGCAACAAAAAAAAAAGGTCCATGGAGGAAATATTGACAAAATGAATGAATATGAGGAAGAGCTAATGGGAATAGGTGACAATCAAGTGCAAAAGCCAAACAAAAGCACCAAACTAGGTTCTTACTTTATTATGCTTGGAACAATGCCTGGAGCTTAACAAACCTTAAAAAGTGTGTTGCAAAGTAAAGTAGTAGTGAAAAAGTGTGACATTCCCATTACAAAATGGATGATTGATGCTTTTGTGCACTTTAATATATGTAATTCAGCCTATTATCAACCTATGATTAATGTTATTACTAACATGGGTGCAGGTTATAAGGGTCCAAAGATTCATAGAGTTTGTAGTTATTTGTTGAGTAAATTGGTTGAAGATGTGAAAAAAATGACTGAGGGCTATCACGAAATTTCAAAGCAAACTGGACACACTATCATGGTTCTTGATAGACTAATTATTGTAGGTGGACTTTGATTAATTTTTTGGTTTATTGTCCTAAAGGAACCATTTTCCTAAGGTCGATTAATGCTTCTCATGTGTCAAAAACTATTTATTGTATAAGATTTTCAGAGAAGTAGTGTTAGAGGTTGGTCTAAAAAATGTTGTTCATATGGTGACAGATAATACTGTAAATTATGCTGCTGTTGGGAAGTTATTGGAGGCTAAGTTTCCTAAACCATATTGGTCTCCATGTGCTGCTGAGTGTCTTAGTTTGATGTTGCAAGATATTGGTAAATTGGATGAAGTTAGTATGTGTCACATGCTTCCAAAATTACCATATATATATATATATATGATATCACTGTTATCCATTGTATTTGATGAGAAAGCATACAAGTAAAAGAAAAATACTTCGTCCAGCTCCAAGTCACTTTGCCACCAATTTCATTACATTGCAAAGTATTTTGGCTCAAAAAGATGCACTTAGAGCCATGGTTACTTCTAGAAAATGGATAAGCTTAGGTTATTCCAAAGATTCTAAGGCAAAAAGATTTGTGGATCAAGCCTTGGATTCTAATTTTTGGAAAAAGTGTGCTTATATTGTTAAATTCATTGAGCCACTTGTTCATGGTATCATTGACCATGAAGATAAATCCGCCATGGATTTTCTTTATCAAGCTTTCTTTAAAGCTAGAAAAGAGATGGTGAGGAGATTTCAAAGAAGAAAGAAGATAGTGGAGTCTTACTTGGCAATCTTAGATAGCTTGTGGGATTCACAGCGTCATAAAAATCTTCATGCTGCTAGTTATAGCTTAAATCTAGCTTGTCGATTCAATCATGAAGAATTTAAAAAACACAAGACTACAACATGTGGCCCTCTCGATGTCATTGGGAAGTATGCTTATGGAGATGCTATTTTGCAATCTATATTAACAAGTGAAATGGGGATCTTTAAAAATGTTGAACAAGATTTTAAAGCACTTTGATGCCAGATAAATTTAACAATTGTTATTTGTTTTTTATTCTTTATTTTGTAGTCCTTATTATAGTTAAATAATATGCACACTAATTTATTATATTATATGTAATTATGTATTATTATCAGTCAATGATGGGAATCTTATGGACGTGGTACACCAAATTTGCTAAAATTATCTATTCATGTTTTAAGCCAAACTTATAATGCTTTGGGTTGTGAGCGAAATTGAACTATATTTGACCACATTCACTCAAAGAAGAGAAATAGGTTAGAGCATCAAAAGCTTAATGACCTTATTTATATTCATTGCAACTTGAGGCTCCAACAAAGGTATTTTTTTCATATGAGTATTTGTTCATATGAATATTTAGTTCTCCAAAGTATTTTTTTTTTGTCTTGATATGAATATGTTGATAAACATAGGAATCAATAAAGGAATCAAAGTCATGATCTAATTTGTTTTAAGGCATTTGAGGACCATTTTGATTAGGTATTGAAAAAGTCACAATCACCCTTAAACATAGATGGTTTGGAGTTTTTACGTATTTATCTTACAGATGTTTCCATCCAATCAACTCTAGATAACATTGTTATGGTTTTTAATTGCATTAAACTTTTTGGTTGTCATTGTTTCATTATCATTATGGATTATTATTTGATAGTTCAATGTTGATTTGTGAAAAATGATATGATTGTAGGTCAATTAAATTTGGAAAATGACAATGATAACGAAGATGATGCACATAACAATTCTAATGAAAATGTGGACCAAAATGAAGGTAATGTTGGTCAAGTTTCCGATTTAGCCAATGAAGAACGACCACTTGGCCAAAATGAATATAATCCCCTGATTCCTTAGGCATAATTTGAGATTTTGTTTGTATGGTTATGACTTATGAGTTTGTAATGTGAAATTTTGTGAGTTTGTATGTTTAATTATTTTTGAACTTGTCAATTGTGGTTTATGATTATGAAACATGAACAATATTTAAAAATTTATATTTTGTATTTGGACCCCTTTAAAAAGTGTCAAAATGCTAATTATTTGTCATTTTATTGTATTTTCATTCAATTTTTATATATTTTTATATTTTTTATACAAATCCAGTTTAACTAATTCGACCAGTCACCTAATAACCCAGTGCCTCGATCAAGCCGATTACCAAGCGGGGTATCAAAATTATGATTTGAAGAATCCACATGCTAAAGTTTCAATCTTTGTCTTTAGTACAAATCATCTCATTCAAGAGGTTTCTTTATCTGTTTGAGTTAATCGGATTGAGTCCATCCTTAGCTGATTGAACTTGGATCAAACAACATGCTATTTGTTACCTTCTTTTGTAATTTCCAATTTTTTTCCTCAAATAAATAATGGCATCAAGTGGGAGGAATACTTAATATTAAAGAGGAATTGAAATATTAGTAAGAGTAAAGCACATATCATAAAATGTCAACTTCTAAATTGCAGATTCTGAATGAGTACAATGTATTTGCACCATCCACAAAATGTGCTATTTCAATTTAAATAAGTGCAGAAACACCATGATGTTGCTCGTGAAAGTTATTAAAAGATGTGTGATATCATCAAGAAGGATCATCTTATGCTTTCGCTTAGTGACCTTGTTGTTCTTGAAAGATAAGGCCACATGGAGAATCTGGTTCTTCCTTTTCTTGATATTGTTAAATACTATTGGAGGGATCTTTTATTTATTATTATGATGGGATAGGGCAGTAGTAGTGGCATTAGCCTCCATTGCTGAGAAGTTAATTTGGGTGGGTGTTAGTGTTTGGGAAGAGATAGTGGGTTATAGAAGCAATAGGCACGTAGATAACTAGATGATAAAGTTGGGTAATGATTTGATATGTAAATATATAATGCATAATTTATGAATTTGTTTGAACTTTGAAATTGGAATAGTAAAAAAAGGGCAGGAAGGAGGGAGAGCTTGAAAATTTGGACACTTAGATTTCCTTTTGAAGTTTCAACTTGGGGTGTTGAGATTTTTAGGGATAGCACTTTTTGTTAATTGTAGGTAGAGCCAAATGAAACTTTGGGGCATGAAGTGGAAGGAGAGTAAAATGACTGGCCAAAATCAAAATTGGAAATTTATGCCTTTTTATTTTTTTCCTCACCATTTTTTTAAACTTTATTGATCTATATATTCTATCTATTCTTTTTTTGGCTTCCTAGGATATCTACTGTTGATAGTAGTGACTAATCCCTTCAAGGTAGGAGCTCCCCTAAAACTATGTTCATGAGTTTAATTTTGTAGGTAACGGGAAGGAAGGAAAAGATGTTTTTGGAGTTTTGTGGTGTTCATGAGTTTAATTTTTTAGAGAGGAAAAGGCATTTGAGCTGCTCAAAATCCTCCTAAATCTCTACTTTTTAGTTCTCCAATTCAAGTGATTTTGAAGGGATTACATTCTAATTTACTTTATTGCCCCGATTAAAAAATTATAATATCATTCTTATGAATCAATTTCAATTTCATGTGAACTTTTTATCATTTCCCTTCTAATCTCAAATCTTAACATAAATTTTGAAAGTCTAGGTGAAATATGTTAACATAAATTCATATTAAATACAAAAATTTTAACATAAAATTTCAAATATTGATTTAATATCTTATCGTAAAATGTAAAAACTTAACGTGATTTAAAATTTCAAACAAGAAACTTTTTAATTCCATAATCTCAAAGAATATCTTAATGAAATTGAAAATATTAACTATATTGAATTTATTTATGTAAGGATAAAATTATAAAGATACGTTATAAGTCATCTATTTCCTTTCTCTCGCCATGAACAAGGTTGATTGAAATCCTTTAAAATCCTTCTCCCTTTTTGTTGATTGCGCTTAGATATCTTTTTTATCCTTTCATTTCCTTCCAAACTCGCAAGTATTCTCTAAGGGGGTAAGCTTTCATCACAAAACCCTTTTTATTCACACCATCAAAAATTGAATCTTTGACTAAATACTTAAGAATCCAACGAGCTACCCTTATATTCTGTCTATTTGAATGTAATACTAAAGTGGTTTCATTGTAATTTTCACATAGTATTTTTCTTTTTTATTTTTAAATTTTATTACTTATAATTTCATTCTATTTTTTGACTTTTCATTAATTACTAAACCTTTTATGTGATTATTGACATTTCATATTTGTAGTACGCAATTAACTCTTCATCTTTAATAATATTTTTATTTTTTATTTTTTTAAATAATCTTGAATAAGAAGATTAATTATACTAATAACTATTAGAAATAAATATGAATATTTTAATAATATTTAAAGTTATAAATAATATAATGTAATTAACATTTGGAATTTATATCTATTTTATAGAACAAAAATTTATAGGATTAAAATCATACAAATATTCTTTTGACATATTGAGATTTTTCTTTCCATCAAGTTGTTCATATAAAGTTAAAAAGAGTATTAAAATGCATATTTCTAAAAATAAGCAAGTCAAAATTATCTCACATAATTATTAAATTTTAAATGAGTCTCTATAAAATTATAATTATATCTATATCAATTTGTTTTATACTAAAAATGATTTCGTGAATTGTAAAAATACATGGAATCAAGGTTATCAAACTCGAATTGTAAACTCGTGAAGTGACATAATTATTCCACTATATTATTTAGATATTTTAATAATGAAATGTAGAAATATTTCATCTCATTGTTTAAATATGTCAATGGAATGAAATAAAATTGTTGTAATTATAAAATTTTTATTTCTATAATACTCTTGAGTCAGAATAGAGTAATATTATTAATAAGGATAGAGTAGTAATTTTATAAATAAAAAAAAATAGGTCAACAATTTACATTTCATCCCCAAATTAGGAGGTGGGGGAAGAAAAATAGAGATATATGGTGGTGTTGGATGGGATGAGCTCCATTCATCCTAATTCCAACCCGTCAAACTTTATAGTATCCAAACAGTGGAGCTTATTAGAATTTCATTTCCCTCTATCTCATTCCGCTTTATTCCACCAATCCAAACATAGTCTTAAGGACTTAGTTGATGTCAGGAAATCTTTTAGAAACTAAGTTCATATTATACTCATCTTTTAGGGACTAAAATGCATGTCTACTTTTATATTTATTTAGAAACAAGTATCATACACGTAATGCCCTGATTTTCTTTTTTGTGAAAAATGACTAAAATACCTCTAAGGTTATTCTTGCACAAAAATTAAGGCCAGCCGGCCTCAGTAATCCTCAAGGGTTTGGTTTAATGTGTGAATGTGATTTTATGCATTTTAGATAATGATTGCTGTGAAAATTGCAATTTCTGATTTTTTTGTGCTCAAAATTACCAAAATGTCACAAAGATAATTTAACGTGGATTTACCTAACGACTGGACCTGGTCATCACCCAGAGATTGAATATGATAATTTAAGGGGATATATAATGATTGGATGACTTCTAGTTAAATTTGATGTAAAATTTACCATTTTTACTCCTAGTTAGTGCTAATTAAACTTAACTAACGTAATTAAAGGCATATAGATAATATTAGACTCAAAGATGAATTATTTTTATTAATTTATTTTCAGGCCAAGATAATAATTTTAAGTTGATTAAGGTCCAAGAATGATTAAACAAGCTTAATTTTACTCTTAATCCCCATTAACAAGTGTGTGACATGATGCCACCACACTAAAAGATGAGGGGACAATTTTGCTTTATCATTTTTTTCCTTTCCATGATATTAGGAGTAATGTCACATTTGAAATTTGAATGAATTAAGATTAGCCCATTTAAGCATGCATGAAGCACCATAACTAAAGATTAGTGTGTCTTAAAACATCTTTTTATCATTTCCTAATATTTCCTCTAATTAAACACACAAAAACACAAAATTATCCTACCTACCCACCCCATGGATGCTGCAGCCAACATACATTATTGCACCCTGTTATTTTTATTTTTTAGCAAGCATACACACACACACACTCTCTCTCTCATACACACTAATTCTCTTCATTCACTTTTTGACACAACTTGAGCATCAAGTTTGTGCAAAAAGTTCTCTCCAATCTTTCCACTTCAAACTCTTCTCTTCTCCTCCACCAAAACACCATTTTTGTACATGAAAGCAAGCTTTAAGCTTCAAACAAATAGACACTCACCATGAACCATCACCTAAACACATAATCTTCACCCTCCACCAACCAAACGACCACAAAAGCTCCTCTTTTCCCTTCACACCCTCTTGGTTGAAACCCTATAAGCCTAAAGAGAAGATTTTTCTTCTTTTTTCCTTTGCAAGAACAAGCCTTGCCACCTCCTTGAACAACAACCACCATTTGGTAGGGATTTTTGTTATGTTTTCTTTACATTTTCTCTTCTTTTCTTTTTGCTTTTGGTTGAGGAGCAAAGCTATGACTTGATGATGATAGCTCTTTGATGATGGTTGTAAGACCATAATGTTTGAGGTCTCTAAAGCTTGAAGATTGATCCTTCTTATTTCAAAAGTAAAAAAAAAAAGAAAGAGAAAGAATGCAACTTTTCTTCATTTATTTACTTTTGTTGCATATATAAGCTTGATGACGAGTCTATAAAAAACAAGGTTCTTAGAACTACAAAAAGAGAGACTCTAAAGCTTGATCATGCCTTCTTGACAGCTACAGCTCATGTATTTTGTATTTTTATAAGAAAATTCTTTATTTTTGGTAGCTTGAAAGGTTAATGTTTCGCAATTTTTATGTTCTTGGGTTTTAATGCTTTAATATCAAATTTAATCAGTTAAAAATGTTTATTGGAAGTTTGGTCATGATTCCAAGTGTCCACTTAATTTTTGTTCGGTAAAGTTTAAGACTTTATGCATGAAAGTGTTGTTTATATCATTATTATTTTATCTTGGCCTTAAGGTGGTATTTTTGTTTAAAAAAATGGGTTTCTGAAGAATGGAAATGATGATGGTGGTGGTGGTTTGTAAGGCTCAAAGGATTGAAAAATCTTGATTTTATTGTTTTAATGTATTAGTAAGTCTAAGCTAGTGTCTTAAGTGTTCTAAGTATAAGACATAAAATTTTTGACTTTCCAAAATAGTTGGGGTATATGTTTCAGCCATGCATGTTTAAGAGGTTTGGTTTTGGTTTTGGTTTTATTTGATTTAAATTTTGTATCTTATGTTTAAAGTGTTTAAGAGAATTTTTGAAAGGATTAAAAACTAATAAGGGGTAAAAACATAATTTTAACACATGAAGGTTCCAAATGCATGTATATTCGGCCTAACCTTTATGTTTGGGTCCAAAGTTGATTTTGTTAAGCATAAAAATAATTTCTAGTATTTAAAGTGTCTTAGGATAACTTTCAAAAGAAACTAGTAACTATAGAGGAATAAAAACATAATTTTTAACTCTTATCATATTTTGGGTTGTCGTGACTATTTGTTACTATTAGGACAATGTTTTCCGTTGTTTTGAGTGTTTAGGATATTGTGAATCACTGTAAAAATTATTTTTAGCATCCTAGGTGTTTAAAATGATTTTTGAAGGTGTTAAGTTTTGGTAGTTTTGCAAAATATAAAAAATTGTATTGGAAATCTTCATACATGCATTTTTGGCCAAGTGAGTTTAATTGGAGTCTAAAATTGTCTTTCATATGTTCATGTGTGCAATGTGTCTTTGATAAATTTAGAAAGGGTTTATTTGGAAATGTTAACTGACTAAGTGTCAAGAAGTGAAATTTTGCACTTTAATCCCAAAAGCTCATTAGTATCAATCAAGGGTTTGAAATGGTTTTTATGTTGTTTCAAAATGATATTAAGTAGTATTAGGTCTTTTGAAAGTGTAAATTAACTTTGAGTGTCATTAGTTCTTAAGAAAAGATTTAAAATGAGAAATTTACACTTTAGCCTATATACTCATGGAAATTTCAGCTTTTGCCCTTTTGGTCAATGTTATAAGTTTTAGCAGCTTAATGATATTGTTGTAATTTGCACACTATATGAATTATGGTTGTGTGAATTGATTGGTTTTAATGACTTGGGATGATTATGTGACAATGTGAATTGATAACTATGCATGCATAAATCTTGAATTATCAATTGATAAGCAATGTATATATCTTATTAAGTATAACATATGCATTAACTGAGTCTGATTGCTTGATTTTTGGCAACTAGACAGGAGCATGTTTACATTTTTAACGAGATATTGATTAGAACATGCTAATGGATCAATGCAAGCATGAGATACATGCTTATGTGTTTGATGAAATGATGATGGAGGCATGTTGTGGCTATGTATGAATAATTGAGATGCATGATTATATTGATATGTGAACTTCTATTCTTCGTTTCTACAACCCCATTTTATTAAGGAGTTGTAAGAGAAGAGAATTCAAGTGAAATGCCGTGGTTTTCACAAAAGTTTCAAAAGCATGGTTTTCAAATTCTCTTCCATGATTTGATCTAATAGAGGCAATTTGAGCACCTTTTTCATTTCAAAATCTTTTTGCAAAAAATAACCCATGTGAATCTAGTGAAATTATCTACAATAATTAGGCCATATTTCTTTATAGCAACACTAGCAATCTAAGTTAGTCCAAATAGATCCATATGTAAAAGCTCTAGTTGTCTTGTGCTTGAAACTACCTTTTTACGATGCAAAGGAACTTTGGTTTGCTTGCTTTTTTTATAAAAGTCACAAGTAGAGTCCTTGTCATAACTGATGTTAGGAAATTCTTTGACAAGCTCTTTCTGAGATAATTCAAAAATCAATCTCATATGAGCATGTCCTAATTTCTTATGTCATAGCCACTTATCATCTATAAGGGATGTTAAGCATTTTACATCTTGATCTAAGAGGTCATCTAAGAATAACACATTGGTGTTGTCATGCCTCTTGCTAGAAAGAACAACTTTGCCAAAAAACTAAATTTAGCACATGACAACTTTTGGGTTCAAACCAAACCTCAAAATCTTCATCACAAACTGACCAATGCTTAGAAGGTTATGAGCAAAACCATCAACTAAAAGAACATTAGAAATAAGGTGAGAGTCATCCTTATCAACATTACCTATGTCAGTAACTTTAGCTCTACCACCATTTGCAAATTTGACAAAACTAGAGTTCTTTGGTTTTAGCTTTCTGAACCATTTTCTTTTGCCAGTCATGTCTCTTGAATAGCCATTGTCAATGTACCACTTATCATCTTTCTCAATATGTGTCCTAAAACACAATTGTATCATGAGTTATTACTACTTTAGGTACCTATATCTTCTTGGGTCCTTTTGTGTTAATGACTCTAACAGAGTTTGTTCTGATATGTTTCTTTGCCTTATTTAAATGGGGCATTTATCAAGTAAATGACCTTTTTTGTAACAGAAAACACAATTAGAATTGACTTCAACTTTTTTAGATGAGTTTGCTACAACTTTCTCATCCATTATTTTCTCATATCTGATAAGGGACATTTATGCCACATATCTTGCTACCAAACCTTAACTTTTTGCATGAGTTTTATTGAGTTATTGGTCTGATTAATTAGGATTTTGAGTTATTGCTCATTGTGTGATTTTTATAGAATTAATTGCTTTTGTATTAATTTTGGGATAATTTGTAACTATACTCTGTTGCGTTTGACTTGTCTCTTTGAGTATGATTTTATGTACAGGATCTTTGGATCAAGTGTAAAATGTTAAGAATAAGGCTGGAAACTCTCTAGAAGAAGCTTGGAGCAAAAAGTAATAAAAGCCATAGAAGCTCGCTCTCAGGTGAGCGTTGCAGCGCTCATTTAGCACTGTAACGCTCGACAGAATAACTTTTAAGATTAATTGGGGCAATGCTTTGTGGAGAGTGTTGTAGCGCTCAGAAGGATTGCAGTTCACTTATTTATTTTTGGGCCCCATTTTGGGCTATTTTAAAGAGCAATGTATAAAGGATTAACACATATGTTTACCTTAATTTTTGACTCACTTTCGGCTGCACACTTTAGGTTGCTATTATTCTCTCTCTACATCTTTCTCTCTTCATCTTCTCTCTACATATTCTTCTCTCTCTCTTAGAGATTCCATTAGTGAGGTGCTTTATCTTGGAGATTGGGCAAGGATTATTGCTATTATTTTTAGGTTCTCTTTATTATTGTAATACTCCAAAGACTAAGGAGTAAATTTTTTTACTAGTGTAAGGGTTTCCGGATAGATTGGAATGATGTTTGAGACCTTTTTTGATATTAAATACATTGATTTTCTTAATGTTTTGCAGTTCTTATTCCTGTAATTATTGTGGTGACTGCTATAATCTTTATTGGGATAACTAAATTTGTGATCATCATTTAGAGAAACCCTTTGGGCATAAATTGATATATCTATTGGTTTATGTTTGAGGGAGAGCATCAAAATTGACTTTCCGCTTGGTGGTTAGGCTATAGCAATTGGTTCATTAAATTAATGTGATTTCTAAAGAAATTGAGATCTCGTTTATTAGTTATTTGCATTGATCAAATTCTAGAGATCGATCAATCATTAATAGAATTGCTAGTAATTTATCACTAATAGCCACCAATTACTATTTGGTTAATGATAATTAATGTCCAATCCTACGAATACCTTGCACTAGTACTTTCTTCATTATTGCTATTATCTTTTAATTTTAATTTCTCTAATTCTGATTCTTCAAAACTCCAAATTTTCACAACTAAATGTTGAAGTCTCCTAGAGAGATAACCTAGGTTGTGCTATTTACTATATTTTTTGTGAAACTTAGCATTAAAGTATTTTTCAAATTTGAGAAAATAGGTGACAACAGCCTATGCCAAATTTTGGCACAGTTGCCAGGGAGGCATTAAAACTTAGTTGTTTTATTTTGTCTATTTTTATTTTATTTTATTTATTGTTTTATTTTCTACTTTTTTTTCATTCTGCAAAAAAAAAAAAAAATAGGTACATGAGGCGTTCCTTGTATGCTGGAAATTTGATACCTTTTGACTCTGAGATTGAGAGAGCTTTAAGAAAAATCATATTGGCAAGGCATCAACAAGTGGAACCATCTAAACATTCTAATCCTTTGTTTATTGTTTTAGGAAATACAGGTGACATCGGAGATAGGAACAAGACATTGAGGGAGCTCACTGCTCCTAACTTTACCTAGCAACCCCTGGCAATTACATTCACCTTCTCCCTAAAGGGTGCAGTAGAAAATTTATTCTTCAACCTTTCTGATTGGGTTGTAAATAACTGGACTGGAATAAAGAGACTTTTCTTGAAGAGGTATTTTCCGGCCTACTTCTATCAGAAAAGAGATCTCTGAAATCTGCCAAACTGATAAGACTCTACATGAGTATTAAGAGTGTTTTAAACTCCTATGTGCCAGCTACCCCAACTATCAAATTCCAGAGTAGCTCCTTCTCCAATACTTTTATAAAGGTCTTGTACCTGCTGATAGGTGCATGATTGGTGCTGCAAGTGGAGGGGTAGTCCTAGATAAGACTCTAGTAAAGGCCTGTGCTTTAATTGAGAATATGGCTGTGAATTTTCAGCAATTTAGTTCTAGGACTACAGCTAATACAATAGGCCTTCATGAAGTGAGCCAGCCAGAGAATCCAGTATTGACCCAGACTTTATAGCAACTTACTAGCCTCATGCAGCAACTAATGGCTAGCCAGGTAGCAACTCCAATGGTTCCCAAAATCTGTGACATATGTACTTCAAATGACCATCAAACTAACATGTGGCCAGCTTTGCAAGATGACTCAACCACTAGGGTAGTAGTAACACACGCCTTCCAAAATCCACCTCAGAATCAAACAGGCCAGTTCCCATTTGGGAACATATATAACTCCAGCTGGAAGAATCACCTTAATTTGAAGTAGAGAAATAATTCTCAACCACAAGGCCAACCTTCACAATAGAAATACTTGGCCTCCCATCAAAGGTAATTAGCCTCCCAATACCTCTATCTTCAGATCCTACTATGATTGAGATAATAAAGATGATGATGGAGAAAATGCAAGAAGTCAGAAAAAAGAATGCCCAACTAAGAGAAAAGATGACTCAATTGAAACAAAATCAAAGTCAGCAGGTATCAGTTACCCAGTTACCTTCTCAGACCATGCCCAATCCAAGGGAAAATGCATGTGCAATGACCCTGAGTCTAGGACGAAAATTTCAGTGGTAGCCAGACCTGCAAAGGAAGATCAGAAAGAGAAAACTAGGTTCAGATATGTTTCTAGAGAGCACCATAACATTGAAACAGTGCCGCAGCACTCAGTTGAGCATGAAAATGAAGATCTAGCATAAGGGCATCTCTTGGGTGAGTGCCGCAGTGCTCAACCAAGATTGATCGTGTTACTAGGAAAGATTCTAGAGAGCGCTGCAGCGCTTAACAGAGACTAGCGGAGATGAACACTTAACCCCTGCACTGCCATTCCCTCAAAGGATCTAACCTAAGAAATATGCTGCATCAGAATTAGATCTAGAAACTTAGGAAACCTTCAAAAAAGTGCAAGTAAACATACCCCTATTGAATGCAATCAAACAAATTTCCAAGTATGGTAAATTTTTGAAAGATATATGCACTAATAGGAAGAAGATAAAGGGCAGTAAGGAACAGAAGGTGACCATGGGGGTAAATGCCTCATCCATTATCAAACCAGGCAACCTACCATTATCACAAAGGCCTTGGCTAACCTTGGAGCTAGCATTAATATTATGCCTAAGTCTCTCCATGAGTCCCTGAATTCTAGGGAGCTTAAGCCAACCGGGTTGCAAATTTAGCTGGCCAACCACAGCATCACAAGACCAAAGGGAGTATTGGAAGATGCTCTAGTACAAGTAAATGATTTAATATTCCTTGCTGATTTTTATGTGCTTGAAATGAAAATGACAATAATGTCATCCAGCATACATTAATCTTAGGTAGACCATTTTTGAAAACTGCTAGAACCATGATTGATACTTATGCTGGCACATTATCCATGGAGTGTGGGGACATGCAAGTCCAATTTTGTTTATCTGATGCAATGAGGTGACTCCATGAGGTACACTCTTGTGTTCAGCATTGTTTTTATTAACTCTTTAGTTGATGATACTTGTGGAAATATGCTCTGTAAAGATCCAGATCCCCTTTTTTCCTACTTTTTCTTCTTCCATAGGATATGATGTGCTTGTTATTTTAGAATGTCCCAAGTTTCTAGATACAAGTACTCCAGTCGGTGAGCAGTCACCAGGTGATTCATGAACCGCCCATCTTGGGAAAAAATCTCTGTGAAGCGTAATGCATCTTGTTGCATGAGGCTCGATCAAAACTGATAGCTAGAAAGCCAAAGTCTAGATGGAATGGACCATTCTTGGTCACCCATTTGCACCCTGATAGTACCATATTGAGTTGAGGAACTCCAGGATGGTTCAGTATGACATTGATGGGCACCATCTAATGCACCTCCATTAGACCCCCACAGATCTAAGGGCTCAGATGGCCTATCTTTGGGTTGAAGCTGCACAGCTTTCATGAGGGTCCTAACCGTCCAACTTAGGGACGTTAAAATAAACTGCTGAATGGGAAATAACCCACCGTGAGGTTTTTCTTTATCTTTCCCTTTTTATTTTTCTGCATTTTATTTTATTTTTGTCTTTTTTAGTTTTAATTCTTGCATCATGTTTATTTTTATTTGCATTTTACACTATCCCTTTGGCACCTTAAAGATTACATGCATAGGCTCACACCACATGCACTTAATTAACTTGCTTGGCAATGACTTTATTTTGTATTACATGCTTAGTGATTCACTGTGTTATTTAGATTAAGTACATGTATTTTTACCTATGAGATTTTGAGTCTCTTGATTGGACTATCATGTGCCATACTTATTTGTTCATGTGTGTTTCTTTCTTTGGATTTGCATTCTAAAACTTGCCTACGTCTTATTTGAAAATATGTTTCCATGTGCGTGCTTGAATATGATTGAGGCATTTTTGTTGTTTTGGATACTTGCCCATATAGCCACCCTTTGCGTATTCCCATTGTTTAGTCCCTTTGAGCCTTATTTCCCATTCTTTCGTTGTAGCGCATCCTTAGCCAAAAATAAAAACCACGAAATATCCTAACTTTTTAGGCTTAGGATAGAATTTGTCCTTTTCTTATATGTGCTTGAGTATAAGTATAGAAAAAAGTATGAGGACATGCCCTAATTTAAGTGTGAGGGACAAACAATATGCGTACAAAAACAAATTCAGCAAGTAGCATATAAAAAAAAAAAGAAATAAGGATGAAAAGTTTATTGAAAAAACAAATTTTCTAGAGAAGTTTGAGTTAAAGATGTGCCACATTGCAAAAGAAAGGTATGTAATTGTGTTAAGTTAGACAAAGGTAGGCACTTGTGCTCTTGGTGTATGCATTTGCTCTCCTTTGACTTAAGACTTAGCCACATTGGCCTATATTTTTATTCACCTTCACCTAAGCCCCATTACAACCAAAGGTAAGTCCTCTTGATTCGATATGCATGTGTGTATGACAAAATGGAGAATGAGACTCATAGCAAGCCTATGGTAATACACTTTCATTTGAGGTGATTGAGTGTGCATATTAACCTTAAACACTTGAGTGAATGAGTGAAAAACACTGACCTTTGGAGGATTTTTGTACTTAATCCATGCATCATATGTGAATTCTACTCTGTGTGCTATGTTCTTGTTCATATCTTGCTTGTTGTAATTTTCTTAATAGTTGGGGTGAAAGTTTACTATGTTGCCTCTAGGTTCATTGGATTGGTGTATTGTCATTTACAGTTCATGCATCATGCATTTTAGGTTAAGAGTCTAGTCTAGCCTTTGTATATTGCTTCTCATCCATGCCTTGGTTTGATCTTAGTTTCACATAAGGACATGTGAAAGCTTAAGTATGGAAGAGTTTGATAAAGGGCATTTATGCCGTTTATCTTACTACCAAATCTTAGCTTTTTACATGAGTTTTATTGAGTTATTGGTTTGATTAATTAGGATTTTGAGTTATTCCTCATTATGTGATTTTGATAGAATTGATGGCCATTGTATTAATTTTGGGATAATTTGCAATTACACCATGTTGCGTTTGACTTATCTCGTTAAGTGTGGTTTTATACACAGGAGCTTTGAATCAACTGTAAAATGTCAAGAACAAAGTTGGAAACTCTCTAGAAGAAGCTTGGATCAAAAAGGAATAAAAGTCGTAGAAGCTTGCTCTTGGGTAAGCGTTGCAGCACTCGGCATAATGACTTCTAGGATTAATTAAAGCAACGCTTTTTGGAAAGAGCTGTCGCGCTAGTGCAACAGCGGGATTACAGTTCACTTATCTATTTTTGGGCCCACTTTGGACTATTTTAGAGAGCAGTATATTAAGGATTAACACATATGTTCACCCTAGTTTTTGACTCACTTTAGGCTACACACTTTAGGTTGCTATTATAATTCTTTCTCTACATCTCTCTCTCTATCTTCTCTCTACATTTTCTTCTCTGTTCTTCTCTTTCTTAGCGATTTCATTAGTGAAGGTGCTTTATCTTGGAGATTGTGGCAAGGATTATTGCTATTTATCTTCATTGTAATCCTCTAGAGATGGAGAAGTAGATTTCTTTACTGGTGTTAGGGTTTTCGGATGGATTGGGATGATATTTGAGACCTCTTTTGATATTAAATGCATTGGTTTTCTTAATGTTCAGTAATTTATAATTATTGTGGTGATTGCTATAATCTTTATTGGAATAACTAAATTGGCGATCGTCATTTAGGAAAACTCTTTGGGCATAAATTGATAGATCTATTGGTTTACATTTGAGGGAGAATATTAGAATTAACTTTCCAAATAGTGGTTAGGCTATAGCAATTAGTTCATTAAATTAATATGATTTCTAAATAAATTGAGATCTCATTTATTATTTATTTGCATTGATTAAATTCTAGAGATCGATTGATCACTAGTAGAATTGTCAGTAATTTATTATTAATAGCCATCAATGGGTTTAATATTTAGTCTATGATAATTAATTTTCAATCCTAGGAATATCTAGCACTAGTGCTTTCTTTATTGTTGCTATTATCTTTTAATTTTGATTGCTCTAATTCTAATTCTTCAAAACCCCAAATTTTCATAACTAAGTATTAAAGCCTCCTTGAGAGACAATCTAAGTTGTGTCATTTACTACATTTTTTGTGCAACTTAACATTAAAGTAATTTTCTAATTTGAGGAGGTAGGTGACAGCTTTCGTCAATATCCAATGTCAATTTTTTGAAAATATGGTCTCTAAGCACCAAGCATCATGTCCAGAAATTTGAAACCATTTGCCATTTTCTCAATATCAAATTTGAGAAGTTTTGAAGTTCTTTCATGTTTAGAAACTTCATTTTGGACTTTTTGATCCTTTACAGAAATTTTAGTTTCTAAGGCATTAGCTTTAGCATTTAAAAATGATTTCTCCTTTCAAATCTTCTTTCCCAAGCCTTAGATTCTCATGACCTATTTTGATTTTCAAGTTCTAAAGTTACTTTCTAATAGTTTTTATTAAGAGAAAGATAATGAGATGTTATAGTTTGAGAATTTTCTAGCAATTCATCATAGAGTTTCAATAGCTCATCATATGAGATTTCATGTTCAAAAAGGTCTTTTACCTCAGTCCCTTCTTCAGAGACATTATCTGTCATGAAGCACAAGCTTGCAACATCTTCCAAGTCATATTGGGATTCTAAACCTTTTTTTATCATCAACAGAGTCACTCCAGGTTGAAAGCATGGCTTTCTTCTTGGATGTGAATTTCTTTTGAGAGCCTTTGAGCTTAGGATAATCAGTTTTGAAATGTAATTTCTCTCCACAGTGGTAGCAATGCACATTTTCAAGCTTTCCCTTTCCTTTCTTCTCTTTTCAAGGGTTGATTCCTTCTTCTTCTTGAGTCTGTATGACAACCTAAATTTTAACCCTTTAATGCTCGAGTCATTTTAAGGTTAACCTTTGATTACTACATTTTGGTCTCAAATTTTTCTGACAAAATAAGATATAATGAAAATAGTAGTAATAATTTTTCCTTTATAAAAATTAAACTAGAACCTTACACATAGATATATTATGTACAATATTTATTTCGTGGAAGCTAACTAATACATTCATACACTCTACAAATCATCCAATGTCTGAATCATATATATACCATAAATACATAAATGAATCCAAACAGTATGTCATAGATACTAAATAAGTAGCAAGAATAATAAATATTTCCTGGCTAATAGTGATTCAGTAATCAATAAAGTAATTAAACTTCTAAAAGAAGTATAATTCATTTAATTATGTCTCATAAACTGAAATAAAATACTAGCTACTCTCATAATCTGAGATAAAATCTGAACGAGTTTTCTTGATCACGCTCCTTTAGAGGATCCTTAGTTACTTACTTCTTGAATGGAGATGACACAAAAATAAAATAGGTTGAGAAATTGAAAGTTTCCAGTAAAATACACATAATAAGGTCTTATCAAAATCATCTCCAGTCACCTCGGTTTACTTTTAAAAAGACATTAACATACTTTAAAATTCAATTAATAAGTTTCAAAATCTTTATCTGAGGTAGTTGAATCTTTAAACATGGTTTTTCTTTCTGAACATAGATGTAATACTATATTTCATATATGCATGACAATATAAATGAACATATACATACATTTAACATTATATTCGATCATATAAAGTGTGTAGTTTAGTCTTTTCATTTACCTATTTTTTCTTTATTCTTCCATTTCTCTCCTTTAATACATCTATTTCTTTATATATTTCTTTCTTTAGTCATATCTTTTCTTATACATTTATTTCTTTATACGTTTCTTTCTTTATACAGCTAGTTTAGCCAATCAGCGAGGTAATGAGCTCATACCAAAATTTGATCATCATCAACAAATACAGTGGAGATAAATAGGGTGTTCGAACAATAGAGGTCACCTTTCTTTATCGAGGATTATTTCCAAATCAATGGAGTCTGAGACTAAAATCTTTAATATTTTATTACATTAATACTTTATCACTATGGACCATGTCAAATATTTTTTTATATTATACTAGTACTTTATCAGTGGGGAATATATCCAATATCTTTCATATATACGTGTGTGTGTGGGTGTGTGTATACTTTCATCATTCATAGCAAGAATAGCCTTCATTAACGTAGATAACACACAATTAATTCATGTAAAACGCATAGGATATAATCAATCTCATCATCATTGTCGCAACTGAGATCGCGATGGGAACGGCGAAAAAAGAATTTTTGAAGATTGGAGTCACCACCAAGTTTATTGAAATTGGGAAAACATAGAAAAACCCATTATTTTTACAAATGGTATTTGAAACTAGATTTGAGTTCGGGAGTCGGTTATGCATAGAGAAAGGGAGGCATTTAATCCTACGCACCCCTAGTACACCCGTCCTTAGACGGTACCTATAATTGATTTGTGCAGATTATTAATAACCTTTATTTTTCCATTTTTATTCTCAAAGAAGATAAAAATTTCTTTTAAAAAAGAAACTTCAGAGCATCAAACTGTCACAATTCAGATGTCCAAAATATTGAGTTAACAAACCGTCCCGGCTAAATTAACATTTTCATTTGAAATAAAATATTTGATAAATAAATAAATAAGAAAAGAAGAAAAAAAAAGATCTTATAAATATTTGCAAACAAGAAAAGAAAGAAAAAAAATTGGCATCTTTTTTTTATAAAAGAAAAGAAAAAGAATAAATACAAACGAGAATAAATATATTTTTCAAGGAAATTTCAGATCATTAAGCTGTCACAGCTCAAATAATCAAATTATTGAGTTAACAAGCCGTCTCGGCTAAATTAACATTTTCATTTTTAGCAGAATATTCCTCTTATAAAAAATCAATAGAAAATTATTTACAAGTAAAATGAATTATGAAAATTTAATTTTGACTTGACAGGGATCGAAATCGCCTGCTCCTACGTATCTCTTGGTGCAATAGAGAATTCAAAATTACGTAGTTCTGTATAAAATATTTGTGAATTTATGAACCAAATTTTTGAAAATGAATTTTAGAATATCAAGTTGTCACAGCTAAAATATTCCAGAATTTAGAATTAATAAGTCATCACGGCTCAATTAATCCTATTTATTTATTTAAAAATCCAATTACTCAATTGATGAATTAAATAAACTTTTAATAAAAAGAAAAAGAAAAAGAGGGCTAATTTTAATTATGAGTTGACAACATTAATTAGAGACAAAATTATTTGTTTTATTAAAAAGAAAAAATGAACAAGTATAACAATTAAAGATTAAAAGTAAATCAAGGATTCTAACTACCATCTTTTTATTATTTTTTTATTTTAAGGTTTTACATATAAAATTTACCAAAACCTTAGACAATTCAATTACTCTCAACTTGATTATTTAATCCCACTCAAAAGAAAATAAACTCATTTATTTTAAATTTCAAACTAAACTAATTCTAAAACAAACAAATCTAAAATTAAAAATTAAAAAAAAACACTAAAAACTCAAATTTAAACAAACTAATCGAAAACTAATGCTACCTGAACAAATACTCAAATTTAAACAAACTAATCTAAAACTAATGCTAACTGAACAAATTGACCAAAAATAACACTGACTTCAAAATATAACTAAATGCAATTAAAATTTCCTAATTCTACTAATTTAATTTTACTTTTAACACACACAAACATACTAACACTAACACTCATACTCACACGCACACACACTTTCTCGTACACGCTCACACACACGCTCACCCACTCAAAACACACACACACTCACCCACTTACACCCACACACATTCGGTGAAAGAAAAAGAAACAAAGGGAAGAGAGTCTGAGGGAAGAAAGGAGTGAGGCAGTGGGAGAGAGAGAGAAAGCGAGAGATTGAGAAAAAAGGGAGAGAGAAAGCTGCCGATGAGGAAGAAAGGAAGGGGCTTGCAGCGAGAGGAGGCCGGCCGCGAGGCAGGGAAGCCAGTCGCGCTCACCGCGACCAGCGGACGAGAGACGAACGGCGGTGCGGTCGGGCAGAGGGGGACAAGCGGCAATCGCGACCACGCAAGTGACAGATCGGCTGGGCGGAAGGCGCGGTGCTCATGGAGGTTCAGGCGAGGGGGAAGATCCAGAGTAAGGAAACCGGTGGCACAACCAGAGGAGGAAGACACCGCGAGGAGCTGGCCGCCGGATCGCGAAGCGACGGACTCGAGGGGCTCTCGGCGACTTCAGCTTCAGACCAAGCGGAGAGGAGGCGGAGCTACCCGGCCGCACACCGATGCGAACAGATCGGCAGCCTGGTGGTTCGCGGTGAGCAGATCGGCGGAGGGAGAGAGGGAACGGGGGAGAGCCGCTCCAACGTGGGGGAGCCGCGCCGGGAGGAGGCTGAGCGTCAGACACCGGCAGCTCCTCGCGGTGTTGCCTTCCTTTTTGCTTTTTTTTTTTTGATATGGAAATAAGAGTTTCTCTGAAGCTTGGTTGAATTTTCAGGTACCACATGGAATGAAGATGATAATGAAAGGAAGAGTTGAAGGCTGATGATGGATCATTCCTTGGCGGCGGTGCTTGAAAACGGTGACCGCCGCGAAAGGAAGAGGAAGAAGACCACGGCTTCACCTTCGGTTTATGCTTCCTTTTCCTTTTTTTTGAAAAACTGAGATTATTATTTTGATTGTGATTTGGGACTTTGGTTAAAATGGATAGTTGATAGACTTTGGACTGTGAACTTGAGTTTTGATTTGTTTTGTATCCGTCTGGACTGGGATTTGAATGGTTGATTTTTCTTTTACCCAAGAGATATGGGTTTTTTGTTGGACACTAAACGTGAATCAATGATTGAAGAGATAGCTTGCCTGTAATTCTTGCTGATTCTTTTTCGTGTATACTGCAAAATGTTTTCAGATGAAATGTAGTGGTGGAAAGAATGGTGATGAATTTTTTTTTTTTGTGTGTTCGTGAAATCAGCCCCCCCTTTCTTTGTGAAATTTTTCATTTATGCATCTTCATGAGTCAATTTGTCAAACCTCACAACAGCAATTTTTGATTCAATTGATATGACTTGCTGATTCCATGGGATTGCATTTGATCTTGCATGCTGTATTCTTTCAATTTTTCTTCTCCTGCATGTGAGCTGTGCCACCGTATTTGAATCCAATGTACGATTACAGCGTGTTTCCCTTGTTTTGTTCGGCTATTCACGTTACAATGTTGTTTCCTCTTTTGTATTTTTCCTTCAGGTTGCATCGGTTCTCAATTTCCTCTTTTTTATTTTTTTATATTATTTTTTTACAAATAAATTAAAATGAAAATGAAATGGGCTAAGATTGTGAACAACGACAACAAAAAGTGTAATGGGTTTTCTTTTTTTGTTTTAATGAAATGAAATGCACTAAAATTTTGAAATGAAATGAGCTGAAACTTTTTGTTGTTTTTTTTAATCTAAATTAAATGACATAACAAAATAAAAAGAGAAAAAGAAGTGGGCTGACTCTTTTTTATTATTTTTTTTTACAATTAAAAATGCGATGGGCTTTTCTTATTTTGTACAATGAAAAACAACAATCACAACAAAGAAAAATGAAATGAAATGGACTAATGAAATTTTTTTGATTTTTTGGGCCAGACAAAATCAGATGTTCACAATCATAATTCATCATCAACCTATAAATTCAGTTTTATCATCAACTTATATAAATACATATGAATTAACCACATCACGTAGGCTCATATTTAAGACTCGAGGCTGATAACACATTTACATGCATACATCCATTTTTGTTTTTAATTTTCATAGACTCCAATACTTTAACTAACTCGTATTTCACTTATTGAATTATTACAAAATCAAAACCACGTCCAGCTCCTTATACAACCAATTTAGCCAATCAACGGGATAATGAGCTCATACCAAAAGTCGATTATCATCAACAAATACGGTAGAGATAAACAAGGTATTTGAACAATGGGGTCACCTCTTTTTCTTGAGGATTATTTTCAAATCAATGGAGTCTGAGACTAAAATCTTTATCATTTTGTCATATTAATACTTTATCAGGAGGGACCATATTTAATATATTTTCATGTTACATTAGTACTTTTTCAGCAGGGACTATATCCAATATCTTTCATATATATGTATGTGTGTGTGTATATATATATAGCTTAGGTACACAACATAACCTCAATACTTTCATCATTCATAGCAAGAATAGCCTTCATTAACATAGATAACCCACAATTAATTCATGTAAGGCCCATAGGATATAATCAATCTCATCATCAAAATTCATCATCAACCTATAAATTCCTTTTTATCATCAACTTGTATCAATACATGTAAAATATCAACATCATCACGTAGGCTCACATATTTAAGACTCAAGGCGGAGAACACATTTTTTTTTTTTTATTGAAATCAGGATATCTACTGCTAGTAGCAATAACTAATCCCTTCACCACGGAAGCTCTCCCGAAGAGGCAAACGGCTAGTCACGAAATGCGCGCTCCATTCCTATGGATGAAGATCGAACTCCCGATCACATGGTTAAGGGACAAGGTGAGCTATTACCACGCTACACCTCATGTTGTTGAGAACACATATTTACATGCATACATCCATTCTTGTTTTTAATTTTCATTGACTCCAATACTTTAACTAACTCATATTTCAACTATTGAATTATTACAAAATCAAAACCGCGTCCAGCTCCTTTTAATTGATTAATGCGAACCTACATGCCAACATTTACGTACTCTGAGAATTCTTTTCAAAATGAATTAGTCATTAATCGACCATTCCTAATCTCAATTCAATCAGTGCATGAAAATTTCACTAAATTTTCAATTTATGATCCCTACAGGCTGAGACACACCCATTTCCTTTTTCATATAAAAAATTAATTTACTAACACCAGTATTCCATTCTAATGTCACACGGCCCCTTATAAACTCAATCCTACAAAAATTACATTGAATCCAACGGGAATGTGTAAGTCTCGAAGTTCATAGTGTCCCAAGTTTGATAGTAAGCACATGTATACAATAAATAGGATTAGCCACCATTATATCTCAAGAGTTATATGAACCAAAATCAATCTTTTAAAAATTATGAAAATTGAGCTTTGTGAGCGTATGACAAATACAATGGGAAACATACAAGACATTTCTATGCAATTCAAAATTAAGGTTTCAATAACGATTGTCAAATTAAAAAGAAAAGATTAATCACAATCATACTTCAAGAATTATACCAACAAAATCAATCTTTTAATAATTACAAACATTAGAACTCATGAACATATAATAAATACAAAGAGAAAAAGGCAACAAACCCCTACCTCAAGTAATGAACTATATGAGAATGAGTTTTTAGAGGTCCTAGAAGGTTGAAATTAAGCAAAAATCCTCCCCCTTCCTCCCTTCTTGCACAAAACCGAAATGACAACAAAGAATATGGAAAGATTTGAGCTCCAAAATGCGTGGAGTTTGTGTTTAAAGAGAACTTTAAACTAAAATAGTTGCTCAAATTCAAGGTGACACCGGCAATGGTAAAAGATAAAGAAGAAGTGAAGAATAACTTAGAAGATGAGACTTTGAAGAGGATGAGAATTGTGAGGAGGCCAAAATTACAATTGTAAAGAGGAGGAAGTGTGCTAACTTTTTATTATATAGTGGGTGTGGTTAGGGTTTGTGTGTGTGTCTCGCTCCTTTTTTTTTCGTAAAGATAAACTATTCCTTATAAGATAGATCAATTCAAGTTCTAAATGCCTTATTTGTTTGTCACCAAAAAAATAACGATTTAGAGAAAAATTATATTTTGTAGTTAGTGTACTCGTAATTTATAAGGATTTGGATAGATATCGTATCTTGCTATTATCTAAAATTCAAAATTTGTACTAAATATCGATCTTTCATATATTCTTTCCTAATTTAAACATTAGTTAGTTGTGGGATATTATTAATTTTCTAGAATCTTATTGTTAATTTTAAGATTTCAAGTATTAAAATTAACAAACTATTAAATATTTAAAATTATCGTTTTGTCCTTCATCTAATTGGATTGACTTTTCTATTTAACTAAATATTTGCTCATTCATTAATTGATACTTATCATTTTATTAATTATTGATTCTAATAAATTGTAAATAAAAAGTCATTAATATAAAAGAAAATTAGGAATGTTATATTTCTCCCCTCCTTTTTTGAAAAAATTTTGCCCTCAAAATTTGTCACCTCTAAGATGGTGTTTCAATTTTTTTGTGTGTATGTTTACCCTTATTATTTCAAATATTCATTAATATTGTGTCTTCTTTAATTAATATAATTAATATTTGATTAATTAAGTTTTCTTAATTATTGCATCTTTATTTTAATGTATAACATCATAGTCTATTTATAATGCTTATTCTTAGTTACAAAACATTAAGAGATCTATATCTCTTTTCCCTATTATCCTAACATAGTGTGATCAAATTATGATTTAGTAGGAGATATAAGTATGGACTCAAACATATTGAAGCATAATTATTTCTCCAAGATTTTTAATTCTAATTTAATTAATATGTCATTATGTATATCTCAAATGTATTGTCGCTATAAAGTTGATTATTAGCTATGGTTTTTTTTTCTTCATAATATGTGTTACATGAATGATATTTGATAGATTATTTATTTACAGTTCTACTACACTTTTTTTCTAATTATTTATTTCATTGTATTTTATACAATTTAATATATGTATTTAAAAAATGCAATAATTTTTTAATTGCATGAATATGTAAATAATATAATTTTTAAAAGCATGGAAATCAATATAGTACTTAATATATATTTTTTACTATTAACCATTCCATACATTGCATGTACAATAAACTAGTATGAAACAAAAATATGGTGTATAATTTACGTATATATAATAATACGATATATAACTATTTATAATATATATATATAAGAAAGATCAATTAAAGCTTTAGATTTATTTTTGTTTGCTAACAAAAAAAAAAAGTAGGGATTGGAGAGAGATTATATCATGTAACTAGTTTGATCATAATTTGTAGCGAGATTATTATTTAAAATTTGAACTAAAATATCAATTTTTCAAAATTTTTGCTTTTTTGTTCTGATTTAAATATTGGTTGTAGGGTCCTATTGATCTTCTAAAATCTTATTTTAGAGTAAATACTTAAATTAGTCCCTAATAATTTTATTAATGGATAAAACCTGACAAAAAATTATTACTATTGAGGTTTCTCACAATTATAAAAATAGGATACTATAGATCCCTAACAATAAAAAATTAGTATTGAGATCTTTTACAATTGTAAAAATAGGATACTATTGATCCCTGATAATTTCATTGATGGATAAACTAGTCTTTAACCAAAAAAAATTACTATTGAGGTCACTCATAATTATAAAAATAGGATATTATAAGTGTCTAATAATTTCATTGATAAACAAATTGGTCTATGATAAAAAAAAAATATATTAGTATTAAGGTTCCTCACAATTGCAAAAAAAAGATATTAAAGATCTTCCACTGTGCTCCAACTTACTAAATGCTAAGGTATTCTTTAATTAATGATCTATCTGGCACCTATTAATCCCAATTTACCAAAATACACCCTTTCATCATTTTTGCAAGCCCCTCCCTAAATATTTCAAAATTTAATAGGGCATCCTATACCAAGCATGGTGGTACTGTGTTGTTTTGTAATATGTAATTACTATACTCTAGTAAACAACTCTTTTGGGAAATTAATTATGAATTTATGATATTTGTACTATAGTTCCTTGTGGTGATAAAGCATAAGATATTCAATTCAAATCTGATTCCTTTCTTCAAACAACAAACTTGGGGCCAAGGGTTTCTTTTTGAATAATAATGGGTATGATGAAATACTGGAATGTAACATTAGGGTAGGAATTTGCAAAGATAAAAAAAAAAATAAAAGAGTGTTTTTTATTTAGTATTGAGTAGAATTAGTAGGTATCACATAGATTAACAATTAAAATCCATGTTAGCATTTAATAGGTTACAAGTGAATCAGAGACCTACACGTCCTACTTTTACAATTATGAGGGGTCTCAACACTAATTTTTTATTGTTAGGAACCAATTTGTCCATTAATGAAATTGTTAAGGACTTATTTTTGCAATTGTAAGAGACCTCAACACTAATATTTTTTTATCATGGACTAATTTGTGTTATCAAGCGACCTCAATGAACTCAAAAAGGGGGTGAATTGATTTCTGTAACTTTTTCAATTTTATTCCACTCTAATTCCTTCTATAATAAAATATAAGAAAATGTAATAAAGACTTGATTTCAAAGATGAAAATGCAGGTGACTAAGACTTGAAACACTATGGAAGACCAAGATAAAGAAAAGTAACTTGCAACAAATGTAAAGAGATAAGGGAAGAAAGATTGCAAACTTAGTTTATACTAGTTCGGTCACTTCTTGTGGCCTACATCCAGTCCTCTCAAGCAACCCATTTGAGAGTTCCACTATCACTTTAACCTTTACAATTGATGAGCACTCCTACACCTTGGAATCCTTCACCCTTGTGTTTGAGTCTCTCAAGAACCAAGAGATGCCCCACTCTTATTCTTACAAAGCGATACCTCACCCTTTACACAATCTCAAGTAAATGAATACAAGATATCACTCTCTGAATAGAGGAAATGTTACAAGTTGAAGTCTTATAAGGTTTCTCAAGAATAAGACAATTTGGCCAAGTATTGATCACAAAGATTGATGATTGAGAATGATTGTTCAAATGATCTTTGTAATATGTTTTTGTGTGTGTTAAAATGTGTTAAACAATGGTATTTATAGAAAACAATTCGTGTGAACCATTGAGGATTAACCCCAAGAGATGTGTTTCTTCAAAACACACCTATTTGCAAGTTTCTGAGACTGGTAATCAATTACATCACCTTGTAATCGATTACATAGTTCGAATTTTTTAAAACAAGCAACGGTCACTTGCTGGTAATTGATTACATGATCATTGTAATCGATTACATGCATGAAAATTCAGGTTATGATCTCAAGACCAGCATTGTAATCAATTATATTATGTTGTAATCGATTACATTAATTCCAAAACTTGAAAAATGAAACTTTAACACACTTTAAGTCATTCTCTTTCATTCTAAAAACATGTTAATCATCTTTCAAGTATTAAACTCATGTTTTCATAAATCAAAAACAAGTTTTCCATTAAAAACAATTAAATTATTCCAAACTCAATTTTCTTTAGATTCAAACTCATTTCTAAGATTAAAAACTTGATTAACTTTAAAATGGCCAAAGAGACTTACTGAATGAAAAACCTTTTAACAAATTGATATAAGTCCTAATTATCCTAACCATTTGGCTTGACCACTTGCTTGTTCATCTTTAGGAATTTCCATGTTATTTGCCTCCATTCTTTTTGTCATTTGCTTGACTTATTGGCATCATCAAAACCATCTTCAAAACCTACAATATAGCATTCACAATTTGTCCATCAATGAAATTGTCAAGGATCAATTTGTGTGTTTACTCCTTATTTTAACAAACTTATCAAAGGTTTAAAATTACTTTTTTATCCTTCACCTAATTGCGTTGACTTGTTGACTTTTCTATTGACTTTTCCTAATTAAATAAGCCTTTGCTCATCCATCAATTAATATCTGATTAATTTTGTTAATTAATTATTCTAATAACTCAAAAAATGAGGTAATTAATGTAAAAGAAAATTGCAACGTTACATTTATCACTTTAGCTGCTGCTGCTTCTTCTTCTTCTTTGTTTATCACTCTATGTGTCTTTCTTTTTTTTTTTTTTTCAGCGGTCTTTTTTCTTTTTAATTGTTTATCTAAAATCATGGCTATTTTCGGATTTAATATGTGTGTTTAATTTGTAGATCCATTTTTATAATATTTTTATCATTTAAAATTTTTATTCGATGTAACAGCTTGTCATGTTGATATATGTATGGTCCTCCATCCTCAAGTTTTATAAGAGTATAAAAGTTTATTGTATAGTTTATGTTTTCCTAGGTACCGTGAAAAAGTGAAATTCTTTTATTTTATTTCTTTGATAGAATAAACCTAACACACATTTATTTTCTATAAGAACAACGTGGTTTTGAGTTTGTCATTGTATCAGGGGATATATATGTCGCTGCAACCAACAATTATTAAGTTAAAATTAATTTTTCTTTAAATTTTTTCTTCCTTTTTTATTTAATTCTCTTCTCTTAAATTTTTATTTTATTTTACTTTTACACAATTGTGATTTTTCTGGCAAAAAATTAAATATTTTTAAAGTTATAAATAAATTTGTCATAATAAGCTCCACAATAACTATATTTATACGGATGTATTAGGAGTGTAGTAGAATTCAGTTCTCACTCTTCCTTAATCATAATTAGACTTTTGGATTCAAGTCTCTTTTAAAAGATCAGTTTTTACTAAATCCAAATTTTATAATTAAAATTGATAGCAACTCTATTTTTAAATTTATTTCTATTAAGAATAAATTTATTTGTTATCATTTTCTTTGCAGCTCCCTTCGGAATTTCACTCTAGCTTCCGTTTTCCTGCACTCACATTCATATTATCTTGAATTCTCGACAACTTTTGGCCGCTTCATTCTCCATGTTTCTCCCAGGTACAGTGGAGAGTCTGTATTACGTAAAATGTCTGAACTTCCAAGTAAATTAATCAGTTAAATAAAAGAAAAATCAATTCAATTAACTTTAGGAGAGGTCCTATAATTTACCCAATTAATTAAGTTGATGGTCTAAGCAGTGACGTCACTTACGATAGGGACAAATATAAAGCAATCAAATTTGACATGCATATTTGACTAGCTCTAAAGTAGTAGCCAGTTAAGAATATGTCATGAGAAAATCTAGCAGGAAAAGTGGAGGCGAAGCGAATCCCAATTGATATATATATATCTATACTTATTCTATTTAATAATATTTTTTGGACATAAAATTTATCAATCCAATATTAATTTTAAATTTTCTACCAAAAAGATTAAATGTATAAAGTTTCATATAATTTAAAAATAATTTGATAATTCATCAAAAATGGATAATATATTTTTAAAAATATTATTGAATATAGATTATTAGATTATAAATGTGTATATATATAATGTGTGTATATATACACATTAATTAAATATCTTTAATTATTACGATGCTGAAATTATAAATTATATTGACAAATTAATTTCATAATTTAAGTGTTAATTTCACTTCTAAAATTTTTATATTTAAAGCGGGTGGTAATTTTCTTTTGAATACTATTATATTAAATTTATGAAATTAAGTACATAAATTATAAGAAAGATGCAAAATTTATGCACTAGGTTATATCATTTACCTTTTTCATAAACAATAAGATTATGATGAATTTAATTATTTAAAGGCACAATATTTTTTTATGTCATTAGTGATAACATTATTTGATTATATATATAGACTAATTTAATAATTTGAAGACTAAAAATATGTCAATTCAATAAAAAAAGTTGTATATGTATACAGATGAAAATAAAAATCCTGGAATCACTTGAGATGGCCATAAAATTATACCTTTAATAATCTCTAAGCTCTTACAAATAATTTTGATAGTTTTATATTTTAAAAGATTTGAATGAATTTTGAAATAAAATCAATCATACAATTCATGACAATTTAGATAATTTTATACTTTAAAAAATTTGAATGAATAAAAAAAAAGTTAGTGTTGAAAAAATTAAAAAATTTGAGAAGATTTTTAAAAGAAAAAAAGATAGAGATTTATCAAAATCTTATTTATAATTAGAGGTTATTAATAATTAAGATTCGGTATAAAATTTATTGATTGTATAAATCTACTATACTAATATTTCAGACTCATTTCATGAAAACTATTACACATGTCATTTATATAGTGATTTAGGTTTCACATGTCATTCATACAGTGATTTAGACCCCTTTTTCTCAATCTTTATATCTAATATTTTTAAATTTAATTTATAATTTACTCATTAATTATTTTTCATATGAAATAAAATTATATATTACAATCATTAAAGAATCAAATATTACAATAATTAAATATTATAATTTACACTAAGAAAAAATTAATATGATCTACAATTAAATTAAGAACCATTAATACCCTCATATTATGAAGGTATCATAAAAAATTATAAAAAAAATATTTTCAAAATAAATAAGCTTTAAAATGAATATATTTTTTTAAAAGAAAATAAGTAGGTCAAATTTTTAATGAATTGCTAATTAATTGATTTAATATGATAATAATTTAAAATTTAATTTATACCAACTTTATTCTTAATCAAATATTTAAGACACATTATAATACTAATATAATAATTTATTCTTAATCAAATATGATAATAATTAATATAACACTGATATTTAAAACTCATTACATAAAAAGTCTTCTATGTGTTATTTATAGAAAAATTATACCTCACCCTTTTCATAATCTTAACACTTAAAGTAAGTTTTTTAATTTAATTTAATTTTTAATTTTTAATTATTTTTTTCAATCATACCTTCATATCTCTTTATCATTAACAAAATCAATATAAAAAATAAAAAATAGCATAAATAAAATTATAATTCAATATATTATACCATAAAAGTTTTATATATATAATTATAGTATTAATGATAAGAAACTTATTATAATTGTGTTGCATTAGTAGTATTTATTATTATAAATATTTATGTTTTGAAGTTCAAAGTATTTTTAAAATTTTCTATTTTTAAAATTTTTTGATAAACCCATAAATATCAATAGAAATTAAAATCTCCATATGAAATGAAAAATGGGGACCCGTGACCAGGATGTGCATGAGAATAGAGGTAAAATTTTAAATAAAGATGAGATTCAAAAAACATTTCTAATTTCAAATGTATAACTTTTGAAAATCATAATCAAAAAATTATTTATCTACATATATCACTATTTAATTTTTTATAACTTAAACATTCTAATCTATCAATTCCATAATTTTTTCCTACTAATTTTTTTGAAAAAAAATACCTTCAATTTTATAACACTAAAATATTTAAAACAATCAATTCTATAATTTACGCTTATTTGATGATGATATTAAATATTTGTTAATTTTTAAAAATTAAATAATTATATTATTTTTTATTGAAAAAATTATAATTGATATATACTCTAATAATTGAGATTATATAAATTAGAATTATAAATAATTTTTACTAATTAATGCACATTAATTATAACATATATTTTAAAATTAATATTTTAATTTATCAAAAAGATGTACAAGAAAAGGATGTGTAATTGAAATCGTATGAATTAAATTTATGTATTATTTTTATATTTTAAAATTAAATATTTTAATTTATTAAAAAGATATAAAGGGTTAGGAATGATTAAAAAAAATTGAAAATGGGTACACACGGGAATTATCCAATAGGAAAAGGAATCGGCACATATTTCGCCTTCATAGGGATGATCTATGGGGACTAAATTCTCATATGTTAAACATGATAGGGACAGAGGTAATACATCTTTATTTTTTAATTATTTTTATTATATTTCCATTATGTATATATTTTTAATTTTAATTTGAATTATATTGTATTAATAGTATACTTATGTTTCAAATTGTAAAATATTTTTAAATTTTTTCTTTTGTTTAAAATTTGTTAATAAATCCTTGAATACCATAGGGATTCACAATTTCCACGGGAAACGGAAAATATGAAATGGGGACCCATAAGGGGATGGAGATGGGCATGAAAGACAAAATTCGAAACAGTAACGAGAGACGTGGGACATGTCCCCTATCTCATAGATATTCATTGTTATCCCTATAAATGACCCATGATATAGTAAAATTATCCATTTATTCTCTTTCTTTATTCAATAATTTCAACTTTCAAAATGTGCAAAAGTTTCATAAAATAGGCTCTTTATTATTAATTATAGATCATCTACCAAGATATTTTCAACCTTATAAATATGATATTCAATATAAGATATAAAATAGAATGATAAATTTATATTTTATCTACTTATTTTATTATTTAACTATTAACTTACTTTTAAAATAAATTTATATACTCAAATTTCTATAAGATATATGTAAATAAATTATTATTTATTTTTTATAATAATCAACAAACTATTTTTTATTATCTCCCCACGCATCACACGGGTCAAACGACTAATGTGTGTGTGTGTATATATATATATTTTCCATGCTTACTCTATTTAATAATATTTTTTGGACATAAAATTTATCAATCTAATATTAAATTTAAAGTTCCTACCAAATAGATTAAATGTATAAAGTTTCATATAATTTAAAAATGATTTCATAGTTCATCAAAAATAGATAATATATTTTTGAAAATATAATTGAATATAGATTATTAGATTATATGTCTATTATTGTCTAATTTTTCTTAAATTTGACATATTTAAACATCTAAATAATATAATAATCAACAATTAGATTAATTAAATTCAATATTTATAAAGAATGGTTAAATGAAGTGTGTATATATATATATATATATATATATGTATATATATATATATGCGCTTTTCCTATATATATATATATATATATATATATATATATGCGCTTTTCCAAAAGTTTTGCCACTTTGCTAACGTGGAAGTGGCCTGTGTTGATTAATTCTTTTTCCGAAAGGAATCAAATAAATGTTAGAATTGTATATTTTCGCCCAAACAGATAAAGTACTACTAATTGAACTTTTTCATGGTTGAGATGCTTGATGCTAACACCTTCTTTGCTGCATCCTGCCAAATTTATGTGCCGGGACCATTATTTGATTCGAGGGTAATATTTGATGTACAATAAAATTACACAATAAATACACATCGTATATTTTATTACTATTAGCTGTGATGAGTGAGTGAAATGAGTGGGGACTACATATTATATCCAATAATAATAAGATGTATGGTATATATTTATTATATAATTTTATTGTATAGTAAACATTATTTCTGCTTCATAGATAGATCGCACGCAAATGAAGATAGTTTTGGCTATTGACCGTTGAGTTTGAGAGAAAAGAAACTAGGGGTTCAAAGTTTCAACATTTTTTCTTTACTCTGGTGATTTTTTGTTCATACTTGTTATGAGGGTAGAAAACTGGTGAAAAATTTTATGTATGAGTTTTATTTATAAAATTACACATATAGTTTATTTATAAAAATTTTCTCCCATTCTTTTATCCCTGATCAAACATATTTAAGGGATAAAAATGGAATAAAAGTTCTATGAATAGATTTTATGTATAATTTTATAATTTATTCACGGAGCTCATCTATAAAATTTTTACCCTATTTTTTACTATTTAACAAAACATATGATTAGAGGAATAATTCTATCCCTCTGCTAGCTAATTAGAACAAACCTGCTACCTTCTTCGGTAACATATATATATAAGAGTAATGATATGTTATAACATTATTGTGCAACATTTTTACCACATATATGTAAAAAAAAAAAAAGAAGGTGGGGGATCCAGAAAAATAAGAAACTGAGATAGACCCATCCTTCTCACTTTTTTTACTTATGTTATAAGAATATTGTACAATGATGTTGTACACGTATCATTATTCTATATATAACTCTTTATGATTTGCTATATTTTTTGTTTTTGATATTTAAAACATATTGAAATTGTGAAAAGAAGGCTAATCTCAATTCCAAATCAGGATACGTTTACCAACAAATTAAGTTCTTAGATCCTGTGAGTCCTTAGTTTTAAGGATATTTACAGATTTGCTACATATTTATTTCTTAACTTTTATCGCGCTGATATTTCACCTGGAAAAATTCAGGGATGTTTTTGTGCAAGAAATTTGAGTCGAGACATCTTTCCCTGTGCATGTATATCATGTCCAGAATGCATTTATCTTTATTAACATAACTTTATATACGTTGAAAATAACAAATGTTTAATTGTTTCAAATAGTCTGACATTTGTTCCTCTTAAATAAATTAGTACAGATTCGATTATTTTATATGTGTGTGTGTGTGAATGAAAAAGATTAGCATCGGAATAGATTTACACTTCAACAGACTGTAATGACTCCAGTCAATTTAGTTTTACCCTTGAACTAAGCTTGAACGAACTCTGATTTTTTTTGTCCTATTGCACTGTACTTGCTCGCTTCCTTCTTTGGAAGTTTGAGCTTTGGTTAATCGAAAAAATTAGGAAAAAAAAATGTGCACATTAGAAATTTAAAATTTACATCCGAGAATTTATAATTTTAGTATTTTACTACTTTAGTTTTTTATGAAACATGTGGTCCATGTTGTGCAATAATTTTAATTTGATTAAGGATCATATTTCTAAGAAATATAATTGCTTTCAAATTCAGCTACAATGGTGAATGTTGAGCTGAAATGAAGGTCGGGAATCCTGCCTCCAATTAGTTCAACATAAGCACTTGTGTTTTGATACAGTTTTCACTTTTCAGTTTTGCGGTAAAAGAAAAATTGAAAATTGAAATTTTAGGACCTGTTTGATTTACTTTTTTCAATTTTCAATTTTCGATTTCCAGTTTTCAGTTTTCCATATTTGTAAAGGAAAAACTGAAAAAACTAAAAATTGAAATTTTCAATTTTCAGTTTTTTCTTTACAAATTTAGACTGAAAACTGGAAATCAAAAACTATTTTCAGCAAATCAAATAGGAGTTTTTAGTTTTTTCTTTACAAATTAAAAAATTAAAAAAAATTGAAAACTAAAAATTAAAAATTAAAAACTAATAAAAAAAAAAAACCAAACGGCCCGAGTCCCTCTCATAATTGCTTCTGGGGCACTCTCACGGATAAAAGTGGGACCCATCCCACCAATTGATTGGACCATTTAACCATGCGCAATCAATTTATTTATCATTCGCACACCGGACACAACGTATTGATGTTGAATTGTTGATCGGGCTCTGCCCCAGTTGGACTTTTCTTTGTCCTTGGAAAACAGGACCCGAAAACCCAATCTAGTCTAGCACAGAAAAATAAAAAAAGAAAAGATAATCTACTTTAAAGTATCTTGATATATTTTGATAAAATTTAATTTGAGATCTGGATATGCCTGACATGCTATATTAAGAATAATAGAAGAAAGTATATAATATATTATAACTTTATCTTTTGTTTAGTATAAACAATGTTTTGTGTGCATAAAGTTATCTAGATTAACCTCTCTTATACATTAATAAAATGATAGATATATAACTTAACTAAATATAAAGAGAAAAACTATCTTTTAATATATAATTAAGATCTCTTTCACCCGTTGACTTTTCATATTTTATTTCAATAGAATAATTATTAAATAAAAATAACTATCCAAAAAATATTAAAATATTTCAAATAAATTACAACTATATAATGAATAATTATAAATATTTAAAATAATTTTGATTAATAAATATTAATTTAACTATATAGAATTTAGTTTTAAATTTAGATAATAGTTACTAAGTCTTGTCCCACTAATTAGAATCATCTGCATACATGGATTAAATAGTACTACAATATTGTATCATATATTATATTTATGTTTAAACTATTAATATTTAAATTTCTTTTAATAAAGATTTCCATCAAACTATATCTTCCAAAACTTTAAACCAATAGGTAAAAGTACGTGAATAATTTTATATTTAATAATTTATTATTAAAATTTAGCCAATTAATAGAAAAATATTTTTTAATATTTCTTTTTATATATATTATTATAAATATACAAGGAAAATATTTAAATATAAATTAAGACTACTGCCTATCTACTAATTTTTATATTTTATAAAATAAAAAATGATTATTAAAGTATTTTTAACAATAATAAGTAAAATGTATGGTTTATATCATAAAAGTTAGTCAATTTTGGTAATAATTATAATTAGAAATAATAAAATTTGAATAATAATATGAAATCTGAAAATTATAGTAATTAATTAAAAAATATTATTAATTATTTTATTAAATTTTGTTTTTAAAATTTTTACATATGATTAAAATTATTTATGATAATACGATAATATTATATTATATTATATTATATTATGTTATGTTATGTTATATTGCATTATAATATTTTATATAATGCTATACTAAATTTATAAATGTTATACTATCAAATCTTATCACATCATAATACCAAAATGACCATACAAATAAGAGAATAGCAAGATTTCAATATATATCTAAAGAAAAAAGTGCATTGGTTAAGGATACAAATAAGAAAAATTTTGCATTGAGAAGATGAAGTTTTTATGTTCTCTATATATGGATCCCATTAAAAATTAACAAGTACAGGCACTAGTTTTAATTTTGAGGCGTCACATCACGCACATAGCAAAGTATTGCATGTGAGAAATGGTAATAAACAAGACGAGAAAAGGGTGCGCATGAAGTTATACACACATCATAATCACGCCAGTTTAATTTGTGCCAAAAAGAGAAAAAAAAAAGTAATATAAGTTATGCCATGCAGAGTCTATAGCCAAAAACCTTGGATCCTTTGATAAAAAAAAAAAAACATTGGAGTCTTAGTTCATAATTGTAAAATGCATTTTTTTTTTTTTTGAGAAAAAAAAAAGGAGAGTTATCTTTCTCAATCTCTTAAGTCTCTATCTCTGTGTGAGGGCACACACGCTGTACTGATGCAACTAGAATATTTATCTTGGATCACGCGCATGTTTGGTGGCTTTCATATGAATATTATTTAGTGTGTGGAGATGTAACATGGACATGGTGAGGTTCAGGCTCAGCCACTGCTTCTATCTTTCTCTGACATTGTCCTTTTCTAGGACTGCACCATTGTTGTGTACTTTTGTCTCTAACTGCATGCATGCCATTCTCAGCCAACACAGCTCCCTCTGTCCGGCTTTTACACTCTTATTATGTGAAGTAGTTTTCAGTGGCCTAATAAAACAAAATGGTGACCTTCCACTCGAGTAGAAGATGACCAGTGTAATTAGTTAAGGGAATTGATCAATTCCTGCATGTGACTTGACTAACTAGAATTAAAATAGCTGAGGATGGTGATTTGAAATAATATTAGTATTAGTAGCGTATACTATATTACTATCCGAGTTGCTAGAGATAATGCAAGTTACCCTCGTTTTCTCTGCGTAGTTTATATTATATTCATATATTCAACTATTCATGCATTCTCGTACGTGGAATAATCATTTTACTAAAATCGACCTGTTCATTGACCAATATATTACACGCCCTTCATAATCTTTTGAAAAACTAGAATTTTCGAACTTGGAAAATAATGTTTTAGTGTTTTGGCCCGTTAGAAGAGTGACTGTGAAGAAAATTGTATCTTTCTTTTTCTTTGTTACTATTCTCTATTATCAAAATTACAATTTATGTACCGACGGCGTGTTGCTATGCGTAGAATTCTTGACATGAATCTAGCCCACTGTAACGAAATTCGGGGTAAGTACAAGCAGCGGTTTTTTCTCTTTGAGTAATATTATAGGATTAATAAAATTACACAATAAATATATACTACACACTTTATTATTATTAGATAAAATAAGTGAATAAGTTGAGTGTAGATTATTTATCATATATAATAGTAATAAGGTATGTGATATATATTTATTGTGTAATTTTATTACTCGTTATTCTTTTCTTTTTGTTATGGTAGAAAAAGAAAACTAGCTACGGCCTAGCTATATTCCTAACGTCAAAATGGCCTTCTGTCAATATTATTGAGCACTCAATCGCGAGAGGAAAAAAAAAAGAGCATTTAAGTTTTTTCTTTAACGGGGAATGATTGCTCAATGTTAAGAGTAAATCAAAAGAAATAGGCACATGAGACGGCCATATTTCAACTTAGTCTCGCTGTACATGAGAGGATCATATTTTAAGCTACACCTTTGATCCCTTTATTTTCAAATAAATGAAAAAGTACACTTGGGGAAATAAAGAGTGATGCTTAGCATATCCAATCCCAAGTAGCTCATGCATAAAAGTAAATGTCATAAAATCTAACATGAAAGTGTCATTTTCAGAATTAGGGCTAATCATCTTTTTGTTTAAACATTTTCAATTTGAAATCCATTTAATCTTGATAAAACTTTTTACACCAATTTAGTACTAATATTTTTAATTTCAATATCAATTTAGTTATTATGTCGGATTTTGACTTTAACGGAATGACTAAATTGATTTTGAAGTAAAAAGTGTTAAGACCGAATTGATATCAAAATTAAAAATATTAAAACTAAATCTGTCTAAAAAAATTAGTTAGGATCAAATTAATATCAAAACTAAAAATATTTGGGCTAAATTATTGTTAATTTTTTTTTTAGAATTGTTACGTACCGTAACGCTAGGATCGCAATCCGATAATACGGATGGTGGCAAGGCTGGTGGCTTTCTCTCTTTCCTCACGGTGGTTCGGCACTGGGGTGGGTACCTAGAAAGGGACTTTAATACCCAAGTCAATGATGGTAAAGATAAAAAGGAAATAGACAATTAGAATAAATAGCTTATCTCTATTGTACTTTTCATTTTCTATTTATATCACGTGAATATGTCCAAAATAGGTGATTTAAGACTGAGTTGACTATATGAAAAACCGTTTGGGAATCCTTCTAGAAGATGCGTCAAAATCAATGCTCATTATGCGGTCATCCTGACCTCATCAAGATGATGGGCCACTTCAAGGTGACTCGGGCTGTCCTCAAAATGATGCCTGAGGTCCTTACTCATAGTCATTCTTTAGAGCAAACTGATATCGAGAAGGGCGCAACTCAAGCATTACCGGCAATGCCTGCTTGTACGAACACCGTGGTTTATCCCGTCCTTGGCAAGATCTATAGTTGGGCTCTGGTATCTGGACATCGGATAGTTAGTGTCAATTTTTTTTAGCATTAAATTGATGTAAAATTAAAAATGTAATGACAAAAAATATTATTTTCTCTTGAATTTATTAAAATTTAATTTGTTTAAATAGTTTGAAACTTATAAAAAAATAAAAAAGATTCTAATATTGGAAAGACTTTACTCTATAATTCATCAAGGCAACTTTAATCAAATTAGTTGAAGTTAAATGAAGTTCAAACACATGTGATTCAAGAAAAAGAAAAATCTGAATTTGAGAAATGATCCTTTGACACTCAATGCATCATGACACAGACTTAAAACCAATGGATGAGACAAAAAATATTTTAAAAATATTTTATGAAAATTAAAAATGCCATTTAATAGTGATTTGGATAGTGTGTTAAATGAATGCGTCAAATGTCTAAGGGCCTATTTGGTTGGAATTTTTCTAATTTTCAGTTTTTATCTTTAGTCTTATAGTTTTTCATATTTTTGTGAATGAAATACTGAAAACTGGAATTTATAGTTTTCAAAATTTTCAGTATTTTCTTCACCAAATATGAAAAACCAGACAACTGAAAATGAAAACTAAAAACTCAAACTAAACAGGCTCTAACTCTTTAAATTTTGGTCGAACAAATGAGGGCAACTCTAAATTGATCAAAACACTGAACATTATATATGTTCAATGCAGCATGATGACAGTGGAGTATTCATTGGTCTACTTTAATTGTGGACAAAGGTTAGTCAAAATTACTAAGGGTCTATTTGGTTTGAGTTTTCAATTTCCAGTTTTCTAGTTTTTCAAATTTTGTTAAAGAAACACTGAAAATTCTAAAAACTGCAAATTTCAATTTTCAGTTTTCAGTATTTTTTTCACAAAATTCTAAAAACTGAAAATTAAAACTAAACAGGCCTTAAAGATTTGTTTGGTTTCTATTTTCACCATTAGAAAAAGTGTAAGATACAAGCAAATATTACTAATGGATTTTTTCCTTACTATTACCGATGAATTTGATGAATTTTTCTTTCTCAATAAATGACTAGCTCAAACCATCTAGGAGTGAAGATGAGTAGAAAAAAAAATCAAGGTAGAGTATCATAATATTAAAAGAAATACAGACAAAAACAATATAGAAAAGGAACACCCTAAATACCACAAGCAAGCACAAAAGAGACTTTATCACTAACTCCATAGGCATTGCTATCAAGGTCAAGGATAGAGGCCAATACAAAGAAAAACTTATAAACCAAACGATGGTTGACTTTAGAAAGTCCAATTTGGACGCAGGAGTAGTCCAACAACGCCCTCACGTACTCAACATGTTCAATTTTCATCTACATTGCATGACTCATGAATTCATTCCATCCTTAAGCCAATGAGAAAAGTGTGATAGCAACTGAAGAAATATTTTTAGCAAATTGGCTTCGAATTTGATGAAATATGGAGCAAACAAATCTTTTTTCAAATTATCATATTATCGAGGGAATTTTCCTTGGTAACGTTAGCGCCATATGGCTCTTGTAGTGGCGCTAGATGCACTGAGGGGAATTCCCTCGATAAATTTTGTGGACAAAAATAAAAAAAATGGAATAAACTTATTGGGGGAAATCCCTCAATCATTTTATGAATTTTTTTTTGAAAATCTATTTCCAAGGGGAAATTCCTTGGTAATTTATGCTTTTTTAATTTAATTTATAATTATTGGCCAATTTTCTATCATTATTTAAATTTTAGAGTGAGATGTGTGTGACTTAGCTAACTACTAATAATTCAATCCAAAATCACTCTCATGTTTTAGTTTTTATCTAGTAAGTTGATGGTTCAATACAATTTGTTCATAGGTGCTTGATGGTGCCAATAATACAACCTGTTTGCATATGCAAAGTTTAGCATGGGGTCCTACAAACAAAGCTACTAGTTGGCCCATTGATCATGAGAATAGATATAAGTTTCATATACTTTTATCAAGGGGGATGCAATCAATGTGAAGGTGATTGGTATCAAGTGCTTAGAAAAATATTTGAGGTTGAATATGTAAGTGACAAACCTAAGAAAATGGTATTATTGTTCAAATGTGATAGGTACGACCCAAGACATCCTAACATAACACGCATATACAACTAATACAAAACAATTAAGATAAATCATACTAAAAGATATGGTTTACATAATCCCTTCATTGTTTCCTAAAATGCAAGATAAGTGTATTATTCAACATAGTCCGGAAAGTGCAAGTTGAATTGGAAGGTGGTTATCAAAACCAAACCCAAGGGTCGAGTTGAGATTGAGGAACTACTTGACAACACTTATCAAGTGAATGATCCAATCCCTTCCCATATACTTATTGATAGAAATACCAATTAGTCTATGTTGTGATTCATGCAAGATTGACATTTCTACTGATCAATTGATGAGACCAAACAATAAAAAGGATACTTTAAGTGAAGATATAGCAAGAGAAGGGGGTTGAATCATGATTTCAAATCCTTTTACTTTGTAAAAACTAAAACAAAGTCTATCAAGTATTTAAACTTGAAGGCAGTGGAAAACACAAGTTAAAGCTTCAAAAACTTACTTCATGAAGTGTTCAGAAACTTAGTAAAACACTAAAACTCATAAGGATGTTTAATCAAATGTAAAAGTTCACACAATGGAAAAGAATGATACACGGCAATTAAAAAATAGAGTAGAGAATATTATAGATGATTTTATACTGATTCAGTTAACTCTGCTTAGATTAAGTTCTCAACAAAACTGTTAAGTTCCACTATCAACCTCTTTCTCAAAACAAGAAATATAGATATTCTTTTTACTAGCTTTCTCAAGCTATTTTCAATGAGCAGTTTGTACAGTCAAACCTCACTCTCAAGTAGTTTTGAACCTAGCTACTCCAAGTATCCCACTCTGATCACTAACGGATCAAAATACAAAAGATATAAGGTTTTGGTGTTTAACCCCAAGAATACAATCAAGTTTCCTAAGATGATGAAATGTATTAACAATCTACTTAAAAGACTTCTTTTTGATCTTCTAAAGAAAAATGTTAGCTAAGGAGTACAAAAATAAAGATTTTTCTTTTTCAAAGACTGAATCTAATATAGGAAATGACTTCAGAAAGTATGAATGTTGCTTAAAAGTTGAGTGTACAAAAGTTTCTTCAAGTTTGAAGACTTTCTCCTTTTATACTTGAATTTGAATAAGTCTTCTTAATTAGCTGTGTTAGAGACAACTAGTATAGTGTAGAGAACCATTGTCCTTTGTTTCTGAGAAACTACTTCAATCAGTGCATAGTTTCTGAACTTCTTTTCTGGTGAAGACTTTATTAGAGGTTGCGATTCTTTAAGTATAAGAATGATATGCCACTATCATGACTTTCTAAGTCTTTGACTTTATTGAAATTCAAATTTCATTTTAGTTTATGATGACCTAATGTAGTTTCCGATATAACCTTTTGGTTTTTGATGAGCTTCTATACTTTCTAAACTCTTTATTCTTGTGATGAGCTTCTTTTTGAGATACAAGACAACCTTCAAATAATGTTGTTCTTCTTAAAATGAACAGCATGATTGAATATGATGATGTGCTTCTTTTGATCATTTGAGAGCAGTTTCTTGATGTGTCATGCTACTTTTTGAAGTTACAAACTAGTTTCTAAAGTCTCAAATTTACTTTTTCATGCTCTAGCTTATTCACTGTTTGAGCTATTTTTCACATTCTTAAGAGTTTAAATCTATTTGAATGAGATTCTTATTATGTTGAATCATGATTATGTGAAAATATATCAAAATTGAATTATATGCATGTGAGAAATTTCCTGTTAAGCACTACAAAACTCAAGCAAACCATTAGTTCTTACTTCAAAGTATTTTTAAAAAATTTCTTTATTATCATTCAAAACTCAACGAATTCTATGGTGAGGAAAGATGAGTTTGGGATCATGTGGTCCCTGAATCTCAACCATTAAATTTTAATCTAACACTTGAGATAAATTCTATAATAATACGTTTATATATTTTTAATAAATAATTTTACATTTGTTTTGTCTTTTTTACCCTTCTTCTTCACCACTCGCTTTGTCCTTTCTTTTCTGTCACTTGTCACTCCACCAACCACCTTTGTCACCCTTGCGCATGCCTTCGTCAACAACCACAACTACAGGTATAAGAAAAGCAACAACAATAATATCTCCAAACTCCTAACCTTAACCTTTCAATCCAAACTCCTTATTAAGCTCAATCCCTCCTTTCATATCACCCTCAAGCCCTCAAATGCTCAGACATTTCTTATTATTCCCTTTCTTGATCCTACCCAAATTCAAGGAACTCCATCATCAATTGACGTGATCATCTTTAACAAATCATCATCTTCTCAAGTTACCACCTAACTTGCTAGACCTCAAGATTGAGACAAACACTTTAGAGTTATTTTTTTTTAAAAAAGAAGAAGATCTTTGATAGGTTGAACAAATTGAAAGTGGAGAAACTGAACACAAACAAGTAACGAGAAGGGGAGATTAAAACATTGTTCTATTTTTTTGCCTTCACCATTGCAAGTAGAGGTAGTTAATGTTAGTGAAGAATGCATTTGTGTCATGACCTGACCTGGGAACGTGATCGGCACCTGAGGAATCCCATCCCCACGTAAACCTCGGGACCTTTGAGTCTCTCTATGTGCATAAAATAATATATATATATATATATATATATATATATATATATATGTTTATTCTGAAATCTTATCTTCATCTAAATCTCTAATTAAACTTCATGTCTGAAATTATAAAACAGAAATTACTTGATATATGAAACTTTGTAAACATCTTAATCATGCTCTGAAAAGCAATTCAACATGTGAACTAAATCTTAAATACATCTATGGTTAATTACATAAATTCTAATCAAGCTCTACAATTTCAAATCCATAATTATGAACTGAAAATATGCATAGTTGTTCATATACTGAAATCAAATACATAGTCTGAAAATAATGCATGGCTCGGATTCTGCATGCATATCTACTGGAGCACTCTACTCTAACAAGACTCTAAACAAAGTCTTACTCCAAAGTAAGACTCGCCACTGGAAAACAACTGCATCCACCAAACCGGAGTTTAGGCTACATCTGTACCTGTATCTATGAGGAGGAAAGGAGAGGGGTGAGGCAATGGACTCAGTGAGTGAGTTCTCACCCATCACCTACATAGGACAACAAAAACCACATATATAGATATATATGCACTAGCAAAATATTTTCAATATTTACATAACATAGCTACCCTAGGGAAAACATCTTCCATTCTACAATTTCATTTGTTCATAGTAAAAATCTTTGAGTTCTTACACTAACAAGGAAATCATTTTCTCATATACATAATGGCTCTCAAATCAAATACTTTCTCAAATCCATCCATAATCTCTGAAAAACATTAATACTTTCTGATAACATAAACAACAATATTCTAATAGAGGAACAGGAATATCTGTATGAAATTCTATCAATACATCTGAGCGTTACATATCACCATCCCCAGTGTATCATCAAACTCTCTTATTGTAAATCTCAAATCACATAACGGTGTTACGTATCGCCGTCCCCAGTGTGGTAAGGGTTTCTTTGTTTACTCTACTCGGCGTTACTTGGTACCAAGGTTAACGGATTAACTACCGTTAACACACAGTCTGTTTCTCTATAGCTACCGTCTAAACTAATTTGTACTTAATTCATATAATCTGAAAGCTCTTTAAAATCTCTTAAAGTTCTAGAAACTCTGAAACTTTGGATTCATACAACTCTAATAATCTAGCTTTAGCATAATTGTGACTATAAAGTCATGCCCAAGGGATCACCACTTGTAGGCATTTCGATTTCAAAAGCCTACAGAATATGTATCTGACAATTGCTACGAATCATACTCAACTCCATATTTCTGAGTAGCATGAAAACATGAATTTCAAGACTCTTATTTCTCAAGCTAACCTCTTTTCATAAACTGGGTATCTCTAGGTTCATACTTCAAAATCATGAAAACTCTAAAATCATAATATCACTTTTGTTCACAAAACTAAATCATACTTTGTTCAACATTTTTCCATATATCTCAACAAGATAAATAAAAGGCATAATCTGAAATCTTGAAATCATAGCAATATCATAAACTATAATACATATTTGACAACTCTCATAATTCTTTTTAAATCGTACATTTTTCTCAATAATCATTCCAGTAGCACATAAAACATTTTCATAACATGCATCAATCCAAATCATGGTCCCATGGTTTTCCAAAATTCATAATTCATGCCGTTTGAAAGCCATGCTCTTTGTCTAGTTTTTCATACTTGCAAAATCATATACATAATAATCATAATTCCATCTTTAATGTCATATTTGATAATCATCATATAAGGAACATATTCATAATGATGAAACTAAGGCAATGAGGTCAAACCCATTCACCATTTGGAGTCGAGAGTATGTGGGCACCACCAACTTGACCTCCAAAGCATGGAATGGCACCAACAACTGCCATAGAGCAACATTGACTCAAGATTAGTCTCTGCTAATCTCTAAGTAAATCTAATCTAGCTCTAAGAATATTGGGGGAGCACTCCCACTTGACAACAATGAGAGAAAACCACAACCCAAACCAAGAACCTGAAAGAATAGGAAGAATGAAGACAAAATCTATCAATAAACATACCTTGATAACTTGAGGGAGCTAAACTTGAATGTGATTAAGAAAAGAGGTGAGAAAAAGGGTTTGAGAGTGAAGAGAATTTAGATTTTGGGGAAGAAATATGAAAGAAAGGGTTTTATAGGGTTGAGGGGTATCCAGTAAGTGAAACAGCACCGTTTTGCACTGTTTCAAACCTCCTGACACCGCTATAGCGGTCCACCTAACCCACTTACGACCACTATAGCGGTCTCCAGAGTGCTAAAAACACTATTGCTGCCAACTGTGACCACTAAAGACATCCTGGACTGCTATAGCGGTGACAGTTCACCAAATTTACTGCATAAGGGGTCTTTCATGCATCCTAAGACTTCTCAGCAACACGGGTAGGTCCTAGGAGACCTTGGGACAGTACGAAACTTGCCCAACGACATATGTACCCAGGGTATCACAATTTGTAACTTTGAAAATTATATATTATATAAAATAAATTATATCCAATTTTCTTATAGAATTTGAACAATTTAAAATGAATTCAACAATCATGAATAAGTGAAGTAATGTTAATCCATAATTAAAGGTAGAACAACAAATTCCCTACCTATGATGACAATAGAAAATACTGAAAATAGTGTCAATTTTAATCATGAATTAGTGACATATGCTATAATATCCCAAATATAAAATTTACTAGTATGTGAATCGTTATTATTATTATTATTATTATTATTATTATTATAAAACGAACATGTTACAAATAAAATTGGTACACACCATCATTGCTGGTGTTAGTTTTACTCTCTCTCTCTCTCTCTATATATATATATATATATATATATATATATATATATATATGATTAAAAAGTCACGTACCTTTCAAACCAAAAGTTTAAAAAACTCTTAATTTGTTGAAACACGATGCTTCCACGCTACACAAGCACATACTGGATGCGGATAAGTTCAGTTTAAGGTTATATTTTTATACTCCTAGTATATATTTGGCACATTATAATACTCCTAATTATTCTTCTAAGAACTCTAGCAACCCAAGGATTTTTGCTAGAGGGAAAAATGCAATTTCTCTCAACTTTCTTCAATTAATCTCTTTCGATAAATGATCTTCATAGAATTTAGTCAGTTTCTTCCCTTTTTTTGTCTAGCTTGCGACTTTGGATACTATCAGACATAATTGTCTCACAACATTCTTCCTCCCTACCATTCCAAACTTAATTTGGGTGATAGAATTAAATTATTTATGTTTTTATTATGTTGTTTGGCAGTTACCAGTATCATTCTTGCTTCCCAAGATCAAGTTGTCAGTAGAAGCACACTTCTAGCCACCAATGGTAAGTGATTTTAAGCTCATGGCCATATTTTTTGTCATTATTATTGTGTTCATAGATTATATAAATTGTTTGTGAAATTTTAAAATGATTTATTCCTAGAAAATATGTTTTTATGGCTTATGAATATTTTAGAAATATTATTATTTTTACAGTTATAATGAAAATTAATTATTCTAGAAAACTCATGGGACCATAGTTGTTATATCCATATTTGGAATTATTTTATCAGTTAGAAAAATTTTATGAACCCAATGTAGTATGAACAACAAGAATAGTAAATTATTTGAATACTAGTTTTTAGACAATAATTAGAGAGAAATAGAATAGTAAATTAATGGCTGTAGGATATATTGTTAACATTGGTACTAAGTAGTCCGCTAGAGGACTAGCTCACCCATAGTAGGAACCTCACATTGTGTCCATTTATTATGCGACCTAATTAAGTTCTCATTAGATTAGTCATTGGCTTAAATTCAGCTATCAGCTCAGTTATTTATGTACAGAACATCTCCTATTTCTCTACTAGTTATTGTCATGGATTTAGTTAAATTATTGTGTTAGTACAGTTATATGTATTTATATATATATAATGTTCTTTGTAGTTGCATGTATATATTATGTATGTTGTTGTTGTCCTATGTGGATTGTGGGTGAAGACTCACTTATTGAGTTATGATGAACTCATCTTTTTTTTTCCTTCCCTTATAGATGTAGTTACAGGTTCAGTTACACTATAGGATCTTCCTCGGAAATGCTACAGCTTCTTTATGAGAGCTTCATTTCGGAGTAAAGGTTATTATAGGTTATGTCTGTTTAATAGTGCTCTAGTAATTATGTAGGCATAATCTCGGACATGCATTATATTATTTTAATTATTTTCAGAACTTCAACCATTTTATTAATTATGTTTTGCTTCGGTCCAGATTATGCTTATTACACATTTTTATGTCCAGGATTTATGTTTGGAAACATCTTCAGGTTATGGAATTTTAGTTGAACTTGAGATATTTTGAATATATTTGATTTATTTATGTATATTAGTCAGTCACGTTACCAGAAGCTTTTATAGGGATTCGATCCCTCATGTGCTGGTCACGTTCCTTAGGCGAATCATGACACATGCAAGTTAGAAGCCTTTCAACACCCAATATTGTAAGTAAAGTTTACCTATTAGTGATTGAGAAGTATATGTTAGATTAGTTTCGAATAACAAATAAATTTATAAGTTAGAAGAACATAAGTCATCTCTTTCTCCCCTCCTTTGTTTCACCAGTCACTTATTACCTTAATTATTAAACTTGATTAACTCAGTAATCGATGTAACCAAGGCATGACATCATTGGGTAACTGGTTTAACTGGGGGTAATTAAATAAACATATAAGAATATATTAAAATAAAATAAAATACAATTAAATGATATGAATAACTAATAGCATAATACTTTTTAGATAAAATATATATTATTATTCACATTACATAGCACAAAAGCACATGTGGTTAGGTGGTAGGGATGAGTGCTTGCCTTCCTTGAGGTCTAGGGTTCAACTCTCGTCTACATTCAAAATTAGCCAGTTTGCACCGATTCAAAATGGTTCAAATGCATAATTGATCTAATATTCAGCTCAGATCGATTGCATGCTATAATACCGTGGAGTTATTTAGAAATTAATTGAAGCTTTATTAACATGAGTTTCAATTTTTTGACACATGTAGTGAGGACGACCCAATAGACGAGTAGAAAATTTTTTTTGTGCCCGAGTGTGAATAGTGACTTTACGAGCCCATAGGCGCATTAGTAACCTTGGAATCGGGATTGGAGATCCCTGGGGCCAAGAGAAAATTAGATAAGGATTGGAATAGAGTATTATGCCCCAGATTAAGTTCAAGCAATATTCTAATTTCTCGGGTGTGGTGTTTCACCCATTCAGTAAAATTTTGATATGCGATTTCTAACACTGAAAGATAGTTTTATATTTAAAATAGGATAATGTTTATGCTTTAAAGCCAAGTGGATGGCCAAGATTTAATCTTGACTAATAAGATTAAATCTTAGTCATCCATCTCATTATTTCTTTTTAGAAAGAAAGAAATACACATTTTACTGTATAATTATTATATCTAACTTAAGATAACTACAAAGTACCAAACCTTATCACCATCACCCCTAACGTTTTAGCTAAGAGCATAAATCATTCAACTTACATTTCTTTCTTCTCAAACAACCTCAAACAAGATTCAAATCTTCAAAAAATCCTAGCTTAAAATTACTAGAACCTCAAGATCTCTTCACAAAACTTCAACTACTCATCATAACCTACAAAACCAACCAATTAGAATTTTGAATCATCTCCAATCTCCACCTTGAGATAGAATACCCTACTATTTAAGGAAGGGTTTAGTGCTGTTTGGAAGGTCTTGAAGTGAGAAAAACTATTTTTCGAACATCCATTAGAGCCAAGAGCCCTAAAGCTCCAAAAGTAAGGCTTTGTATTTTTTTCTTGTTCAATTATGTTTTTACAGATTTTTTTTCTTTGTTTGAATTTGATATCTTGGTTCTAATGTATATATGTATTTACTTTGGTGGAGTAGTTTGGTGTTGCTAGAAAAATAATTTTTGTCAAAAGAAATTCCAAACTAGGTTGATGGATTTTCAGGTTTTTCACAGGTAGGAGTTAGTTCACTATTTTTCTCAACTATTTGTAGGTATCTTTATGAGGTAAAAATTTTATACGATGAAGCTGACATCATAAGGCAACTTTATGATTTTACTTGGGTCATTTGGAAGACTTATACTAATTTAAAAAAAAGTCAAAAATCGAGACTATGAATATTGCTGCCTGAACTACTAGATCTGAAGCTATGAATTTTGCTAATTTTGTTACTATATCAAATAATTGAATTTTCCTTTAAAATTTGTGGGAAACATCTTAAGTTTTAACTGTGAATTTTATTTTGATTTTCTGGACTCATTTACTATGGTAAAAAAATTAAAAAATTTGGCTTTAAGCTGAGATTAGGTGGTCCTTGACCACCAAATTTATAGAATTTTGTTAACATTGATAGAGAACCATTTTTACTCTGAAATTTTTATAAGACCTTTTGGACACATTAAAGTGTCATGAATAATTTTCGTAGTCTTCAAATTGGCTGTTTGGTATACAAACTAATTTTGCTACATAAGTATGAAATTTGCCAATGTACTAGAATTGAACCAATGCCTTGAATTGATAATATATTGACTTTTGTTTCATGTATGATGTGTATGAATGCATGTAATGGGAAAAGAAAAGTAAGTGATGCATATATGTGACAAAAGAAGATGTACAAACTTCAATTATGCATGTTCTAACATATGGAAAAAATAGAAACAAGACTTATATTGAATGAGGGGAAGGCAAAAATAAGAAGACAAAACACCCATTTTGGTCCCTATAAAATTTCAAGTCAGACAAATTAGTCTCTTTAAAAAAAAACTCTCAAATTAATCCCTGTAAAATTGAATGGTTGGATAAATTAGTCTCTAAAAATAAATCCCTCAGATTGGTTTCTACAAAATTTCAAATCAAATAAATTGGTCCCTACAAAAGTGAATAATCAGTTAAATTAGTCCTTCTGATAAGTTAAACAAGGAGAACTAACTTATCTGATAATTCACTTTTGAATGGACTAATTTGAGATTTTTTTTTTAGGGACTAATTTGCTTGATTATTCAATTCCTTTTTTACAAGGACCAATTTGTTCGACTTGAAATTTTAGAGGGACTAAAATAGGTGTTTTGTCAAAGAGAAACTTTCCTATAGATATTATGAGTCAGTAGACATATCGACTAGGAACATAACTGTGTGAGATTCAGAAAAGAAATAAAATGAAGTCCGGTGATCACATATAGGAATGAGCTCAGTCCTGATAAGCAGTCTATTACCCATATGTGGTGTTATCCACTAGTACCAATTGGTATTAAATTAAATCTTTCCTATGTTGATGAAAATAGAAAAATAAACGAAATTAATTTCTATAGTCACAAGAGAAAACACGTGACTATTTATTATTCATGCACATGATTTTACATAAGAATTCCTATATGAATGATATTACTAATTATGTTATCTTTATGTTTGAGGGAGTGCCTACTGAGAATTACATAATATTCTCATCCCTATATTTGTATGCATTTTTTATTTATTCAGATACCGCAAATGTTGTTAGTGATATTCTTCCTTGACTCACCATGATGGGAGTGGCATTATGATATTGTACTAGATTCTCTTTTTGTTATGGCCTACTCCTAGGTCCAGGCACACGTGTTCTTTAGCTGTTCTTTCAGCATTTCTGTTTTTACTGCTATTTTTGACCTAGAGTTCCCATATGATGGTGTGCCCTTCCATATGACACACCCCATTGTCTTTGTACCCCCACTACATTGCCAGTACCCCTTTGGGGAATGCCCCGTCATTGTCTTTATCTTCAGACTCTAGTCCATCTATAGGTTTCGATGCCTCCATTGGAGGTGGTACCATCATATTAATGGCAAATAGCTTCCACTAGGAGAGTAGGAGATATTCAGGAACTCTACTACTTGTACATAGGTGTAGCCCAATTTTAGGACCTTATGAGCCTATAGACAGTTTTGCTAGTTGTTTTTAAGGCCTTCATGTGTATTCATTCTTTTTGTTAGGCCTTAGAATTAAGCATGTTATACTAGACAATAGATGTATTTTGTACTTGGTTCCTAAGTAGTCTTACTAGTAGGCTAACTTCACTTCTAGGGTAATGTATATGTTTGATGACTTGCACACTATGTGTGTGTGTGTGTGTGTGTGTGTGTGTGTGTGTGTTTGTGTGTATGTGTGTGTGTTTGTGAACTAATGATGGTCTATTTCAATGCCTTATTCTCTTGACTAGTATAAATATTATTGGCAAGTGACACTCTTCTATTTACTATGTAGACACTCGAGTAATGCACGGTATTTAGGAGGATGTTACATTATGGTATCAGGGCTGAACTATCCTAATAAGCCTGGAGATTGGACTGGTTATATTTCCTTAGTAAATTTCACACATTATACCTTTATATATGTATGACTGCTAGTTGGGAATGTTGTGGATTGCTGCCACACTTAGCTCAATATTGAGTCTGATCAACTCAATATTTCTTATTTGGTGTGAAGGAAATCAATGACTTTAAATTGGCATACTAGGAACGGTGCTGGAAAAGAAGTTGGTATGCTGGATACTTTTCATGAAATGGCTGTGGCTATGAGAGAACAAGTTGCAGTAGCTAACCGAATGATGGAAAGACTATATCGTAATGATGAGCGGAAACTAGTTAGAAACCTTGGGGAACAAAGGTGGATGTGGAGTATAAAAAATTTGCTGAGTTCAGGAAAGCAAAATCCACCATTCTAAGGAGCTTTTGATCCAAACAAAGCAGAAGAATAGATTAATTGTATAGAGACTCAAAAAGTGGCCTTTACTACTCAAGACTTTTTGGAAGACTTTTGCCACTTTGTCAAGAATGCTAAAATGTAAATCCCTTTTCTTCTTCTTCTGTAAAGTACATTACATATTGTAATTAGTTTCTATTTTTGGTTAAAATCTTTCTAGTTTTCATTAGATTTCAAGTTCATCTCAGGGAAAAAAATTTAAAAAGAAGTCACTAAAAGTTTTCAGAACATATACTGTTTTATTTATAGAAAAGCTTGAGTGTTCATTTATTGAAGAGAACCAATCTTAAACCAAATCATTATACCCTGATCCGTTAGTGATCATTGTGAGGTTATCTTAGAAAGGCTACTCAAAGGCTACTTAAAGTGACAATAAATTGGAGCTACTAGTCATGGGGAATAGCTTGAAAAGGCTATACAAAGACTATTTTTCTTTCTCTGGAATGAGAAAAGGATTTAGAGAAACTCAATAGGTTATTGACAACCGAATATAGACAGAGTTGGCTGAACTAGTATAAAAATCACTATGCAGTATCTCTCTATCTCTTTTTATCTCCTTTATATTCTGCATTAGAGATTTACTTTTATATATATTTCTGAAAAATGTTTTAAAATTGTTTTCTAAGTTTTCACTTAGTTTAGAAAGTAACATTATGAATCTTACTAACAAATATTTATGCTGCTTACAAGTGTAAACTTGATAAACCTTGTTTAAGTTATAAGAAAAGAAAAAAGAAATTAAAGTATGATTCAACCCCCTCTTCTCGTGCTATTTTCAACCTACATTTCTAATAGCAACTCAGCTCATAAACTCCTTACCTAGACCTGTGCTAAAGAATCTATCACCTTCCAAAGTACTATTGAACAAAACACTTTTCTACATAGCCTTAAAGGTCTTTGGATGTCTTTGCTTGCCATACACTAGACCTTACAATCAACACAAATTTGATTTTAATTCTACTTCTTCTATATTCCTAGGCTATGGTATTAAGCACAAAGGTTACAAGTGTCTAACCAACTTTGGGAAAGTTATTATCACTAAGCAAGTTATTTTTTATGAACACTCTTTTTCATTTAAGTCAGATCCTACTTTTGGCAGTTCAAAATATAATGTTATTATTGATACTCCTTAACTTCTAGCTCCCTCTAATTCCAATTGTGCCTTCTGTTTCATCTATGACCAACACTCCTACTCCTACTTCATTATCCCCACTTATCAGGTCTGTTGCTACTCCTGTGTTAGTTCCCCAATATGCCTAACTTTCAGAACCCTTAACTGATATTACCTTACCAATTGTGACTTTATCAGCACCTAATTTTGTGTCTACAGTCATTCTTGTAAATGATCATACTATGAGAACCAGGGCTAAGGCTAGGATTTTTAAGCCAAAAGCGTTTCATGCTACCATGGAACCAGCTGCTATTAAGTAAGCTCTTTCTATTCCTTATTGGAAACAAGCCATGGATGATGAACACTTAGCTTTAATGAGAAATAATACATGAATTCTTGTTCCTTTTGCCACTAGGAAGACAACCTATTAGGAGCAAATGGGTTTTTTGGGTCAAATACCATCCTAATGGCTCTATCCAAAAGTACAAGGCATGGTTAGTTGCTAAGGAATTTAATCAGAGACTTGGATTTGACTACACTGGAACCTTCAATCTAGTAGAACAACCAAACTCAACTCAATTTATTTTGTCCATTACATTGTCAAAATCATCGCCAATTAGACAGCTAGATGTCAACAATGCCTTTCTTAATAGAGATTTACATAAGGATGTTTTTATGGTGCAACCTTAAGGTTATGAAGTTCGCAATGGTCAATTGATTTGGAAACTCACAAAAGCTCTATATGGCCTAAAATAGACTCCTTAAGCTTAGTTTTGTAAACTCTCCGTAGCTCTATAGCAACTTGGTTTTGTTTTTCGCCAAGTCCGATGTATCATTGTTTATAGGGAGTTCTCAGTAGGAAATTAATGAACTAATCTCTAAACTCATCAATGCCTTCTTTGCTTTAAAATATATAGGACCATTACATTACTTCCCTGGTATTGAAGTCTCTGCCACTAAGGATGGAGGATTATTGTTGTCTCAGACCAAGTATATTCAAGGTCTTCTAGTCAAAGCTAAGATGGAGCGTTGCAAGTCATTCTCTACGCCTATTCGTTCAAGTCTGAAATTGTCCTCTAAGGATGGCTCCCCTTTTGAGGATTCTCACCTCTATAGATCAATTGTTGGTAGCCTACAATACATTACAACTACTTGTCTTGAGTTAGCATACTGTGTCAATCGTGTTTGCCAATTTATGCAATCTCCACTTGATACTCATTGGAAGGTTGTCAAGAGGATTTTGAGGTATCTAAGTAGCACTAAACATCATGGTCTTCATCTGCAAAAGTCTTTAGATCTAAGGCTCATAGGATATAGTGATTCTTACTAGGGTTCAAATCCGGATGATCGAAAATCATCCAGTGGCTACTGTGTTTATTTTGGTCTGAATCCAATTATTTGTTCATCGAAAAAGTAGCATGCCATATCTCATTCCAAAATTGAAGCAAAGTACAAGAGTCTAGCATCTTTAGTCTTTAAACTAATGTGGTTAAAATCACTACTTGCTAAGCTTCATCTACCACTATCTTCACCTTCTTTTGTCTATTACGATAACAACATCACAGTTCTCTTGGTTGCCAATCCTATTCTGCATTATAGATCCAAACATTTTAAATTGGATCTTCATTTCATTAAAGATTATGTTGCCCAAGGACATGTTCATGTAAGTCATATTCCTACCGATGCTTAAGTTGTTGACCTTCTATAAAAAGCTATCTCCTCCAAACTCTTTCTCTAGTTTTGTGACAAACTTAGATTTGCAGACTGTCAATTGCTGAGTTTGAGGGGGGATGAAAGGGAGAAAGGATAATTACCATGTGTTGCAATTGTAATCACCATGTGCTGTAATTGTAACTAATTCAATTGAGATTAGTTTTCAAGTATTAGATGAGCTATAATCAATTAGCTATCAAAGAATGTGTATAGCACTCTCTATATTCAATCATCTTAAGTGAATACAATCATATACTTCAAAGTCACAAACTCAAATACTCTTTTACCTTTTCTTTGTTCTTCACCCAGCCTTGCCCTAGTTACCTTTAAGAAAAGTTTTGATCTTGAGTGTAGTATTGGAGCCTCATGTATGATTTTTATTTTTGCTTTTAGTATTTTTTTTTTCTGATATGAAATTCAACATAGAATATAAACCCTTGGTCTCTTAGTGAGTTGAATGTTTGCACATGAAAAAAAAAATGGGAGATTTGTATTTAAAGGACAAGAATATAAAATATTTCCTCTTTTTTTTGAACCAATCATAATCATTCCCTATATATTCTACTTCACCAATTCAAATGCTGAAATCATTCTTTCTTGCCATATATTTGTAGATGAAGGGATGCCTAATGATAGCGTTCTTTTGTTCTAACAAGTCAAGCCTATTGTGCATGTCTTTCAGGTGATATTGCTCAATTGTTTTCATTGATAGTAAATCATAATCTCAATTTCACCAAGATTTATTTTCTTCTGCTTTTGTCATTACATTCTTTTAACTAGATCATATGAGAATATGAGAACCATCTAAGTTGTCAGCTGTGCAATGTTCCCTTCTACACCAATATCACATTCCCACAATATGTAGCTGTCTCTTTAGTCCAGAATCTCCTTGTTCCTTTTTTTCAATTGAAGTGAAACTCACAACTTCATGAATTTTCCCTGAATTTTTTATCAGCTTAGCGAGGAAGGACTAGTGAGGAAATAAAGGTCATATGGTCTATCTTCTAACTTCAACAGATGGACTCTTCCCACAGAAGAATTTGGTGGCACATCTGGTAGGAAAGGTTGATCGTTGTTTAGCTTTTCCTCAACTACCTCTATACCGTTATTATTTTTCCTCTATTTCTTGTTTGTTAGTTGCCGTGTTGTTTGTCAAATTGATTATTTTCATGCTAGCTATAACATGTTATGAAAGTATAAAAATTATGGAGTTGTTTGGTTAGCTGCAACATGAATGAATGGAAGTTTTTGTATCTGGCTTATTTGTCTAATCATGTTAGTGCCTAAAATGACTTGATCCTTGCTTGATTAATTCCTTTATTTTATTAATATGAAACTGAAGCTTGTTTTATTAAACTGTGTGACATTCCTATTGAAACAAAAAAAAATGTGAATAGATTTGTTTTGATTTGGTGCACAAATTATGGCAGTTTCAAACCATTATAATTATCAAGTTGTTTTTTTCATTTACCATAAATTGTGGCGGTTAAAATGAAACCACTATTTATGTAAAAATTGGCGATTAGGATCACCGTAATTAAAAAAAAAACATATTTTACCTTAGTTTTTGTAGTGTTTAGATTGACTGCATGCCTGATTCTTCGGGTCCCATGTTAAAGCACATAGCTCTTAATTGGAGAAGATCAAGATGACATATTTTTGTTTAATTTAGTGGTGATTCAAATGGAAGATTATCCCTTGAAAGGAAGTCATGAGATGGGAAAAAATTCTCTAGTATTAATGAAATATTATTGACTTTAATTAGATCAAGATTGCCAAACTCGAGAATTTACCTAAACTTATGGAGCTTAGGTATGCTATTCATCTCTAAACTCATAAAAGATTACGAGTTAACTCAAGAGTTTAATAATCTTGAATTAGATTAATAAAAATTTGCTTTTTCACAAGACTCAATGACGTTATTTGATACATGTGCAGTACAACACCTGCAAAACCACAAAGCATATGTCATTACTTAACTACTTTATTTTTTCCATGATATACGAGTTTTCTTTAATATTTCAACTTCTTTTCTATATATACTTTAAACACAAAAAGGTATTTGCTAAGAATTTAAATTTTTGACCTGATAATTTTTTGATGAAAAAATAGATTAATTTTTTTTCCTTTGCCTTTATTGGGTTTTCATCGGCTAAGAATTTAAATTTTTGACCTGATAATTTTTTGAGGAAAAATAGGTTTTTTTTTTTAAATCCTTTGCCTTTATTTAGTTTTCATGTCAATTATTTATCTTTTATTTTTCTTAATTTGATCCGTTGTATTTGAAATTATTTTCAATTTAGTCTTAAATCATTGTTCTATCATGTAACTGACCAAAAAATTTTGATATGGCACAATCTACATTAGATCCACATGTAATCTTAGCATCATTTGTTCCACGTTAGCATTTCCGTCAATTATGTAATAGAAAAGTGGTTTGGAACTAAATTTAAAATAATTTGAAATGTAAGAGAGCAAATTGAGAAAAATAAAAGTTAAAGGGTCAAAAAGTCTATTTTGTCTTTTTGATGTGTAAATTGTAGTTTAAGATGAAAACTTACCTCAATTTAGGATCAAGATATATTTTTGACTCATTGAAAACTTATAGAAATACTTATATATCATTAAACAATAGAGAAAAACCTAAAAATTGAACCCTAATTATAGAAATACAGAAGCACAAAAATCGACCAAATGAGTTAATACGTTAGCCTTTGACCTGAAAATTTAATTTAACTTTGCAGATTGCAGTTTTTTCATCAGACAAACTAGCAAATAAATAGAATAACTAAAGCAAAAAGTAAAGTTTTCACGCTTGGTTCCAGGCTTGTAAAAGAAGAAAGAGAAAGGAAAAAAAAAATGAAAAAGAGCAACCGGTCAGGTGTTGCTTTCGCATGTTCTCTGCCACATGCCTTATCTAGCTTTTTGTCCCGATTTCATAATGCTAAAGATTCTAATCATGTCCTCAATGTAAACTCCTGGTGAAAAGAATTAGCCCTAATCTAAGAAACAGGCATTTTCCTTTTGTCCAGTAATTAGCTTATTATTATGATTGATTAAAAATGAAACAAGGACACAATAGAATGGAGAAAATTGACATGGAAAAAATCTCCAAAAAGATGTTGGTAAAGTAGTCGGGAGAGTCAAAAGTATCAAATGCGATATCCACACCTAAAACCTTAAGAAAATAAATTTATATATCCTTTCATTTTATATACTCTTGGTTTAATTTATTTTCAATCAATACAAGAAATCCACTAGAACTAAAAAAGGAAGAGAATTTCGTATATATGGACAATAACATCACAAGCCAGTGGTCCATATCCACTAGAACAAGTGCCTCGAGTATAAGTAAAAACTCCTTAATAATGCGTTTTTCTTCTTTCCACTATAGAATCCTAGGAATCATATTTGTACGTGTCATAGCAGAGAGACTTGGGCGGCTGGTGATCATCTCATCAAGTATACCTCAGCGGTGGAACTGCCACAAAAGGGTTTTTGATGCCTGAAAAGGATTTGTGGCATATATATCCACCACATTTTCGGGATCTCAACATGAACCCTCCACAGTCCACACCCTTTTCTCTTATTACCTCCCCCAACTTGGTGTAAAGTAGACGGCATATAAGAGTGGCTCACCTTGCATCCCTCTATGAAGGAAGGTGGAAATAGGCAACCCCAACTTGTGGACTGCAAAGCGCATGCTTATATGTTAAGAGTGTGCCTTCTAGTATATATCGTTACAATGTACGGTCCAAATCATGGTGACTAATACCTATTTCATAGTGAAAGCAATGAAAAATGATAAGTCAAGATGACGTATATGACATCAACTTGAGGCAATAATGGCGTATCTTAATTCTTATACAGCTTTCTTTCCCCTTAGAAGGATAATCAAGCAATTGATGGTGCAAGATTTTATTGACATAAGAGCCACTACTCAATACTCCTCAGGTTTTAATCGGTAATCTTCATATCGTAACTAATTATATTATCGCAGTGTTGATGTGGCACATTGAGTTTTGTAAAGCTTTATATAATTATTAAGAATTAATATGGGGTCATATAATTGATATATTAATATATTTGGAAATTATATCATTTTAATATTTTTTCATATTTTAAAAATTACATTAATTGTAATAAGATTTGAATTTAGGACTTTATATATACTACTCAAATCCCATACCACTAGACGAATACTAATGGCTTTATATCATTTTGATTTGATGACAATTTTTGAGTATAGAACAATTTACAATATATATCTAAACAACATACCACTATTTGATATGAAAATTCCAGGCGCAGAAAGTTACAAACCTTGTACCCATATAAAGGGCAGAGAATTGCCATACACACGACATGTAATAGTAATATTTTTACTATTGTTGTGTGTGTTTAGGCTATATTTCTAAGAATTTAACAATATTTTTCATAATTTGATAATACTCTTTGATTATTACCAATTTCAATTATGTTCTAGTGTTTTTATTGAAATAATTTTGTGAGCCGATGTACATCAATATTAAATTGATTTTAGACCCAAATTAATTTGATATCAAAATAATTTGTGTAGTATTGTTTACGCTCAATAATTTGTGATCATTATTATTATTAGACTAATTATTGTTAAATACTATTTATTATGGGTATATTTATGGGTTCGTTATGATTGGTGGTTTGACCCATTATTTTACTAATACAAGAAAAGACTCTCCTTCTAATTATATATGTGTGTGTGTGTATATATATATATAAGCTGTTTAGTTACCCCCATTGATATCATGATACAGAATAATTATTATAGAATAGGAAAAGTAAATCTCTTAGAATATTTTATTGAATCTGTCTGAATTCTTTTGTTTGTGTTTTATTTGTCATATTAGTAAATGATTATAAATCAATTGTTCTCATCCTTAATCTTTCTGGATAATCCTAATCCAATTTTCTATTGTTATTGCACATATCAAATTCAGGATTAAATTGGTTTTTAGGATATAAAAATTTAATCTATCATTTATATCTTGTTGATATTTAAAAATCCTTCAGTTTCATGATAAATTTCTATCAAACACACCGGTATAAATTAAAAATTTATTTTGACGTGGTATAAATTAAATAGATTTTATAGTAGCGAATGGGAATGCAAAAGTTTACTAAAAATACAGTAATACTAAAATTTATCAGTAATGTCAGGCTAATTTTAGAGAAAAACATCATATAGTATTCTACAAGATAAGTTTTTTTATTATTTTAAAAAGGAAAAACTGGCTTAGACTCTCTTAATCAAGGGAAGCCTAGGATAGTTATATTTTTCCACAAGATATGTATTTTTCCACAAGATAATTAATCCTCTGCGATATTTGCGTATGGGATGACTTGGAAGGCTGTTTTAATAAATCCAAGTACTTGAAGAGAAACTTCAAACTCAGCTCTAAGCACTTCCACTGAAAAAAAAAAACTCAGCTCTAAATACGTCTTTAGTTAATTTATGTTGAAAATAGCTACTGTTATTGTATTAATCAAGTTCAATTTCAAACTCAACTACAGATAAAGCTTTAGTTAATTAATTTTTTCACATCATTATTGAACATATTCTTAAACATTATGTGAGTTAAGTGAGAAACAAATAATACCAAAAATTAATTTTTTTTTAATTTATTTTAGCACACAAGTCCAATAATAGTTCACATGAACATTCAATTGAAGCGTTGAAATAACACGTTTCTTTTATGAATTCTTTCCCCACAAAATTAATTTGTAATAATGACATGATCATAACCAACTTTTCTTTCCTTCTTTTTGTTTTTAATTGGTTTGGTACGTAACAGCGACAAATTAAACGTGATGTGTAAAATGTGTTCTCCAGGCTTGAATCCTAATTTTGTTAATTTTTGGATCATGCTCAATAGGTTTCTCAGTAAATCTTCTCCATTTTGCATGAAAAATGTGCCCTTGACTTTATGAAGAAAGTGAATTAACAAGTAGTGAGCACAACTGTACAAGTTTGCATAACCTAACTTCAACACTGGGGGAAAAACAAATCCCATCTGGCTTTTAGCCTCTTGGGTGGTGGTTTGAGATTCACACCTTAATCAATATCTGGAAGAATCAATTTTAAGGAAATCACGTCTTGTTTATATAAATGGTGGTTAAATGCTGTATATTATATTGTAAGTAACTTCAAGATAACCTAATTTATGCTCAAAGTTCTCGTTTGGCCCAAAATTTTGCACAGGGAAAAAGAATCTGAGATTCTATTGGAGGCTATATGCAACTAGTTCTCGCAGCATCGAGTTTTGCAATAAATTGCTTGTCAGATAGTACTCGGAAAAAGGTTTCCATAATTTGGTATATATTTCAGAATTAACAGGCCCGCCATATGCATGCGCTGTCTATTTTGAAAATGGGTATAAATGCCGCCATTCTAGTTGATCAAAATTTCCTCTATTTTTAGTGTTTCAGGTGCCATGTATTTAGCTGCGGATGATGTACATACACATCACTTCGTTTATATTATTTTCAGACCACTTCTTTTTTTTTTTTTGGATAAAACAAGAGGAATGGACTTTTAATATTCTTTTTACCAAGAGACGTAGGTGTGTGTGTGAAAAATCAGTTTCCTTTTAGTTGCGAGAAAATTGAATGCGGGCATAAGGAGACTGTATAGTAGGGGAGAAGTTGTGTGCTATTTCTTTGAGCGGAATCACACATTTCTTAACAAAGAGGAAAATAGAGAACAAGTTTTAGATGTTATTGTCAAGTGAAGCCTTCAAAAGGCGTGGCTTGAAGAGATGGCTATTGACAGTTACCTGCATATCATTGACGACGAAAAGCTTAAGTCCATAAATAGAGGCATATAATGGGGAGGATTTTGAGGAATCATGATTAAGTGATCAGGTGTTCATTTGCCTTTAAGGGTTGGGGCATTTTATTTTTTTTTGTTTAATATTTTTTATGTTATTTTGCTGTTTTCTGGTATGGATTGTATCATTGTATGACTTTTATCTTTAGCCTATCCATTTAGTTGAGGCTTTGATTTTCCATTTATCGAAAAGTAAAAATATTCACGACCTTAATCATAGCACATCACCGGCAACTTGTGGTCATTGGAATTATTAATGTGAGAGTTATGTCATTTGGACAAAACTCAATGGTAGGGATTTTTTGTTGATTAGTGAGAATTCACCAGAACTGCAATACCACCCACAAGTGACAATGATGCTATTTTTTCTAGGATCCAGGTGCAATATTAAATAATCAAGATGACGATGTTTTCACTTATTATTGCGATTATTAAATATCCATTAATCAACGTGAAATCCCCACCATTAATGCATATATTTTTCTACGTGGATAATCTCATTATATACCAATATCATTTTTTTCTCAAAGAAAATCAATCACATATATATATATATATATTAATTATAATAATATAAACAAAGAGAGGTATAAATTGGAAAAGTATGCCAAGTTGCAATTATCTAGAACTCTTATCCTTAATTAAAATAAAAAATTTCTAATTTAGGAAATATAAATATTAAATTAAAAATTTACAATTTAAAGTTACTTAGTGGAGAGTATTTAAGTGGATAGTACAATTTAATATGTGATATTTAAGTAGACGATGGAATTTAGCGATGGTATTTAAGTGAACAATAAAACTTGTGAACGATATTTAATTGTATAGTGTACTACTCTAATTTTTTTTTATGAAATTAGTTTATGAAATTTTATTTGAAATAATAATAATTTTATAAATTTCTTTCTTTGGAATTACTTTATAACGAAGTGGAAAAAAAAAAAGAAAGGGTGAGTGAAAGAGAATGAATTATATATATATCACCATAAAATGGATTATATGTTCAATAAGAGGTTATTGTACACAATATTTTTGTGAAATTCTTCTTTAAAATTATTTTATTGTGATTCTAAAGAACAATGAGGGAGGAGAAAAGAAAATAATTTATTTTAATTTGACTTAAAAACTAAATATACATATTCTTATTCTTCTAAAATATTGAAAAATGAGGAACAAGAAGAAAATAAATGGAAATTTTTTAGAGGTGTTTGATTCCCATTTAAAAATTAAAAGTAGCTAATTTTATTATAATTTGGTTATTTTTAATCTATTTAATTAATTAAATTATTTTTATAATAATTATTATATTTACTAAAGATATTTATCTCGTGTAATGTGCTCATTCAAAAAAATGGTTTTATAAATTTCTTTCTTTGAAATTATTTTATTTCAAAGTTGTGAAAAAAGAAGGATGATGAGCGAAAGAAAATGAAGTTGTTATATACATACCACTATAAAATGAATTATATGTTAAATAATAAGTTATTGTATATATATTTTTATGAAATTTTTCTTTAAAATTATTTTATTTGATCCTAAAGAACAAGAAGGGAAGGAAAAAGAAAATAATTTATTTAAAGAACAAGAAGGGAAGGAAAAAGAAAATAATTTATTTAAATTTTACTTAAAAATCATATATATATATATATATATTATTCTTATAAAATATTAAAAAATGAGGAATAAGAAGAAAATTGAATAAAATATTTTTAGAGTTATTTGAAAGTAGATAATTTTAATATTATTTAATATTTTTTATATAATAATCAATTAAATTATTTTTATAATAATTATTATATTTACTAAAAAAATTTACCTCGTGCATGTCTTGGCTTCAAAATACTATATATATAAAGAGAAAGTTGAGGAGTAGGCTAAGGGTCATAATACATGCATAATATCTAGGGATAATAAATTTACACTATGAATATTGTGGAGAAGAAAATAAAATAAAAAAATGTGTCTAATAACATTAATATATTAATATAAAAAAATAATGATGATATAAGTTTATTGTAAAATTTTGTTACACTACAAATATTTTTGGGAGGCCAAACTCTCATAAATGGATGACTCCAAGAGCTTGAGGTTCCTGACAAGGTCTCACATTTGCGTTTGTGGGGCTAAAAACGACCAAAATATCTTTAATCTCTTCTCTGACCAGACTCTGCCACGCTTTGCAGAAGCATCAACGACCTCTAATAGGCCAAGGTACCTTTATTTACCCCCATCACCCTGCATCCATCGGTTCTTTTCTTGAAAACCTTCTGAGCCATGTGATATCCCTTCTGCTCAAAGTTAAATCATTCAATGTCTTCTTTCATCGGTTTGTGTTTTTACACTCCTAGTACAATTTGTTCAAGTTGAAACTCTCCATATTATTTTGCAAAATTTGAGTACACAGAGTAGAAGGTATCACCAAGCCAATGATTTGTTACTCTGTCGTATGCCCTTTTACTCTATGCAGATGAGCTTCAGCTTTGTACAGCCTACCCAAAATTTGACAGGTACAAACAGTCCCAATTCATTTTAACATATTTGTCAAAATGGGTAGTATTTGAATATGATTTTCAGTATCGAACTTTGATTTGAATAAAAGGAAAAAAATAATAATTTCTGTTTAATAAACTAAACCATGGTCTGCAACACCATTAGATAAATTTATAAATCACATATAGGTGCACTGAGTAAATAACTTTTGTTAATTTGTATGCATTCATATGGCCTTACAGTGTTGGTTTTTTTTTGGATAAAAGGAATCTGAAAGATTGTAACGGCAGGTTTTGGTTTTTTTGGGACCAGCAGCAGTTGCAGAATTATCACAATTCAAGGCTGTGGACAGCTGCAGAAGAAGGGCAACTAGCAAGTATAGTCAAGAGCAAAGCAAACTTTGTCTGCCTTGAAAAAAACCTATAGAAAAACAAAAACCCTTAGAAGAACAGAAGTAGAGAGCCAGAGCGAGAGAGAGAGAGAGAGAGAGAGAATCTGGATTTCAGTGGGAATCAGCAGCAACCACTAGGACCCACCCAAAGAGCAGATGAACCACAACAACAAAACTTGAGCACATACACCCATTATCAACAGTTTCCTCATCTACAACCCCAATATGCAGAAGGCATAATTTCCCACCAAAACCAACCCCCAAAGGAACCAACTCTGAACCAAACCATAGAACACAGAAAGAGCACAAGAGGGACAATACTGGGAATGAGGAGCAACAACACTGGAGGAGAGATTGTTCAAGTCGAAGGAGGACACATTGTTAGGTCCATAGGAAGAAAAGATCGGCACAGCAAGGTGTACACTGCGAAAGGCCCTCGCGATCGCAGGGTTAGGCTCTCAGCACACACGGCCATTGAGTTCTATGATGTTCAGGACCGCCTTGGATATGACAGGCCCAGCAAGGCCGTGGACTGGCTCATCAAGAAGGCGAAGCCTTCCATCGACAAGCTTGCTGAGCTTCCTCCATGGCATCCAGCAGCAGGTGAAAGTACTGCACAAGAAGCACAAGAGGAGGAAGAACATAATAATGATGCAGCAGGGTCAAGCGACATGGTCAACAACAATATGGCTCAACAATCTGAGTCTAATAATGGCTACGGTTTCCAATTCCAAAGGCAATTAGGTCAGAACCACCAAGATAACCATCATCCCACCTTCATTTCAACACAACCGCAACACATTGACACTGACCCCATAGCTTTCTTCCCCACAACCTCAGCAACTTCCTCCATCAATTTCCAGACCTACCCTCCTGATATAATCTCAAGAACCAACAACCCCACAGAAGATCTTGGCCTGTCCCTTCACTCTTTCCAACCAGGTGCTAATCAAGCACCTTCTTCTAATGAACAACAAAGTACCCTTTTTGGTGGCTCCACTAACGTGGGGGGGTTTGAGAGCCATTACCCAAAGATTATGGCTTGGAACACTGAGGCATCCGTGGACATGAACAGGGTGGGGTTCATGGTGAACTCGCAGCCATTTCTAGGCCAAGGTGCTGCAGCAGCTTCAGCATATTCTCATCAAAGTGGGACCCTTCAGTCCTCATCAAGCTTTTCACCATCACTGCGCTCTTGGAGTGGCATTCCAATTAACTCAAACTCCTCAGAACATCACAGGTCACAACAACAACAACAGCAACCAATTCACCAAGCTTCAATCTTTGGCAGCAGGTTTCTTTCTGATGGGTTAGCAGAGTTCTGCATTCCAGCGAGAATTCAAGGTGAGGAAGAGAACCGTGGAGCTGCTTCTAATAGTCCATCTTCTGCTTCTCCTAATTAATTCTCACCACTGACCCCAAAAACAAGAACTTAGCTATGCCGCGGATTTTCATATGTATCAGGTAATCTAGTAATAATGTTAGCGCAAAGATGTATTTTGCACTTCAAAACACTTAAGCCATTTGGCAATGTATTTGTGTGTGTGTGCGTGTGTCAGGTTCAAGTTCAACTGTTTAAGTTACATTGTCAATGAGGGAAAGGGTTAATGGACTATAATGTATGCATGTTCTTTTTTCTTTCTTTCTGTCTTTTTTTTTTTTTTTTGGGATGTATTAGGGTTAACATTCCCTTTTGTTTCGGCATGTTAATTAGATTTCTGCGATATGTCTTCAGCGAGGTTTCAGGAAATTCATTTCTTTTGTGTCGCTCTTTGTTTGTACATTCGTGCATGAGGTTAGTGGACAAGCATAGAAATAATGGCAAACATCATCCTTTACAAGTATTGTACCCTACATATAATTGCAGATTGCAACAGCGCTCCAATTAGACTATGTAACATTTAAGTTAGTAGAAGTGTTAAACAGAAATAAACTAAGAACTTGGCGTTTCATGAGTTGAGTAGCATGGGCCCAATCCTCAGCGACCACAAAGTTAAGGATGCATAAATTTATTATTTTTTTAACAAAACTATTTACTTAATTGTTAAACTTACAGTTCCCATCAGCGTTTTTAACAAAATTTTATTAAGATAGCCTCAAAGTTAAGAGTATTGGCTAGACTTTGATTGATCAACTTCATCTTCTTCCAGTCTGGTTTTTTCGTTGTTGGTTAAAGTTTTGCATATTGTGCAAGATGACAGGTGTAATTTTATGTTTGTGTTAGCAATTGTTTATGTGATTTCGGCTTGAAACACGAGGGTGATTATTAAGCTAAGTGAGATGATTTTATTCGAACGATTTTGGATATTGATGTGGCACATCATAGAGCTTGTTTGTCAAAAATTTATGACAGCTTTTATTTTTCAAAACATTTTATTTTATTTATTTCTTATTCAACTTATATGATGTAAAAGAAAGTATCAAATAATTACGTGGGTGCAAAAAATATTTCTACTATTATATGTATGTAAAGTCTTTTACTAACACTTGATTGATTTAATGTTTCGATACTTATGTTCTCTCAAGGCACAATATTAAATTTGAATCTTATAAATGAAAAAAACAGATAAAAATTAATGTTATAATTAGAAGAGCTTCGTCTATATGGTGAGTTGGTTTGACTCAAATCATCTAAGTTCATAGATTTTAGATATTGGTGGTTAAAAAAAATGCATTTCCAAGATAATAGCTTTAGGATTTATAATCTTTGATATTATAGGTTACTTTGGAATGAATTGTGTTATTTATACTCATTATATATGAGTAAAGTGTCGACTCACTTTTCATATACTATTAGATAAGATGTGAGTTTCATTCAAAAAGGATTCATATATCATTCAATGATAGATAAAGTGTGAGTAAACACAATATCTCACATAATAAAAACTAATAATATTTTTCTTTTGGAATATACTTTCTCAAGCCTATGAAAATAATCAAAATGAATGATTAAAATATTATCTTTGAATAATTACAATTAGTGCTTCTATGACCTTCGCTTCAGGAAAGCCAAAACTACATTCAAATAGTTAGGCTTTTTTTTTTATTCAATGGTTCACATCTATTTCATAATCCAAAGGTATTCTAAAAAATAAATAAATGAGTGATGTTTGATACACAATAAAATTATACAACAAATACACCTATACCATATACTTTATTAATAAGGTGTGCGATGTATATTTATTATGCAATTTTATTGTCACCAAATATTATTCAATGTGAAATGACAGATGTGAAAATACTTCCTGTAACCATGACGAAAGGAGGGGGAAAATTAAGAAATAAAGAAGAGCCCAGTCAATGTGTCCTACGCGATGAAAAACCTAGTATATTGGCTAGGGTTGTACAAAGGTGGAGTCCAGCCGGGTTGGATCAACCATCAATCCGACTTGATTTTTAGATTGGGTTATTTTTTAAAATTTAGAACCAACTTGATAATAATTCCATAAATGACTAGGTCAAATTGGGCTTTAACCAATCAATTAAGATTTTGACATTATAGATAGTAAAGTTATAAAATTTGACAAGTAAGAAATAAAATTTAAGAGATATTTTGAGATATATATTTCAAAATAAATCATCTAATTATAAAAATAATATTAAGTTATCCAAAATATATTAATTTAAAAATAAAATTTTATAATTTATTACTAATAATTAGAAAAAAAGATATAATTATAAAAAAAATTTTGACTTCGGACTAGTTCAGGCTAACCTGAAGCATGAGCCGAACTCGACCTGAAAATAGCACCAACTCAAATTTAAGAACCCGAATTCGACCCAATAGATTTTAGGTTAGGTCAAGTTAGCAAGTCGGGTCAGGTCTTAAACACCCCTAATATTGATAGTGTCTTAAAGAGTAATGATATTTTAACACCCAAAAATGAGTTTCTATTCGGACATCCACTTTATAACAATTGGATAAACTGAATGTTAAGGATAAATAAGGACCACCATCATATCCAGTGATTATTAGACACCCATTTTTTGGGTGTCAAACTATTATTACCCGTGTCCTAAAATAAATCTAAACAAGGTGGGTCATTCTAGTAAGTAATAGATTTGGCTATATTGCCCCTAGTAAATATAAAATCTCTGAATATATTGTCCTTCACTGTATTACCGATGCTAATTACCAGTTCCAACCTCAGCCCTAAGAAACTACAGTTGGAGATTTTAGTTTGAGTAAGGAAATTCCGTGTGTTTTATAAGGAAACCAATAGTATATCAAAGTAATATTGCATTGAGTTTAATTTTAATGTATTAATAGTATACACAGGTTTTACACTGTATCATATAATTAAATCTTTCATTTTACATAATTTTTTAAGCAATAGAGTGGAAGTTAATCAACTATTTTTGTTGAAACGAGAGCAATTATAATCATATATAACATAATAAGAAAACATCACCATAGAACCCAAAGGAAACAAAAAAAAAAAGAAGAAGTAAAAAACGCAAATAACAATAAAGAAGTTAAATTTAAGGCTTAACCATTTATGGTCCCCAATATAGCACTACTCACTAGTTGTAGTGACCATCCGGAAAGGGGCTGCGGTCGGGACACATTGCTTTCTGGTGTGAAAATGTCTCTTTCTTCATTTGCCAAAAAGTCAAGGGTAGCATACATACAACAGCATCAGAATTTGAATGCTGATCCCTATCTCGCTAGAACCATTATTGAGCTAATTAACTTGAACTATATGTATCGCAACTTCAAGTAGCCGTGAATTTGCAATAGGGCGGCAGATACCAAACAATCTGGGGGCTCACTACTTGCCTAACTTTATCCGTAGACTAACGTTAGCGTGTAGAAGATGTGATTATTGTTTCTCTTCTATATTCTGTTTTCTGGGTGCGCTAGATAATATTCACATTCCACAAAGGTGCCTAAGTAATTAGCACTAATATTCTCTAGCTTTCCCTTAAATCTCTTCTTAATTCAACATATAAATTAAACGTCAAAATCTCGGCAACTTATCCACGAAGCTGAATGGGCGGATATTGATGATTACAAAAGTCCAAAACCGATTATACTGGCAGAGAGAGAACCTGCGCCTGTCAACATTAATTTGTTACCAACGAAGCTTCATGTGTTCAGTTGACAAATTGATATTGGAGGTATCATTTCGGGACCATTATTTGCAGACCTGCTGAAAATTATGTTGGTGTTGTTATGAATAATCTTTGAACGTTTAGAAGAATAAGAAATAACGAAGATCAAATTTTAACTAATTTGATTATATAAAATTTGAGACCATGAAATATCTCTCGAAAACTTAAATTATCGGATAAAAACACGGAATATCTTGTTCACTGCAGTAACAATAATTTTTAGTCTTTTTATCGTCCATGGAAATCTGCAATATTATTCAGAGGATGGGGAACAAAGATTTTATTTTATTCATTTTCCATATTATCAATATATATATATATATATATATATATATATATATATATATATATATATATATAAAATTGACTGCATATTGCATTTATCGCTGCATTGATTTATATTGTTATACATTATGTGAATTTATCATTTTAACACTTGAAACTAATTTTCTTTTCAAGTAATAATATATTTAATTGATTTATATTTATTGCGGTCCTACTCGGGGAGAAGATAGACTAGTGTGTATCAATCGGCTACGAATGATCTACCTTTTTCTTTTGAGGGTCGGGTACATATACTGGACCGAACATGAATAGGGGGACCGTTGGACATTGAAGGGCCGGCGAGATTGGGGGCATGGCCATCAAGATTTGCTTGGTGATATTTGAGATGGTCAAGCTGGACGAGGAGCAATGACCCCTTGCTTCGATGTTGGGCTAGTGTTCATTGGTATGGGTGAGCGGGAATATTGCTTGTGGGCTCCAGAAGCTGAAGAGGCCTAGATGTGGTCGTGTTCGGGGGTGTGGACCTGAGGCGCTGGTCTTAGGTTGAGTTAGTACTGACCAGTCCACAAGCCCCCCGGTCTCGAAACTCAAAAAGTCGAAGAGACTAGTTTTGATGTTTAGAGGCGTGGGTTGGTTTAGTATCGACCAGTCCAATATTCTTATACAATTTATGTTATTTATGTTAGATCTTCTTTTTCTTAGTTCATTAATTTTTAATTATGTCATTCAGTTAAAAATATATTGAATTATGTCATCTAATTTGATTAAAAAAGAATGCAACATCTTAAACTATTTCTTCTCACTTGAATTCATTTACATCCCTATGTAAATTAAGTCATCTAGTTTTTCCTTAATTAATAATATTTTTAATTATTTTATTCAATTAATAATATGTTTCGTACAATCAGTTTATATTATATTTTATGAAGTAAAAATAAAATATATAAATATACAGTATTTTTTCTACTCTCCATAAATAATATCTAAAACAACAGACAAAAGAAAAATTCAAGATACATACTATTCTGTTAGAGTATCTGAACATATTGCATATCAACGTTGAAGTAGACGTTTGATGGATAGTTCTTTCTCTGTTTTTGGGTACAATCGCAAATAAAAGACAAAAGAACGAAAGCTTATGTCAAGGAGCGGATCCGCGTCGAATCCCCAAGGAGAAACAATTGCAAGTGGGATCCAACCACACTCGATCTCTACAATTCAAGGAAGCTCCAAGTTTAGCCAAAAAGTCTGAAGCAGATCAATTGCCTTCACGATGCACATGGCGAAAGGAGCAGTTCCAATCACAATGAGCAAGCTTCTTGATATGTCCTAAATCAAACCTCAATGCACATGAAAGCAAGGGCTCTCTTGAGCATCGATAAGCCACATAGCCTCTAAACAGTCCATTTCACTCATGACATTCCTGTAACCCCGATCCCAAGCAATCACCATACCCCGCTGAACAGGCAACAACTCATTTACACCGCATCAGCCGCAACGTATGTCGTGACGATCGCATTATCTGCAATGACAACAATTGCAACTGTGACCATGACCGCAATCGCATTTTAAAATGCTGACACAGATTATCTATAATGCCAATGAATCCTGAGAACCCAATAAGCCATCATCTCCCAGCCATGTCCCTCAAGAGCCCATCAATAATAGTTTGCCCAGAAGCGCATAATTTGCTTGGTGGGCTTGACGAATGCCTAGTCCCCCCATCTTTAACGAGAAAGCACAGAGTCTCCAAATTAACCACATGCAGACCCCTATCAGACTTATACTTCAAATAAATCCTCTCTTTAAGTTGGGTATACATTCATTCACCCTTCTTCTGAAAAATAATCAATAATAATTAAAGGTTCAGATGGTACCTATAACATTTAAAAATCATAACAAGAAAAGTTTGACAAATGTCATTCAATGGAACAACATCTCCTCTTCATCAAAAAATGGTTTTTGCTTATAGTAAGTTTTTGAATTTAGAAAGAGGGGGAAAAAAGGGTTAAAAGACAGCCAATGTATATCTTGAGTTTTAATGATACTCACTTTTCAAAATCGTTCATGCATAATATCTGTAATAAATTTTTTCGGGGTTATTTGATTTTCAATTAAAAATTAATAGTCAATATGATTACAAGATGAATTTCATTTTCAACAATGAATTTTTATACTAAATTTTTTTGTGCACCATTTTGAAAAACAAATATTATCATTTTACGAAGTTGAAGAAAGGGGAGGGAGAGAGGAAAGTAATTAATTTTGTTAGGTATTCAATCATCGCTTAGTTCGTGAAATGTAAAAACTGAATTAAAATAAATTTAATTTTTGTAATGAATCGTTATATAAAATGGTTTAATGCAATTTTTCTGAAAAAATTAATTAGGAGACTCAAGAAATGAAAGAGAGTTGAAAATTGAAAGACTTTTTGAGATGTTCTGTTCTCACTTAAATATTAATTATATGTATCCTAATAAAATAAATTAAAATTTTAATAATGAGTTATTAATTATACAAAATTCTTTTATCAATTTGTTTTAAATTACTTTTCTATAGAAGGCTAAAAAATTTAAAAAGCGGGAAAAGGAATTAATTTGTCTTTTAGTTGCTCAATCCTCACTCAAAAATTAGGAGTATATATTGTTATAAACAAATTACGCTTACGATAATTATGTCATAAAAAGTGTTTTTATACAGTTATATATTATTTAAAATTAGACTAACAAAAATAGTGAAGATCTCGGGAATAAAATAATTTTTTTTAAGTTGTTTAATTTTCACTAAAAAAGTAGAAGTAAATATATATTCTCATAAAATCAATTACATTCATAATAATGAGTTGTTATACGAATCTATGCATCTAATATTTAAGAACCATAACATGGAAAATTTGATAAGTGCCATTCATTGGAACAACTTGAGTTTCCTCTATAATAGAAAAAGGTTTATACGTGTATTAAGTTTGTGAATTTTGAAGAAAAAGAAGGTGAGTTAAAATGCACCCACTATCTTGAGTTTTAATGACAGTCACTTTTCAAATTCATTCATGCACCATATTTGCAATAAATTTTTTCTGAGTTATTTGATCTTCATTTAGAAATTAAAAGTGAATATGGTTACAAAATGAATTACATTTTTAATAATGACTTCTTATACACAATGTTTTTATTTTGTGCACCCTTTTTAAAATCAAATAGCACCATTTTACGCCCCACGGCGCATTAATTTTGTTAATTTGCCATAGTTGATTTTGTTTCATGACTTTTTTTTTTTTTTGTGCTTTGTTCCATGCCTTTTAATTTGCCTCTAATTGGAATTTTTGTCAATTGATGTGTTACTTGATTCATTTGCATTTCTATGATTCTCTAGCTTAGTTTGGGTTTATTCTCATTTCTAAGGTGCTCATGTAACTTGAGGATCATTGGATGAAAGGATCATGAGTGGTGCATCAAATCAAAGGAACTTTAGCTGCAAGGAAGGCTCAAGCTCGCTTTAGCAAGGCCCTTGCCAAAGCGCGACTATCTTTGACCTTGCCAAAGAAAGCCTCAAATTTCGCTTTGGTGATACACCTAACTGAGCAGCTAAATGCATTGGAAATTCATCGAACTGCCAAAGCAAGTTGTATACCTTGCCAAAGTGAGGTTTGATTGATGATATGAAAGCTAAGCGATGAAAACTTATCGAGCTTGCCAAAGTGAGCTTCAACCTCGCTTTGGCAAGGTTTATGTGTGGGACTAGATTAACATTGGACTACATTTTAACAATTTTTAGGGCCTATTTTTTGTAATTTTGAGGTTGTTATTAAGTCTTTGATGGGAAGACACAAATATTATCACAATATTTGAGATATTTTAGGTCACTTTCAAAACTGTCCTCATTTTCTCTCCAGATTATCCCTGTAACATCCTAATTTTCAACCCAATACTCCTAGAACGTAACTAGGTTGATCATTAGTCTATTACTCTTTTAGTCTCATTCTTTAAAACATTTCTTTAAAATACTTAACGAAAAGTACGAGTAAAATTTTTCTTTTTGAAAGGAAAGACAAAATGTGAGCCATACACATGCGCTAAGTAAACTACGTCATCGCCTTGCGAGAAACGTCAAGAGGGAAAAACACATCAAAACCAAAGGAACACAATATCATAAGAGAAACTACATCATAATAGTCATGCCACACACCAGAATAGTTGTAGTTAATACAGTCATCCGTACACCATAAGGAAAATATAAATAAAGTACATTTGAATCTGCCATCTACAACAGTGCATCTAAAAATAGATAACCTCTAAAATAAAAGAAGGCTACCCTAGTCATGTAAGTGTGTGTGCACTAAAGTCAGCTGCTAGCTCCTACTCCTGCTCGTCAACGGGAGGTACATATCCAACCCAATGGGCCAATTCAGCCGGGGTGGCCAAGCGGTGAGAGGGTCGGGCATGTGCTCCGCGGCGGGGCACCATCCTCACTCTACCTCCTCGGAGTGGCTACATCACGGTATCCTCACTACCCAACTCCATGGGTATGGTGGGGGAGGAACCCATGGACGGGATGTCCATCTTGGAGGGGAAATCGAAAAAGGCCCGGGGTGAACGAGGGACGTACTCCGGATAGGCGTGGATGACGGAAGCAGCGTCGGGGGTGCAATGGATGTGCTCTCCTTGGGGGCGCACGCACTCAAATAGAAGGTCGTTAGCGAAGGGTGAGGTTGGAATGAACCGAAAGCTAGTGACTAGCTGGGCAAAGGGGCGATCCAGAAATACAAACATACGGATGGAGCAACGACCTACAAAATGATAGGACTGGTGCGTAGCGTCAAAATGCAGCTCCCATGTTGGCGCGTCAACATATATGACAAAGGATGCCATCATCCTCTGAAGACGTGATGGAAAGAGAAGATAGAGGGAGTGAGAAACTTTCTAAAACATCTCAGTAGGGAAATCCTCCTATCCTAGTGTCATCATCTACGTCCTCAGGAACCTTAGGTTTATTATCATAAAAAGGTGTGCATGCATAGAGTTTATTATTAGATTTTCAAACATAATCATCCAAGGCCCGTTCATTTTAGAATGAGTCTTAATGTCATATATGCAACATAGTAAAGCATGAATGTATGATAATACATTATGCAAGAAAGCAGTAGAACATAACATCAAGAAACATTATGTAAGTGGCATAAAGTGGCATGTAACTTTTTATGTGAAACTTTCTCTTTTCTTAACTTTGTGACATTAAACTTTATACTTTTCATCATGGGGGCCACCTTAAAAACATCTCTAGGTTTTGAGCTCATACCTAACTAATCGTCACTAGTTCTTACTTATCCTCTGATAAGCGTATCATCATAATAATCCCGACTTCAAGAGTACGAACTAGGGGGCATAAGGATCACCTATCATAACCTTTAATTCGAGGAGTCCATAGGAATATTTCCTTCTTTGAAACACAATTACTAGTATCTAGTACACAGTTATTTGTCCGCTTTGGCAAGCTTGATATCAATACCCTCACGGTTTTGCTCCTAGGGGTGCTTGACTAAACCGGTGTCACCCAGAACGTATCTCATATCCTTTTTTTAAAAAAAACTTTCTAAGTCCTCAAATTTGGCAAAAATTCGACAGCATGCGGCTGTTCCCCGAATTTTCCCAAATTTGCTTTATGCCTCAAGAACCATGTACTTTCATATTCAAGGTTTGAAATCAAAACGAATATTCAATGTCATGCAAATACATCCATTCGTGATTCATGCATCAACATATCATAACATGCCATGTTTTCAAGAATAACCATTCCTAGCTCTTCATATATCTCTAGCATAAGCATCTCTAATATTTCATATGAAACTATAACATGTAAAGGTTGAGTTCCATCTCTAGAGATTAATGTCTCATAAATTCATGTGTAATCAAGATCATATCATATAAAATCATAGCTTAAAGCAACATGAGATCATGGCTTCATGTCATTCACATAGGGAAAATGTTTATTGCATACTTGGGGTTTTGGTAATCGATTATATGAGCCTTGTAATCGATTACACAGCTTTGAGTTTCAAAATAGAGAAGTTAAGGGCTCTGGTAATCAATTACATGAGCCTTGTAATTGATTACACAGCTTCAGGTTTTCAAAATAGGAAAGTTGGGGGCTTTGGTAATCGATTATATGGGCTCTGTAATTGATTACATCAAACTTGGGCCCCAAGAACATCTGAGTAATTGATTACATGGAATGGTAATCGATTACTAGAGTTCCAGTACGTGTAATCGATTACTCAGGCCTAAAAGTTCATGTCTGAGTCTGGCAAAACTTTCTGGTAATTGATTACATGGGCCTTGTAATCGATTACCAGTACCTTTAAAATACGAAATTTTCAGTCTAAAACATCTTCTAAGTCATTCCTTCCTTCTCTAACCATTTTGAACCTTGTTCCAACACTCACTTTGAAATCCAAACATTTTTGCAAGATAAATGCCCATAGTTTCAAGATTAAGTTGAAAGAGTTAAGTCTTGAGCCTTAGATCTTTAGATGATGACATAAACATAAACATGCTAATGCAAGTTCCATTTTAGTCTTATCATTATAAAGTGATGGAAAAGTAAAGATGCAAGGCTTGAAAATAAACATGAGAATGCAAGTTCATTCTTAATCTTAAAGTTTAGGTGATGGCTTGAATCATAAACGTGCTAGGCAAGAAATGTAAACATGAAATACAAGTCCATTTCTTATCATTGAGCTTTAAGTGATGACTTGAAAAATAAATATGATGTGCAAGTTCAATTCTTTATTTAGTGCTCTAGGCCCCTTAGAGTTTCCACTCTAAATCAACAATCAACTTTAAGGTTGAAATAGGTAAGCTTTGAGATTAATTATTAAGGTGATAGCAAGGAAGATAAACATGAATGCAACCATTTGTTATCTATTTGAGTCCTAGGCTCAAGATCATTCTTTACCATAACATAGTTTCTTTGTTTGTTAAAAACCTCTTTTAAAAGTAAAACCTTCAAGCTTTAGAGGTCCAATAAATGATGGTTTTGCAACCAACACTCAAGATCCTCATCATCAAGCCATGGTTTCTTCCAAATATAGGCCATTTGGCTGAAAATCAGAGGGAAAGAAAAGAAAGAGTAGGAACAAAAAAAAAAAGGGAGAGTGGAGAAGGAAATAAGCATCAATATTGTATCTTTACAAACCAAGAGATAAATAACAAAAGAAAAGAATACAACTCCCTACCTTGGATGTGCTTCCTGATTGAGAGGGAGAGCCTGGTCTTTGAAAGGAGTAGAGGAAGAAGAATAAAAGCTTTTTGAGATGAGAGAAAGAAAACTTGGGAGGTGTAAGAGAAATGAGCAAAATGATCTCTTGGAGGGCTCCTTCTATTTATAGAGAAATGAAACACATGGGGGTGAAGTGGAGGGAAGGGTGGCCAGCCATAATGGAGGGAAAAGGAGGGAAAATATCTCTTGCGTGTGTCATTTCAAAGTATGGCTAGGTATGGTTGAAGGTATAGTTCTTTGAGTGTGAAATGTTATTAAAATAAATCAACATGTGATGAATTTGGAGGGGGGAGTGGCCGTGTAGTTTAATGGCCATGGGGGAGGAAAATTATTTCATTTCTTTAGTGTTATGATGTAGTTTAAAGGATAGGTTTGATTAGGTATTTAATTAGGAGTTTGTGGTTAAGTGTTTGAATGAGAAAGTAGGTAACTAAGGGCTTCTCAAGACAAGTTTAGGAGTGGTCTTGGTTATTAGTGGAATCAAACACCTTCTAATCAAGATTCTCAATCACATCCATTGTTTCCTTGATTTAAGGAAATTGATAAGAACACTATTCTTTGATTCATGACATAATGTCTTGATTTTGAGTTTTTCTAAGCAATCTTAGGTTCTACTTAATTCCAATTAATTATTTTGATTCTAGATTAATTATGAAAATTAATTAATTTTCAATTAGAGCCTAATATTGCTTAGGTTTACTTAATTATATGATTAAGCTCATTAGGTGCTTAATCAGGGGTAAAATTGTAATTTTGTACAAAAATTGCCTGGGACTATTGGGACTTAAACAAACATGCCTGGACTCATAAAAGCATCATTTAAAACCTTTGGGGTGGGATTCGGGCTCAGTCGGCTCATCAAACGGTGTAAGACAGCCGTAAGGGCATTCTAGTCATTTAGCGCATCGAAACTCAAAAATGAGATTCTTCTGCTCTATTAGCATACATGCCACACATAATCCCCTTTGAACATATGAGTTGACCCTTCGAGGACTGTCCGGTCGGCTATCCTCAAATCCCAGGTAAAAAATGACCTCGGAGGCATTTTGGTCATTTTCGCTCAGACAGAAAAATCGGGGTGTTACAATCCCTCTTCTTCTCCTTCAATTCTCCTCATTTCTTCTCTAGATTAGGTTTTATTTTCTGCAATTTAGTTTCAAACTTATTTCAACCTCCACTCATGGAGGGGTAGTTTTCTCTACTAGCACCAAGGATTCTCCAAGGGCTTAAGAGGTTCTCTCGAGACCCTATGCTTCAAGTCAATCATGATAGGTGTTTATATTGATTGGTCTGAGCATGATATTGGAATGACCCTACTTATGTGTATGCTCGTGATTGTGATTTGTATACATGATTAGGGTAGCTAAGTGGCATTAATTAAGTTGATTGATAGATAAATGTTTAATTAGCTAAGAAAATTGGAATTGATCTTTGATTTAAGATTAGATTATTGCAATTGATGCTTAGATTATGAGAAAAAGGATTTTGAGATCCCAATTATCTAATTGTTGTATATGCTAGCTGAATCCTTGATGATTGCCAAGTGAATTGTGGTGTTAGTTATGTGATTGCATGATTTGCACAATTCCTAGGCCTTAGAAAATCTTTGTGCTGGTGGCTTTATTTCATTGAGTTTCTTACTTGTTATTTTTTGTTAATGCTATTGTCAAATCCCCTCCCCCCCCTCCTCCCAAAAAAAAAAAAAATTCAATCCCTTATTGATTAGTTACACATCCTCGTGAGACGACCTTAGTTGCACTAACTACATTTTAGTGTGATTGAGCTTTTCATATAAATTGTTAACTTTGTTAGAGGGTTGTGATGCTGGCTACTAGTTAGTTCAATCATCACTTAGTGCAGTGTAAATATTGAATTAAAATAAATTAAATTTTTATAATGAGTTTTATATAAAATGGTTTTATGCAATTTTTCTAAAAAAATTAACAAAGAGGCTCAAGAAATAGAAGGAAGCTAGGAATTGAAACACCTTTCGAACTGTTCCATTCTCACTTAAATATTAGTTAAATATAGGGCAAATTACAAGGACCTTTTTTGAGGTCCTTCATAATTACACTTATCTCCTTCTAAATTTTAAAAAATCACTCATCTCCCTTAATTAATTTAAAATCATTACACCTACACCCTTAGTATTATTTTTCAACAAAAAAAATTAATTGATTGACAAAATTACCCCTATTCCTTGACCACCACCATTTACCTCATTGCCACCACCACCCACCCCCATAACCACATAAGGGTGCGTTTGTATGGGATTTTGGAGCTCCACAATTATTTTTTTTCACAAAAAAAATATACTCCTTATACATTTGGATAATTTTAAAAAATAATTAGAATTTTAAAAAAAATCAATTTGCAATTTTTTTTGTAGAAGTTAAAAAAAGTAGTTTTTGAAAAAAAAAATTAGTTTTTAGCTTTTTCAATTATATATAAATTTGATTTTCATAATCGCTTTTCTTAAATTCTGAAATAAATGCAGCCTCAATCCCACTCAAACCAATTGGCATAAGTAGAAACACAAGTGTCGCCATTTGTTCATGATAACAAGGCACTATTGAACTGAAGATGAAGGCCAATACTTCCTCCTTCATCACTAAACTGCCGCACGTGACCTTCTTTCATTACGACACTCACTCATGTGCTCTTCTGCAATATGACGCCATCATTGACTGCAAATTATGCCATAGTGTTTGGGCCACAAAATGTCGCCGTATCAACCTATCCTTCTTCGACTCCTAAATCACCGCCACTGTAGTAAAGCTCAAGAGCAATGCCATAATCAAAAACTCGGCCGAATGTGCGTATAGGGCCAACCTAGCTAGTTGTGTTGGAAGTGCCAATTCTGACCATCAGCACGTTGGATCATCATTTTGTGGTGACTTAGCTAAAAGTTAAAAACCATGAAGAATCCCAACCTTTTAGGCTTATGAGAGTATTTTTTTTTTCATTTCTCTATGTGTTTGAGTGTCAGTGTGGGGAAGAAAATGAGGACATACCCTAATTTAGGTGTGGGGGGAACAATGTATGCCTGTAGGTGGTCAAGTAAAAAATTTTTCAATAAGTGGCACACCAGGAAAGCAACAAAAAGAAGCAAAGTTGATTGAAAGAAAAAATGTTGTGCAATGAAAAAGTTTGGATAAAGATCTGTCACATTGCAAATAAATGGCCTATGAATGTGTTAAGTTAGACAAAGTATACACTTAGGCAATTGTGCTCTTAGTGTATGTATTTACTCTCTTTTGGCTGGAGGTTTAGCCCTACATATTTGCTTACCTTCACCTAAACCCCATGATAACCCAAAGCAGGCCATCCTGATTCAGTATGCATATGTTCGTAACGAATGAAGTATGAGACCCATGGCAAGCCTATAGTAATGGATTTTCATTTGAGGTATTTGAATATGCATCTTAACATAAAACACTTTAGTGAATGAGTGACAAACACTGACCTTGTAAGGATTTTGTACTTGATCAATGCATCATGTATATGGATTCTATCTTGTACGTTACGTTCTTGTTCATACCTTGTTTATTGAGATCCTTTTTGATTGTGGGTGTAAAAGCTTACCGTTTGTACGTCTAGTTCATTGATGTCATTTTTTATGCATCATGCATCTTTAGAGTTTGTAAATGTCACAACCCAATTTGAGAAACGTGACTGACATGCAAGGAACTGACCACCGAAGTCCTTATATGATATGACATGCATAAAATTGGTTAATTTTCAATTAAACATAATTTAAATATAAACCGGATAAACACTTTTCATACAAAACATAAAACGATCCATGAACCATATCCAATGATAAAATAGTTGCTCCAAAAAGTCATAAACAAAAACCTTTAATCATGGTTACATAAATCCTTAAAATAATATGATTATATACATACACACACACACACACACACACACACACACACACACACACACACACACACACACATATATGGTCCAAATCCTGCCTGCAATGCACTAGAGCACTAACTAAATATAAATTAAATTTCACTCCAAAGTGAAGCTCACCAAGAAATTACGCTAACAATTACTGTGGTGGAGGTATCTAGGACGACTTTGGATCAGCAGCTATATCTATAAGAGCGAAAGAGAGAGGCAAGTTTCATTTAAAACTTAGTGAATGGATTCTCACCCATAGCTATACATGGGACAACAAAGAAGAATACATAATAGACAGGCAACAATCCAAACCATTCCTTGCATAATAATAATAATAATAATAATAATAATAATAATAACAATTATGTGTAAATCGTAGGTAAACACAACAAACTTTCTAAGGAATTAAAAGATAGAATGCTAAATAATTTATAAGGTGATGCTTTTAATGGTCATTTGCAAATCACATCCCTCGTGGACTAACCTATGTAAAGGTAGTTGCCCCTTATGGGCAACTCAATATATCAAGGTTAATAAATTGGCTGTTATTAACTCACAGCTCTATTTCTCTGTAATTTCTATCAAAACAACACACAGTTCCCATGCTAAGGTTTCAAAAATTAAAATATCAATTTTAGTGTTTTCTATCATCTCTATAGCTCATCCTATGTTTTGCGGTAAGTGCTCTTATCTGGAATCAGTTGAAGAGGCATAATAGTGTAGTGGCATACAAACAACAAAATGGCCCCATGTAGTTTTTCAAAAGTCATGCCTGTCTCTATTTGTTTCGTTTGCAAGCCAGAGCCCTAACTTGTGATTTATGTGATTTTTGGTTTTGTTGGGCTTTAAATTCGAAAATGGTTATTTAAATGGGTCCATGTTCAATATCTAGCAATTAACGTTGATGAAAATAATTCTTGGAACCTTAGCTCCACATATTTTTTTTCAGTCATGCAAGGTTTTGGGCTTTAGGATGTCATTCTTTGTACCTTAATTCTTGGATAGGTAAATTCTAGCTTAAATCATGTTTTTGAAAGTGCAAAAATTAATTTTGGAGCCCTAAATCCTAGGCATTAGATTTCGGCCTATGTGTTGAACTTAGGGTTGAATTTGTTTGTGTTTTAATGCTTGATTACGTAGATTCTACATAATCAAGCTGGCTTTGTACAAAATACTTGAAATCATGTAGATTCTATTGGTGCTGGTAAGTGGACAAGCCGACAAGAAGGAAAAAGAAAAGAAAAGAAAGAAAGCAACAATAATGAGAGAAAAGGTTGCTGTTTGGCAATTAATTAACTATGATTGAAGAATAAAATTACAAGATTATTCATGTCATAAACTTACTCAAACTAAAACAATTGAGTATTTTTATCCAAACGAAAATGTTGAGATGCTAACCTCTATACGAAGGTAGACTGAACATGGATGTCAAAAGTGTCTCAGGAGCTCCAATGAGTCATGGACAAGTTTTGCTTCTAGTAAATTTGAACTGCCAATAGTGTTATGTACAGTTTTTTGGATGCAAATTAATTTAACTTGGGCCAATGGTATGGTATCTATGAGCATAGTATAAGAATGATGCAAACTCCTGAATGATATGTCTATCTCGGGCGATTTGGAGGGACTTCGGATTATTAACGTCTATGTGTTTGTGCTATGAAAAATTAACGAGCTAGCTACTCTAAAAACTATAGCTAAAATCAAGTGCTAACATTTTTCTTTCTTTTCATTCATTGATCACAAATAATTTACATTTATAATGGTAGAAGATATTCTAAAACCTTCTTAAACTATAATACCTCACTCTAAATTATAGAATATTCCTAGTATAATCCACAAAGAACACAGCATAACCTTCTATAGACTTTTGATCAATTTGGGCTTGACCCAATCTCTTCACTGAAGCGAAAAGCATTGGGCCGAGTCGAATCTGATCCACCTCAGAAATACGGATACTTCTTGTGGTGTTGTTTCCCAAGCAGCAACCACCTTCATCTTCTTCCTCACATTCCAAACAACAACTTATTTTTTGACCAAAAAAAAAAAACAATGTGTTTTCTTCTTCTTCTCCCTCCAGCGAGTGCCAACATTTTTCTCATCCCGAAGCAGCGACTGAACCGCCGCCTGAAGCAATAGTTGTCGCACCGCCTGGAACAGCGTCTGAAGCGGTGGCTGCCGCGGCAGGACCAGCGGCTGCGTCTCGCCCTGCGCCTGGGTCAGCACCATCTCACCACCCGCAGCCGCAGCCGCGGTTATAGCGTCGCCTGGATCAGCATCTGCCACGCCAACAACCAAGATCCGAACCCGTTCAACAGTGGTAGCATCGCCTCCTGAAGCGGCAGTTGCAGCGTTCCTCGGGGTAGCAGCGTCTTCGTCGCCGGGAGTAGGGATTGAAGCGGCGGCCATGCCAGCGACAGTAATCTCACCGCCGGGACTCACGGGGGGGTAACGCCGCTCAGAGCAGAGGCCATCTCGTGTTCTGCTCGTCCTTTCGTCATCTCGTTTTGTCGTTCGTGTCGTGGTTTGGTTTTTCTTCTACTGCTGGTGTTGTGTTTGGTACTTGATTTGTGTAAATTTTGGGTCAATTGCGGATGTGTTGTTGTAGTGCTAGGGAGTTTGTTAACAGATGTGGAGGGGGTTTTGGTTGTGGAGGCGGATATGGTGGTGATAGTGGTGGGTCTGGAGGTCTCGACATGTGGATAGTGTTGTGGAAGCCATGATCAGGAAGGAATCCTGGGTAAGGCAGTGGAAGTGATCATAGTGTTTTGAAAAGGGTTGAAGCTTGGAATGTGTTCGGGTGAAAGAAGACTAAGGCGTTGGTCGTAGGTGGTTGGAGAAAATGGAGGTTTGGCATTGCAGGTGAGCATATGGATGAACGATGGTTGAGGAGGAATTCGAAACGAGAGCACCAAATTATTAGGAAAATTAAGAAAAATGTTATTTGTAATTGGTATGGGATATCGTGCCGACTCACATCTCATCTATCATTGAATTTGATATAGATCCCACTTAAATGAAGTCCACACCTCATCTAATGGTGGATGAGATGAGTCGATGCGATATCCTATATATAGTGAGTACAAATAACATAACTAAAAAATTAATGAACGGGCTAATCTAAAAACTATGGCTAACATTTAGTTAACATTTTTCTTTCTTTTCTGATTGATCACAAATGGTTACACTCATCCCTAAACTATAGAATATACTTAGTAAATATTCTTTCTTATCCTTGATAACTCTTATGCTAATTCTAGAATTTCTCTCGCAGGTGTTAAAATGAAATTCTACCGGAGAAAACAAAATTCCGTCGAAATTTCTCCTGAAGTCTAAGAAGAAGACTTTCCTCGGAAAGAGTCTTCATAAGCACCTCCTTCATTGAATTTGATAACACACGACTCTACATTTAAGGGACAGCTCTGGTCCCAATCACCTCCTTCATGTTGGGAGCGGGTGATATCAATCAATGGGTAAACGAGAAAAGCACAACTCCAAGACTCCAGCTGCATTGAATCAATATGGAACTTCAACACTCACTTGTTATTCCAACACTTCACCTTAATTCAACTCACACGTTTACTACCATGCATATTACATTAACCCACTGCACTGAATTGGCTAGCAAAGAAAGTTACAGCCTTGAACAATATCTTTAACAAGATTACTAAAGAACAACCCTAAGAATGTCTAAGGGGTGAGCACTGAGCAGACAGTTAAAAGAGCGAGTGTATTAGCTTGAGCCAGGGATATTTAAGGAATAGGCAGAGATTCCAAAACTCCAGTGATATGTCTGTTCACTATTGTCATTCTCTTATATTGAGCCTGACAGCTGCTGTTTTCATTTCATGTAAAATGGTGAAATTTTACGAAGCGGAATAGAACAGAGGTTCTGATTGATCGAAAGACGTATTTAATTTTGTTTATAATATATGTGATATATGCCTCATAAAGAAAAGACAATTGGACAAATGGTGTCCGAGAAATATTTGACGAGCAAGTGAACAGCAAGTGCAAACTTCAAATCGGCTGGACAACTGTTTCCATGGCAGATAACTCGAGTTCCATCGTGAATTTAACAATGCATTCATTGCACCTTTGTTGTTTTCTCGCCTTGAAGTAGGCTACCTTAACCTAAATGCATGGACGCAGAAAGTGTGGCGAACAACCAACACCAGTCCTTTAAAAAAGTGCTGAAAACGCCAGCACCAAAACACCACAAGAACAAAACAAGCAAAGCATCCTAAATGTCCACTGGCTGAATCTACTCGCTCATTTATAAGTCTCATTAGCTTTTTTGTGAGCGTGTCTAAGAATTAAATCTTAGAATTGTGCCCATATTAAAAATTTTCATGTCAGTAACCATAAGCAAGCAAAGGCAAGAGATTACATCATCACTTCACAGCTTGTTCAACCACACCGTGAAATTTATACTCAATAAGTCAATAGTCATGTATCAGCTAAAGTAAACGACAGTAATGGAGGAATGTGAAATATTTGGTTATAAAATACTGACAAACAGAACACTGCGGAATTTTGATTAAACCTCTTATATAGGATCAAACGATATTACAATAAGGACAAGGCGACGACAGCATGTGACATTTTGGAATCAAGAAGAAAGTATAATCCAAAATCATAAGTACTTCTAGTTCGATGTACAAGGAAGATTGAGAGTCAGTTGGTGCTGCTCCCTAAAACGTATATATGCACCAGGAAATTTCAAGTATTAAATAGGTATCAGTATCAGTACCTAATGTGACATACTGACATTGATCTACATAATGCAGAGTTGCAGACTGATAATGAAATGGTATAAGAAGGACCTTTCTTTCCTTCAAGAAGCAATTTGACACAATAGAAAATATAAGATTTGGACCTGGCTCCTCTAAAGTGAGGAAGTCGGTGAAGTGAAAAAATGAATGGTTAATTATCCTTGAATTAATAACTTCTATCATGTATGTATCAAGTGTGAATCCCATTAAATGATCCATGTGTAAATCCCAATAATCACCTCTCACTTTACATTTTACCAACCTCTTCAATTTGGGTGTTTAATCCCTCACTTTTGCACTTTACCAATCTCTTCAGTTTAGAGGAGACAAATCCATTTAATTGATATCAAATGAGGTTAGAATTTCCATCAAAGTTATCAAATTCAACTAAAATATGCATTTGCAAAACTATGAATTTCCAACAGATGGCCAACCGGTGCAAAATATATTCATCAACCTTAATCATGGTTCGTACATACAGTTTAATGTTCCTTAACTATGTCAAACCTGTATGACGAGAACAAAGAAAGCATTTTATGCTTTGCCATTCTTTCCATCAAACCAAGGGGGTTACTTCCACTTCCTACTATCCAAAAACCGAAACCATGAGGAGGAAATGACAGATACTCGAAAACCAAAACCACCACCTCAAAGATACTTTACTGCATCCACTCATATCCTCACTGGGTCTCACGGATGATGATGGCATTGATCCAGTAAAACTTCCATTGCCCACACTCAAACTGCATCACCAGAAAACAAGGGCATTTCTTTAAAACGCTACTTAAAAAATTAAAAATAAAAATAAAAATAAATACAGAAATTACAACAAACAATAACTTAAGCTCAATTCACCTGGACTGTAACTTGCACTTATCATTACCTGAAAAATCAAAATCCAATAAAGATTAAGAGTTAAGACTTCACTCATTATTCTTAAGGGAAAAAATAGCATTTTCAAGCAAACCTGCAAATTCATTACTGATTAAAACTTAAAGCAGGGACATATTGGTTCCAAGAAATGAAGAGAATTAATGTTTACTTTAGTTCCTGAAATTGCACAAGTGAGTCACTCTGATCCCAGATATTTAAAATGTGACAAATTAGTGCCTGACTTTGTAATTGTGAATCATGTTGCTCCTTAAAAATATAAATGATTCATGTAAGCCCCTTAAACATATATCAATAAATCAAATTAGTCCCTGGAAACAATAATTTTAACTCAAATTAGTGTAGTTATTTGTTAGGATTTAAGAATAACATGATTCCTGATTAGGGACTAAATAGTTAGATTTCAAATTTCGGGAATCAAAGTGACTCACGTATACAATTCTAGAGATCAAAATGAGCATTACTTCATATGAAAACTCTTCGATACAGTCTCTAAAAACTAAAGATTTTCATACTATTCATTAATCATTGGACACCTTAGTCGCTAAAAAACGACTAATAAGACCAGCGTTTTACATTCTCAAGTACTATGCTAGGAATTTTATTTTCCTTACGATAATATGCCTGTAGCTATTTCAGTTGTTAACCAGTTAGGGGATTATAATTTATACTAGCCTTTTTATTTTGTTATAAGCAAATTCAAATACAAAATAATCTAAGACAAAATCCCAATTGTCCCTCTTAAATTTTATGTTGGATAAATAGCTCCCTGTAAAGAAGAGGAAAAAAAATAACAAATACCCAATGAAATCCCTTCCAACGCAAAAAGAAATAAGAATAAAAATTATAAAAAGAAAAAAGAAGGAAACGAAATGAGGGGGGGTTTTACTGACTAGGGTTCAAGGCAGTAACAGCAGCGTTGTTGTCGAAGTTGCAGCTATCATCGGTCAAACCATGCTTGCGGAAGTAATCGTTGAACGCATACGACGCCATAATGGGAACATTGTTTGGGTCGTAGCATGGGCCTCCGCTCTGGATTGGGCCGCAATCTGCGCCACCGGCCCCACAGGCCCAATTCAGCGCCGTCAGGAGCGACGCATCCTCCTTGTCGTTCCTCGCCACGCACCACAGCTCCTGCGGCGGAATGCCGCCAGAAGCGCCGCAAGACGGTGAAAGGGTTAAAAGAAGGAGGAGGAGGAGGACAGGGAAGTAGAGTGAAGAAACGAAGCTTTCTGTTCTGAGCATGCTCGAAAACGTGGTCGGGGATCGAAGGGAGAAAAAGGAATGTGGGGAATGGGTTTTGATTTGGTTGATGTTGTGGTTTTTATGTGTAGATTGGGGGTGTTAATTAATATGCCTTATTGGGATGGTGAAAATGTGACCGTTATTGCGGTGTTCAGGAGCGAAATCGAAGAAGCCAGAGAGAGAGAGAGAGAGAGAGTAGTGAGTGTAGCTGATGAATGACGAGTGATGACTGTGTTTGAACGCACGTTGAAAGAGAGGGAGTGTTTTTGCAGTACATCTGGATGCTTGTCGTTTTGCATTCTCCCTGCTACTATACTAGTATATTCTTTCTTTCTTTATTAATTAAATGGTTATTAAGTTTGATTCATCACTTCATTTTGATTTTGATGAATGATAACCTTTATTTATCGAATATTAATGTAACAACTAGTTATTTCATCCGTGTATTGCCGTGAAATATAATAATATAATAATTATGAAAAATAATCAGCAGCAGCACGTGCACCACCGCGGCATTTTGAGTAGAAATCACTCGCGAAATTTGGCGAGTGTAATAACAAACACATGCACACTTTTCAAACTAGACACTTGATCAAGACATCCGGTCAATAAGTCGTTCAATCAATAAATTACAAATTAAATTGATTAAATTAAATATAATTAAATAAATATAAAATTTATATAATTTTTAAGTTCAGTATATAACTTAATAGGGCATAAATAATACAAAATGTAAACTATTTATACAGGTGCACATGCGTCACTAATTGAAGCATATATATATATATAGCTTGATGAATAATTATATTTTATTTTATATAATAATATTTATGCACATATCACAAGCAATATGAGGGTTTCCAAAGGAATCCAACCAATTTAGTAAAAGCAATTAGAAACCAAATGCATATAAAGGATCAGCGATAGATGAGGTTTCATATTGGAATTGGCTAGACCTTGATAGGTGCCGGACAATGGATATATTTGTGTTTGGTGCAGCCAACGTTTTGTCCTCGGACCAAAGAGTAGAGACCAACACTAGTATCAATTCATGAAAGAAGGATCAGATCGCAACCTCCCTTATTGTACAAGATGGAGAGATAACATAGCAAGTTGTAGGGGGAAGTTATGTCCCACATCGTATGCTTTTCAAAACAAGCAAGACCGGGCCGTTTTGATAAAATTCAGCTGAGTTACTACTAGTTTTGTAAGAAATCGATCGGTTTGTACCGGTTCACTCTGGTTTATGTGGATGTCTGATCCTAAGTATTACTAGGACCAGCCAATTGACCGATTGATTGGTTAATTGGTTCAATCGGTCAGTCTAAGTTGGTTTTAAAAATTATGATCACATGTTGTTGCTGATTATTTTTTTTATAAATATAAGAATAAATCTATAATTTATTTTTATGTTAATATTTTAACCTTTACAAAATTATATATATATATAATTTTAAAAGATTGATCTTATATTTTGATGTATTTATGGTATAGTAAAAATAATTTATACTATCATCAAACTAAGATCTTTAATTTGTATTACTTTTTAAATAATAGATGAAAGAGTTAACCATCATGATTAATATAGTAATATAAAATTAGATGGTTGTGTGGAAAAATCTTATACTATCAATATATAAAAATTAAATCTCAAAAGACTTTATGTTAAATACATTAATCCATGTAAAAGGAAAGTCATACACACATCAATCCCTAGAACATGACTTTTAATGTAATAGAAATTAAATCCCAAAATATTTTATGTCAAATACATTAATCCATGTGTAACAAAAATATATATTAATCCATGTAAAAGGAAAGTCATACACCCATTATTCCCTAAAACATTGACTTTTGATATATTCCTCTATGAAAATTTTAGCTTTTAACATATTAGTCTTTAAACCCTATAAAAATTGGCTTTGAATATATTAATTTTTTATGGATTAATATTTATTCAATTTTCTTGTTGAGAAATTAATATTTTACCACGTGAAATATTTTTAAAACTGAAGTGTATGCATTTAATTTTTTAATACATTTGAGAAGAAGGGTGCAATGAAATTTTCCGAGTATTAAAATATATACATTTAATTTTTCTAAGAACTAAGGTATTAAAATAAAATATTTTGGATTTTTTTTAAATACATTATCGTTGCTGGATTTGAGTTGCAAATATGGTAATATTGTCCAACATTTGGGGTGATTAGTCATTGTTTCGGGTGATTCGCCTAAAAACAAATGTTACGGATTGATATGATTTACAAATGAATTTCTTAATTTAAAACTAAGATTGGAATCAAATTAATTATAGCATATTCTATTTAATTTATATGTATTTAGAATTTGTTTCAATTTAGATAGATTTGATTGTGTTTAAGTGTTAATAATAATTTGTTTGATTTGATAATTATGTTTATTTATGTCCCTTTGGAACATCCGATGATTATCTTTATTTATATAGAAAAAAATCAATAATTTCATATTTATCCTATTATTTATAAAACTCCTTTCGATTGTGTATCATTATTTGATAAAACAAATATTTTGTATTAAATAAAAAAATCTATAATATATAGTATATAATAATAAATACAATTACAAATACATATATAAAAAATCTTTGCTAGCTAATAAAATGGATGGAGGATGATTGGAAGCTTTCCTTTCTTTTCTACATAAGGACATTGTCTGAGTCCTCTCTAGGGATTTCTTTTTCTTGTCCTATGTTCTAGTTTCTCTTAAGTTTTTATTCCTCGTTCTCTCTTATTAGACCTAATCCTTCCTTTTTATTGTAGATGATTTCATGAACAATTGGATATTGTGTTGAAAAAGTATTGTTTTGATAAGACATAAAGTAACATTTAACTTTTTGCTTGGTGAGAGTTAGCCTTACATGTCTTTTTGATAAGACATAAAGTCACATATTATGCTATTTTTGGGAAGTTTTGAGATGGGAATATGAGCTATTGTTTGATTTACGACTGGAAATGGGCTCTCCCTAAAGGGCCTTTCTTTCTCTCTCTCATGCTAACAGGGCGTCCTTGTTCTAGATTAGAGGAAGCTTCCCTACTAACTAGTGGGGGTATGTGCCCCTTTTGCAAATTGCAAAACTTAGATCCTAACAAGCCATATAAAAGGGTAGTTTCCAAGGCTCCAATGCCAACGCTTTTAGTAGTCTTTACCATAGGATGTCATCCCATACACCTATTTCCTTGAAGGATCATATTAGATCCCCTTCTTTGTACGTGTGTCATTATCTAATCTTCTTTTAACCGTGAGCCATAATTTAAACGATGATTTAGGGTGGTAATAGCCATAAAGAAAAATAACCCACAAGAGTACAGAGCTAGGTACAACCAGAAGTCACCTATCACTAACCAGCCTCGAAGAGCATGAAGAAGACATTCATTAACCATTTGATTATAATGGAAATAGAAAGCATCATCACAAAGGTGCTTAGCACTTATTGAACATATATGATAAGCTCATTATTGGCTAAAAGCTATAGGAAAGGTTTTACCTTTTCAAGCCCTTTCCTCTTCCAAATAAGGCGAAAGAGACTATCAATAGAGGAGTCAAAATTCACATAGGAATGGTAACCAAAAGATGCCGAAAAATCCCTATCATGGCTAGGAAGCCAACAAAGAGAATCATGACCAGCTAGAGAGGAGGGGGGAGAGGAGGCAAAATTAGCATTAACATCACAAATAGAAAAGGGGTATGGAGCGTAAAAGAGCTCGGTCCCAAGTGCCATAAGAAGTAACTATGCAATTCAACTTGATATCTTCAATAGAACTCAATTGAGACACTAAACGATAGTAGAAAGCCTGCAAACACATATAATTGGTCGGATATCCAAATTGATAATAAATTTCATAACTCCAATAATATTTAAATTTAAAGTCAAAATCAAAATTTTCTGTCAACCATACTATACACCTCTTCATAAAATTGTCACTCACTCATAATTATGAGAACCACTCATTATGTTTTAGATTATCTTTTCATTTTGAATTGCCAATCAATTTTTCCCTATTCATGGAGATCACTCATATCTCTTCTAATATTATCTCTTTCACAACCGAATTCAAATTTAAATTTTAAAACATGTGCGGCATCTTCTTAGATAAGACTATATCATTATTCAAATGTCATTTTTTTTATACATCTTTCATTATCATCTCCATACTTCTAATGATTCTCATCCTATTCTCTCTTTATCATTGAGGTATTCTTGATTGCAATCATGCTAGAAGCCCTAACAACAACATATTCTCACATTGCCTCTGTTATTCTCCTTCAACCTCTTAATAGAGGCTTTCGCCTACCTCCTCAAATTAGAAAATTAATTTAGTGCTAACTTGTACCAAAAATATAGTAAAGGGTACAGCCTAAATCATCTTTTAAGGAGGCTTTATCATTTAGTTGGGAAAAATTAGGGGTTTTAAGAATTAATGAAAAGTAATTAAATTTAAATGATAATAGCAACAATGAAGAAGGCACTAGCGGAAGGTATTCCTAGGAGTGGAATCAATTATCATTGACCAAATATTGAATCTAATTAATAATTAATTACCGACAATTCTACCAGTGATCAATCAATCCCTAGAATTTGACCAATGCAAATAACCAATAAATGAGATATCAATTTAATTAGGAATTACAATGATTTAAGGTACCAATTGCTATAGCCTAACCACCAATTGGAAGGTTAATTCTAATGTTATCCTTCAAACATAAACTAATGGATCCATCAATTTATGCCCAAAGGATTTCTTTAAATGACGATCGCCAATTTAGTTATCTAAATACAAATTATAGCAATCACCACAATAATTAAAAATAGGAATTGCAGAACATTATTAAGAAAACTAATACATTCAATATAAATAAAGGGTCTCAAACATCATCCCAATCTATCCAGAACCCCATATTAGTAAAAAAAGTCTACTCCTCTATCTCTAGAGAATTACAACAACGAAGATAAAAGAGAACCTAAAAATAAGCAATAATCCTTGCCACAATCTCTAAGACAAAGCGTCTTCACTAATGGAATCCCTAATAGAGAAAAGAATACAGGAGAAGATGTAGAGAGAAAATGGAGAAATAAAGAGATGTAGAGAGAGAATAATAGCAACCTAAAGTGTGTAGCCAAAACTCCAGTAAAAATTCATCACAATCCTTTAGATATTACCCTCTAAAATAGCTCAAAGTGGAGCCCAAAAGCATATAAGTTATTTTCAATCTAGTCTGTCACACGAGCAATGCTGTGCTAAAATGATCGATACGATGCTTTCTAGAGAGAGTGGTCCCAAAAGTTGATAGTTGTTGCTCTGCCGAGCATTAAAGTGCTAAAATGAGCGTTGCAACGCTTACCAAAGAGTGAACTTCCACGCTTTTTCTTATTTTTTGCTCTAAGCTTCTTCCAGATAGTTTCTAGTCTTATTCTTGACATTTTGTATTTAATCTAAAGCTCCTATGCTCAAAACCATACTCAAAGAGATAAGTTAAACGCAATAGGGTGTGATTACAATTTATTCCAAAATCAGTGCAATAGTAATCAATTTTATCAAAATCACACAATGAGAAACAAGTTAAAATCCTAATTAATTGCATCAATAACACAGTACAACTCATGTAAAAAGTTAAGGTTTAGAAGCAAGATAAGTGGCATAAATGCCCCTTATCAATCGTTATCTTATTCTTCCATTTCTACTTATTCTCTCTTCATTAGCATTCCTCATTTGTCCACTCCCTAGGCTTCAGAATTTACTCATCATTGCCTATATCCTACAATGCTGGATGGGAGAAAGGGAATTTCTTTCTATAACCCTCAATGAGATAGAAGAAGAGTTACTATGACTCTAGGAATTTCTTTTTGGAGCCAAAATATAGTGTTTTGTCGGATTTTTTCGACGGATTTTTAACCATTACCGACGAAAAAATGAATTTTCGATGGATTTTTTAATGGATTTTGACCATCGTAAATAATGTAGTCGGTAATAATTATCGACGAAAAAAATCCATCAAAAACTGTTACCAATGGAATTACCGAAACAAAATCCGTCAATAATGAGCTGAAAAATTTGCCAGGCAATTCGTCAACTTTTCGCATTATCGACGAATTTTCTTTGATTACCGACGGAATTTTCTGTCGGTAATTATAAATTTTGAAATTTTTTTTTTTAGTTTACAAACGGATTTTTCCTTCGGTAATTATAAATTTTTATTTATTTATGTTACCGACGGAAAAATCTATTGGCAATTATAAATTCTAAAATTTTTTATTTATCAATATTACCGATGGAAAAATTGATCGGAAATCATAATTTTTTATTTTTTTTAACTTACCGACAGAAAAGTCTGTCGGTAACTAAAATTTATTTTTAATGAACATTAAGTAATTTGTATGTTACCTGATCATTTAGGAATATATTTTTTATTTAAAGCTAATTATAAATATATTTAATAATGAAAAATTATAAAAAATTCCCAATAAATAATAAACACAACAAATTTTTACTTTGAAATGTAAAATAGATAAATGTATACAGACACAAATATAAAAATTCAACATTTAACTAAAAGAAAAAACAATAACTCAAATCCACAGAAACACCATCTCCTTTTTCATTTTCGTCTCCATGGTCTTTTCCTTGTCCTCAATATTCTTTTGCATCTCCTGCAACTAACGCTATCTCTCTGCGTCCTTCTCTTGCATACGATAAAGTTCCACGTTGAGCAGATGAACTTGCTTGCGGACTTCATCATCTTCGGCAGTGGACCCAATGCCTGTAAATGCCCTAGTATGATTAGCTCTGATATATAAATGATTTGAAAAGCCATCCAACTAAAATGATTTAATTGAATAACAAATGAAAAAAATTATCATAAACTTTCAATAGATTGTAATATTTTTTCAGTAGCTAAATTGGTCACAAACTTTGCATTTGAACTTTCAGTCACTAAACTAATAACATATTAATTCCAATGGCTAAATCAATCACTATGTTATACCTATGCTTATTTCAGTTGCAAAATTAGTCACTAATGAGTAGTCATATGAATAAAACAATAAAGCTGAATTTTCTTGCTTATGATTTTCAAGTACTATTGTCTGGGTAGTGCAACAGAAGGAGAAAAAATCAATAAGATTTCAAACTTGTTCCATAGAATTTCAAAGGTAAAAACTATACATAGATTGTTAGATCATTTAACCGAAGAATGCTCCTGATTAAAAAATGAGGAAAAGTAGAATTAAATCAGCACACAAAAACCAGAGGATCCTCTAATAGGTAGAATACAACATCTATCTACATATAGAAAAGTTCACAGTGAAACAAGCAATAGAAAACTACATTTTGCAGACTTGGCTTCACTTATTAGCTGATAGTCTGATACTACACCTATAAAACCTTGAGACTTTTTGTAGAATAATACAAGTAAAATCAAGATCAGAATCATTAAGAAATATATTTCTGCCATTTCAGAATTAGTTTTAAATGTTTACAATTGCAATTTGTAAGCAATTAAAATGAGGACTTAAGGCTTTTACTTGTAAATCAAAGGTTGGCAATTCATGGTCTAATAATGATCAAATTAGTAGTAACAAGTATAAAACAGATGCCATCAATCTCGATTTTATCTAATCAATAATTTATTAGATGAAAATAAAGTCACAACATTTCATCAAATAGTTTGTGCTCTTTAACTTAATAAAATTTCGGCAACACGCTCCTTAAATTAAGATTCCACTCTTTAAATTAAAAAAAGAATCGACAGAACCTCCTCTGAAACTAAGACATCCCAAAAAATTAATTTTAATATATACATATATTAATTTAGCCAAATAAAATTCACAATACAATCAAACAAACATTTGAAGATCTTAAAACCATTCTAAAGCACACCCCCTTATAACATCACAACATGCATATCTTACAATCTCTGCAAACACAATCAATCTCCACAATAAACAATGCAAACAAGTTAGGGAAGGAGCTCTACGCCCTCCCCCCAGTCATGCAATTCCATTTTCGTACAACTCTATGTTAGAAATTATAAGTCTTTATCCTAACAACAAATGTAATTAAATAAGGAGAAGAAATAATTACTTACCGTCAAAGAGGCAAAAGAATAATATGCTCCGTCAAAGAAATACTCCAATCGGATTTGACATTCTGTAACAAAATCAATTATTTAGATTAATAACTTCAAAAGAAATAAAATGAAGTCACTAATTACTTAGCCTATTAACTTCAAAAGAGCATATGTTTTCTATACAAAGAAAACGTGTTCACTGTTTAATTTTAGAATCCTTTTAAATAGATGGAAGCTATTGCATTCAAAAAATAACAATCACAAATATAAACAACACATGCCTCACCAAAAATCAAAATTTTACTCAACTAACTAACTCAAATTAAACAATTCACTCACTCAAATTATCCAGAAAGTATTTACTTGCTAGAATCAAATTGTTAAATGCTTCAATTCAAGTTCAAGTTCCAATCAAATGATTCAATTCAAGTTCCAATCAAATGATCCAAAAAGTATTTACTTGCTCAAATTTAACAATTCAATCACTCTTTCTGTCTAATCGAAATCAAAATCAGGATAGCTTTGCCTTCCACTACTAAATAGAGGTAATTAATCAACTTCCAGCTTCAACTTGTCAATTTTGCAATGACATCATCAATCGACAAAAAAATAAAAATAAAAATAAAAATCATTTAAACCGAATGCATAAAATTTGAAACAAGAAATTCATCATCGATCAAATTAACAGCAAGATTTTTTCAAAAATCAGCAAATCTAACAACTTGGAAGTGAAAATCGAAAGGACAAAAATAAAAAGAAAAAAGAGAGGAAAGCAAGAATGAATCACCATCGTTGGGGAAGGGGAGGGACGAGGGGGATGGGGGCTTAGGGAGATTGGCGTTGCAGGGCCGAGGCCGAGGCCGAGGACAAAGGAAGCGGAGTGGGAGGAGAGGTGCGGCCACCTTCGTGCAAGTTGTGATGGCTGAGGGGGACCGGCGTGTTGGCCCTTGTGGCGGCTTGTTGAAGAGGACACGACGGGACTGGTGGCGGCTTGCTGAAAAGGATGCGACGGGCCTGGTGGAGGCTTGTGAAAGAGGACACGGCGGCGAGGTGTTGGGCAAATCGAGTGGCGAGGAGAGAGACAGACCAGAGCAGAGCGAAAGGACACTAGCCAGTGGCTGGCGACGTCGCGACGCGTCTTTGGCTGGGGTTGGCGACGAGGAGGAGCGGCGGATGAGAGAGAGACTAGATGAGAGAGAGTATGAAAAAGGATAATGAAGAATGGTGAATATAAGTTCAAAGCTTACCGGCGGATTTTTGAATTACCGACGAAAAAATCCGCCGGTAATCACCCGCTAATGGCACCCAAAATTGCCTTTCAGTTACTGACGGATTCTTTATAGTTATCCGTCGGTAAATATTTTTTCAAAATTTTTTTTAGAATTTAATTTTACCGACGGAAAAATCCGTCAGTAAATTTTAATTTTTAATTATAAAATTTAATAATAGTTACCAATGGAAAAATCTGTCGGTAATTTTTTTGAAATTTTTTTTTTAAAATTAATTTTACTGATAAAAAAATTCATCGGTAATCATTGATTTTCCTGAAATTAAAATTATAAAATGTAATAATATTTATCGATGGATTTTTCCGCCGGTAAAATTAATTTCTAAAAAAAATTTTGCAAAAAAATTACCAATGGATTTTTCCGTAGGTAAAATTATTTTTTGAATTAAAAAATAATTTACAATATTTACTGACAAAAAAATCTGTCGATAACTCACGCCTAATATTTTTCTCAACTTCGTGGGAATTTTACCTACGGATTACTGACATAAAGATCCATCGATATTGACTGAAACTCAAATTTTTTTTTTTACATTTTCCGTCGGTAAATCCATCGGAAACATTGACAAAAAAATCTGTCAGTAACTCATGTTTTTCTTATAATGAGGAGGTCAACGATGCTAGGGGTCAACAAACCCTTCAAGTATCTACATACTCCTACATTGAAAGGGAGTCCTACATTCGAATAATCATATAAATCAAAGGAAAATGAAATATAATGGTACTCCTTTTTCTAAACACACTCATTGATGAGGCTTTTTCCATTTATTTGTCTTTAAATTATGTGATTTTTTATAAGAACAATGATGGTTTCATTCTATGTTGAATCCCATGATAATAGGTTTTCATAATTTCTTATCAATGTATTTTGTTAATATTATTATTTTTCTTAATCTTTATTAAAAATTTACACATGTAACTTTATAAATCGACACATTACTAAACCTCCAGTACATCACATGGTTTCTGCACTAGCTTTTTACATTTCTTGATATGTTGGTGTAAAATCTCTTAGTCAAAAGTAGAATAATTAGAAAAAATATAAAACTCTCTTTTTCAAAAATGCAAAAAAAATTTATGTATGAAGTTCATGTGTAACTTTATATATAAAACTTATCTATAAAATTTTCTTCTTTATTTTTACCTCATACCAACTAGGGTATATTTGTGAATTTAGATTTTGGAGGGGAAGGATAAAACAACTCTACAAACACACCTTTTCAAAAATTTTGGTTGTCCAATGTGATGCCTTGATTTTTCCTGTGTACAAATGATAAAAATGCCCCTAAGGTCATTTTTACCTGGAAAATGAGGATCGCCGGTCCCGACCATCCTCAAAGGGCTGTTTTGATGTTAAACGGGGATTATGTGTGTTATGCGTATTAATAGAGGAGAAGAATCTTATTTTTGGATTCCCGCACACAAAATTACTAAAATTCCCCTACAGTTAATTAACATAGAATTAATTGCCGATTGGACCCGGACCTTACCTAAGAGTGTGAAATGTCATTTTTTTTTTAAAGGATGTTTTATGTCTGTTTAAGCTCAGGTGGTCCCGGGGAGCTTTTATGTGAAATTGCTATTTTGCCCTAATTAAGGGCATAACGAGATTAATTGTGTGATTATTGAAACCTAAGTAATATTAGGCTCTAATTAAAGATTAATAAATTCTAATAATTAATTTAGAGTCAAAATAATTAATTAAGGTTAGCCTAAGATTGCTTAATGAAACTCAAAATCCCTTTCTTTGTTCAAGACTTTATGTCATGAATCATGAAATAGTATTTTCTCTCTCTAATTCCTTAAATTAAGGGATCAAAGATGTGATTGAAATTCTTGTTGAATGAGATTTGACTCCACTAAGTGAGCAAGAGCATTTTTTAACCATGTCTTGAATGACCTTAATCACTCATTTTCTTACCTAAATACTTGGTTACAGACTCCTAATCAAATATACTCCTAAACACACTTCTAATCTACATTAAAAAGAGATATTTCCTCCCCCATTTTCCTTGATGAAACCAGCACCATTCCCCCCTCCATTCAATCCATCACATTTTAATTTAATCACTTATACACTCAAACAAAACCATACCCAAATCCATACCTAGCCATTCATACACCATTCCATGTAATGATACATTTAGATGAGATATTTTTCCTCCTATTTTTCCTTGAAGAAGCTGCGGCCTCCTCCTCCCTCTCATCCTCTCATATTGCATTTTCTCTATAAATACACACTCAAGGAAACTTACAAGAACATTTGCTCATTCTTGCAACTTTAGTTTTCTCTCTTTTCTCTCATTCTAAGAGTTCTTCTTCTTCTTCTTCTTCTTCTTCTTCTTCTTCTTCTTCTTTTTCTTTTTTTTCTTCCTCTTCTTTTTCTTCTTCTTCTTCTTCTTCCTCCTTCTTTAAGGAACCACCACTCACCACCACTTCTCAACCTGAAACCACCATACAGCCACTATAGATCTTCCCTAAAACACTTAACCTTTCCACTTCTAAGATCAAAAACCCAAGACAAACTTCCCTTCTTCTTTTTCTTTCCTTGGCCGAAACCACTTTGGGCTCCAAGGATGATTTATTCTTCTTATTTCCTTCCAAGACCAAGCTCTTTTCCATTTCAACAAGAAAACATCTTTGGTAGGGATTTTGTTTTCAAAGTTCTTATTCTTTTTCTTTGAATTATTTTTGGTTGGAAATATTTTCTTCTTCTATGTTCTCTTTGTTTTTGGTTTGTTGACGGAGTAATGAATGAGTTTTACTCTTGATATTTTTGGCGTTTGTATTTTCTTTTCTTTCCTTTTTCATTTCGGCCTTGAAGGCCCTTTTGTATTAAAAAATATTGGCTTGATGATGAAGGTTTCTAGATGATGATAATGAAATCATCACACTTGTGACCTCTAAAGCTTGAGCTTTCCTTTTGGCTTTTCAAAGAATCATAATGAATAAGGTGTTAGTTTCCTTATATTTCATTTCTTTGAGCTTGATGGTGAGTCCCAACAAGATAAGGGTTCTTGGAACCATGATGTTAATGGACTCTAAAGCTCATGTCTATTTAATAAGATTGATCGGTGTTTTAGTGTTGTTATTCTAAATAAGAGTCTTGAGGCTAGGACCCAAAGAAATAATAAATGGAAATGCATTCATATTTATTTTCCAAGTCCTTGCATTTCATATTTATATTTGAGCCTTGCATATGATATTTATGTTTCAAGCCATCACCTAAATCTTGAAGATAAGAAAATGAACTTACATTTCATATTTATGTTTCAAGCTATCACCTAAGTTTTAAAGGTTAAAAATGAGCTTGCATTCTCATATTTATATTCAAGCTTTGTATATCATATTTATATTTCCATTGCCATCACCTTATAAAATCAAGATTAAAATGAGGCTTGTATTAGCACATTTAAGTTTATGTCATCACCTAAATATCTAAGGCTCAAGACTTACCCCTTTCAACTTATATAGGAATTTCAGTTCCATGGGCATTTGCCTTTACAATATGACTTTTTTTCAAAGGAAATCAAGTTCTAAGGTTTGGTGTATTGTTATCGTGAGGTTTCAAAAACTTGTGCTTTGCAATTTTCCTTTGAGAAAAATGTTAACTCCTAAAGTGTTAAAACATGATTTACATAACCAAGATCTTATTATTAAACCCTCTGATTTTGCTACTGATCTAAGGACATTTACATGTGTTTCCAAAAGGATAAATTAATTATAAGAGTGTTCCCTAACCTAGAATTAATTCTAAGAAAGATTAGTTACTAGAAATGCTTATTATTGCAATTTTGCATGCCTTTGGAGAACTAATTTCCAGATTCTTTCCTATCATTTCTAGATCTGATGTATGCTATTTGGAGTGGTTTAAATATGTGAGAACTACTATTAATTGATGTAATAATTAGTCTTAGCACCTTAGGCAAGCCTAATAATTAAAAAGGATAAAAAATGTGACTTCTAAAGCCTTCTAAGAACTGAAAATGTAGTTTCTATTTCAGCATGTTTAAAAATGGTATAAGTGTGTTATATTAGGTATATGTGTGTGAGAATCACTCATAAATGGTTTAGGAATTAATTATAACATCTTAGGAAAAGTCAGTAATAAGAAATGGTCAAAAACGTAATTTCTGGAGCACCAAAAATTGCTCAATTTTCATTTCTGCCCAAACCTGTCCGGCATTATTTAATGATATTCTTGAGGTTAATAATTAATGGAAATTATTGTAATTGATCCCTTAGATGCATAAAAGAATAAATGAAAAAGTTAGGTTTACCCGATTTAGAGGTTTAACCGTTTAAGGGGTAATGAAGGTGCTTAATTTATGAGATGGTGGGTTTATGATATGTTTGAGAATTTGTGTGATAATTATGTTTGCATACTTGGCTACTAGTTGCAAGATTTATTGTGGCATGTTATGATTACACTTGGAATGTTTAAGATGCATATGTTGAAGTAATATGAAAGCATGTAACATTATAAGATATGTTTGTATCCTTGCATCTCAATATAACATGCTAAGATTATGGTGACATAAAACATATGGAAATGATCCTCTAGACTCCCCGAATTAAAGGTTATGAGAGGTGATCCAATAAGAAAATGATCCTTTAGACTCTCTAAATTAAAGGTTATGAAAAGTGATCCTTGCCCCCTATCTCGTATTTGAAGAGTCGGGTGTTAACTTATCATGAGGATAAGAATATGCTGGTGATTACTAGTGAGGTATGAGCTCATAATCTAGAACTTTCAAGAGGAAAGAATAATAGGGTGACCCCAGTGAGAGAAAAGAATAGATTAAGTCACCTAAAGAATAAATGGAATTAATTCATGACATGACTACCATCTTCTTTGCATATCACTTATGTCTCTATATAGTGTGTTGCACCTTATATTGACATGCATTTCATGATAAAGTATGATGCATTCATAACATCAAAGACTCATGTTAAAATGAACGGGCCTCGGTAACTGGTATTTAGAAATTAATAAATGAACTCTATGCATACTCACTATTTTATAATGGAACTTGAGGTTTCTAAGGACGTAGATGATGACACTAGGATAGGAGGACACCCTACTGAGATTCTTTATCAAGTTTCTCACTCCCTCTATTCTTCTTTCCATCACGTCTTTAGAGGACGATGGTGTCGTTCGTGATATTCGTTGATGCGCTGACTTGGGAGCTCCATTTTGATGCCACATACCAGTCTTACCATTTTGTAGGCCGCTGTTCCGTCCGTCTGTTCGTGTTCTTGGACTGCCCGTTTGCTCACCCAGTCTCCAGTTTCTGTTTCTCTCCTATGTTGCCCTGTACCGATGCCCTCCTCTTCGAGCACACGAGCCCTCGTGGAGAGCAGATGCGTCACACCCCTGCTGCCACCTCAGCTGTCTGGGACCACCCGAAGTACGTTCCCTGCTCACCTCCTGCTCATTCTAAGATTGACCCATCCGAGGACTCAGCCACCCAAATACCGTCTTTGGTTCTTCCCCCATCGTACCTATGGAGATAGGTGGAGGCAGTGAAGCTAGGGTAACTCAGCCAATCCAAGGAGCTAGAGTGAGGATGCTACCCCGTCGTGGAGCTTATACCTGACCCACTCACCATTTGACCACTCTGGCTGAACCAGCCCAGTGGGTTGGTTATGTTCCTCCCACTTGGGATAGGCAGCAGTAGGAGTAAGTAGCGGATTTTGTAGTGCACGCACGCATATCTTGCATAGGATAGCTTTCTTTTACTTTTAGAGGTTATCTACTTTAGGTGCACTCGAGTAGGTGAGGTTACTGATGTATGCATTTTTAGTTTCTTTATATTTTGCACGGATGACTGTATCAGCTCAACCATGTTGGTGGGTCTAATGCTACTATTATGTGACTTGGTGTATGGTGAAACTCTTATTATATAATTATGATGGTTGGTTGTGTTTATATTCTTGTATTCCACTTATAGTATGATAAGTTTCCTTTATGTTATCTGCGAGACAAATGACGTAGTTTTTATTTTATGCGTGACTCACGTTTTCATCTTTACTTTCCAAAAAAAAATTTATCAATATTTTCACTAAGTATTTTCTAAAATTAGAATTAAGAACTAGAACAAAAAAGTAATAACTAATAATTAACTTAAGAACGTCCTAGGCGTGTTGAGTTAAATATTAGAGTGTTGCATCCAATACCTTCCTTTATTAAAAATCTTTTTACTGAGACTTTTTCCAAACTAGCTTATTCATAGCTAATGATATCATTATTTTTTTAGCCTCGTCCCCCCTTAAAGACATTTCCACAAATATAGTCATATGATTAAATCTTAAATATTGTTGTTAAGAGACCCTCCAATAATTATTTTCTCTTAAGTTTGATTTTCTTTCCTTTTCCATAAGTTCAAGTTGCTTATTAGTTCTCTCAACCTTTGTTGGTAATAATAATGAGTATAGGCAAAATGGTGTTTTTCCCTTCACCTTTGCTCAATTTGGTTATTTATGTTTCAAATCATTTTCAATTTAGTCTCAAGTCACTATTCCATCATGATTGACAGAAAATATCGACATAACACGATCTATGTTAGATTAACGTGCATGTCATATCACCATTTTACGTCAATCATGTGACGGAACATTGACTTTGGACCAGATTGAAAAAGATTTGAAAGATATGCTTAGAGAAAGATCTTTCTTAGAATATAAAAAAATAAATTTAAAAGTTAAAGATATTTTAATATAACATTCAATATAAATTAATTTTATATCCAAACATAAAATAAATTTTACTTTCTAAAATATATTTGTTAAAAGAGTAAATGCTACACATTCTCAGAACCCAGTGATGGGTCATGACTAGCTCCCTCATAGGGAATTTCCTTTCCTAGCAAGCCTTTTGTCTACTCTAATGACAAAATGATGGAATCTCCTCTAAAAATGGGGCTTACTGTGGATTTGAAACATCATTACCTGATAGAAAGCATTAGAAAAATAATCAAGGTTCGTAATAGAACATAAATGACATGTTATGCTTCAACTGAAACAATACATTGACCTCCATGGCCACAACATTTAACAATCAACACAAAAGTAACCATACACTTCTTTTCAACCCTTAATAACTCCATGATTTTGAGCTATCTTGTTTCTAATTGGGCTCTAGTTGCAGGCTAGTTCATGTTTTTCTAATGAAATTGGCCTTAATTTTGACAAGTTTTGATTGCATTAGACATTAGTCTTAGCTCTATTTTAGAAGAACATGTAGGTAAAGATGTAGCATGAAAAGGGGGTTGAATCGTGCTTTCAAAACTTTTTTGCTTTCTAAAACTTAGACAGAGTCTATCAAGTATTTAAATTTGAAGGCAAAGGAAAACACAAGTTAATAAGCTTAAGAAAATTACTTTTTGAAGTGTCCAGAAAGTTAGTAAAACTTCAAAAAACAATTTTAAACAAATATGGACTTTCACACGATAGAAATTGAATTACACACAATAAATAAAGGAGATAAGGAAAAAGAATATCACTTAAATGATTTGCTTATATCCAGTTCTCAATAAATTTATTAAGTTCCACTATCAACCACTTTCTCAACCTGAGAAAGTAAGATATTCTTTTAAATAGCTTTCTCAAGCTATCTACATTGAGCAGTTTGTACAATCAACCCTCACTCACAAGTAGTTTTGTCCTAACCTCTCCAAGTTTATCTCACTCTGATCAATAATGGATCAAGGTACAAAGAGTATAAGGTTTTGGTGTTTACACTTCGAGAAAACACTCAAGTTTCCTAAGATGATACATTGGTTAAGGAAACAAATTGACAACTTTCTAATCTTCCTAAGAAGAATATTTGGTAAGATATACAAGAAAGAAGATTTCCTTTTTTAGAAACTGAAAACAAAAGTATAAATTTTTTTTAAACATTAAGATTGCAAAAGTTCCTTCAAGTTTGAAGGCTTCATACTTTTATACTTGGATTTGAAATAGACGGTTGTCCCCTTGATCTCTCCTCCTCTTGACACTTGTTAATCATCTTTTTTTGCCTTAGGATTTATCTTCTAGAAATGTAGGCTGAGTTGTGTTAGTACTGGCTTTATAGTTATAAAATCCATTAACAATTATTTCTATACAATACTTCAAAAACTAAGAAATCATTCTGAATGTGGTTTCTAAACTTTTCTTTAAGTAAAGTCCTTCTAGAAGATGATGAATATTCAAGTATAAAGTTGATATGTCACTATCATTTCTTTCTGAGTTATTGATTCATTTGAAATTCAAATATCTTTCAGTTTTCATTGTCCAAGTGTAGTTTTTAATGCATACTGTGCTTTCTGAAGTATTTCTACACTTTTTGAGGCTCTTATATTCCTTTTGGAATTTTTCTCTAAGATGGATGTTGATCTTCAGAAGCTGTTGAGATTCTTCAAAGATGACTGCAGCTGAGATTAATGATGATCTGCTTGATATGATTATGAGAGAGCACTTTCTCAGATTAACATCACTTTCTGAAGTCACAAATCACTTTCTGAAGGCCCAGACTTATTTTTGATGCATTGACTTACTTTCTTAAGTTTGTTACATATTGTAATTCACTTTATGGACAATTTTTCACACTTTTAAGAAATTAAATATCTTTGAATGAAATTTTAATCATGGTAAATCATGATGATGTGAAAAATATATTAGGAACTAAATTGTATGTATATGAGAATTAACCTGTTAAGAGCTATAGAAACTTAAGCCAACTATTAGTTCTTTCTTCAAAATATGTTAACAAAATTTGTTTTATTGTCATTCAAAACTTAAGCTACAATAGCTTTCTCAGGAGTTTTGGAGCTAATAGAAAAGAGAACAAATTGATGTTTTGAATGAATTGAATTGTAATTTTTGTTGAAGGTTCTTATTGGTGAATTTGTACATTGATGATTTTAGGTTTGGAGCTTGAAGATAAGCCAATTGAAAATCAAGATTGGAGAAAATGTTGAAGCATGAAGAGAATTTTGGAGTTGTACTTTGAAGATTTGCTGCTCCTTCAAGAGCGCTTGAGCATCCAAAATGAGCATTTAATGACTAATGTACTAGGAAAAAGCATTAGAAGCATAGTGGAACACTTAAGCACCCAAAACCAATGCCTAAGATCCCATGTCAAATTTTATATGGGATTAGTGATATAAAATGTGCCTTTTCACCTTTTCAAATAAGAGAATGTGTGAAAATAAGAGGAAAACAAAAGGAAAATCAAGGTTCTAAGGGTTTGGAGGTACAAATTCACTCAAAACTTAGGTGATTAAAGCTTGAAGAAGAATATTCTATCAAGAGTTCATTCTTTTCTCCTCTTTTCTTCCCTTTCCTTGTTCTCTTAAACTTTTAATGAGTTTTGGATTTACTTTGTATTTTGTGAATATTATGGCTTACTAAACTTGTGACTAAAAGTGCCTTTGAATATCTCTATGGGCCTTGGATGAATGTTTAATTTTCTTGAATAGTTATCAATGAATTTGGTTTTGCTCACTCAATTCTATTCTTAATGTTCTTTGATGTTTGGCTACCATTCAAGTGTTTGGATGATTCTCTTAAACTAGACATAAGAATAGGGAATTTTGACCATTGAATTTGGTGATGCTTGTTCAATACACTTAATTGGCTTAGTTTTGTTGATTAGTTAATATGATAGAAACATACCTATTAGCCTTGTATAGCAAATATTTGATAAAAGTTCTCAATGGGTTGAACTCACACTAATTCACAAGGACACTTAGTGATTACGTGAAGGAAACATGATTAATTATCCTAGACATAGATATGTAACTAAAATTGACATACTAAAAAATCCAATTGAAAGATAGCTATTTAAGTGATTGTCATATCCAACTACATAAATGGTGAAGAAGGTCATTTAGGTCTTTAACCCTTATTGTTCTTAACCTTAATTTGTTATTGTCTTTTAGTTTCATTTGTTAAATTTTCTTAATTATCTATCAATTACCAATTCATTTTGAGTTTCTTGAGACTGAATACAATAGTTACTTAATCGATAGCATAACCTATCCAATCCCAATGGACATGACACTTTAATCACCACTTTACTATTTGATATGACCTATGCACTTGCAGTAATATGTTTTGCATTATCAACCCTATTAGATACAATAGAACTCCCCTACCTGTAGTATATGGAACACTAACTGGAGCATGCCATCATTGGCATACAACACTTGACCAAGTGCCCAAAAGGAATTACTAACAGTAGATTAACTAAGTCAAATGGAGCACAGAAGATAGGACTCACCTTGAGACTAAATCTGAAAAAGAAAGCTTGGTCATAGGGTGAGTTATAAAAACTCAGTGAGTAGCCCAACATAAGATTGTTACAAGAAAAAGTATATAAATTAACTTGACTTTAAATGAAAAACATTGAAACTCAATAAATAATAATTTCATAATATAAAAGTATTTTGAAAATGACTAATAAGAAGACACATGTTCGCACAAAACAATAACTGGGAGGTATAAAATATAGAAATAACTCCTATCTAGGTGGGCTCCAGCAACCTAACTCTAATAGGATTGAGATCTAGTATACCAATGAGCATTCCCTATTAACTTGACACTAGAGTAGACTAGCATCACTATCAAGTTGGGCTAGCACCACCCTACGAGCTAGGACCTACGAGATACACCAAGGATAATGCATCTCAGCTGTTAATAAATAGTTTCTGCCTAAGATGCCTTCCTCTGAAATTTCACTTCCTTTTAACAAGATCTCTTATTTTTATCAATCATGTCTAAAAATTTCATATTCTTATTTGTTAGTTTATGTATCCTAATTGTGATGACAAATATTATTATGAGCCTTTTAATGTGTATTTTAGTGTTTTAGGAATTTGTCTCTAGAAATAAAACACATAAGAATGTCTCTTATCACAATAAGAGATTTTCAGAGCTACTAGCATTGTGTAACATGAAAATTGATTATAAGATCACATGACAACATCACATTGGTTAAGGAACAAATGAAGGACTCTAAGAAAAGATTCCACTATAATTTAAGCTGGGAGATAATGATGTGTAAGGAAGGATATTTACAACTCATTTTCAAAAGGAAGAGAGAAAAAGTCATGGGCACAAAGAACAAAAGTGAGGACAAATTCAAAAAAGATGTACCCTGTTTACAGCTTACCAAAAAAGGGTCTAGAAACATCTTTTACTAGCCTGCAATGATCTAAAAAACTCCTTCTTATAAGGGCATTTTCAGCTACTATAAAGTGAGCACAAGTATTGGTCTTTTAAGGTAGCATTTTAGAGAATATTTTCAACTTCTTCTTCCTCTCTTTTCTCCTCTTAACATATTGTTCCTTCTTGCAAACACCTTGAGTATTTTTCTTATTGTTTGAGAGTGAAATACATAAGTGAAAAAAGGCTTGAGATGTTGATAATTATATGTTTTAGAAAAAAGCCTTAGAAAGGGATCTTGAAATTTATGTAGTATTAAGTAAAAAATCTTCTTCTAAGAGAACACCAAAACTTATTGTAAAAAGGATTTGATTGTTTGGATTTTGTGAGTTGTAAAAGATATTTGGTGTGAGCTTGAAGAGGCTCTTGTAAAAGACTACTCTTGGTGTGAGTTTGGGAAGGCTCTTGTCAAAGACTACTTTTGTTGTAAGCTTGGAGAGCTTTGTTTGATGCTTGTGTAGTTGGAACTAGTGTGAAGGTTTATTTTCATTTATAATTTTCTTGTAAAATTTCTAGTTTAGTGGAAACTTTCAGCTTAGGAAGGGACTAGATGTAGGTTCTCAAGTTGGGAAACCAAACCGATATAAACCTTGTGTGGAAGTTTTTCTTTGCTTCACTTTTACTGATTTACATTTTCTGTTATCTTGCTTAATATTTGATTAATTTGGATTCTTCTCACACTGATATATTTCCTCAAATTGACAAATTAAGTAGGTTGTGTTTTGAAATCTACACTATAAATAATTAGGAGACTTACTCTTAAATATCTCCTATAGTGACACAAGACTTTGCCTGAAATCTTTTATTAGTGTGTTAAGAGTGCAAGAACTTCAAAAAAGGACACTTAATTGAACCCTTCTCAAATGACCTAGTACTATCTCTATCAATCATCATCAATACACTTTCTCAAAACATATAATTTAACAAAATGAAATCATATTAAAAACCATTAATTCTCATTAACATCCTCAATTTTGCAAACTTATCATTAATTCTAAAATCATGCTTGTGAACTTTTATTAAATTCATAAACTCAAGATTTTCTTGGTTTTGCCTCGTAAAATTATTTAGATTTCCTCAAGTCCTTGTGTTGTTGATTAAAACCATACTATTAAAAATCGGCTTAGACTGGTCAATTTGGCCGATGAATCGGTCATGAAGCTAGTCCGAGCCACTGTTTGGATCAGTCCACCATTGAAACCAATACGACCCGAATTGACTCGGCTGTTTGAACCGAATCGGATCGGGTCGATTTTTTTTTTTTTTTTGCTTTGCTTTTGCTAAATGATGTCTTTTTTTAAAACCTGTAAAAAAATTCTAATTTGACTTATAGAAAAATGTAATAACTTTATTTGTATTGTCATGACTTGTGAGTTTGTAATATAAAACTTTGTGAGTTTACTCGTGTAATTATGTTTTGAACTTGTGAATTGTGATTCATGATTGTGAAATGTGAAGAATATTTAAGAATTTATGTCATTTATTTATGTTTTTGTATTTGAACATCTTAAAGAGTGTCAAATTGTTAATTAGTTGTCATTTTATTTTATTTTATTTAAATTTTTATATATTTTTTTATATAAATTCGGTTCAACCGATTCGACTAGTAACCTACCGATTGAACCAGTGACCCAGTGCATTGACCGAGTTGATCACCGGTCCGAGTCTAAAAACTATGATTAAAACCACAAGCTACACTTTATTTATGCTATTTCATGCCTTGCTTTGCAAAATAGTATTTTTCATGACTTATTTAACATAACTTCATAAGTTGCTAAGATTTATTATATAATCAACTTTTGCAAAAAGCTCAAGTATTATTCGTAATTCGTGTTACAAAAATACATTCACATGTAATAGGAATATATTGAAATTTCAACAATAAACTTATGTACTCACAATAAATGCATGAAATAAGAATTCACTCTGCTAATACTATAGAACTTGAAAACTGCTCCCATGGACCTACCACCACAATAACTTCAATTAAATCAATAATAGACATTAATTAAATGAAATTGTGAACATTACTCAAAATCCTCAATTTAGAAACTATGTTGAAAGGCATTGTAGGTTGTGTAAGGGGTTTGAATCGTGCTTTTCAAAAACCTTTGCTTTTTGAAAACTTAAACAAATTTAATCAAGTCTAGAGACTTAAAGGTAGCAGGAAACAAAATTAAATAACTTTAGAAAGCAACATTTTGAAGTGTCTAGAAACTAAAATTAAGTTCAGAAAGTTGTAAAAACAATTTTAATAACACACACAAGATAAGAAATACACACAAAGCAAATCATAAGAGTTTAAGGGATGAGAAGATCTCTTAGAAAATTCTATACTAGTTCAGTCAAGCTTTGTCTACATCTAGTTTTCAATCAACACTGTTGATAGTCCCATTAAACTCCTTTCTTTTATAAGAAAATACCAAGATAGTTTTATTCTAGCATTCTCAAGATAAATCAGTGACTAGTCAGTATAATCGACCCTAACTTACAAGTAATATTTCATACTAGCCTCTTCAAGCTATCTCACAATGATTACTATTGGATCAGGATACAATAAGATGAAAGTTTGGTGTTTTGCTCGAATTTTCACTCAAGTTTCCTAAGATATATAAATGAAGTAAGGAAAGAACTTGAGAGACTTCTTTCTTAACTTCATATAAAAGAATGTTTGATAATTGATTCTAGAAAAAAGATTTTCACTTAAGAAACTAGAAATGATTAAGAACTTGACTATAGAAAGTTGAAAGATAGTTTAGAAGATATTGAGTGCAAAAGTTCCTAGTAGCTTGAATGAGTGTTGCTTTTATACTTGAAATTTCAATAGGATTGTTGTCCCATGATCTTTTCTCCCCTTGATATGTGTTGATCAATTGATGTGTGTCCTAGGATTAGTCTTCCTGATATTTGAGTTAAGATGTGTTAGTGACAGCTATCATAGTACAAAAGACATTCTTCTTTATTTTGAAGGTCTTTAGAAACTTTTTTTCAATCAAGTGCGGTTTCTGAACTTCTTAGCTATCCAAAACTTCACCAAGGATATTGATCTTTCAAGTACGAAGTTGATATGTCAAAAGAAAGACTTTCAGAGGCTTTGTCTTCATTGAATTTCAAATATTATTCAGTTTCTGATGAGACAGTATAGCTTCTGATGTATGCTTTAGTTTCTGATGAGCTTCTATACTTTTTAAGCTCTTTACACTCTTACAGAGTGTTAGACACTTCAATTTGTGAGCATGAGTGAATATGAATATGCTTGATTTGATCATAAGAAAGCATCTTCTTGAGTTGTCACGCCACTTTCTAATATATCAAAACAGTTTCTAATGTCCTAGCTATAATTTCTAATACTCTAACTTACTTTCTCAAGTTTATCATCTATTGTAACTCACTTTCTGAGTTATTCTTCATATTCTAAAATATTGTAATTATTAGCTCCATAACTTTTCAGAAAGCATTAACACTTAATGTTTTGAGTGACAGCAAACTAATTTTAATAAAATTCTTTGATGAAGGATTAATTGTGTACTTGAGTTTCTTGAGTATACAAATAGGACAATTCTCATTAGCATATAACTTTATGAACAAGTTTTATTTTCACAATATCATGTGTAAACATGTTTAATCTCATTCAAAGAGATTTAGAACTGAAATTAGGCGAAAAATAATCCTTGAAATGGATGTTACTATGTTTAACGCATGAAGGAATGACTTCAAAAACTAAAAGCCAAGTTTCAAATCTTCAGAAAGTAACCTTCATCTTCAGAAATTTATATATATTGAAGAATTCCATTATCGTCTAAAGTAAGTTGTGGTTACTGTCTTCAACCATAATGATATATTCATCAACGAGCTCTGATTGAAGCAATGATGATCAAAGGAAAGTCCAGAAACTGAATCAGCACTTTGGAAAGCACATTTACTGTTAAACGATGCACTTTACAGAAATTGGAGGGAAAATTCAAAATTCAAATCAAGTCAAACTCAGACAGGGACTGACAGTGACATCTCGCTTTTTAACTTGGTCAACCGACCCAGCTTCTAGAAGAAAAAGTTCAAAAACCTCATTTAGAAAGAAAAAAGTAGTTTTTGAAGATGGACTCAAAAACTTATATTTGACAACTATCCCTGCAACACCAGAAGTGGCTTTGATACAATCAAGCTACTCTTCTAGACTGTATTTCTAAGACATAATAAAAAGATCAACATGTGTCACAAGAAAAAATAGATCAAGGACAATAGTCATAAATGAGGGATCAAGTATAAAAGGAGATCATGTGTTTACAACTTAAGACTTTTGCTCAAGCCTTTATGCTAAATCTTTGAAGAATGCAACAACTTTCCTTCATCTTCTATAAAGCTATTACTGCTTGTAGTCAGTTTCAGATCTTGTAAAAATCTTCGTTTTAAGTTCTTATTGGATAAAACACTTTCTTGAAAGAAGTTATCTAAGTTTTCACTTCATACATTGTTTGATCTTGAGAAAACTTGAGTGTTTGATTGTTAGAGTAACCCAACCTTGTAAAATCTTTGTAGCCTAATCTAGTAAGGATCACTTAGAGATAGGTTGGAAAGGCTAGTCAAAGAGTACTTAAGAGTGATAATAGAGCATGTTATGGGTCATGTGAGATAGCTTGAGAAAGCTATAGAAAGACTATCTGACTTTCTCAGGGTTGAGAAAGGGTTGATTAGTGGAACTCAATAGGTTGTTGGGAATTTTTTGATGTAGGCAAGTTGGTTGAACCAGTATAAAATACCTTGTGTAGTATCTCTCTTTTCCCTAAATCTTCGTTATACTCTGTTCTGTGTTTATTATCAACGCTTCTCTGAAACATAACTTTATATCACTTTTCATATCTTTGTTTTAAGTTCAGAAAGTTATGTTCTGATACTTACTAACAATATTTCCACTGCATCTTAAGCTCATACTTGATAGTATTTGTTTTAGTTTTTCAGAAAACAAAAGGAAAGAAGAGTAAAGACATGATTCAACCCCTCTTCTTGTGTACTTTTCAACCTATAGTAATCTCTTGAATGAGATTCATATCATGTTGAAACATGATAATATTAATAATATATCATGAAAGAAATTATGTATAACATGAGAAAGTTCCTATTTGGCACTTAAGAAACTCACGTAATCATCAGTCATTTTTCAAAGTATTTTAATAAAATTTACTTTGTTATCATTCAAACATAAGTTATAACGGCTTTTTTAAGGGTTTTGGAGCTAACAATCTCTTCTTTTTTATAATGACAAACCAAATCTTGATAAAATCTTTTCGGAACTAGGTAGCATTTTTTAGTTTAATTTGTGAAATATAATAAGTTTAAGTTTGTTGTAGTTTAATTTGCTTGTAATTTATTTTAGTATAATTTAGTAGAATATTGTAATATACAATACTCACTCAAATTGTATATTATTTTATTATTAAGTGTTATTAAACTTCAATTTAAATGAATGGTAACTTTTTTTTGTAATATTTTTTATTTGTTATAATAAATAAATATATAATCTAGTTTTTTAGCAAGTGGGCATTTAGATTGATTGACGAATTTTAATAAATTTAATTTTAGTTTTTGTTAACTTTTTTTTTGTGGCATATTTAATTCAGTTTAGTTCTGTTGTAATTTATTTATTATAGTGCAATTTCGAATATTAAGATAATCTTAATTTAGTGTGATGTTTGGTGTAGCTTTGCTATTTTGTAGATTATATATATATATATATTATGATACATGATACACAAATTTTGAAAATTAGGCGCTATAATTTGATAGTGGTATTAGATCCGTGAATGGAATCTTTTCTTAGGCAAGCTTGTGGCATGTCAATAGACAGTTCTAGTGTTTAATTGTGATAGGGTACTCATAAGTGCACTTGTGGAGCATTGGAAGTGTGTGACATCACACTGGAGGATGTGGTGTTCTAGCTAGGTCTGTGTGTGGATAGACTACCTCTCAATGGCTGCATGGGTGCATAGGAGAAATTTTAAGAGCATGATATATGGTCATTAAGTATAGATATACTTGGTGCAGTTCCGAAGGAAAGGGACATAAAAGGATTCTCCATTAATTTACGTTGGTTCATAGATATATTTTGATCATTGCCATGGAATATTAATGCACAAATGGTTAGCCATCACACCAGAGTTTACACTATGGTTCTATTTGGTGGGCTCTTATTCCTGGACAAATCAAGGTTCAGGGTTCATATGAAGTGCTACTCTCTCTTATTAATTTTGATAAGACTGTGAACTATAGTTGGAGGTCTGCAGTTCTAGGATCCCTTTATCGTGAGTTTTGCCTCTTGGTGAAATACAATATCATCGAGATTTTAGGTTGTTTAGCCTTTCTACAGTCTTGGGCATGGTATAGAATGCCCCAGTTAGGCCCTAGATAACACCATCCCCTCACTCTCGCACTAAGGTACATATCTATATAAATATTTTTGTTTTCTTTTTTATTTGTATGCATAAATTGTAACCATGAAAACCTATTATAGATTTTTTTTCCATATAGAGTTGATTTAAGTGCTCGATGAGCTTAGACATGGTTTTCCTATTGCGCTATAGGGAGCACTTTGATGCGATTAGCATTACTGGGGTAAGTTGCATATAATGGTTATGCTATTAACATGTCTATTGAGTTATTTTAACTGAGTCTAATATTTTTTTTTTATCAAATATTTCATTTTAGGTGGATTTCCTATACCTGCAATAAAGTTAAGGACGTGATACCTCTATTTTTTTTATGAAAAGGCCGATGTTTGGGCATTTACACAACACTTATATAGTTTATTGTGATTGAGTGGCATCCCGCCGATCGCGTTGTTTGACAGTTTGGTGGAGGACAGCACATGCCAATTGTCTCAATAAAACATTGATCAATTACACGCCAAGAATGGTAGAAGGGATCTAGATGTATGGTGGCCTAAGCATCATGTAACACAGCATGCTGCTTGGGATGCACATAGGGAGTGACGAGTCTAGTATCTGCTATCTGATGATGATCGATCATCTGTCGAGTACTTCCAATGGTACTCAGCAGTGGAAAATAAATTTTTATTGACAAAAGGAGCTTCCTGAGGATCTTAAGCTTAAGGATTTTCCAAATGGTGTAACAACCCAAGCCTTAGTAGCACTAGATATCTCACACCTTGATAACGTCATAGATCAATGCTCTTTGAAGCATCACGTTCATGCTTGGATGCATGCTAGCAGATGCTAGTACCCAGAAGATGTACCTAGTGATGATGGAAGTAGGCTGCATGATTCTAATTTTCATCATGACAATTATACATAGCCTCAACCAAAGCCCAGTCATCAACCTAAGCTATAGCCTATCTGATAGCCTCAGCCAGAGCCCTGCCATCAACCTTAGCCATATGTCGGCCATTGACCTTAACTTCAGTTTTTCTGTATGTACCACCCGATACCTACGTACCCTAGCCACTAGTTCATGATTGGCCCTAACAATTAGTTCATGGCTAGACCCTCTCAGCACCAGTTCATGACTAGCCCTTTTCAGTACTAGTTCATGGCTGGCCTCTCTCAGCAACAGTTCATGATTGACCCTTCTTAATAGCAGTTTATGGCTAGCCTTAGTCACCAATTCATTTTGAAACCCCTTTGTTTACTCCAGTTCGGCATAGTAGTCCATGATAGGTTTGTCTTGGAGTGGCATAGCTTGACACATATCATTTAGCCCATCGTTCTTGATAGCTTCTCAAGTATTGGCTTGGATGGAGGCATATGACATGCCTCGATCCATTTTAGTGCTTTAGTCACCATATCAGTGCTATCGACCATCAGTAGAGCATATCTCAGCTCCCTCTCATTAGGAGTTTCGTTAAGGGTTGGAGTCGGAGCAGGAGCAAGAAGAGAAACAGGATCGGGAGGAGGAGTAAGTTGGAGCAGAAACAGGATCAGGAAGAGGATTAGGAGGAAAAGTAGGAGCAAGAGCAAGGCCAGGCCTATATGAGATATTGCATATCGTTGTTGTTACATAGTATTCACTTTGTTTCCCCCAAATGCATTAGGTGGGGTGGGTAATGATTATGATTGTATAGTGGTTATGCACTTTGGACTTTTATATTATGTTCATCAAATGAGTAGTGTTTGTATAGTGGTTATGTAGTTTAGACTTTTATAGTTTGTACTTGAGATTAGTAGTGTTTATGTAGTGGTTATATACTTTGGACTTTTGTAATATGTTATTGAGATGAGTACTTTGGATGATTATATATTATGTATTATGTATTTCAATACTTTTGCTTTCTATTAGTGATTTTGCATGTCAGCACTTATATATAAATCGTGTAGTCTTCCATTTTTAATTTACATAGTGTAGTTACATGTACCGTGTAAATTAACCAAGAGTAAACAATAGATTTACATTAGGAAGGAGGCCTTATAAGAGTTACATTAACCAAGAGACCATAACAAAGTTACATTAACAAATAGACCACAACAAAGTTAAATTAATAATATTACACTAGGTAGATTACACTGAGTAAATAACACATAAGGAGCAATAATAACAAGATGATTCCATAAAAGGAGACATAACACGTAAAGAGTAATAAGGACACAATGAATCAGTAACGTTGGTTAGAGGATGGAGCGTGTAGGCATGTTCATCTGGTGTGACCTATTTCCCTACACAGTCCATCTGCTATTGGCCCGGATCAACCTCATCTATTTCATTGTGAATCCTTATGGAAACTAGATGACCCTCTTGCTTAAGCACAGGATTTAGCTGTATATATGATGGCCAAATGTCTTCATCAGCAACTGCAGAGAACTCCATTTTGTACATGTTGAACATCGACTCCACAATGTAAATTTGATGAACAAAAGAGGTCTACTATCGTCGAGCATCAGCATACATGGTGAGTGCATGACAGCATGTATAATGCAATTTTTAGAATTCCCTATAGTCATACCATTGCTCAGTTAAATCCACCATGAATTCCCGCTGACCATGATTGTCAATATTCTCTCGCTCAAACAACAAGTATTCCAAAGTCTCTCAGATGACTTAAGCGGCACGCATCTTGCTAAAATGTCACCTATACTCCTCAATTGTATTCAAGAAAGTCTCTAAAAATTTTCAGTCAATTGCAAATTGGAGTTTTGCCTCTTTCCTTTTTTTGACCAATAACTCAATACGATGATAGTAAGTGGACTTTACTATGGCCATAATGGAAAGATTGTAGGTGCCTTTTGTGATAGCATTCATACACTCTAATAAATTAGTTGTCATATGCCCAAATTGACAGCCCTTGTCAGCATAGTGAGCCTATGTCTTGCATTATATGTTGCTCGCTAGCCCACACACAATTCGCATGAACCATATGCCTTAATGCTAAACTAGTATATAAAATTATGCTCAGTTTTTGCCTATGCCGTGTTCATTAACAATCGTTTGGCTTCTTGGTTCTTGAATTTTATAGTGAAGTTTGATAGGGTGCAACAAGTCCAGTATGCATGATAAGCTGAAAGAGCATGCCAGCCACTCTTTTCCGCATCTAAAGCTACTTTGATAGCATGAGGTCTATCAGATATTACAAGAATGCCCTCTTGTGGTGTCACATGCTATCAAAGATTTCTCAGGAAAAAAGGCCACACTTCTTTTGTCTCTTCTTTCACCACGGCAAATGTAACTAGCAAAATATTAGAGTAGCTATATTTGGCAATAGCTATCAACAATTAGAGCTGGGTATACGGACTGCGATCTGCGGACCAACTCTTTTAACCCACAACCCGCATGAAAATAAACCAGAAAATTTTTAACCTGCCAACCTGTGGACTTTTCTGGTTCGACCCGCATAGCCTGCAGGCTAAACGGGCCTGACTTGTGGATTTGCGGACTATTCTGCTAACTTGTATAAAATGCTCCAGTTCAGTTCTGTACTCCTGTCTTGCTATCCAATGCTTGGCAGTTTGGCAAAGGTCCACAGACCATTCCAATACTAAGCATGAAATGCCTAAGTCCAAGGGGAGATTTAGTAGCCCAACCCATAACTAAGTAGTAAGCCCTAGGTTTCCTTAATTCCTTTTCTCTTTGTGCCCTTAATTCCTTCTCTCTTTGCGTCATCCCTTACTCACCCATTCCCCTCTCTCAACTCAACTCATCAGCTGCCAGCCCACCACCGCCTACCTTCTCCAACCACCAAGCCTTCTTTTACTCTCGTCTCTCTCATTCAAATGGTCAAGCCCTTGCGGCCTCGACCCTAAGTCTTAGATCTTTCTTTCTCAGTCTCATCCCTCTGCTCACTATGGCTATGGGTATTGGTGGTTCGCGGAGGTAGAGGCTCTGAAAAGGGCATCGTTCGTGTCTGGGCGAGATGCCGGCATCGTTCGCATCCAGGGCATCGTTTGCATCTGGGCATTTTGGCAAGATACAGGCAGCGATTGTAGCTGGCTTCATGGCGGTGATGGGACCTAAGCCTAGCCATCATCTTTGGCCTCTGTCGCGGTGGATCTGCCCATCTCCCTGTGTTGATAGGTAGCCATTAGCCTCCGTCGCGGCCTCCTCTCTTCCCTTCGTGACGTCGACCACTGCCGTGCCCCTTCAGATCGGCATCCTTGCTCCCATTGTCTTCTTTGCCTTCATACTCCTTTTTTCTCTTTCCCTGCAGCCGTGTGATTATGAATAATAATTTTCTTATGACAAGTAGTGAAAGGATTTCTAAAAGAAAAGTTTATGTTTAACTGATCATAATGTTGCCAAAAGAAAGTTGAACTCTTCTACATTTGCAAGTTTGGGATCTAGAGAAGAAGCTGAAAGATCAATTGCAGCAATCTGAGTATCAATCTGCGACTCTGAAAGATAAGTTGTCAATGATTGAGAATTTTTTTTTATATTACATATATATATATACTGAGTATTCGATAAATGGATAGTCAGTGATTTCTCGTGTTCATGGCTTCATATTCAGGTTGAAGAGCTTGAGAGAAAATTGAGAGAGCAGGAACAGAGCTCAAGAGTCGTTGGTTCATCAGAACGTATTGAGATATTTCGGTTGCATATTACATTTTTTTAAAGTGGTTATTTGTTTAAAATTTAAATTGGATATTGTAAAGAAAAATGTGTATATATATTTTGTAAGGTAAAATATATTGTATAAATATAGATATATAATATAGGGTATAAAAAAGAAAAAAAAATGAAAGTGAAAGAAAAAAGTTAGTCCGCAGATCGGTCCGCGATTTGGTACGCGGGCTTCTTGCTAGGCCAAAAATGCGGACTGATCCGTGGACTTACGGGCTTAGGCTGGTGGACACGGACCAGGCAAAAGGTCAGTCCATTTATGAAGCAAACCGGTCCGGTTTGGCACGTTTAATGTTGGTCCATCACGGATTCCGGGCTAAATGGACCGGACCGATCCTCATAACCAGCTCTATCGGCAATGTTCTAGCATAACATGTAAGTGTCGTCGACTTTATGCATGACGGATATGTCTAAAAAAGATGGTGGAACATAAATCAACTATGATCTACAATATCACCATCATAGTATGGTCTAGTCTGCAACTAGACAGTACCTTTCATATAAGACTGCAGATTGTCCAACCATCTAGGAAGGTCATTATACGATTCTTTCTAGTTACCACAAATAATAGCAATTGCTTTTTGTTTGGCCACCTACACCTTCTCATACATTGTCTTGAAACTCATGACTCTATTGATGCTTGCAGTGATTTGATTGCTATTATCGAATCCGCTTGCACCATGGGGTGTATGTGGGCACAGATAATATGATAATCCATCTGGACATGGTAAACCATAGACTTAGGAAAGACATGTGTATGGTCCATTGAGCTTCCGCACTTCCCACAACTGCAATTTTCAGTGAAGCATGACACACATACTCTAATTATAATTAACACCAAACTTCACACATTTGCAATGAAATTTTATGTGGTTGGCGCCTTTTGAATGCTATAATGTAATTGCAAATAAAACTTCTTCCTTATTACCAAACACATGGCTGACTGCTGGATCATTTTCTCCCTTAAGCCTAAACATGAAGCAGACCCACTCACGCTAGACCATACTGCATCTAAACTTACCACTGAATAGTAACTAGGATGCTCTCAAAATTGAGATTAGGATTGAGACTGCGACATGAGCTGTTCACCCAAGTTTTGTACATGAAACATATGCTTTTCTTCTTCTTTATCATCTACTACATGTCTAGGCTCCCCCTCTTCAACATTTTCATCATCTTGGTGTTCCATAATAAAATCAAAATCCCTAAGCTAGTTAGCTTGTGCTAATGGTTGTGGATTTGGAAGTAATGGCTTTTTAACCTACCTCACAAGCGGTGCAAAGCTTAGAGAAGCCAAGTCATCATCTATTGCATATGAGCTTTGCAAATGATCACAAGGCACTTCAAAGGATGGGGATGCATTAGGTGTAGCAACAAATAATGGACTTGGAGCTGGACCTCCACAATGTTAAGCACTATCTTGGAATTTGATAAATAGATCTATTGTATGAACTTCAACAAATAAGTGAACATATGATTAACGTGCTCATCCTTCCGAATTCAAAACTTCCTATACCTGATCCTGTAACACCCCTTTTACCATAAGGTTAAGTTTATAGTGAGAAGGGTGTTACAGATCCCATTTGACCTAATATCAATCGGTATTCTATAGAATATTTTTGTGATTTGCTTGTTGTTTTCCTTGTACTATTCCAGTATTCTGCTTTGCAAATCTAACAAACTAATAGGGGGATGGACAACCAACCAAGTTTGATTGTTATTATAAAATGTCTCGCCCTCCATTGTGTTTATAATCTCATCATTATAATGGCTAAGAATATGAACATAACTCTCTGTCATATTTCCACTAAAATTTTTATACTCAACCACTCAATTTTTTTGAAGATAATACTATCTTGAGCTAGGAATTGTATTTATAATTGAGGAGCAGTTAATAGTCAGGCTAAATTGACATAAGAAGTAGATTCTAATAGATTTCTAACACATTATCAGAGCAGTGTCAAAAGTTGATTTGAGTTGACTTTTGACACATTGAAGTGGATTTGAATAGACTTCATATTGATGCAAAAGTCAATTTGAATAGACTTTGTACTGTTCCTGACATACTAATAAAGCCTGACACACCTTCTTAATTTGATTCAAATCGACTCCCTGATATGCTTTGACCACCCTGACATAGTATGACCTTTGCACGTGACAATTGTAGGTAGGCATCTATGCAAAGTCGATTTAAATTGACTAGCGCATTTTTTCTGATGAAATTCTGAACTCTAACAGGGTGTTTGGAAACTCCTAGATTTCAATTCCATCAAGGAATTGAATTGAATTCCATTGTTTGGAACCAACTTAAGTTAGAGAATTGAAATCCTATGAGAATTGAAATCAGACTCAAAGGGGTGTGATTTGGTGATGGAATTGGCCTACCAAATTGCCCTCCTTAAATAAAACCCAAAACACCCTAAGCCTCAAATTAGAACAAGCACAAATGCTATAGGCCTTCTCATCATTGCAGAGCTGTTGTCACCTAGTTCTTGTTGTAGTGCCGCCATCATTGCCTCCTCCTCCGCTAGCCTCCTGCTTGGTTCTGATGACGCTGCTGGCCAGACAACCATGCCAAGGTTTTTTTTTTTCCTTTTGTTCTGCTCTGTTTTACTCTGCTCTCTTTACTAAAAATGGATGGTTTTACTTTGTTCTTTATTTTGTGCCACTGTTCTATTTCTTGCTGTGTGGTGCTGTGCTACTGTTGTTGTGCGCCGAGCTTGTCATGCATGGTTGGTTGATTTCTCATCTAGACATTATTGCTATTTTCCAATCAATGTTTGCCATTTACCTTTGTACAGTATTCACACGAAACAAATTCGCATGGTTGAAATTTATGTTATTTATTATGTCTCTGTTTATTGACATTTTATTTATTTAAAAAGCAATGATCAATGGCTGTACTATAAGGAAACGGATATGGTGCCATTGGCCTCACACATGTAGTGATTTTCTTAGGCCATGATTATATGGTTAGTCAATTGAAATGGTTCCCACGAAAAGAATTTTAATTAATTTTAGACAAAAAAGCTCTTAATAAATTTATTTTATCAATTCATTTGGTTAGATTTTTATTGTCTTATGTTATCTAATGAATAATAAAAGTTAAAATATAATGTATCATTAATAGGGGATAAAATTGTCAAGACATATAATTTATTTCATTTCAAGTACATTTCAAATAAAATAATTAAATCTAATTCTATAATTTAAAAAATTTATTCTAAATATAAGAATTCAATTTAAATTCAAGTAAAATTTAATTTCTAATAAAATTTAATTCAATTCGATCGAATAAAATTTTTCCTGATAAGCAAAATGCACGACAAAAAGGAGGTTCCAAATTTTCACTATCAACGGCAACTTGAGGTCCTACTAAGGAGGACAAAAACGACTTTTCAGCTCTCATCCCCTCCCAGACGAAATAACCTAAGCTGAAAAGTTCAGACCTTTCACTCCCAAATTTCCCAACCCAGTTCATACCACTTTTTCACGAAGACGCCCTCCCTCTGTATTCTCTCTCACTCACAACGACGCTATGAGCGACACAAACCCTCACATTCCCGACGAAACCCCAAACTCTAACACCGCCCAAGAATGCCAACAACAACAAGAACAACAAGACCAACAAGAGCAACAACCCCAATCCCCCAAAACCCTAGCGCTCACCAATCAAGATCCCGAAGTCCAAACCCTCCCGGATCCGGACCCCAATCAAGACCAAGACACCGTCATGGAAGATCCGATCCAGAACGCCGACGACACGGAACCTGACGCCCCCACCGTCGTCTTCGCCTCCGCATCCTCCGGCGCCGGCGGCTGCCGCCGCTCCGCCCCGAAGAGGAAGAAGCTGAGACCAAAGCGAACCGCTCAGGAGAAAAAATCGCGCGAGAAGCTACAGGTTCTCGTCGAAACCCTAAAACTCGTTCCCTTCGCCCCTTCGAAAGCCCTCGACTTCGATCGCCACCAGAGCCTCCTTCAGCGCCTGGGGCTCTGGGAATTCGTGCACACCGAGTTCGATCTCGTGGTTCGCGGCGATCTCATCGCCCAGCTCATTGCCAGCTACGTCCCCGCTTCGCGGTGCAGCTACGTCAATGGGGTTAGGATCAATGTGAGTCGGGCCGATTTGGGCCGGGCCTTGAAGCTGCCGAAGAAGAATTCTGCCGCGGCGGGCGCTGCGGAGGGCGGGGAGCCCGTGGATTTGGCGGAGTCGATTGGTTTTGTTGTGGAATTGGTGGAGAATTGGATGTTGTTGCATGATGATGCTTATATGCCGCCGAATGAGGTTGTGGTGCAGCTGACTCTGGTCAAGGAGGGACAGCTGGAGAAAGTTGATTGGGCGAGTTTGATGTGGGCCGTGTTGGAGAAGGAATTGAGGGCTCCGCAGCTGGTGAACTGTTATTATGCTTCGCATTTGCAGCGGCTGATTAAGACGCAGCACGAGGAGTTGCTGGAGGAGGAGGAGGTCCCGCAGGGGGAAGAGGAGGAGGGAGAAGAGGTTGGAGGAAAGGATGAGGGAGAGGAGGTTGAGGTTAAGGATGAGGAAGAGGACGAGGATGAGGAGGATGATGAGGAGGTGGTGGCTATGGCCGCTGCACTGCCGGCTGGGGAAGAGGAGGTGGATGTGAGTGGTGATGTGAAGATGGGTGGGGTTGATGAGGGGGGCCAAGTTGGTGAGATGGAGGAGCACAACATTGAGTTGAGTCTGGGGCAAGATAATGTTGAGAGGGTTGATACGAGGCAAGATGATGTTGAGAAGGTTTGTGAGGGGAAGGAGCTTGTTGGAGGGGAGCAAATCATGGATTTTGAGCCGTCTAAGGTAGAAGAAAGTGGGTTGTGGCTTATGGATCAGAAGAACAATGTGGGGGAGCCCTTTTTGCGGCAATGTAATGCTAGTGATGTGAAGAGTGTGGACTGTGGGCAAGGGAAAGAGGATGAAGGAGAGGAAGGGCAGGAACTGGAGGAGGAAGAGGAAGATGCAGAGGAAGACGAGCATGAGGGTGGGTTCAATCTCTCACCTAAGTGTATTCCTTTGGAGGGGATGCCTTCTGGGACTGGGGGTCTCATGCAAGCTATGGGGACAGTGCACATGCCTTTCGGCTCTGGGATTGATCTTCGCGACAACCCTGTTGGAGATTTCCTGTCTTCTAGAGATGATCCTCAGATGATTTCTGGATCATCACTTTTTGGTAATGGTCACAAGAGAGAAATTAGCCTGGATAATCATAACACTCATCATACTCTAAATGGCAGTAACAAGCGGCTGAGATGTGATAGTCCATGGAATTCTAAGCCTGTCGACTTTGAAACATGCATGGAACAGCTAGAGACTTGGATGGGGAAAGCTAGAATGGTGTATGCAGCAAAAGATCAGGCCTGTGAAGAATCTACAGTGAATCAGCAACTCTTGCTTGATGAGCTACAGAAGCGAGAGGAAATGATTGATCATTTGCATAAGGCAAAAGTGGATGAGAGTCATAAGAGACAGATGGAGGTATATCGACTTGAGAAGGAACTATTTATGATGACAGGCCTCGTGGAGGGCTACAGAAAGGCCTTGAAGGAAACACAGAAGGCTTTTGCTGAATATAGAGCACGTTGTCCACAAGCTGATGAACCACTATACAAGGATGTTCCTGGGTCTGGCGGCCTTGTTTTGAGTGTGATGGAACTGGAAAAGGAACGGCTGAGGAAGGAAGAGGAAGAAAGAATGAAGCTAAGGGAGATTTTGAGAGATTTTGAAAAGAAGTTGAGAGATATTGAAGGCACATGGATTGGTAAACTGGAAGATCATCTTTGTACGGTCCAATCCCTGGCTAGCAGGTTGCTGGCTGTTGAAGAACAGGTCAAGCATTGGAATGAAGTGAAAGCCAAAGGCAAGGTGTCGGATCCTCCTGAATGTGCTCCTACAAGCGACGGTCAAAATGCTTAGTAAGGTTTAGCTCTTTCATTAGCACATCATATAAAATCTGTTCACATCAAGTTCAACGCTGCATGTTTTTTGTGTTCATAAATGCACAGATTCTAGTTTGAGACTGAGTTCATCAACCAAGGTAATCCTCACCCAGAACTGTTCTTAATTGTGTGAGATCAAGTCACTAGTTATGGTTATATCGTTTATTTTGCCTCTCTAAGCTGTTCTTAATTATTTTTGGTATTCAATCTTTATATTTATCGCTCATTCTGTGTAGAGTTTAGAAGTTCTGATGTTAAACATGGAAAAAGATGAGCCCAGTTCCTGTTAATATCTCATCATTTCATAATCAAATGGTAATTTTTGAGTAAAGGTTCATTTTGATCATGAAATTACATATGTGCTTCATTTTAATCCCTGAGATTAACAAAGTATCAATTTGATTCCTGAAATTGCAAAAAGTGATTGAAGTTAGTACCTATGCTAATATTCACGGGGACTAATTTGGATCAACAAAGGGACTGATGTGATGCTTTTTTGAATTTTAAAGATTAAAGTGAAACACACATAATTTCAAGGACTAAAGGAAATCTATATTTGATAAATTTTGTAAGAATGTAAAGTTAGACATACTGACTAGGAAAAATCTTCTTTAATCTCTGTCTAAGCTATTACTATAATGATATAATCATTATATAGCCACATGGATTCTATAGTTTTATGGTCTCCTTCTCTAGCAGAGTCTCAGGTTGCATGCATTTGGGAGTTTATTTATTGTCTTAAGCTACAGCATCATTTATCAATCGAAAACATATTAGTTCCCGTTCAAATTCCATCAGTTCTGTATAATGCGTTTAACTTTCCAGTTAACTTCTAATACCAACCGAGAAACTTTTTAAGCTCATTATGATTGTTTTGAAGATTTTTTCTGCTCATATTTCCAAGGAATTTATTTATCTGTTTCTGGTCTTCTGATATTTCTCGTCAACTTCTTTTGTCGAATAAATAAGAAATCTGATCAGATGCGTGAACATGGCATTAAAACCGAAATATTAGAAACAGTTGTTAAAGGCATCTCTCCACTTCTATTTCCTTAAAGGAATCAAGTCCTAATTATGTGTGAATACTATTTTCATCTTGATTCCTGAATTTATTTAGAGCTTAAGTTGGTGAAATGTTTAGCCTTAATGTGTGCATACCGATCAAAACTCAGAAATTATACTTGTACGCAAGGGTGTAGGACGCACGGTATTGGTGGCCGTATGATTTGATTTGAGGCGCTTCAAAATATTTTGTAAATAAACACTAATGTAGGTTACCGGTTGATGGAAGTGCATCCACTGAAAATTGAATCGATGTGTGCGTTTATATTACATGCCTCAAACTCAAAAGCCCCTAGTTTTACTAATAGTGATCAATGTAATGCGTCGCCCCGATTGAACCATTTTATTTTTCTCTTTTTTCTGGGTCGCAGAGTCCCAAATTGTTCTAATTCAGTTTTACTACAGAGATGAGATGTCCTAATGAGAAAACTCCTTTGAAGCAAACTTATCTTTTGAAATGTGAAAATGAAGTTGCATTTATCATCAACTCATTTAATTACTTAGGATTAAGTGCTCTATTGATTTAGGAGTTAAAATATCTTTACCTTTTCACTTTCGAAATAAATTCGTCTAAGAAGACTTTTATTCCTGATTATGATGCGGTTAGAGTCATGTGACTGATTACTTCTACCACAATAACGTCGTGGGCATTTTTCGACATACATATTGCAATCTAAATCTTCGTACTTCTCTTTGATCCATGTAAGAGTCATGTTACATGCCTTGCCAAGAGTTCCTAGTGGGCAGAAACAAATTTTAAAAGCGAATTAAGCCAGCCATGCTGCCTTAGGGCCGGTTTGGATAGGTAGGCTTATGACTTATTTTAACTTCTGGATCATCAAAGGTCACACTAATAGTGTTTGGATCAAAAGGAAATAATAAATTTCAACTTCCCGAAAAGTTGTTTAACAGCTTTTCCATAATTTAAAATAATATGCTTCTACTTCCCAAAAAGTTGTATTCTTGGATTCTGCTGTTTTTTTTTTCAATTTTATTTTTCTTCATCGTAATTTATACTTTTCGGTGATACTTGTTTTTGTTCTAATTATTATATCATTACATGTCTTTGCTTGATATTTGTGTCACGAGAAATGCTTTAGAAGTAACTATACTTGTAGTAGAGCCGCAAGTTTATTATAGTTTTATTCATGCAAATTTATTCTATTCTTCACAAATAAATAAAGAATACAACAAAACTAATAAAAGTTCAATAAAATATTTTAACATAGCATCAATTTTAAAGATAAGAATAATAAGTTAAATACTCTAACAACATCAGTTAAAATAATTTTTTTGAAGAATTTAATATAAATATACTGATAGTGTATAATTATTTTATATTGTTATCCAGTTAAATCTTATATATATATATATACAAGGAAATTTTGAAGTGGTGTGGGAAGAGTCAAACACGTTTTGTAAATATAATAATATATGATTGGATAACTGTATAAAAAAAAATATATTACAGTGTTAGTACAATAAAATTAAATTCTTTTTAAAAATAAAAAATATAATAAAGTTATTTATAATTCCTTTATAAATATTTAACCAATGAAATTAAATATTTTTTGTATAAATAAAAGTACATTTAGAATTATATAACCAAACACTATTAACTCAAAATAAGCACTCCTTTTACTGAATAACCAAACACAAATTAACTTATTTATAAGTTACTTTTCATATAAGATCTTTTATCAGAAGTAATTTTTACATAAGGTCTTAATTAAAGCATTTACCCAAACAGGTCCTTAATGAATGATTAATCTAGCAAATTGCATGCTTGAATAGGCTCGGCTGACAGGAATCTAGGAACTCGTACTTGCAAACTCCGGCACCTCATGGTTGGGGGAGAAGATGATAAATACTAAAGAGAATGAAAATTATTTGTTTAGTGCATGAAATGTTGAAAATTCATTGTAATACCTTGTAAAAATATAATTATACTTTGGTCACAATTGAAAAAAATGTCACAACCCTAACTTGGCCATTACTAATGTATAGGCTAAATGAACCCAGTTAATTTGACAAGCCTAATGATATGGTCCCATTAATATAAATTATTGGCTTGATTATTTTGACTACTAGAAATCTGCTAGAATCTTCCCTAAAAACTGAACAACATACATATTGAATTAGCTTGTTATATATCATTCAACAACTAGTACAATTCCAGAGTTTCAGTTATAGACATAGTAAGGGATTGGGTACACAAAAAGATCATAGTTAAACTTTGTTCATGTAGATAAATCAAAAGCACCCAATTTATGTCCTATAGTTGTAAAAGACTCGAGTCAACAGCTAAATGCCTCTAACAATGGAGGCTTACTAAAAAGAAATCTCATTACCAAAAAGGAATTCTCTGGGAAAAACAGCTAATCCTAGGAACTGGTACTTAGTAACTTATGAATCTAAAGAAAAGGAAGGGATAAGTCAAACAGACTCAGTGACGACTATAAACAAATTAGATAAGTAAAAACTAACAAACGCACCAACATTTAAAATAGAACGACATAGCTTGTAAATCATGCAATTGTTAAAAGTAATTAATACAAGTAATGCTCACAATTTTTATGTCTTCTTCATACCTTTCAATAAAAAGAGCACTAATTGAAACTTCATTTCTAAATAGTTACTTGATATACTTTCTCATTATTTTCACAAATACTCATTCTTAAATAAAAAAAAAAAATCAATTCCATAATCAAATACTTAAATGAACCATGAGGGTTACCTAAGAAGAAATAAATTTATATGAGGTGTAATCTCAACCCATTTAATCTCAAGGTTTATGGTGTCTCATATTAGGTCATCTCACCCTTTCATCTAAATAAAAATACTATGTGTACATAGACAGTTATATCTCACCACTTAGCAAGCATTAATACTGTTACATCTCTCCACTGTGACTAGCGGTAATGTTATTATATCTCTTTGCTAAAGTGAGTGCTATTGTGTTATCGTCGATATATCTCTCTGCTATAGTGAGTAGTATTGCCGTTGTATTTCTTCGCTATTACAAGCGATTGTTCTAATTTAGAATCTATCATGGTTTTCTCAAACAAATTATATTGACCACAAATTTACAAATTCATAAATACACCTCCATGTACTCTTGATCTTGAAAGTGACAATTCTCACAAATCATTTCAATGTAACTTGGAGCACAATATAACAAAATCATGAGGTTATAAAAATGACTAAAAGAGCTTGTGATAATTTCAAACCAACGATCAAGTCATAATCATTTTCATGGATAAGAAAATCAACTAGTCAAAATAACTAATCAAATATCTCAAACAACAATAAAATAAAAATCCATTAACGTTAATAAAATAGTTTCTCCTATAAAAGAAAATTTAAAAGGGCTTCCACTAAGTAAATAGCCACTCACCACATGTGAAAGTCAATTGGGCTGCTTCCTGAATGCTCTGGAGGGAGTAGCTTGCTCTGTATCAATAGAATCTAAACAATAGAGAGCTTAAATAATTTATTTCAATACAATTTATTAATTAGAAAGCTTAATGAACAAAAACCCTAATTTGTGAAATCTAGAGTTGCTAAGGATTAGAGAAAAATCAACTCTTGACTGTACCCACTATAATATATTAGTATTAGAGTTGCTAACTCACTAGATCTATACTCAAAATATCAATTACATACTCATTTACCATTTCTGAGAACTCACTAGTTTTAAGATAAATCCTAGAATAACAAAAAGAAAGAAGAATGTGAAAGACAATTGAGACTTACCTCAAGCTTTGGAAGCAAATGGGTTCAAGAATTTGATAACAAAGTGAAATACAATGAAAGATGCATAGAGAAGAAAACCAAAAAAATATAGAATGGGAAGTGAAGGAGAGGGAGGAGCTGAAGGAATCTGAGAAGAAAATTTGAAGAGGGGGTGTGACATTGTTGTGTTGTTTTGAGACTTACCTCAAGTTTTTTTCATTTTCTCTTTTGCTTTTACTATCCCAACCAAAATACCAAAGCGCCCCCATTAAAAATTTTGTTCCCTACCCGGACAAAAGAACGTGGTCTCACAAAAATGCTTTATGCTCGACAATTGTCTTCACCTAAGGTAGATTTAACAATATATACGTTAATGAAGAATCTTTCAATTGGAAAGGATCAAAATATTCAGCATTACTTTATAATTTTAATCGATTATATTGCATAACACCAAGCTTCTAGGTTTGAGCAAGAACATAATAATCAATTAAAATATTTGTAATCGCTTAGCAAATATAATTGATTAAACTGAGTTTTAATCGATTAAATTGCATAGAACCAAGTTTCTAGGTTGGAGCAAGAACACAATAATGAATTAAAATATTTATAATCGATTAAACCACTAGTGTAGCAAATATAATCGATTAAAACCAACCGATTATGCAAAACCTGAATAGAAATAATCGATTAAGGGCCATATGTAATCGACTAAGTTTCTAGGTTTGAACAAGAACACAATAATCAATTAAAATATTTGTAATCGATTAAACCACTAGTGTAGCAAATTTAATTGATTAAACCTTTAGCCGATTATGCAAAACCCAAATAGAAATAATCGATTAAGGGCGATAAGTAATAGATTAAAATGTGTTTGGAGCCAATTTCAACTACTTTTTAAAATCTATAACGGAATTGATAAACTAAAACACCGTCTAATTGATTAATATCATTCTAACATGAAATTCCCTGTTCCAGAACAAGTTTTTCTCATGTTAGAACGAAAACATAACTTTTGTGAAATCAAACCCATATTTTCAAAGATAAAAAGCCCAACTTAGCATTTTCCAAAACACATTTATATGTTTCAAAGAGATTAGTCATAAGAACTATCAATTAAGAGCTTTTAATATAACATCATAATATTTAACCCAACGTGTCTAGGATGCATTTAAGTTAATTATTACCAGTTACTTTTTTGCTTCCATTCTTAACTTCAATAATATTGAAAATACTTAGTAAAAATATGGGTAAATTTTTTTGAATTAAAAAACAAAATGTCAGCCCCATATACTTAATAAAACTCCTCACTCACATCGTACAAAAATAATCATCACGGTAGACATAATCCAAAATATAACACCTTCGTAAGCATAACCCATGACACACAAAATAGGAGCTATTGTAACTACGAAGCTATACAAACACTCCAAAATCCATTATTTGCTCCTAAAGATATCATTGTTAAGAAGGCTAAAGGCAACCAAGCACGCAGGCAAGATCAGTAAGAGTGTCGAGAGACAATTAGCTAGAAGAATGTGAGCACCTTTACATGGACGTATAGCTCCTTTCTGCAAACATGTAGCTCCCTTCAGTGGCTGCAACATTGTGGCCTCATTATTGTTGATGCCTCCCACCTCAATGGGGACTACAGGTGCAAAGCCACCAGATCAATGTTGTGACAGTGACTCTTCTGATGGATCTGACTAAGGAGACTGAGGGCGAGGTAGTGAATGAGGCACATAAATAGGATGTCATCATGTGACAAATGCAACTAGGTGAACACAGAAGAAGTCCTCGGTGCATCGGTGTGAAAGCTCGAAGGCAAAGTCATCGTCAAATGGTGTAGCTGTAGAAAACCAAAATCTGGTGACAACATGCACAAAGGTATGATTAAGGAACACAAAGAGCCATACTGCATAATGACTGATGAAGTGATATGACTGGTGGCCCGAATCGTAGTACAAATCCCATGACAGTGCGTCAATATATAGGATGAAAAATAAAGTAGAGGAAGAGAACTAGAAGAGAGGAGGAAAAAGATTGAAGGATTTACAGGTCTAATAGGAGAAAAATAGTTGTCTTGTTGATTGCCTTCGAGAAAAATGGAACCCAAGAGGTCTAAGACGGGCCCCAACCGAAAGAAAGATGAAGATGGTAAAGAGAGATAGAATGAGAAACTTATACAAGTATCTCAGTAGGGCTATCACCTCTACAAATGTGTCATCATCAATGTCCCTAGGAACCTTGGGTTTCATTATAAAAAAATAGTGGACATAGTCAAGGTTCATTTATTAAATTTCAAAAACGATTAGCTGAGGTCTTCTTTTTTTTTTTTTTTTGCATGAATCTTAATGTCATGAATACATTATACCATATCATAAATACATGTCAATACCTTATGCAACATCCCAAACATGTAATAGCATATTATAAAAGCATAAGGAGCATATGCAACTGTGGCATAAAACTTTCCTATTTACTTTCTTAGGTGTCTTAACGTTCTTAATATTTTATAAAGGCCACCCTAATACTTTCTCCCTTTTGAGAGTTCTAAGGCTATGAACTCATACTTAGCTAATCGTCACTAGCTTATACTTATACTTTTTTATAAGGTTTTTCCTGATGTCTAGAGTGCAGGATAGGGAGCATTGGATCACTTTTCACCGGGATGACCTGCACAAAAAGATCATATCCTTGGATCACCTTACGTCGGGCTGGCCATGCGAAAGGATCATTTCTGAGTGTCTTATGTCATCTTTAATATTAGCATATCATTTGGAGATACAAATATGAGCATAGAATCACAATCATCATCGTAGCTTATTACTTAACATTTTCCTACTCACAATTTCATAATTTCTATAAGTCTAGAAATTAGGTAGAAATCCAGTAGCATAACGACCAGGAATAGAGTTTCCCTAAATTTGCTTACTATCAATTCACATCTAAATCATGCATCTCAATTATGTATACATAATTACAACATGCCACAATCATCACTTCATTGATCACCTAAGCATGCATCTTATACTTGCATATATTCATAAGCATGTTATCATTAGTATCTTATTAAAATGTAAACATGCTCTTACCTAGTTGCCAGAAATTAAGGTATTGGACTCAACTGATACATATTTTATGCTCAATAGGATATATACAATATTCATAAATTCACAATTCAAGATTCAATCATGCATAATCATCAATTCATATTTTCACATAAGCATCTCTAGTCATTTAGGTTCCAAACAATTCATACAAGCATAATCCACATAGTGTGCAAATCATATAAATATCATCAAGCTATTAATATTTATCATATAGCCCTAAAAAAAGTGAAAACTGAAATTTCTATTAGTCTGTGGGTTAAAATGTAAATTTCTTATTTTAGCACTTTGATCCTCAAAATTAATTTACACTTTAAGGGATCCAATACCAATTAGATATCATTTTTAAATATCATAAAAATCATTTTGGGCCCTTGGTTGAATTTGCTAAGCTTTAGAGGTTAGAATGCAAAATTTTACTTTTTGACACTTAGTGAGCTTCAACACGTAACAAAATCCTTTTTCTCTTTACAATGATGCTTTACATACATGAATACATACAAAACCATGTTAGGCTGTACCCATTTGACCAAAAATATATTTTTGGGAATGTCAAAGTGTAATTTTCATATTTTACAAAATGATCCAAACCTAACACTTTTAAAAATCCTCTTAGACACCTAGGATACTAAACATAATTTTCATAACAATTCTTAACCTTCCAAACATCCAAGACAGTGGAAAAGCAATGTCAATAGTAATGAATAGTAGCTAAAACTGAAAATATGGTAAAAATAAAAAAATTATGTTTTTACCTCTTTCTAATTACTAGTTTCTTTAAAAAATTATACTAAGATACTTTAAATACGAGAAATCATTTTTACACTCAACAAAACCAACTTTGGACTCAAAAACTGTGGTTAGGCCAAAAATTTAGGTATTTGTATCCTTCATATGTAAAAGTTATATTTTTCATCCCTTATTAATTTCTAACTCTTTCAAAAATTCTCTTAAATACTTTAAATACAAGATACAAGATATAAATCAAATAAAACCAAAACCAAACCCCTTAATCATGCATGGCTGAAACACATCTCCCAATATTTAGGAAAGCTCAAAATTTTATGTCTCATGCTTAAACATTTAAAATACTAGCTTAGATTACTAACATTAATAACAAAATCAACATTTTCCAAACCCATGAACAATCAAAATTGCAACCACCACCTTCATTTTCTTTGTTTGAAAACTCATTTTTCTTAACAAAAATGCAACCTTGGGGCCAAAACAAAATAATTATCACGTAAGCAGTAGTTTCATGCATAAAGACTCAAACTTTATTGAATAAAAATCTCAATAGACACTTAGAAACATAGCCAAACTTCCGACAATCATTTTTGATGAATTAAATTTCATATTGAAGACTCTAGAGACCAAGAACATCAAAAGATGTGGAACTTTACCCCTTTAATATACCAACAATAGAGTCTTTTCTCATAAAAATGCCATATACATGAACTTTAGCTCTCAAGATGGCATGATCAAACTTTAGAATCACTCTTTTTGTGGTTCCATGGATCGTCTCATCATTAAGCTCACATATGCTACCAAAAACAAATATAAGAGGAAAAGATGCATTCTTCCTCTTTTTTTTCGATTTTTGAAACATAAAGGATCAAGTTTCAAGCTTTAGAGGCCTTAACCATAATGGTTTTACAATCATCATCAAGAACCATCATGATCAAGTCATAGCTTTGATCTATAACCAAAAACCAAAAAGAAAAAAAAAGGACATGTGATGAAAGCATAACAAAAATCCTTACTAAGTGATGGTTTCTTACTTAAGAGGTAAACAAGCTTGTGCTTGGAAGGAAAATAGAAGGAAAATATTCTCTTTGCTAGCTATATGGCTTCAACCAAAGGGAATGAGGAGGAAAGAGAAGTTTTTGTGCTGGTTTGGTCGGTGGAGGGTGAAGGCTAAGTGTATAAGGGATGGTTCATGGTGATAATGTGATTTTTTAAGCCCAAAGCTTTGGTTAATGAGCAAAAATGGTGTTTTGGTGGAGGATAAGAGAAGTGTTTGAAGTAGAGAGAATGCTAAGAGTTTTTTCTAACACAAACTTGATGCTCAAGTTGTGTCAAAAAGAAGTGAATAGAGAGAATGAGTGTTTAGGAGAGAGTGAGTGTATAAGCTCTTCAAAAAACAAAAATAAGAAAAAGTGTGTATGCGAGGGGGGAGGTCACAGCTTCATTGGGGTTACATAGGATTTTTTCTATTTTTTTGTGTATAAATTAGGGTTAGGTGGGTGTTTAATTAGGGAAAATATTACGAAATGAAAATTAAGTATTTAAGAACTCTAAGCTTTAGTTAAGATGTTTCATGCATAATTAAATGGGCTAATCTTAACTAATTCAAATTTCAAATGTAACATTATTCCTAATTTCATGGAAAAGAAAAAAGTGACATAGCAACTTTGTCCCCTTATTTTTTAGTGTGATGACATCATCATGTCACACACTTGTTAAAGGGGATTAAGAAAGTGATTAAGCTTGTTTAATCATTCTTGGACCTTGGTCTACTCAAAATAATTATTTTTTATCCAAAATTAATTAATAAAATAATTATTCTTTAATTTGAGTCTAATATTACTTATATGCTCTTAATTAAACTTAATTAGAACTAACTAGAGGAAGATAGTAATTTTACATCAAACGTTACTAGAACTCATCCAATTATCATATCCAACTTCCTGGTGATAACTAGGATCGGTCATCGCTTAATCCCGCATTAAATCACCTCGGGGCATTTTGGTTGTTTCACGCATAGAAAAATCGAAAATCGTAATTTTCAAACCGATCACTATCTAAATCATATATAGTCCCTTTCAAACATTAAACTAATTGCTCGAGGATAGCCGGGACCAGACATCCTTGATTTCTGTGCAAAAATGATCTCAGGGATATTTTGGTCATTTTACATAAAAGAAAAAATCAGAGCATTATATTTAACACAAAAAAAAATCCTAAGTCCTATAAATTTATACAATTATGTATCTAGGACTAGGTCTTCTTCGATTTATTTTGTTCTTTGGCTTCAATCATTCATAAATTTAGGGTATCATGGGTACCAAGTTGCATCTAAACTAAAATTGACAAGGCATTGTGCACCTATTTTTCATTAATAATAAGTGAAATTTAACAAAAGACTTAAAGTGAACATTCAAAAAATATTAGGTGTTGATTTGGATTTTTTAAATGTTTTGGGGGGTAAAGTGCTTATAGTTCGAGAAAAGTGCCATCCCCTTGTTATATTGAGGAGATAATCAAAGTTTAACCTTTTTTTTTTTATTTTCATTTAAGTCTTGAGTTGATTGGCTTTTGATTTTGTTTATGATGCAAAATATGTCTCGATTTTGTTCCAAAACTCATAAGTAAAATTGGATCTAACCATTTTGTTCTTGAAGGTTGAATCCATATATGTTAGCAGCCATGAAACTATAAGGTGACTTGCCACCCCCAGTTCATGTGGGCTTGCAATTCATTTTCTATTGCTTTGTCCTCTTATAAATTATATATGTTGGTATTTGGGTTTTGTCAAGTTGACTTTGAAGTTTATGATCTTGAACTGATGCCAATGCTTTATGTTTCTAGGGGTGAGAATTCTCATTGAGTTTATCAAAAATGGAGCTAGATGGTCTTTGGTGTGAAAACTAATGAAGAGGAAGACAATGACAAAATTGCGAAATATGATAAGAGCTTGAGGATCTACATGGATTTTCTAAGTTCTAATACCATCCGAGGTATTAGAGAAATGAAGAGTGCAAAAGGAGACAACTAGGAAGTGCTCTAAGATGAGAGGAATGCAATGAGTGCACAAATGATGAATTCTCAAGTTGTTATGAGACATTGCATTTGAAGCTTACACACTAATGCTTTAAAGTTTTAGCTTAACTAGTATGATAGTTATGAGAGTTCATCAACTAAAATACAAACAACACAATCCTAGGTCAAAGTTGTAAAACTCTCCTGAGTATAACATCTTGCTTAAGCCATGACATTAGACTCAGAAGTTGTTACTTATATATTACTGGACTGTTCTTAAATATTTATAGTAAATTCATTTGATTCGTATAATAACCGAGTTTTAATTCTACTCAAATATATAAAAAGATAACATAATACTTTTCAAATACAAGAAAAACTCTTCTATGAGCTTTCATATACATTGGTCTATTTATATAATGACAAATATATGTGCATAACAAAATAAAATTGATAAGAGACTTCAACTATCGAGCTACTACAAATCAGGTTCTTCTATGGCAGCAGCTTCATATCTTTCCTGAGCAATCTAGAGACAACACCAGAACACAAAACATAAGGGTGGGAATTTTAAAATTCTTAGTAGGGAATCCTCAAAACATATACTAAACTTCATGTTACTATCATCACCCCAATCACTTTGGGTTATTAAGAAAATGTGATCACATATCATGTATCAAGATTTATTTTAAAGTTCTAAAATCACCCTTTTGAAGTGGATTTCTTTTATTATTCAATCTCGTAATATGCATATATCATCATATAAAGAATGTACTATTCAGTTCTCAACTTAAACATATTGGTCTCAATATCAATACTAAAATCATTCACTTAGCACATAAGAGATAAAGAACTACTTAGGACAATTGCTACTTTAACTCTCTTGGATCTTGACCATTATGGATTTGACCACTCTATGAATAATAGACTGCATTTCACATGGATCTTCTAAGCCCATTCCTATACGTAATCCTTAGATTTTCTCTCCAATTCACACATAGATCTTCCGAGTCTATTCCTATACATATAGATTTTTTGAGCTCATTTCTATACATAATATTGGATTTTCTCTCCAATTCACACAGATCTATCTAGTCAGGTTTGCTCGTTGACTCAATTCAAGGGTAGTTAAGTTTACTCCCCGAATAACTAGATTTACTCTCCGGCTTGATAAGACATAATCTCATGCTTTGCTCACACATATAAGCAATTATAATAAGTATTCACATCTATATGTGCCTAACCTCATCAATCATTTCACATAACATAAATGAGATCCAATCATGAACATTTCATTACTTCTTTAGCCAATTTAGTATGCTACCAGAATTTCAATTTTAATGGAAATTATGGTTAAATTACTAAACATCATGAAAATAGAGCAAAATTATTTTTCAGAGATTATTCAATGTATCAATGAGATCCTATAAAAATTTCAAAGCATAATAAGGTCTCTAACTATATTAACAAAATTCCACAATTTCGGAAGTCAGAAATTGCCCTATTTCCATTAACAGCCAAATGGCTCAATTTTTGTACCCCATAAATTCGTACAAAAACTCAGGGTTGGACTTCAAGATGTCCTCAACATCTTGTAAAAATTTCAGTTCAAAATTTGATTATTTGATATGGTAACAAAATTAGACAAATTAGATACTACAAATTGGACTGACTGGGTAGAAACCCTGACTTGTTTGGTTTTCAATTTTTTTAAAATTAGCCAAAGTACTTTAAAAGACCCAAGAAAATTTTTGGAAATACTTCCATATGTTACCTTCATCACATAAAAATTTTAGCTCATGATCATGTCTCTAAATCCATGAAAAAAAATCAAAATAATTTATCTGCTTGCTTAAAATCTGAGTTTCATCAACACAACACATAACTTCTTTTGAGAAAAAAGAGTTTTCTAACAACATCCAAACACTCCACCAAATTAAACACATCAATATCCATATATCTTCAGTTGAGAAAACTAAAAATTGCAAGGTAAATCATTCACATAAATTTCAAAATCAGTTTTGAGAAAAAGATGTTAAAGAAAGCCCTACTTGGCTCTTGCAAGCTTTAATTCTTGTTCTTGGTTTTCTTCAAGAATTCCTACACCCAATCTTTGATTCAACCCACTCGAACCCTCCTCCAGCAAGAAAAATAGCCACAATTGTTAGTGAGGTGAGGTGAGGATTCTCTATTGGTGTATGATTTAGGGATTTCAAGAGCTAGGTTGGAGTTTATGCTTTGGTTATGGAGTTTTTGAGTAAATTTAGGATTTCTAGCTATGGTTCTTGTGTTTTTGGAGGAGGAAGATGAAGATGGCTGTCGAAGGAAGAGGCTGGCTAAAATATTAGGAAAGAAAATGATAAGTTTGTGTTTTCATTCATTTAAGATAACATGCACATAAATATCTATTATAAAAATCATTTTATTTGAAGATAAATCTTGAATATTTTGTAAGATTCCTATTGGCTAATGAATAGGCAATGGTGTGGCTTCTTCTAAGCTATACACTTGTCACCTTAGGTGTCATATTTACACTTCAAGTTTCATACGGTGTAAGAAACTGCACACTATAATTTTACTGAACGAGTAAAATACAGTATCCATAAAATAGATATTGCCCGAAATTAAATTCTGGGTCTAAAATTCTCATTTCTAACCTTTCTAATCTTAATTCTATATTTTCTCAATTTCGGGCATCTTTGGCTCCTAATTATAAGGTTTCGGTGGTTTCGACAGGCCTGCAAAACCCGCACTATTGTAAGTATAAAAGTGCACGAGAAATGGGGGGTTGAATTGTGCTTTGCTTCTTTTGCCTATCTGAAACATTTAACAAAATACTATCAAGCATTAAGCTTGAAGCACAATGGAAATAAGATTAGTTATTTCAGAAAGTAGATTTCTAAAACATAAGATAAATAACAGAACAGCTAAAGCAATATAACTGCATATATTAACCTGTAAGGCATAGCAGAAAAATAAAAGAGATCAAGGAAATGTGACATAAATATTTTTATACTGATTTAGCCAAACTTGCCTATATCTAGTACTCAACACACATTGAGGTTCCATTAATCATCTTCCTTAAACCAATAAAGAAAAATTGGATAATCTTTACATTAGTCTTCCTAAGCTCTCGTTTGTGACCAGCAGACAACCCCTATTGTTACAAATTGAGTAGTTATTCACTAATCTGCCCAAGCTGAACCTTGAGTAGTCTTATACTAGCCTCTCCAAGCTAACACTTATGACCAGTAAACAAACCCTACTGTCACAAATCCAAGTAGCTATTCACCAATATCTCTAAGCTGAACCTTGAATAGTCTTGTACTAGCTTCTCCAAGTTAACACATGTGACCAGTAGGTAACCCCTACTGTCACAAACCAGAGTAGTTATGCACCGGCCTTTTCAAGCTTAACTAAGTTGTTATTCACTAGTTTCTTCAAGCTGAACCCGTGACAAGCAAACCAACTGTTACTGTCCCGTTAAAAGTAGTCTTTAACTAACCTCTCCAAGCTAAACAGTGATTAGTAAGAACACCTCACTGTCGCGTTGCAAGTAGTTTTGGATTAGCTTCTCCAAGCTATCCTACACTGATTGCTACTAGATCGAAGATACAAAAGTTTTGTGTTTGGGTTGCCACTCAAACTAACCTACACTCAAGTTTCCTTAACATATACATGAATAACCTGGGAAAACTTGAATGACTTCTTTCTAACATTTTTTCCTAGGAAGAATATATATCTATTTAAGGATACAGAAGAAGATTTTTAGAATCTGATTACATGATGATAAAAACTTTACTGGATGTAAGGAGAGATTTTCACAAAGCTTCCTCTTTTTGTAGCGTCAAATCTCTTATTCATTTGAGTATAGCATCTCTATTTATAGATGGCCTTCCTTGTGACCGTTGCCCTTAATCAAATCTTCAAGTGACACGTGTTGATCTTCTATTTGTGTCTTGGAAAAGCAATCTAGAAGAGTAAGTTTACAGTTTGTCAGATCTGTTACAGAAGCCATTGTGGTGTTGAGGCTTCTAATGTCCCTTTAGAAACTACTCTTACTTTCTGAGCACTTTCTTCTAGAAGCTAGGGTAGTTGATCCAAATGGTAGAAGAGATGACTCGCCATTTCTGACACTGGATTTGACTTTAAATTTGAATTTTAATTTCCTTCCTTTTTCTAGTAATGTTCAGCGCTCCACATATAAGTGAGCTTTCTGACGTGGGTTATCGGTTCCTTGATGATGTTTTATTTCTGGTCTTCAATCCAAGCTTTAAGATGATGAAAAAATTACGATCATGCTAATTGAAGATAGTGTAACACTAGGTTCTCAAAGTATGCTTGATATCTTCATTGTAAATGTACTTTCTGAAGACCTATGCCTTGGTTTCTTGTTCTTGATATGATTGTTTTACATTCGTAAAGCATGTATGTGTACTTTGCATGATATAATATTCACTTCTATTAAATTCAATCTTTTCAAATGAGATAAATCATGTTAATACATGCAAAGTGAATTTTTCCTGCTTCAAGTGCGTGTTATGTAATCTGATTAAACCTGTAAGTACGACAAGAAACTCAAGGAAGACATTAGTCATTCTTCAAAAACTTTTTTTTAAATTGGTTATATTGTCATTCAAAGCATGGTGAATGCAATGTCCATGCATTTGTTTTTATTTTGTTTTGTTAGTGTTGTCTTGTAATTCTGGGGATTCAATTGGATATAAAAAATTTTCAAAATGAAGGCAAAATGGGTATTTGACATTGGATATTAACACATCCATTAGTTCTCAGGGGAGTCAGACATCATGGTGCAAACGAGACAAGGTAAAATGTAATAGTGAAGTATTTCAAGGGAGATAGATGTAATTTTCACTTAATTTTATAAGTGATAAGAATGGAATCCATAGTTATGTTAGCTCCAGAAATCTTCAAAGAGCTACGAAGCTTTAAAGTTTTGAGTACAACAAAACAAATTTTGATAACCTGTTTTGAAGAAAGGACTAATATTTCACTTAAGTTTCTATTGTGTTTACCAGACCATTCTCGTAGACATATTAGTTCAATCAATGAGTCACTTTTCACAATGTCATGTTTTAACATAATTATAATCTCATTCAAAGATATTAGAATCTTAATGATGTGAAAAATAACTCTAAGAATGCATGTGCATATATTGGATACATGAGAAAGGATTTTTCAAGTCAGGAACCAAATTTAGATCTTCAGAAAATAGTTCACATGTTCAGAAAGTGCTGATCAATAAAGAAATCTATTTCTTTTCTGAAGCAAGTTGTGAATGCAATCTTCAATCTTAATAATAAGATTCCTATCAAGATCAGATTGAAGAAATGAATATCATAAAACGGTCATAAATTGAAAACGCCTATTATTAGAAATCGTGTACTTTATAGAAAAGGAGAGAAAATTCAAAATTCAAATTAACACGAACACCCAAAAAGGGTTAATAGTAATATCTTACTTTTTCACTTAGTTAACTGTCTCAATTTCTAGAAGAAAAAGATAAAAAACCATGGCTAGAAAGTACAAAGTAGTTTCTGAAGCTTCACTCCAAAATTATGTATTTGACAACAGTCTCTACACCTGCAAAAAGTAGCTCTGATGTAGTCGTGCTACTCTTTTAGATAGCTTTCCTCAGGACGCAAAAGATAGATATACGCGTGTCAAGGATAACAAAATTAAGGGACAATGATCTAATTTGAAGATCAAGTATAAAAGGATGTCATGTTTACAACTAAAGACTTTTGCAAGATATTTGACAAGAACGGTAAAATGCGAATTCCTCTTCTTCTTCTTCTGTAAATCACATTACATCTTGTAACCAGTTTCTGTGTCTGTAAAAATCTTCTTTCTAGCTCTAATTAAATAATATGTTCTTCTTAGGAAGAATTGCTTAGAAAGAAGTCACTCAAAGTTTTTCAGAACTTGCACTGTTTCATTTACAATAAAATTGGAGTGTTCATTTGTTAGAAAGAACCAACCTTAAACCAAATCATTATACCCTGATCCGTTAATGATCATTGTGAGGTTAACTTGGAGAGGCTAATCAAAGACTACTTATAAGTGATAGTAAATTGGAACTATTGGTCACGGGAATAGCTTCAGAAGGCTAGACAAATACTACCGTTCTTTCACTAGGTTGAGTAAGTGATTTAGTGGAACTTAATAGGTTGTTGAGAACTATATATAGGCAGGATTAGCCGAATCGTATAAAATCTTTATGCAGTATCTTTCTATCCCTTCTTGTCTCATTTATATTCTTTATTTGATATTTGCTCATATACATGTATTTAAAAACGATTTCAAAACTATTTCTAAGTTCCCACTTAGTTTAGAAAGTAGCTTTTTGACCAGACTAACATATATTTTTGCAGCATTCAAGTGAAGAACTTGATAGGATCTGTTTAGCATGATTCAGCCCCTCTTCTCATGCTTTTTTCAACCTCCAAGTTACTATAGGAGATATTCCCTATATTTGTTCCTAAGATGTAAATTACTATCTAGGCATAAGAGTTGTTAAGCAAGTCCATGCATTAAATAATAGGTATCATGTTCATACATTTAAGGTGGCCATGTTGTAGCCTTTGGGCTCAAATCTGATCTCACATGCTAATCTCACATGCATTTAGGCCAAAAATAGAGGGATGAGAAATGATTTAGGACATCACGTCAACACATTCTCATCTATCTTTAGATAGGATATGGACTTTACTTAGTTTGTATTTTACATCTCATCCAATAGTAAATGAGAGTTTTTCAGCACAGTCTCTCACACATTGTGAGTTCAAATACCACTACTCTGATGGGATTGATCTAAGCTATATAGGGTCTATACCTATCCAATACAAAAATACAAAAACTTAAAATAAAAATAAAAATATTAATTCTACTTTATAGAAAAACAATTGTATCTAAACTCCCTTGTCAAGTTCCATGCACACATGATATATGGATGCTGTTGCATTAGATCCCAGGTTCAAAGAATCATTTTGTACTAATTAGTTCATCTTGAACTTCAATTCAACTTCATTTATAGATCTTAGTATACATTGGATATTTTCTCAAATTCCATTTGATTGGCTTATGAACAAGAACTCAACTTTTTGTTCTTTTGTTTATAAAAACAAGAGTAAATCTATATTTTGATCTCTAAAAAGTTTATGTTTTAATACTTTAGTTCTTGAAACAGTAATTGCATACACTTTAAGTCCCTAAATATTTGGAATTATAACACTTTCGTCTGAAAAATTTCAGTGCATATACTTTAGTCTTCCGAAGATTTGGCATTATAATACTTCATTCCAAAGGAAAATAGTAACAATGGGCTAATAATAGGCATTTATGCCACTTATCTTACTTCTAATTCTTAGCATTTTACATGAATTTAACTGTGTTGTTGATATGAATAATTAGGATTTTGAGTTATTCCTCATTGTGTGATTTTGATAGAATTATTGACTATTACATTGATTTTGGGATAATTATTAAATTATCGCATATTGCATTTAACCTGTCTCTTTGAGTATGGTTTTTGTACACAAGAGCTTTGGATAAAATGCAAAATGTCACGAATAAAGCAAGGAACTCTCCAGAAAGAGCTTGGAGCTAAAAGGGAGAAAAATCACAGAAGGCCATTTTCAAATGAGAACTGCAGCACTCATTTTAGTGCTACAATGCTCAGCAAAGACAACTTTAGGATGGTTCGAGGGCATAGCTTTGGTGAGCGTTGCAGTACTTATGCAATGGCAGATTAGTAGATAATTAACCTATTTTTGGGTCCTACTTTGGGACATTTTAGAGAGCAGTATTTATAGGAATTACTTAGACTTTTACCCTAGTTTTAGTTTTAGTTTCCTGATAGCAGCAACTAGGATTGACTCTTTCTGTAACGCTCCGTTTTTCTCTAAACTTTTAAATGACCAAAATGCCCCTGAGGTCATTTTTACCCGAAAACACGAGGACGGCCGGCTTTGGCCATCCTCATAGGGTTCATATGTTATATGAAGGGGATTGTATGATTGTGAATGTCCAACGGAGCAGAAAAACCCCATTTCTGAGATTTCTATGCACAAATGACCAAAATACCCCTAACTTGATTTAAGGCCGTTTTAAGTTTCGACTCCGACCCGGACTCGTTCCGGAGATCAAAAATGATGTTTTAAAGCATGAACCATGTTGGTCTAGGTCCCGGAGGTCCCGGGCAACTTTTGGTAAAAATTACAATTTTACCCCTGCTTAGTGCATTTTAAGCCTAACGAGTTATTTAACTCAAACCTAAGCAATATTAGACTCTAATGAAAGGTTAATTAATTTCCTTAATTAATCTAAAACTAAAATAATTATTTAAGGTTAATTAGAACCTAAAATAGCTTAGGAAAATTTGCAACTCAATTCTAATTCTTTCCTTTCTTTAAAGAAAAAGCAACTATGAATAGTATTTTCACTATTCACATTTCCTTTCAATGCTTTCTCTTCCAAGAAAAGTTGTCATACATCAATCAAGGTTTTCAATTCATTTCTAAATTAAAAATATTTATGTCATTCAAATTCAAAAAGAATGAATTATTTTTGTGGTCATTCAAGCTTTCAATCAAACTTTTCAAGACATTATGTCTTACACCACCTTACCTATGCTTTGGAAATTCAAATTAGAAAATATTTTCTTCTTTTTTTACATGGAAGGTATGGTTTTTTCCACTCCTTTACAGCCCAAAATTTTATGATTTTATTCATTTAAAAGGTTTGGAAATAAGCTACATTGTTAGCCATACCTTAGGCCATGCATAGCTAGACTTTTTACCATGCTTTGAATGACTAACACCATGCTTTGAACAAAGATATTTCCTCCCCCATGTGGCTGTAAAGTGGCCAAACTTCTCCCCCAAAGGCCACCATCATTTTACTTCTCTATAAATAGGTAGCTTAGGAAACTTGGAGCACCTTTGTTCATTTTACTAAAGCTTAGAGTTTAGAGCACTTTGAGGTTTTCTCTCAAGTTTCCAAGAGTTCTTCAAGCTCAAGTTCTTCCTCTTCTTTTCAAAAACCACAAGGTAGGGAACCTTTCTCAATATGTTTTTCATTTCTATATTGAATCTTGTTGGGAAATGATGCAAGGTGGAACCTCCATGTTGCTTCTTTATTTTTCGGTTTCTTCCTTTTCTTTTCTTTTCATTTTCGGCCTCAAGGCCTTGAACATGAGAGCTTGATGATGAGTGCTCTCCAAGATGAAACCATGAGTTCATCTTAAAGTGAGGCATCTAAAGCTTGAATCTTTCTTAAGGAAAAGTTCCATTCTTTCTCCTTTTTCTTTCATTTTCGGCCTCAAGGCCAAGATGAGGAGAGCTTGATGATGAGTGCTCTCTTGAGATGACCATGTGTTCATCCCAACATGAGACCTCTAAATTTTGAATCTTGTTTGTGAAAAGTTTCATCTTTTTCAAGTTTTGGTCAAGACAAGGTTGTGTTTTTCATGAAACCTTTTTGAAACTTTTGTTCCTTGATGTTTCGGCCATAAAGGCCTAAGGTACTTAGAAAAATGGTAGCTTGATGATGAGGGCTTCATGTTAATGTTTGTCACATGAACAACCTCTAAAGCTTGAGTTTTCTTAAGAAAAGTTTATTATTTCCAAGTTTTACTCAAGAAATAGTTGTGTTTCTCTTGAACCTTTAAAAACTCCATCTCATTTCTTTGAGGTTTCGGCCATGAAGGCCTTTGGAACTTGAAAAAATGGTAGCTTGATGATGAGGGCTTCATGTTGATGTATGTCACATGAACAAAACTCTAGAGCTTGAACTTGGTTCCTAGACCAAGTATGTTTTCAGTTTTGTTCCTTTATGTTTACCATGAGTTTGGTTTTGATGGAAGTTTAAAGCATAGTAAAAAAACTCAATGATGAGGACTTGAGTTGTTGGTGTTTGAATCATCAAGATCTTGGTCCCTAGAGTTCAAAAATGGTTTATTCTTCTTGATGAAGATTCGGCCATCTTCAAGTTTTTAAGGTCATGATTCATTTTAAGTATTCAAGCACTAGTAGTTTCCTTTTCTTGTGAGGATGAGGTTTGGGTTGGAACTATGTTCTTTTTAAAAGTCTTGCAAGAGCTCTAGACAAGATAAAAGTAACTTGCATTCACGTTTACTTTATGCTTTGCATAGCATGTTTATTTCTATGCTATCACTAAACCCCAAGATAAGGAATGAACTTGCATAATGCACGTTTAAATTCCAAGCTTTGCATTCCATGTTATATTTCAAGTCATCACTTAAGAACTTAAAGATGTAAAACGAGAGCTTGCATATCACCTAAAATAATCTCGAAGCCTTTCTATTTCGGCCTTAAAGTCGATTGTTGCTGGGCCTAGAGCACTAAAATAAAGAATGGAACTTGCATATTTACTTTCAAGTTTTGCACATTTACTTTGAGCCTTGCACATTTAATTTCAAGTTCTTGTATTACATATTTACGTTGAAGCTCTCACTTTACTCTCTAATGAAGAATAAAATGGAATGCATAGCACGTTTACTTTTACGCCATCACCTAAGAGACTAGAGCTCAAAGACTTGCCCATTTAATCTTGAGAAAAGTTAAATCAAGAGGTATTCTCTTGAAATGTATTCGGCCATGTGATGATGAAAGCTCTAGGATGAGTTTTTCATTAGTTACAAGAGCCTATAGTTTATGTTTTAAGTTTTTCCTAAACACAAGTGACATTTGAAAGTATTTTTGAATATGTTCTTACATTTAGAATTTCAACCATGAGTAAATTTAAAGAGTTGCTGCCCTATGTATTTTATGAAAGTTCTTGACAAGTTAAATTGATTTCCAAGGTATTTTTGAAGTCTTAAAATTGTTCCAAGAGAAACTAGTTACCTAGGTACATGAAAAAGAAAGTTTACACATGATTTGATGACTTACCAATTTTGGTTCTGCCATGATCTTTTCCAGCACCTTAAATTATGATTTGGGTGGTCTAAATATGTTTGAATACCTTGCCAAGTATATGCTAATTGTTCTAGACATTTTAGAGCATGTTTGGTTACTTTAATTGTTTGAAATGTGAATTCTAGAACCCCATAGGTACAGAAAATATGAATTCTGTCCAGATTGATTAACATCCATAGAATCACATTATATGATGTCTAGATCAGTGAGAGTGACTCATAATTGGCTTAGGTATTAATTGTTGCATCATAGAAAAAGTCGGATGTGAGAAAGGGTGTAAAACGCATCTTCTAGAACACCGTAATTCATCAAATACAAGCTTACTGCCAAGGCTGTCCAGCCATGGTTAATTAGGTTTTAGGACTTAATAAATCATGGTAATGAGGTTAATCAATCCCTTAGAGGTATAAGAAAATAATTTAGAAGTTTGAGGTTACCCGATTTAGGGATTTCTACCTTATGGGATGATTATGTGCCTCACATTTAATGATGAATTGGTGTGTTAGTTCATGACGTATGTGATGCCATGTGAACTATTACTCTTATGTGATGGTTTGTAATCTCATGTTATTGCTTCTTTAAAAGAACCTTAGAGATGCCGAAGTGGTAATTATGTGTTATGCATTAATTATGTGGTATCTTAAAGAAACATGTTAAACTTAGGGTGACTTAAAATATGAGAATATAATCCTTTGAAACCACTAAACTAAGGGTGGGGACAATGTGATTCTAGCCCCCTCAACCCGTACTTAAAGTCGGGAAGTTGACTTATCCCAAGGGATAAAAGTCTAGATACTAGTGATGACTAGTGTGGTATGAGCTCATAGCCTAGAGATTTCTCAAAAGGGAGAAATATGAAGGCGTGATTTAAGTGAAAGTTTAATGTCACCTAAGTAACCAAGATAAGTCACCATGTGCCAAGTACCAAGTTATATGATTTATGTTCTATGATTCCAAGTTATATGATTTATGTTCCATGATCCAAGTTACATGATTTATGTTCTATGATCCAAGTTATCTAATTTATGTCGATGATCCAAGCTATATGTTTTACGTTCTATGATCCAAGTTATATGATTAAAGTCCCGCAATTTATTCCCCATGATTTATGTAAATACAAGTGATATGTTAAAAGAAACGGATCTCGGAAATTGAGACTTTAGAAAACTCATCATTGAACCAATATATATGCACACGGTTTTATATATAACCCGAGATACCTGGAGACGTAAATGATGACACCTAGGATAGGAGGAGAGCCCTACTGAGTTTCTTTCGTAAGAATTTCACTCCCTCTATCTCTTTCTTTCCATTACGTCTTCAGAGCGAGATGGCGACATTCGTGCTATTCGTTGACACACCCCGGTGGGAGGTCCACCATGACCCGGAGCATGGGTCATTCCATTTTGAGGGCCGATGTACTGTGCGCATCTTCATGTTTCTGGGACGGCCATTTGCACACCCTGTATATAGTTACCGCTTCTCCCCGACATCCCCCTATGGTGACCCCACGATCTTTGAGCATGCACGGCCACGACATGAGAGGAACCTACGAACCCACTCTGCCGGTTCAGCTGACATACCGGAGTATGTGCCACTGTCGCAGCACTCGGAAGAGGACCCTATGGAGGACTCCCCCATGGACCATGAGGGCTCTGCCCCCACTCCGCCTCTGCGACCAATGGGCAGCGAGGAGACAGTCACTCAGCGTCGGAGGGCTTCGGTGCCCGGACCACGACCCCGACGTGGATGACACGTTCAATCACAGGGCATGCTTGCACCCGCCGAGCTCCGCCCATGGATTGGCTATGTTCCTCCGTACCCGTGATCCCGCTGTGGAGATTGGAGGGTAGCCCTTAGTGCACGCACGACACGTAGTATGGATGAAACCTCTTTTGTGTTGAGGTTATCCACCTTAGGTTGCACGTGGGTAGGGATGTTTCTTTCTAGTTCTTTTCTATGTATTCTGTATTTCCGTTGTATTCCTATTTACCATGTACTTGAAGAGTCCTGCCCCATAGGGTAGGCATATTATATATGAGGTATTCCAGTTGTGATGATGTTATGATTCGGAGCCACTTCTATGTTTATATTTCTGCACTTTATGATACCGACCCGGTAAGATATGCGCAGCTTCTATTTTAAGTAATGTTTTAAAAAAAAATTGGCTCGTATTTTCGTTAAGCTAGTTTCCAAGTGAAAAGAACCATGACAGTAGGTAATGACTAATATTTGGCCTAAGTACGTACTAGTAGTATTGGGTCGAATATTAGGGTGTTACACTTTCTCTCTCTTTCTTTCTCTCTATCTTTTTACATCTTCTTCTCTATTCTACTCTCTTTAAGGATTCCATTAGTGAAAGTGCTTTGTTAGTGGAGATTTTGATAAGAATTATTGCTATTATTTTTTGGTTCTCTTTTATTTCTACTATTGTAATTCCTCTAGAGATTGAGGAGTAAATTTTCTTACTAGTGTGAAGGCTTACGGATGGATTGGGATGATATCTAAGACCTCTTTTTTATATTGAATACATTAGTTTTTTCAATATTCTGCAGTTTCTACTTTTATAATTATTGTTCCGATTGTTACAATTTTTATTGGGATAACTGAATTAGCAATCGTCGTTTAGAAAAACCTTTTGGGCATAAATTGATGGATCCATTAGTTTATGTTTGAAAGAGAACATTAGAATTAACTTTCTGATTGCCAGTTAGGTTATAACAATTAGTTCATTAAATCAATATGATTTCTAATTAAATTGGTATCTCATTTATTAGTTATTTACATTAGTCAAATTCTAGAGGTCAATTGATCACTAGTGTAATTGCCAGTAATTTATTACTAATAGCCACTAATATGTTCAATATTTGGTCTGTGATAACTAATTTCAACCCTAGGAATACCTTGCACTAGTGTCCTCAATTCTGAATTCTTTCTCAATTAATTTCCAATTATTTTAATTTTAATTCTTAAAACCTTCAATTTTCCCAACTAAGTGATAAAGCCTCCTTGAAAGATGACATAGGTTGTACCATTTACTACATTTTTTGTGCAAATTAGCATACAAATTAATTCTAATTTGATGAGGCAGCAACATTATTCGTCATGGGCTAAAGTGTTATAATGCAAATCTTTAAGGGACTCAAGTATATGTAATTGATCTTCTGTTTGGACTGAAGTGTTATAAGGTCAAATCTTTAATTAGATGGTTAAAGTACATGCAATTAAATGTTTGAGCACTGAAATGTTATAATGCAAATCTTTAGGAAATTCAATTATATACAATTGATTTTTCAAAGACTATAGTGATAAAATGCAAATCTTTCAGTAATCAAAGTATGTTGTTGTTCATATGCCAATCAAATGTTCCTGTTCATGTGTTGTCCCCAAATAGTTTTGTTTAGTGTAGTTTAGTCATGAAAATAATGTTTGACCTTATAACCATCCTTATTTTAGATTATCTAATCAAAGTTAAATTATTATAATGTTTATGGTTGGATAACCACACAAGAGAATAACTACATTTTAATTGTTCGTATGTCTATAAATTCACATACAAACAACATAATCCTAGCTATAGGCCATAGTTTGCTTTGTTCATTGTCCCCTTTTGCTTATGGAAAAATCTTATCAATTCACAACACAAGAAAATTCGTACAACATTTAGAACTTTCACCATAAATAGCATGAAGTGAGTCAGTTGAATATTTACACTTTTTGTTTCAATAATGTGCCAAATAATTGTGTAAAATACAACAAAAACCCAAAGGAGCTAATACTTCACTAACATACCCTCCTTTCATCCATCACCAGTCTTTATTTTCCAACTTGGAATTGAAAAACACACAATAAATTAGAAAAGAATCAAAGACATACTACAAACGTATAAAAAACCAAAAACATAAAAAGAAAAGAAGTAAGAACTGAAAGAATGTTCGACATATACCTCCCACCTCCATCTAGTTAAAGCAGACACAACTATTTTTCTTCCCTCAACCCTCTCTTTGATGCCACCAGTGCACATGTTTTTCCCTATGTTCCAATCACACAACTTTCAGTAATCCCCTTCATTTAAAGTAAACACATCACGTGAATGCATAGTTTGATAGAAAAAGCCTACCACCGATATAACCTAATAGTGTAACCCTTCTAATTGCACATACATCCTTCATCAATTAAGCTAATAAAAATTCTCACCACCATACTACCCAACAATGCATAATACCATTCGATAGATTACAAGCAAGGGGAAAAAATTTTACTTTTCTTTCTCATATCATCTTTTTGTACTTACAATGGATTCTCTAGTGCAGTTGTACACCAACGTATTTGGTGCAGTTTACACAAGTGGTGAATAGAAGGGGATAATGACATTTAGTGTTACAGGATCCATGCCAAATGAAATTTTATGATGCTACCAAGACCAATGACATATTGCTACACGAAACAACTGCATTAAATGATATGCAATTGTATAGAAGAATCAACCTTTACTCAAAAAAATTTCAATAACTACTTGATCATTATGGTGCCATAAGGTAAGTCTTCTAAGGGAGGGTTCAAGCATTGATAAGATGTTCCTTTTCAGTTTGAGTGTCAAAACATGGTCTTGGTGATGGGGATAGTGAAGGTGACCCTACACCAATGTCCATCTTCTTCATGTTTTGTTGGTAGTATACTTGCCTCAATCTCTCTATTTCCCTCTTCAGTGCCTCTTGATGTACTGCATGTACATGATTCCATCACTACTTGAAGCTTTGTTAAGCAATCTTAATAAGTACTTGGGGACGAGGCACATGACTAGACGCAGATATTTTAAATATGTGTGCATGCAAATGCTTTTTAACTAAAATCAATAGAAGGCTGTTCAATTTCATGATTGGCATGTTTCTCCCCTATCAAGTTGTGTAATTATATTGTATGCAAACTTTGACAATAAAAAGGTCCACAATAGTGGAATTTTCATTAATATCATTGTTCTAGTTAGCTGATTTTTGGTCTTTTATTAATTTTCTTCCACATTACTTAAACAACTTCGACGATTGGAAGCTTATATTTCTCCATTTTGTTTTCACCATTTCTGCTTGTCATTATCTTACAAATTATAATTGTTAATAAAAAACCTTACAAATTGCAATTAAGATAACGTCATGTATCTATTGAAAAGTACAGATTCTTTTATTTTACTTATCCTCATGTATATATTAAACTCGTGCTTCATTTTTTTTAATTTTTGTGGTGAAAGCCTAAAACTACACACTCATTATTTTTCAGCATTCTATATAGCTAGCATGCACATATGCATCTCTAGAACTGATCATGAGAGACAAAATCTCACAAATTTAAATATATTTTTGTCCTTTTCCATTTCACACTTAGAGCTACTTTTGTGGTTGCTTAAATTAAAATATACAAACTCCAAATTAATTTTATATGTATGATCCCTAAATTTTGTGCCTTCTTTAAAGATGCAAAACTAATTGGCCATATTTGGTTGGAGAGTAAACAAAGGGTAAAATTTACCTAGAGAATTCTATGTGTTATTTTACATATCAAGCTCATCAAGGTGATTTTTACCCTTATTTGTACTCCCTAACCAAACACACCCTTAACAATGATAGTTTCGAAGAACTTGGGCATCTCACCAAGAGCTTCTTGTCTCATAGCCTTTTTGGAACTTTAAAGTAGAATCCTTAGCTCCTATATATTGCTAGTTAGTCAATATCTTCAGCATTAACAAAATGAATAAAGAAATGATCCAATTGTAGCTTCTTAAATAAGAACAATTAATGTACAAAATGTAGTTTAATAATAGGGAATACATAATGCTATTACCATCTTTGAAGATTTTGTCTTGAGCAAGGGTGGCAATTCTTTGTTTTAAAGCACTATTGTCAACATTTAGAAGTAAACGTTGGTGATCCAAAACTGCTACCCGTGGAGATAGTATTGAAACTTCGGCCTTTATTGGTCCAAAATATAGAGGGAAAAAAAGAAAAAATTCATATTATTATTGTTGCATAGTATACTGTATGATATGTAATGTTTTACACCAAAAAATTTACTTGCTATATATAAAAGTTATCATCAATGAACTAGAGTCACTTAACTCACCTGTAATGAAGTTAGACTTTGCTCAAGCTCTAATATGTATTGAAGCTTCCTTACTCTTGATCTTTGTGCAAATTGTCTATTAGCCAAGATTCTGATAATAATGCGAATAGATAATTAGAATCAGATGAAAGTGAAAATTAAATAAAGAATTCTTGTTAATTAGCATGTGTTTCAACCCTTGTAAAATCAAATAATTAAAATAAACCAAAAACCAAGAAGGACAAAATAAATCACAAGTTTTCTGACATATTATGAACATGTTTGATCCATTATGAACACTAATCGCTCATTATTTGGGCTTGCAATAATAATGAAGCCATGAAATTTGTAATTTATTTATTGTAATTTTCTAGCCAATTAACACATTATCCATTTGCTTTTGAAAATGAGATTTGTAGTTGTGGCTATCCAAATTTTGTGCCAAGTGGCAATGCAACTTTACTACTATATAAAAGCATAGAGTATGACATGAATATGTGATTACCTTTTGACCCTCTTAGGGTCTGTAATTTTGTCACTGGAAGAAGCTATTGCATTTGCATTATCATTATTCTAAACTTGTTTGATTTCCTATGTGCATTTGCTTTCATCTCCATCAGATTCATTCTTTACTTGCTGATGTTGCTGGATTTCCTATTCCTTGTCCTTAATCATTGTTTCTTTCTCATCATTGATGCTAGGGCTAGAAGGGTTTGAGGATGACAATGTTGGCGGCATCATGGGGTTAACAGAAACATCATCACTAAACATGGACATGAATTCATCATTATCAAACCTGTCAAACTCACTATCATTATTCCCTAAGGCCCTTCCTGAGTTGCCATTACAATCTTCCAAAATTTGTGACTCCATGAAGGTGATGGAGTCACTTACCGGTCGCTGGTGAGCCCCGCATCTTACTGATGAGAAGTCCAAGAACTGATCAATGCATGATGGGTTTTGGTGATGAAGGACATAGTGGTGAGGAAGGTTTGTGTTAGTTGTAGCATTTGCTGGAATGCTTGTAAGGGAAGGCATCTTTTGCTGAGAAGAAAGCTCAGGCCAATAGGGTGTCATGTTTGGAATCTTGGGTGGCAATTGTGCCATTTTGAGTCTCTCTAAACACACACTCACAAGAGGAATATGAAGGAGAAAGAAATAGACCTATAACAAAACACAACTTTGGAAACCATCCAAGAAATACATGCAATGTCCTAAACAAATTGAATGTTATCTATACATTGATAATGTTTTTGTGTTTGTATATTATGCACCTCAAAAACCAAAGCAAAGATGGCACAATGAGAGAATAAATGAATGGATTACCTAGACAACAAAAAAAAAATGAAGACTCTAACTTATCCTTTATATATATATATATCCAAAAACCAAAGGGAATGTTAGAGAGGGGAGAAAGCTGCTAGGCGACCAATAATAACAATGACATAATTAAATTACACAATAAACCATCTTTTTCTTTTTTACTCTTTTGGATATGCATAATTTGTTGTTTGTGGGTTTAAAATCCCAATAAACCTATGGGGTATCTGCATCTATGTGTTTGTACAGTGGTGTCACATAGGAGGCGAGATGGATTGGACAATAATGAGCAGCTGGGTGGAGAAAGGTATGGGTCTCCTCAACTCAACCGCATTACTAGAAAGTCGCCAGTGGTTTAAAAATAATAATAACTAGTGGGAATTAGCCACCATATGCCCTTATAACTGTCTCCTTAGTGGGATGCCTAATAATAGTTGCATGATTTTTGTATATACTTTGCCTTTGTCATTTTTATACACCAATTTTAACCATCCTAATCTTGTTGATGCTGCTACAAGATTAACAATTTTCTATTTTTTTTTATCTTATTGTTACTTTGGAACATTCAGGATAAACAGGTTCAGTTAAACCATCCAAAATTGCCTAATTAAATAGTTTTAGTTGAAATCTTCTCTTGCAATAACTAACCAATTTAGTTACATGCTTGAAGAGGAAAAAAATAAGATTAAAATTAAAGATGAAAATAAAATTAGGTACTCCATTCTTTCCTTATTAATAATTATCTTAGAAAACTAAGACAATTTGGTACATTAGAAAGTTAATATATCTATGATAACCCCCTACTTCAGGGGTACAGTACCAAATAAAAAAAATGAAACCCCACTAAAATCGATTAATGATTGGTAAAAATGTGAAATCATAAGGTTGTGAATTTTATCTAAAAGCAGATCAAAAGTCATGCGCTTAAGACTTTATTATAAAAGAAATATTTAGTTATTTTGTGAGTAAGAGAATGTATTTAGTCTATTCCATTTAATAAATGACACATAAGCTTTGTGGGTCATTATTTTCTCTCATTTTTCTTAAATATTTAATGCAATATTCTATGTATCATCTGTAAAATGGAATAGAACAACTGCATTCTCTTGCTCTTAGAACACCTAGGAAATTCTCCTTTATTATAAAGGTGTATTAGCTACGAATGGGGTGCTAGAAGGTTCATCAGTGATCACTACTAATCATTTAATTAATTTTTATACTTGTTTAATATAGGATATAATAAAATGCTCGGTGTAGATAGTAACTAAAATAAGTAGAAATTGTATGGACTAAGGAGCTTTTGGCATATGTTGTGAAGGGAAAGAAAATAGAGGTAAATAAAGGATTGTGTAATGCGCCAATGTGAATTGTTTGCATGTACTATCCATTTTTCCCTTTATCCACAAGCAATTCCCACATGTAGGGTACATGCTTCTCTCTGTAAGTGTGCTTATCTACATGCTAGTCTTTCTAACTACCTTCTTCTATGTTCTTATCTAAATTGAAATCATTATGATTTTTAACGCAGAAAATAGTTTGACAAAGTTCTAAATCATGATTACAAAGATAATGGGTGTATATAATATTATACAGGAAAAATGACATACACCTACAGATGTTTACAGTTACGCATAGAAAAAGTGTTGAATATAGATAATATATTGCCACAGACACATTGTATTATCAGTATAGTTTTAACTTCTAGCATCTTTATCCCATATGATTTTTGTATTCAGATGCTTCTACACTTGTTTTTCTTCCCTTTTTTTCTTTTGAAACCACAAATATATATATATATAGACACACACACCAATGATGCAATTTTTCTTCTTGCCAACATTGAGATTTTTAGTTTTCCAACCTTTTTCTCTGCTTTTCCACCCTCCGACACTGATATATACCACTGTGCCACCGACCTTTGCCACTACACATTGATCCCCGTCACTACCGCCACTGATTTCCTCCACTGTTGTGACCAATCTCTGCCCATCATCGCCAATGATGTACACATCATCAATCACTTTTGCCACTAGTGCCTGTTACCAGCAATGAAAGCACAGTCTCTAGATCTATTTTCACTTTGATTTGCTAGTTGAATACTTCAATTTGTTTAGACCTCTTTTCTTACGTTTTGATTAATTTATTTCATTTATCGTGATGCGATTCTTTGGCAAATCGGTGTTTCTCTATTGATTTGATTGCTTTGATGTGATTTTAAATCTCTTCGCTTGTTGTGATACATTAAAAGAAGTTGGTCACGTGAGAAAACATTGAAAACAAGGATGTCAATGGTAATGACGGTGGCAAGAAGCTTGAGTGGAGTGGTATACTGGCAATAATGGTGATAAATCTTTCTCTTATTCCTCATCATTTCATGTTATAATGGCGATTATAGCTTGCAATCTCTCTTTAATTTCATTTCCAACAATGTTAGGTTTTTTTATTTTACTATTATCATTGCACATAAAAGGAGAATCCTACTTTTCAGGTTAGTTTCCTATTTACGACTTCAATCGCTGACCATACTCACTCAATGGAATACCTCCAGGTTCATTTCTATTTTCTAATTCGATTTAATTTTTCTAACTAGTTTACAATCAATGACATTGGACATATCCACTACACACTTCACACAGGTAACTAATTCATGATAAAAAAATTTTATGAATGTCCTTATTTCAGGATTGTCCCACATGTGACCAAACTTTAGGGAAGGGTACAATTAAGCACGTTATTCAAGGTCATGAAAAGTAAGTTTTACTTTCTTCAAAATTGTCCTGAAAGTGATATTTTAAGTTCCTTCACCAACTTATTCACTTAATTAATTTAAGCTCTCTAGCTTACACCACTGTTATTTCCATTTGAAATCTATTCGTTCTATTATTCTTTTTTCAGGTTTATAGAAATTATCGCTTACATTTCTACGATGTTTCACCTTTTGACATTATGAGAGCAAGGGATGAAATTTCCAACACTATATGTTAGGTAGCTAGCTAGCTAGCTAGTTAGGGTTAGTTAAACGAATTAGTTATTTTACAATCTAAAGTAAGCATGCTGATTGTAAAATTTACAAATCATGGAAAGGAATTGTTATTCATCAGCTTTATCTTATTTTTTTCTTAGTTATGTGTAAATACTTTTAGCTTCGTTCATAACAAATCCCTGTCCCTTGCCTTTGGTATTGTTAATTTCTTGCTACTCTTTGTTGGTGTTATTATTTTTGCAACTGATTTAGTTGTTGGGTGTTTCATGTATTCAAGTTTGTTCTGTTGTTAGCTATGCTGAACTATGTAGGCATACACATCCAAACAGGTTCTTTTCCTTAGTCATTTGTCATTCTTCTTTTATTGTGTTGCAAATGCAACTTATAAGTTCCTTGGATATCAGAATCATCATTTTTCTTATGTAAGTTCATTATACCTGTAGTTTTTTTTTGTTTAATTAGGGAATCAGTTAAGAAGGCCACCAAGGCAACAATGAGAATTAGTGAATATCTACATTCAAGGCGACGAGTGATACTTGCTGCTTGCTTTTCCTTTTCAATGTTGTCATATTCATTCATGAGATGTGAGATGATATAGCTTGTCCCTGCCCTTTTCCTTTGGCAACACAGCCTAAGATTCATTTAAGACAAGCTTTTAGCACAAAAAATGCATAGCCTGAGGGGAGAAAAAAAGATCACATATTGTGACAAGTACATCGTGTTTCCTCTTTTTGTTGTACATATATTATCTAAACACAAAAGGGTGTTAGAAACTTTTGTATTGATTTTGAAAAGGATGGAATCCATCTCTGCCTAGGTAACCACACTAATCCTAATTCAATGTTATGTTCACAGAAAATAATGTAGTGATGGCATATAAATCGATCACCCCATTTCATGATTCATAATAGGCTCAACCAAACCTTGTTATTATACTATTTCATGCTTTTATGTTCTTACCTAAAGATTTTTAACCATGCCATTTATTGTATTTAATCTTAATCTTGTTGTTGTCAAATAGTATAAGAAGCCACACCCCCTTTATTGTCAACCTACCTTTTCTAATGTATTCTTAAGACATGAAATTATGTTTTGATATTGTGAATTGACTATGTCTCTTGCCTTGTTATTGAAATATGAAGATGTAGCATATTGTTTTGAGTTGCTATAAGTTATGATTTATATGATATTACTAATAGTATCTGAAAGTTATTTTCATATGGTTATTATTAGTATTCTTCACCTAACTCACTTTGTTAATATATTTTTTTTAAGGTTGATTCTGGGTTTGGGACTAGTCACTAGTGCAACTAAAGTTGATAGGTTTTAGAAGTGCACTCTCAAACTCTCAAAAGGTTTTGGAAGTGTACCCAGATATTTATGAGATATTGAAAGTGATTGCTTGAACTTGAAAAGGTGTTGATTTTTCACCTTTTTGATATCATATCTCTTTCAGCTTCTGAATGCTTATATGGCAAGAGAAAGAGTCATTTGGCTTCCTGGGTCATCTCTGGAGAGATCAACTGTACTTTGCTTTGATCTAAATTTTATAGACTACTATTTATTAGTTCTAGAACTCTTTAGAGAGTACTATAGCTTGTATTTTGAGTGACAATAAAGCAAATTTTGTTAAAATGTTTTGAAGAAAGAACTAATGATTCAGTTGAGTTTTTGTGGTGATTAACAAGACTATTCTTGTAACATATAAGTTCAATGATGACATATTTTTCATAATATTTTAGTTTAACATGAAGTAAATCTTATTCAAAGAGATTCAAGATTCAATTATGTGAAAAATAGTTCAGAAAGTGAGCTAAAATATGTTAGAGACATGAGAAAGCAATATCTAGCATCTAAAACCAAGTATAGATCTTCAGAAAGTATCTCACATGTCAAAAAGTGCAATATCTATTGGAGAAATCAATTTCTCACAAGTATATCAAGATCATAATCTTCAATCAAGATGGCTATCAACTCTGAAGACTTTCTACACGTTGAGAAGATCCTTATCAAGCTCAAAGTTAAGCTTGGAAGATCAAAACAAAGCTAAGAAAGTGTGAAGCTACATAAAATAGCATGTATTTTTTTAGAAACCATGCTAAATCAACAAAAACTAAGAAAAATTTGAATTTCAACTTTAGTCAACTTTCAAAAAAGTATTAATAGTGACATATCACTTTTATACTTGGAAAAATACCTCATATTTTAGAAGAAAAATTCAAAAACCACAATTCAGAAGCTAAAAGTTGTTTCTAAAGGTGTCTAAAAACCACGTTGTCAACGTCTCTACAAAGACAACACTGACATAGCTTAGCTACTTTTCTGGAAGACCACTCCTAGGACACAAAAAGAAGATCAATACGTGTCAAGATAAAGTGAAATCAAGGGACAATGGTCCAATTCAAAATCCAAGTATAAAAAGATGAGACCTTCATATGAGAAGGAACTTTTGCATAACTAGCACTGAAACCTTCATATACTTTTTGAAAGTTCTTCTATTACTTCTTGTAATCAGTTTCTCTTTCAAAAGTCTTCTTTCTAAGACTTATTAGATAACATCTTCTTCTTAGCAGAATATAGGAAAAAGTCTCTCAAGTTTCCAGATCAAACACTGAATTATTATTGGAAAAAACTTGAGTGTTCTTTGTTGGAAAGAACCAACCCAAATCATAAGCTTGTACCCTGATCCAGTAGTGATCAAGTGAGGATAGCTTGAAGAGGCTAAGACAAAGACTACTTGTAATAAAAGTAAATCGGAACTACTGCTCACTGGAGATAGCCTGAGAAAGTTATTCAAATAATATATTTCTTTTTCATGGTTAAGAAAGTATTTAGCGGAACTCACAAGTTATTGAGAACTAGATGTAGGCAATATTTGACTGAGATAGTATAAAATCTCTGAGTAATTTCTCTTTCTTTCTATTTGTTTATCTATCAGCATATGTTTTTATCTATGTTGGGTGATTGTTTAAAACAATTTATGATGTTTCTATGATTACTACTTATTTCAGAAAGTTGCTTTCTGAAACCCACTAACAATAATCCCCCTGCCTTCAAGTGAATAACTTTATAGACTTTGTTTAGTATTTCAGAAACTTAAAAAAGAAATTTAAGGCATGATTTAACCCTTCTTTCTCATGCTATTTTCTTCTTACAATTGGTATAAGAGCTTAAGCTTCTAAGGGATTAAGCATCCAAACGGTTGTAAATGAAAAGATCCTGAGAAAAAATGGCACACAATATTCATATTACTGAAGGATACTCTATCAACAGACTAAAACACCCCGAATTTGAGTATTCTAACAAACTTGATCATGATAAGGATGACTTAATGGACAAGTAGAAAAAAAAGTGAATAATACTTTTTGGGCTCGTAGATGAATAGTAACTCTGGAATCAGGGCCAGAGGAACTTAGACTTCAAGATCGGGAAAGAATATTTAGGCTCGAGGCCTGGGTAAAGATATTTAGATCTCTCAGGTACAATATTTTACCCATTTAGTAAAGTTTTGATGTGCGGTTTTAATACTGGCTTTCTGGCCAAATAACCACTAGTAGCCACATTTTTACCAAGTGGATGGCATGGATTAAAACTTAGTAAGTAAGTTTTAGTATTGGCCTTTCATTAACTTTAATTTCACCTTGGGCCAATATCTCAACCATTCAGTAAAATTTTGATGTGTGGTTTCTTGCACTGCATGAACCTTAAAGATCAAGCTTCTTGACAAATGTATGGCAAGGGAACAGCCATACCTCCCATCTTTGTCAAGATTACATATTAGCCACACAAAAATCCTATTTTCTTTTTTACAAAGTTACATTTTGTGGTAAAAATGTTTAACACATATTTTTGAATCAACAATACAATTCATATTTCTCACTTTCTTCCTCTCCAAAAATTCAGCCAGCATCCTCCTTGTTACAGCCTCACCATGTTCTTCCATTTCAAACCCTAACTCTAGCTTTCAAATCTCCAAAACCTTAGCTTACAACATCATAAACCATAAATTTCTTTCACCAAACTTCATCTGCTCATCGCAATCTACAAAACTAACTTATTAGAATTTGTAATGATCACCATTTTCCACCTTGAGATATCATATACCTCTGCTATAGAAGGATTAAGGAATTTATAGGAAGCTTTTGAATGAAGAAAAGCTAATAGGGAAGAACATTTTAAGCAAGGAGCTTTAATGATTCAAGTGTAGGGTTTTTGTGGCTGTCTCTTCTCCAAATTTTGTTTCTGAAGCTATTGAAGTTTTTAGCTTAATATTTTTGGTCCTATGACATGTTTATACATTGATCTTGATATGTTTGCATGGTTGGAGTAGTTTGATGTTGTTAGAAAATCCTTTTATCAAAACAAGTTTTAAGTTGTGTTGCTGGAAAATCTAATTTTTGTCTGGCAGTGATTTTGCTTGATTTTTAAAACATACTTAGAGATGTCTTTTTTATCGGAAATTTTTTATATATAAGGCATTTCTATGATTTTTCTTGGGTCCATTAGAATACTTTTACTATTTTTATAATTTCAAAAACTGAGGTAGTCAGGGTTGCTATTTGAACAGCTAGTTCTGAAGCTCTAAATTTATCTTGCTTGTTACTATATCAAATGATCTAATTTTGCTTTGAAACTTTTATATGTTGTTCTAAGCACCTTGAGGTACAACCCTAAAGTTTTACAAAATTTATTAACATTTGTTGTGGTAATAAAATTAGCAACTCTGACTGTTGGCTGGAATTAGGTGATTACTGACTACCAAATTTGTACAATTTTATTCATATAGCTAGAAACCTTATTTTGACTTGAAATTTTTACTGGATCTCATAGATATATTGAATTACCTTCGAAAATTATTTCACCCTGCATTGATGATGTTTAGTAATTTAAGTATAATTTTCTTTAAGGCTGAAATTTTGGATAGAATGATGGTATGTTGGAATTATGAGTATATGTCAATGACTTGATATCTTGTATACCATACGAGTTTGTTGATGATGTTATGCACATGTAACTGTGAATGATTATGACAATTGCCTCTACATGAAAGAAAGATTAAGATTATATTTTCTTATTCAGAGAAATTAAATTTGCTTAAGTCAGAGAAACTAAATCTAACTACACTTGAATCGAGTCGGGGAAAAGTAAACCTGGCTAGGAATATATTTATGTGAAAGTTGGAGAAAGTAAATCCAATGATCATGTATAGAAATGAGCTCAGTTTTGAAAAACAGTCTATTAACCAAAAGTGGAATAAGCCACCATACAACAAGGGCCAAGACAAGTTAAAGTGTAATCCAGTGCAGTGTGCGTAGACAAGTTTAAATGCAGACCTCGGGGTCCCAGAGAGCCACCCATGTTGACCGGGAAAGTCTCAAATGCTCGAAGGACCCTTAGCACACAGAATAAGTGTTTCTAACACTACTATAACAGTCTAGGATCGCTATAGCAATGGTAAAGGGCAAGTACGCCCTTCTTGCCAAGTGGGTGATCACAATAGCGATCTAGGACCACTATAGTAGTCAGGTGGAAGATTTTCATGGGTTTTGCGCATAGTTATCAAACTCGACCCAGAGATCAACCCGGTTAGGGCATTGGGTCACTAATTCAACCAAATGAACAGTCTATAATTAAATCAATTTCTAAAAAAATTTATTAAGAAAAATATATAATATATATATTATTCTTTGTACATATTATACCAAAGACAAAGCTTGGCTTAGTGGAAGGTGGGCACTCCTCACACTATGTAGGCACGGGTTTGAGACTTGCTTGGTGCGTTTTTGGAAAAAATATTCTTGCAGCTTGGCAATCAAAGGCTATGTTGCTTGGCAATCAAAGGTGCAGAGTGGCCAAAGGTGGTTCGAAGACGAATTCAATGGACTGGTTCAACATAAAAATCGTCGGTTTGATCCGGGTTTGACCAAGTTTAACCAGTTCACATGCAAAATCGGTCCGAACCGACCAATTCGGTCCGATTCTTATAACTATGGTTTTGGGTCACACATGTCTAAATTATATATACGGGAGGAGTGATACAAAGAAGTGTTGATAACGACAACTACACTAATTTAAGGAATAAAGATACTGAATGATTACTGTCCCACGAGAATTGAATTTATCAAACTACAATTTACCAAATCCATGTCTATTTAAATTATGAAAAATATTTTTTAAAACAAATTGAAGGATACCTAAACATTAAAATTTAATGCAATGGCTCAAACATAGTGGAAAAAAAAATCACCAATGGCTCAAACGAAGTTAGGGGTTGTGCTGTCTGATTTTTCTTTAAGTTAATTGAATTATTGTGCATTTGAGTTTGGAAAAACATAGATTAAAGGAAGGATTCTAAGTGATTGATCATCAATTCCTTGGTGAAAGCAATTCTCATCTCCAATAAGACATATCAATTCCTTAATTATGATTTAGCAATTAAAAAGAAAGATTAAGCAATCATACGAATCGACAATCCACATAATTTCAAGATAAATTCCTAAATTTTAAGAATTATGAAATTTATCCCCAGATCTAGAACATTAAAAAATATCCCTATTCATGTATGTCCTAAATCAATTCATGAGAGGTCACATCATAAATTGTAACAAAACAATGGAAAAACTTTTAGTGTAAATCTAGCATTGAAGTCATAAGGAATTCACAAACAATCCATTCACATCAAACTACACCCTCTTCCTAGCCACAAGGACTCTAGTCACTCACAAAGAAAAGAAAAGAAAAAGAAGAAAATAGGAGAAAGATGCATAAAAAGTACAAGATTTAGGAGATGATTTCTCATTAATCTCTCCTTTTTTCATCATTTGCCTCCTGCTCAAAGCAAGAAAATATTATATGTTATTTCCTACTCTAGTTACCTCTCCAAAGTTTGTCTTTTCAATATTTAAGAGAAAAAATGAAACAGAGTTAATGGAGTGAAAATAGTTTGTCTATGGCATACTAGGTGAAATATGGTGTACCCCACACCACTCTTTTAGCTGCATTTGTAAAGTGTGGTTAATTTTTAAAAAATGTGGTTGAATTCATTGACTACACTTTTGAATGCATTTAGTCTTACTTTATAAATGTAACTAAACTCATGGTGTGTGATATACCATACTTCACCTAATGTACCATAGTCTTTACCGTGAAAACATATTTTCTCTTTTTCACAACACCATAACTTTCTCATGACCTACAATTGCAATCAAAATTTATTCTTAAATGAAAATATATCTCCAAACAATTTTCTCTTTTTCACAACACCATAACTTTCTCATGACCTACAATTGCAATCAAAATTTATTCTTAAATGAAAATATATCTCCAAACAATTTAGCTAGAAACATGCAAATAAAAACATAAACTATTAAAAATCAAATAACAAAAAGACACTCTGATCAATTAAAAGGAATCTTGATGGGTTGAAACTTTATAGTCATATCAAAACGATTCAACATCATGAGGTACAAAAATATACGAAATGAAACAACTAATAAGGTTTTTGGAAACTAATCATGGGTAGGCTTGTCACAATGGTCCCAGAGGACGTCACAATGAAAATGACAACAAAAAAATTATTTATTGAAAATAAATTTTAAAAAATACAGTCATTCAGCAATGTAATCATGGAAAAATTGGAAAACCTTCGAATTTTACCAAAAAATAATCTTTGAAAGGTATTTGAGTTCGAGAGTCTAGTTACAATTAAACAAGTGTAGATTAATTTATAACTTTCTTTAATTTTTTTCAAAAAATTATAACAATTATATTTACAAAAAGGAAAAGAAAATTACACAAAAAAGAAGGAACTAAATTTAAAGAAAAGTTAATTTTGACTTGACAGGTATGACTTACACCAATGTATCCTCTAGTACAATGACAAACTTGAAGTTACATCATTTTTGTAGAAAATGATTTGTTTGATTAATTTTAATTATGAAAAAGGAAAACAAAATATGTTGATTGATTTTATTTTATGCCCAGTAAACCCATACAATCCAAAAGTAACGAAGGGAGCATCAGCTCCTTAGTCATAATTGTTAATCAATGCACGAATAAAACACTTGCATTTTTCTTCTTTTTTGTTTTTCCAAGACATTTTATCCCTTTTTCTTTTCCCCTCCAACTCTAAAAAAAGGGTGAGTCCATACTCTGCCCAATCAAAAAGCGCAGGAAAAAAAAAAGTTTGCAAAATGTAGCCCAAATAGCTACCTGACCATTACGTTGCTAGCCCGCTAACACAAAACCACTTCAAAGATTGAAGTTGTAATTTGACAAAGAAAAAATAAATACAAGAATTAAGTAAACAAACTAATGTGAAACAAAATAATGAAAACACAGAATATTAAAAATACCAATTTAGGCTGCAAAAATTCTTGATGCCGAGTTAATCTGTTGAGGACATGTTTTAAGGTTTAACCCCTTGAGGTTTAGCCTAATGGACACAGCATTCACGTCCATCACAAACAATGGTGGGCTCACCACAGAGAAACACTGTCTTTATCAAGGTGTAGATGGCACCTGCAACATTGCAAAAGCTGGACATCATGCTGTCAGCATAAGCGGGTATGAAAAAGTGCCTGCTGATAACAAGAGCATGCTGAAAGCCCTTTGCATCTGCTAATCAACCTGTCTCAGCTGCAATTGACGTGGGAGGCTTGCATTTTAGATCTTCTACTGTCTCTAGCCAGTATAGCATTAAGAAAGAACTGCACGTAGTCCACTCGAAATAATTTAACAGCCCTGTAAATTACCAGCCAACACATACTCACCTTTCTCCAAGCAATCTTCAATCCCCACCTTGTAGACCTCGAATTCAACAGGGTTACCCTCTTATGCAATGACATGCCAACGCTGTAACCCTCTAAATCAGGAACACATCCTGCCTCAGAAGCCTTAAGAACTGTAACTGAGCCCACCAATCAGATCAGCGGCACAACCGCACAAGGAGATGATGGTAGATAATTAAAACTCCCACAGTCCGCTGATTGATTCTGTCTCGAGTAAAATATTAGATACAGAATGAGACGGACAGATGTTTCCAACCATGAAGATGAGGAACATGGGTTTGAGGAACTGGAATGCAACCAGAGCATAGAGTGCTTTAGCAAGAGCAAGAGGTAAGGGATGGGAGCTTTGGAGTTGTAACAAAGAGAGGAATAGGCTAGCCAGGGCTTAGAGTGAGGTCATAAGACGTTATAAAAGATTGCAGAATTTCTTCAACAATTTGCACTCGAGTAATCCGGAAAAGAAGAAAAGAAAGAAAGGGGTATTGAAGTTTGCCAGGACACTAAGGAAATGAAAAGGTCAGTAATTTTCTCTCAGTTTTTTTGTTTCCTTTCTTTTTCCGGTTCACAGTATTTTTCCTTATACTTGGGCTCTAACAGCATGCTCGGTGTTTTGTAACAATGGACAAACTGAAAGACAAGGGTTCAGAGAAATGTGGAAATGAAGAAGAAATCTATAGCACGTTGTTGCTCCAATCACCATTATTGATGAACTAATATGGTATTGGAGCACCTGATACCACAACAATCACAAAACCTGCAGAGGTTGATGAGAAAGATTTGATCTATATGGACAAAAGGTTTGAAGGACAAAAGGTTTGAAGGACACACATGGCACACGTAGATGATATAAATGAGATGGACAAACAACTGCAAAAGATATCAGGCAATCATTGATCAAATATGACGTTTTTTCTACACAAAATGGCTTCTTTACATGAAGGGATATGTAAATAAATGATAAAAGGAACCACCAACTAGACATCACTAACACCCCTTGAGGTTTTCTCACATAACACAACCCCATTCTCATTTCAAAATAACACTCCACCCCATTTCATTGTGACTTAACAGTGTTAGAAATTCTATATTCCTCTAAGCATTGCCCTCAACCTTCGTTGATTGGAGAGCCATCAAGCTCAGAAAATGCTCATCCCTCCAAATACTTGCTGCCACTATATTATCTGCAAAATAGTAAATGGGTTTTGCAGAGGACAAGAAATAAATAGGGCAACCCAACCATAAAAATAGAACAAGAGGAAAGGAGTAAAATAGAGAACTGTTATTTGGATGTTTAAGGAATAATCTCCCTGCCCACACATCTTGTGATGAATGGCAATGTCAGCAGATAATGCAGCAAAAAAGAATGTTTTGGTGCCATTTATTATAGTGTGGTTAAAAGTATATATGAATATTATGGGAGTTCATATCTTTGCAAGCAAAGTTAATGAATAGTGATTCTACGAACTTGGGTGTTGCATAGGTGTCAGATTTGTGTGATGCTGGTGCTGATCAAAGTGCTGGTTTCTTTGTTTTATCTTATCTTTCCATTAGTTTATTATACCAATGAGACTATGCTTTTGGTTTGCTCCTCAGTCCTCACTCTCCTGCTAAGTCTGCTTTTCACCCATCGATTGAAAAAAGACCAAAAAAACAGAGTGAAATAGAGAACCAAAATATTTGTCTCATTTTAGTATGGTTTCAACTTCACTGTTTGGACGAAATGGTTCAATGGCCTTGGTTTGTGAGTGGTGTGTGTATTGGGTGAATGCGAAGAATAGTAGCTTCAAATGTTAGCTGATTGACTGTGCAGGTTGGCTAAGTTTTTGGGGTGAAGAAGGAAGTGGTGCTTGGTTGTTCAGAAATCAAAGAGATAATTCAATTTTCTTTTCATGTGAAGAAACTGGTTACTGAAATTGACAACCATGGTTGGAGGGATGGAACTTCTAACACCGTTAAGTCACAATGAAAAGTTGGGGTGGAGTGCTATTTTGCAATGATTATATGAGTAAACCTCATGGGGTGTTAGTGGTATTTACCCTAAAAAAATATCACGTCACTATAAAGTCACAAAATGTGACAAGTCATATAGCACAGGAATGACAAAAGTTGTGCTATCTGCACAGAAATCTATAACATCAATGTCTGATTTAACAATAACAAATATATAACTATGTTTAAACACTACAGTGGAAATAGTGCAACAACGCATGAACGGAAACAATATAGCTCTCCTCTGAACATTGAAATATGGCATTGAAAATCCATTAGACACGTGTTTATTGTAAATAGCAACTAAGCATGCAGTGATCCTCTATGCATGTTACCAAGGTTGCCATATTAACAAGTCGTAGTCAAGCATGATTGTTATGCCTACCTTATCACGCAACTATCAACTTTTTAGCAAAATCTGCCATAGCAGAAAACTGATATTCTGGGACTTGAGTTATAGTAAGCACATAAAATTGTTAATTACCTGTTCCCATATACCATCTATTTTGTCATAGAATCATTAGTTACATGTTCCCATATACCATTTATTTTGTCAGTGAAAATTGAAGAATGCGTAAAAAGAAATAAAAAGTGAAAGCATCCACAAATAGTTATCATGAATTAAGAGGGAAGCATGATATTACAGAAGATCATTTATCTATATTGTTCAAATTTAATCCTAGTGCCTCAATGATCACCAATCAAATTGAAAATTATATCCGGAAAAGGTTTTCATATCTTCAGTTGTACAACCTGGACATTATGGTTCATTGCACCTTTCCAGCATGACAACAAATTCCAAAACTGATGGGTTGCAAGATGTTTTTCTTTTCTATTTCTTCTTGTTCTCTCTCTTTCAGGTTTTTCCTTAAATCTATGGAAAGTTCTTAACTTATTTCTAAGTCCTCACATTTCATCAACTAACAGAAAAATATAGGGAATCAAAATCAGGCAGAACTAAGAAATGAAAAGAAAATATTTTAAAATATTACCACAGTTCAATATCACGTAAACAGCTAGATCTCTTTCAGTTCAATGATACGCCGTCTTTTAGATCTGGTACGGCATCGAAAACTCCAGAGAAATACCAGAAAAGTAACCAGAACCACTTGTAGGATAATTGCCAACTTCAAACCTAAACCAGCAAGTTGCAATTTAATTTATCCATGAGTTTCAAAACACATCAAAAATTATTGAATAAGAAGTTACCAGTAAGGTTGTGAACTGAATCTTCTGACTTTACTTCACTTTTGGTCATCTTTTCAGTAAAAGAGCCCAGATCACTCACTTTTGAATTGTAATTGCCAACCTCAGCATGCCCACCCATGATACAAGTGTTGGGACATCGAATGGTTCCTTCATATTCATCACTCCCATCACAACAATCTGCAGTAATATTGAATCAAATTTGGAACTAAATTTGACAGGGAAAGAAACCCTAAATACCTAGAGCCGCGATTTACTCATGTGAAAGTAGATAGATTATGGTTAATGCTAAACCAGGTTGGTTGCGACAGAACTTTCAGGTACTAATGAATTTATATCTTTAAAATCTTTTAATCAGAGACAGGTACTGACTTATGAGATCAAAACAGGTCAAGACCCAAAGAAAGAAACAGTGCAACAAAAGCCAATCAAAGCTTCATATGTTAATTTAGGCCTGTTTGTTCCATCTCCAAACTGTTTCATTTATAGTGGAAAATAAGGAGATGATTAAATGTGTTAAGCAATTCACTGCCCAGCGTCCAGACATTTTAAAAGGAAGAAACAAAGTATCCATTTTCACAGGTGTGATGTTTTAGTTAGGAAAAGGTCTAGTCCACTCCTTTGACTTGGCAAAATGCCAAGGACCTTGGCACTAGCAACAACAAATAGGCCTGAACAAGCAACTCAGAGAGATAAACAGGAAAAAGGAATGCATGTTACAAAAACAAAGGAGAAAATGCTCACCACAGAAAAGATCATTAACATGAGAAGAGAATATGAACTGTGGCTTGCTTCCTAGGTTTCTGCAATAGAATTTTCCTGCCGGGCAAGCTGAAGTTCCTGTAATTAAATGCATAGCAACAACCTCCAAACAAGTTATAATGGGTTTAAAATCTAGCTCATGATTTTGACACAAAGGTGCATCTGCAAGCATACCTCTAGACAGGTGCCCATAAATGAAACAGTATGCCATTACAGCAAAAGAAAACATACTATCAACACTTGGCATAAGATTAAAGAATGAAAGTATTTGACAAAATGTTTTAATGCAAACAAGGAATTCTCTTGTCAAATTTTCAATATTCTCTAATTCTCTAAATAGTAAAAATCAAGGCCGTCTGAGTCATTTTCTTAAAGGAAGAAAAAAAAATATATATATATATATATATATATTTTAATATAGACTCGAGTTCTCTACACATGCATGAAAATGAATGATATGCTGTCACATACAGGTTCACTTATAGCTAGAGACTATTGTAGAATTGCTAAAAAAAATGTTTCTTTTTTTTGTATTGAACCATATGTATGAAAAGATTAAAATAATCAAACATCAAGCTCTTCATCTGCCACACCTGGTTCATCAGTACCATCAGGGCAGTCACAAAAATTGTCATTGACACGGTCTCTGGAGAAGGATTTTGATCCGTCTTTGCACCTAATCACCCCAGAGCTGTAATATTTCTCATCTACATCAACAAAAACCCAATTCAAGCTTCATTAGAAAAAAAAAATAAAAAAGAAATTTTGCAAAAATAACAGCAAAATGGGTCGTGGGTGCTGCAAATTTTGACTTGTGCTGCACACCCAATTGAGAGAAGGTTCAAACTTTTGAAGCGAAAGGGGTAAACGGGGGAGGTACCTAGAGGATGAACACCAAGGAGAGAAGGGAGTGAATGGCAACATGCGGCAAAAGCCAAGAGAAGGAAACATAGGAAGCAATGCGATTCCATGCTGTTTGTGTCCGAGAGTACCCTTCCACTTCAGTCTGAGTGGCGTTGAGGAGCAGAATCAGTTGACTTGGACTTCAGTTATTGGAGACCGGGAGAAATTTCCAAAGGGGTTTTTGGTATGGCGTGAATATGGGGACAATTTTTTTTTAAGGGAAAAAAGCAATTAATCCTCATGAACTTTAAGGCGAGCACAATTTAACCCCTGAATTTTAATAAGTGCAACAAAACACCTTCTATTTTTCAAATAACGTGAAATGCTGCTTCTGTTAACTTATCATTTAATTTCTATGTTAAATGTCATGTGCTAGTTATATGCATAATTTTATAGACAAAGAATTTAATTATCATATACTGATAGTATAAATTCTTTTTACACAGTCATCCAATCATATACTATTACATAAGCTATAATAGTTAATTTTTATATCTACTACCTGAAAAATTATCCAAATAAAATAGTTTAATTGGATAATATTGTAAATCAGTGCATCAAAATTAAACTTTATACAAAGAGTGAATACTCTTGTTAGTCCCTAAATAATTTTTAATCGGATTACTTAGTCCTTTAAGAAATATAATTACCTTAATAGTCCCTAAAAAATTAAAATGCTAGGCCCGTTAGTCCTCCGTTACTACTCTATTACTTGGTTAACACATGTGAAGCAATATAGTCATGACGTGACAATTACACGCTGGAACAAAGTGAAACGAAGTGAAGAGGAACATATAGAACTCCCAAAACGTCGTCATTTTGTTGGCGTGGTAAAAGTGAAAACTGGAGAAGTTCTGGGTTTGATGAACTTGCATTCAGATTCTCCATTCTCTGCCCTAACCCTTGCATCATCTCTTCACCTTCATTCTCTTGTTCATCGTGATCTCTTCTTCATCATCCTTTTATCTCTAACCCCAACATCACCTCCACATCTTCCCTGCAAATCACCCTTACTCCTTGTTCCGTAAAGAAACTGGTGACAGAAAGGCAAAGGGTGTGAACACGACGGCACGAAGTGACGCGGGAAGAAAGCGACACGCAAGGTATGCGCTCTTGTTTCCCTGAAATATTCTTTGTACGGCTCAAAAGCTTGTGGTCCATCTGTTGAAAGTTGATTAAAAGTGAATGAATGTTTGTTTGTGTTGTTGTTCTGGTTAAAATTTTGGGTTATGGTCTAAATGGTGGTCCCTAGGAAAAATGATAAATGATAAAATAGTCAATGATGTATATGGTCCCTAAAGTTCCTTTGGTGCTTTGTTAAAATAATCATTCGGTTGGGGTTAGGGTTAAAATATTGCTTGTATTTGAGTTAAAATATTGCTTCTTATGAGGTTTGACTTAAAATATTGCTTGTTATGGGGTTTGACTTAAAATGTTGCTTCTTCTGGGCCTTGCGTGAAAAGCCCCCTGTTTGATGTTTTTTGCATTTCTGTGATTTTTCAGATGACTGAGTATATGATCCCTATTTTTCATCATGGAGGCAACTTTGTTAGGGATAGTAATGGAGTGTTAGATTACTTGGGAGGGGGAGTAGAGAAATTCCCACCAATGGATGTTGATTTGGTGAATTTCTTTGACCTTGTTACGTTATTTAAGGGTCTAGGATACCATGACTACAAAACAATGTTTTGGTTGCAATCTGATTGCCCGAGTTTAGAATATAGACTAAGACCTATTGTGGGAGACAATGAAATAAATGAAATGTATGATGCTAGACTAAAGAACAAGGGTATAGAAGAAATGCATATATTCTTTGATCACACAATTTCAGAACCAGAAATTATAACTGTAGTGGATATAGATAATTCATCTGAAGAGGCACCCAATAAGGAGCCACCCTCTGATGATACATCATTTGATGGTTAAGAGAGTGCAAGTGATCAAGCATATAAGCCTCCACCCCTTGGTTTGGAAGATGAATCTGATGATGATGATATATCATTTGATGATGATGATGATGTATTAAGGCCTACAAGGAAGGAGAAAGTTGAACCAGAGAAGAAGACCACCCCTAGGAAGAAAAGTACCCCTAGGAAGAATGTAAACCCTAAGAAGAAGAAAACCCTTAAGAAGAAGAAAGCAATCCCAAAGAAAAAGGATAGTGGTGCAGGTTTAGGGGATGAACAAGGGGTAGGTGTAGGTGAAGATAGGAATGAGGCTAAGGTTAGTGAAGACCTGGGGACAGATTCTGATAAATGTGAATGTGAGTATGCATCAAAGGAGTTGCTGACTCCTGTGTCATCTGACAGTGAAGGAGATTGTAGGCCTGCTTACCCACAATTCAATACAGGTGCTGAGTTTGGGCAAGTGCATTTTGAAATTGGAATGGAGTTTGAAACAATTAATGTTTTTAAGAAAGCTGTGAAGGATTTCAATATATCATAAGGGAGACAGTTTAAATGGATGAAAAATGACAAAGTGAGGGCTAGGGCCAAATGTGTGGCTGAAGGGTGTAAATGGATGATTGTGTGTTCACGGAACAATCTTACTAAAAGCTTCCAAGTGAAAAGACTTGAATGAGGTCACACTTGTTGTCGAGGTTTTACAAACAGCAAGGCTGATACCAAGTGGGCCAGCCACAAATTAGAAAAACTAGTTAGGACTCATCCCACAGTGAAGTATAAGGAGGCAGTAGATCACATGAAGGAAAAATATGGTGTTCAATTAGAGAATAAACTGGTTTACAAGTCTCTCAAGAAGGCTAAGGAAATGGTTGAAGGTAGTGAGAAAGAATAATATGGGAAGAAACAAGACTATATGGCAGGACTTGTTAGGAGCAATCTTGGAACTACTTGCAAGATGGAAATGATACCATACCCAGATTCTTATCCCTTTTTTCAAAGGATGTTTATCTACTTAGATGCCTTCAAAAGAGGATTTAAGAATGGTTGCAGGCCAATAATAGGCCTTGATAGATGTTTTCTGAAAGGGTATTATGGAGGCCAACTACTTTCAGCTGTGGGGCAGGATGCAAATAACCACTTTTTTATGGTTGCTTATGCTGTGGTGGATAGTGAGACTAAAGACAATTGGAAGTAGTTTTTAACCCTTCTACATGAGGACTTGGGAGATTACCAAGTACATGGTTGGAACTTCATTTCTGACTAACAAAAGGTAAACAACTTTCACTTAGTTACTTAGTAAATAGTTTGCTAAAGTTTTAAGTCTAACATTTAATTAATCTATTTTTTTTTTTTTGAAGGGTTTACTTCCTGCCTTGAAGGAGTTGATGCCAAATGCACATCATAGAAGTTGTGTAATGCATATTTGGAAGAATTTTATCAAGAAATGGAAGGACAAGCAGCTTAGGGGGATTGTGTGGCAATGTGAAAAGTGCACAACTGTCCCTGAATTCAATGCATGCATGGAAAAGCTGAAGAAGACAAATGAAAGGGCCCGGGCATATCTAGACAAGTTTGACCCTTCAACATGGGTGAAGGCCTATTTCAGCTACTAGTCCAAGGTTGATAACATTACCAATAACATGTGTGAGTTGTGGAATACAAAGATTATGAATTATAGGTCCAAACCTATGCTCACAATGTGTGAAGAGCTAAGGTGCTACATTATGCGAAAAATGGCAGCCCACAAGAAAGTGTTTGCCACTTATACTGGCAAGATAGCACCTGTGCAACAGAAGTGGTTAGAGAAGATGAAGGTGGACAGTAACAAATGGATCCCTACATGGAATAGTGATAATGAGCATCAACTATTTGAAGTTCGATACTACTCCAAGAAGGTGGCTGTGGATCTCACCCTACACACTTGTGCTTCCAATATGTGGGAACTAACTAGTAAATATATTTACACATTCTAATTATTTTACCTCACTCTTTAGTATGAAATAATGTTTTATTTCACTCTTTATTGGTAGGTTTACCATGTCAGCATGCAATTGCTTGGAAAAATAAAAGACCAGAGGATTATGCCCACCAATGGCTAACAATGGACACTATCAATGCCACTTATTCACACTGCCTTTAACCAGTGAATAGTGAAGACTATTGGGCAAGACAAACTACCTTCAGCTAATCCCACCAATAATTAAAAGGCTAATTGGTCATCCCAAAAAACACAAAAAGAGAGATGGCAGTGAAGAGGTGCCTCTTAGTGGTAACAAGATGAAGAGAAGTTGGCATGCTACTTGTCCCAAATGTGGTCAAACTGGTCACTACTTCAAGACATGCAAGGAAGGACCACTAGTCTATGGTCCTCTAAACAAACCTAAGGAAAGGAAGTCCAGGAGAAAGAAATCTAGTGGGAATAGAGGACAACCAGCCCCTCAGCTTGAATTTGAATCACAGGTAAACAATTCAACTCAAGATGGCATTTTCGTTATGTTTTGATTTTCATTAGGGACTACATACGACTCTTTATAAATTATGAAGGACCTATGTGCCATTTTTGTAAATCATGAGGGATAGTTTAATATGTCAGTGTTTTGGATTTTTAGGATGTCGATGCCAATGCAGCCCCAGCACCACCAGCTTTAACCCCAACCCAAACACCAATCTCAAATCTAGCCCAAGCATCAACTACAGCCTCAATACCTCCAATTCCAAGTTCAGCCCCTGCCCCAAGTGATGACCTTCTACTAGCAGTGAGGCCACCACCAACTAGGCCACAAAGGAAGACAGGTCTTAGGCCACTTGTACTAAGTCCAGACTCTACATAGGTTTCTTATTATTTGGAGTATTTTTTTTGTAGTATTGGATATTCTCTATGGATACTAACTTGATGTAAAATGTTTTTCAGTATAACTATGAACCAGATACATGTGGCCCACCGGCAGTGAGGCCACCACCAATTAGGCCACAAAGAAAGGTAGGTGGTAGGCCACCTCCAACTACAGCCTCAAGTACAACCCAAGGCCAAATTCGAGGCCAAGCCCCAATGCCAGTCCAAGGACAGCAACACATGTTCAGGAGAATACAAATAACTCCCTTCAAGCCTCCAAGTCCAGCCCCTGCATCAACTCTGGCCCCTGCATCAACTCTAGACCGAACAGCAGTGAAGACAATGGCAGTAGCAAGCAATGGAATAGCAGCAAGATTGTTCAACTTTATTCCAACCCTAGGAATGAACTTGTTCAAGAGAAAATGACTTGATCTGGATGTGTAGTTTCATTTTTTGTAATGAACATGTTGCTAGTAGTTTTTTGGTTTCTGTTGGAGGCTATATTTTTTTAAATGTTTAGGGCCATATTTAAACTTGTAGGCCATATTTTGTTTCTTTTTGGTCAATTATGCTGATGTTACATGTGTGTTCTCTATATGGGACATGTGTTTTGACAATTCAAGTTGTAATGACACTTTACAATATCAACACAAGATGAATATTTAATCATATTGTTGTTCTATTAAGTATACTTGATTGATTATTTGTCAAGTTCCAGGTTATAGTTCATGCTAATGTAATATACAGGCTTAAAAGTGCCAAAATGCTAAAATGCTTCTGCTTCTTATGCATCATTACATCACTTCAGAATTAAAACACCTAATCTAATGCATTTGCTTCTTCACGCATCTGCTTCTTCATTTCATAATAAAGCCTACAAAAACAATTACAACCACTGCTATAATAACAATTCCCACTTTGAACCTTCTAATTTCATTAGCTACCCTATCAACCTCTTCTTGCATTTTCATCTTCACTTTATTCTCCAGAATTTCAAAATCTCTTTGCATCTGATTCTTCATTTCTTCAACTCTTTCTTCGACTATTTCATTTGACCAAGGCCTGATATTATTAGCTTCATTCTCCTACAAGAAAAGCTACAGTAAGGCTTGTTCTCCTATAATGACACAAACAAAGATTAGTATATTAGTGTATTAATGGAGGTGCAAATAAACTGGTTCATACCCACTGCATTATAGTCAGGGCAACCAAAAAATGGCCTGTTTGGATTTCTCGCAGTCCTGGATATGAACAATACAGCATCCATACCACAATAACACCTAGGAACATAACCCCTATTATGCACCACTCTTCCCGCACTTGTAACACTCCCACTGTAGCTACCTTCTTCTGCGCATTGTCTTCCTCCATGGCCACTAACACCAGCTGTGCTACTTCTCATTTTCTTTTAAGATCTTTGAAAAATGGACGATGAAATGGAGGGAATACCATAGAAATGAGAAGAGGGCTACAGGTTGATGGGTTTAGGGTAGAGATTAGAAGATGATCATAAGGTTGAGGGAATTTGTAGGGAATGCAATCAGAGAAAATGATCACAATGAGAAAAGGATTAGATTTAGGGTTCATACAATCAGAGATTGAAGAGAATTAATGGAGATGAGAGGAAGAAGATATAGCTATTTAGGCCAAAAGGAAGAAGATGAAGCTAGGTCACATCAAAACTACGTCGTTTTTCTTCTTGGCATTTAACATTCATGTTAACAGTCTAAATGTACATCATTGTTAGTATTTGAAGTCTCAAATCCGTTTAAGGACTAATTAATCCTATAAATAAGATCTTCAGGGATCACGATTGTAGTTTCGGTTGTTGAGGGACTAAATAGACTCATGAAATTATTTTAAGGGACTAACATGATAATTTACTCCTATATAAATTACCTTTCATGTATTCCTAATTACTAACCCTAAACCCCAATACTTCGAACCCCAATATTGGGAACCACTTAGCAAACCCAAACCGATTCACAAACCAAACACAATAGACCCACAGCAAACTCAAACAACCAAAATAATCCAAAAGTCATGGAGGGAACCACAACGAATAATGAAAAAAGAAAAATAATCGAGTGTTTAGAATGTTTTAATGTAATTAAATTGAATTGAATTTTATCAAGAATTGAATTCATTATAGAATTGAATTCAGTTCCTAACTTATGCACATATGTAGGAAAAATTTTACATCATGGGAAATATTAATGATGTCAAAATAAACAACTATTAAATTACTAAGTGAATTTATCATAAAAAAGATTTTGAAACCAAAAAGGAATTTTTTTTTGTGTTGAGAAAGAGGAAAGAAAAATAATTCCAAAAATGATGATTGATTTCTTGTGGCAGGGTGAATAGTCTCCTATAAACCTCTTCAATTTGAAAATTGATCAACACACATTTGCGCATTTATGTATTTTGACTATAAAAATGATACTTTTTTCTCCAAAAAAATTTATAAATAATTTTAATAATTAAAAACACTTATTAAATTTTCCATCCAATTGTTAAATAGTTTTTATTGAAATAATAAAAGAAAATATTTTTTTATAGTCAATCTAAACCAACCCATCATAGGTTCTGTTACTTGACAATAGAAATGTTGCTTTTTACTTGTTTATCATTGTTTTGGTGGATTCCAAACAATATTAGAATTCTTTTTAATAATTTAAATAGTTCAAGAAATGAAGAGGAAAATTTAGGTCGATATGATGAAATGCTTCAACAAGATGGGCGCCTCAAGATCTAGCAGCAAGTAGCCTCCCAATAGCCATTCCCAATCATTACTGAGGTCTCCTCGTCTAATGATAATGATGACTCTGATAACGATGACGATGAGGACTTCAGTTAGTTTTTTATTTCAATTATTTTATGGATATTTTTATATTTATAGCACTTCTAATTTGCAGTTATTTTATTTTGATACCTTACTATTATTATTGTTTATTTCATTAGTTTGTTTATTTACCATTTCATTACTTCCTTATTTCATATAATTTTAGTTTATAATTAAATAATTATATAAATAATAAATAAATGTAAAATAATTAGATAATTTATATAAATACTTCACATAATACAATTTAATTTGTCAAAAGAAATTACTTATAAGTATACCCATTGGAAATAAATTAATATTTTAATCACAAGAAATTATTAGATGTTGATATCGTCGGAATAACCCTCAGTAATAAATAAATAAAATAATATTTTTAATTTTCATAACCTATCGGTAAAATTAAAACAAGTCGTCAATATTATTAATATATTGACAACCATATTAATGCCTTTTTGGACATCATATTACCGATTGTTTTTTATTTTATTACCCATTTGCAATGCCGTCGGTAATTATCAACAGTTCAAACTACACGTCAATAGTTATCTACCGACAAATGAAAAACTAACTTCTCATGTCGTATTGTAAACCCATCGATAAAATTAATAACCGTCAATATACCCATCAGTAAACCTGTCGGTATCCCGCACATTTTTTTGTAGTGTATCATATATTATTTCTTAAAAATATTTGCTATTAAATAATTTTATTAAGAATTATTTTGATTTATATAATTTTTACTTATTATTATTTATTTAAGAATAATTTTATTTTCATAAAATATTAAAAATATAAATGATATGTGCAACATCCTAATTTTTAACCCAATATTCTAGAACATATTTAGGTTAATCATTAGTCTATTACGTCATAGTTTCCTTTTTGCTTCAAAATACTTAGTGGAAAATACAGGTAAATTTTTTTTTTTTGAATTATAAAAGCAAAGTGAGAGCCGCGTGATACGACAAGCAATGGAGCACAGAAGGGAATAAAACAAGCATCTCATGAACATCATAACATAAAGCAAGTAATGGCACATCATAGTGAAACTGAACTGCATATATATATATATATATATATATATATATATATATAATACGATATGCCCACTTAGAAAAAGCAGGACTTAGTTGATACATCATAAGGCAAATACAACTGACAGGGAAAAATACAAGGAAAATGAAAGTACAACAGAAGGCATAAAAAGAAACTCTTCTACTCTAGTGCGCCTACAAATGGATAACTCCTAAACAAAAGGAGGCTATCCTAATCTAGTCAGAGCTCGGGCACCAGAACACGACTGTCGTCTCCTACTGTGGGCCTCTCTGGAAAGGAGGAACGTATCCGATCCATTGAGCTATCTCTGCCAGCGTGGCTATACGCTGCATTGGCCGGGCATGGGCTCCACGGTGGGGAGTCATCCTCACTCGACCTCCACATATCGGCTGAGTGACGGTGGCCTCGCTGCCCTCCCCGAAGTCCATTGGTACAGTGGGGGAGGATCCCTCAGAAGGTACTTGAGTGGCAGAGTCCTCTAAATGGTCCATTTCTGAGAATGATGAGGGGGAGCGGGGCACATACTGCGGGTAGTTCCAGATAGCAGAGGCTATCGGTAGGGTGTGGCGAATTCGCTCCTCTCAAGGGCGTGCGCGCTCGAACATGAGGTCGTCGCTGAACGGTGAGGCAGGAGAGAATCGATGAGTATATACAGGGTGAGTGAAAGGTCGTCCAATGAACATGAATACATGAACGACACAGCGACCCTCAAAATGGTATGATCCGTAGTCCGGATCATAATGCACCTCCCATGTCGGGGCGTCCACAAACACCACAAACGTTGTCATCTGAAGACGTGACAGAAAGAAAAGATAGAGAGAATGAAAATCTTGCTAAAGAATCTCAGTAAGGCGACCTCCTATCTAGGTGTCATCATCTACGTCCTCAGGAACCTTGGGTTTAGTGTATAAAATAAGTGGGCGGGCATCAAGTTCATTTTAAGCTTCAAAACATAGTTAGCCAAGGTATGTTCCTTTTAGAATAATTCTTAATGTCATGGATGCAACATAGTAAAGAATGTATGCATGACACTACTTAATGCAAGAATATTCATCATAACATCAAGAAACATCATATTGGTGGCATAAAGTGGCAATTGAAATCTCATGTGGGAAGACTTTGTGACATAATCATCATACTTTACTTTCTCGTGGGGCCACCCTAAAAAGACATTCGTTCTGGGGGTGCTCGGCCGAACCGGTGTCACCCAGAACATGTCACATCTCTAGGTTATGAGCTCATACCTAACTAGTCGTCACTAGCTCTTACTTATCCCTTACCGATAAGCGTATCGTAAATAAATCCCAACTCTTTAGTACGAGTTAGGGGGCATTTTCTTGGGGGTGCTCGGCTGAACCGGTGTCATCCAAGAACACATCTTAGTACCTCATCTCTTTTAAGGAAAATTCTCATAGGTTTTTAAAAACTTTTCTAAGTCCCCAAATTTGTCAAAAATTCGGCAGCATAACAGTAACACGCTGGATTTCTTCCAAATTTGCTTTATGCCACGTAAACAAATAGAACATGTATCTTCAATCATAATTTCATACGTTGACATGATCATTCTCAAATAAAACATACATCCTCGTGTAATATAAAAGCTCATTATATCCTTGAACTTACAGTATTTTATGCTTTGACCCTTACGGGCCTTAAATTTAAATGTAATTATTCTATCGTTCTTTGTTAACCTCTTATGCACCTAATGATTCACAACTAATAATTCTTACTAGCATTTAAGTTCATTGGTAAATATGGGCAGCATCATACTCTAAGGGCAGAATTATATCTTTAAGATTACGAGGTTCTAGAACTTATGTTTTATACCCTTTCTTGGTTCCATCTTCACCTAAGACGATATAAATTAGATCTAAACCAATTATGAAGTATCCCTAAGCCTTTGAACTAATTATAAATCATGTTTACTACATTATAAGGGTTCTGTACAGAATCAGAAAATTAAATGTTCTAAGAGTTCTAGAATCGTATTTTTACGGTTTTCTAGTTGCTAGTTTCTCTATAGGCTCTAAAAATCAATCCTACATCAAATGTTACCAAGTTTTTCATATTTAAACAATCCTAAATTGAAGGTTAACATACTAAAACAGTTTTGGCAAAAGCTAAGAATTAATGGGTCAAAACTATGCTAGAACTCAACTTTACGGTTTTTCTATAAAGCTAGTTTCTTCCCTAACATGCATAGAAAGGCTTCTACCTTCACATACATAATTCTTACACATTCTAACATGTCAAAACATCATCATACAGCAGCAAACATGTCATGGCAGAACCGAACCCATATACATACACATCATGCATAAAATCTCATTTTCAATAAGCATAGGTTGCTAGTTTATCCTTGAATCGTCTTAGGACTTCGAAAACCCTTTTGCAAAACATTTTATCTTGTAAAAGAGGCTAAGAATAATCATGGGGTAGCAACTAATTTAAAACACTCTTGAAAGAGGTTTAATTTACAAATCTTGTTGATCATGACCTTATAGAACTCTTAAAAACATAGGGAAAACTTTTGAACATAGATTGTTGGCCCTTGCAACTAGATGAAACTTATTTTGAGTTTATCAACATCACATGGCCGAAATTTGCATCCTTGGGGATGTTTCCATAATCAAACTTTAGCTTGAGATAAAAGGGCAAGTCTTTGAGCTCTAGGTTCTTTAAGTGATGACAAAATATAAACGTGCTATGCATTCCATTTTATTCTTCATTATAAGGTAAAGTGAGAGTTTCAAAGTTAATATGAAATGCAATAACTTGAAATTAAATATGCAAGGCTCAAAGTAAATATGCGAGTTCAATTCTTTATTTTAGTGCTCTAGGCCCAACAACAATCGACTTTAAGGCCGAAATAGAAAGGCTTCGAGATTAGTTAGGTGATATGCAAGCTCTCGTTTTAAATCTTTAAGTTCTTTAAGTGATGACTTGAAATATAAACGTGCAATGCAAGGCTTGAAACTTAAACGTGATAATGCAAGTCCTTTTCTTTAATCTTTAGAGTTTAGTGATGACATAGGAAAGTAAATATGAGATGCAAGAGCTTGAAATATAAATATGAGGTGCTAGAAATATAAATATGCAAGTTCATTTTTATATCTTTACTAGAGCTCTTACAAGACTTTGAAGGAACTTAAACCTCAACCCAAACTTAGCATAACAAGATAAAGTGAACTTTAGAGTTCTTTGTACCAAGGTGTCAAAGGAACCTTATGGTTTGAACATTATCATCAAGTTCAAGGAAATGGATTAAAAGAAACAAGTTAAACATTAATATTATTTAAAGAACCAAAAATGGATCAAGTTAGAAAACCAAGCTTGAGTTTTAGAAACCATGTCACCATGTGTTTGGTGACAAAACCAAGACATCAAAGAAAAGGTAACCATGGCCGAAACCATGGAGGAAAAAGGATGGAACTTTGAAACTCTAGAGGTCATGATCTTGATGATACATCAACATCAACATCATGTGCTCTCATCCTTGAGTCATTTTTATCCAAAAATAAACCCTCAAAATCGAAACCAATACAAGGAAAAGGGGAAAGAAAGGATAACCCAAAATGTTTGAGATTAAGACTAAGTTTCAAGCTTTAAAGGTTTCTCAAATGGTAATCATGAGTTTACTATCTTGAAACCTCATCATCAAGCCATGGTTTTTCTTCTAAATTAGGCCATCATGGCCGAAACCAAGAGGAAGAAAAAGGAAACCAAGAAACTGAAAAAGAAGGAAAGGAAAAGGAAAGAATAACTAAGAGGTTCAAGGGAAATCATGAAGCACATAACCAAATGACAACTTTTAATGAATGAAACACTTGAAAGAAATCCCAACCAAATGAAATGAGGTTGAAGAAGATGAAGAAGATGAAGAGGTTGAAGAAGAAGAACTCTTGATCTTGAGAGAAAAAGAAAAACTTTGAGTGCTCTAAGAAACTAAAACTTAGCAAATGACTAAAGGTAGCTCAAGTTCTCATAAGTGTGTTATTTATAGAAAACAAAACATGAGGGGTGGAAATGGGGGGAAGGGATGGCGCCATTTCTAGGGGAGGAGGGAGGAAGAAATATCTCTTGGTTATGTCATTTCAAGGTAAGGTGTAGGCATGGGTTTAGGCGTAGGTTTAGGCATAGTGTAGGCATGGTTCTTTGAGTGTGTGAGTGAACAAATTTGTGATGCAAGAGGGGATGAGGTGGTGCCACTTTTAGGGGATCCAAGGGGAGGAAAATCTTTCATTTAATTGTGGTTTAGAGGTGTGTTTAGGTGTAACTTTGATTAGGCTTAGGATTAGGAACTTCTAAGTAGGTGTGTAAGTGAAAGGATAGGTAATTAAGGCTATGTTAAGACATGATTAGTGAGCATTCTAGCTCATTAGTGGGGTCAAAATCCTACTCTAGCTAGGCTCCTTGGAGTATGGAGAGTGAATAGTGAAAACACTATTCAAGATTCTATGTTCTAGAAACTTGAGTTTTTTTTTAAAAGAAAAAGGGGTTTTTAGTTTAATCTAAGCAATTTTAGGTTCTAATTAATGTTAATGACTTATTTTGACTCTAGATTAATTATGAAAATTAATTAATCTTCGATTAGAGCCTGATATTGCTTAGGTTTGCTTAATTACATCATTAAGCTCAAATGACATTATGCCAGGGGCAAAATCATAATTTTACATAAAAACTGTCTGGGATCACTGGGACTTAAACATATACTTTTAAATACATGAAAATGTCATTTTAAATCTTCGAGGGAAGTTTCGGGCTCGAACGGCACCTTTACCCGCGAAAAACGCTATAGGGGTATTTTGGTCATTTTGACCTAAAACTGCAGAAAACACAATTTTCATTCCAAATCACTCAAGGACCATCCAATCTCCTTCAAATATTGAGTTGACCCTTCGAGGACTGCCGGGCCGGCTATCCTCGAATTCCGGGCAGAAAATGACCTCAAGGGCATTTTGGTCATTTTCTCTCAGACAGAAAATTGGCACGTTACAATATGATATGTTAAAAGCTAATTAGACCTAATTAGACCTCCCCATGTTATATTAAATTACACATTATTTTGATGTATAAGAGGGTTATGATAGATAACCTAACACGATATATATGTTGATTGCACCAAACAATGGAAAATGGCAAAATGTATAGTATTGACTTATCGTGCCTAACACAACATACCAAACACACTCTAGTATATATTTGGTACATTATAAGACTCTCAAATATTCCCTCAAGAACCCTAGCCATCCAAGTATGTTTTCCAAAGAAAAATAATTTTTCTCAATCCTCTCCAATTAATCTCTTCTGGTAATTAAGTACTCTCACCCTTACTCTTATATGGGTTATGAGTTTAGATAATCTTGGAGCTATTATGGATTAGTTTTCTCTTCCTCTTCCATTCCAAACCGAGACTAAGTCATCTTAGCTTATCTTTTTGGCCAGTTGGTAACAACATTCCAGTTCCCTAGATCACGTAGATCACATAGGTATTAGCTAAACGCTACTGGCAACCAATGGTGAGTGGATTGTTGCTCATGGTCATAGTTTTTTGTCATTAAAATTATTTTGAAATTATGTATAGGATATTATGAGCATGAAAATCCTCAAGGTCGATGACAATTTGATTTATTAGCATGAAAACCCATTTTCTAATAAATTACATAAGACCATATTTCACTACCAGAAACGCGCGGGAAACCGACGAGGTTATCGACGGGTTCAATACTTGTCAGTAATTATCGACGATATTTATGACGGTGTAATACGTTATTGAAAATAATTATGATATGTACAATAACCCGTCGGTAAATGCTAGCACATTACGTGCCACTTGGTGCGTAAAACAACCGATGGGTTTACCGACAACTGTACTGATGGTTAATTACTATAAGTATGTAGTAAATACATTACCAACAGGTAAAATATAATATTAATAAATGATAATTATTAATTGCTTTAATGACGGGTGTACCGACGGGTGGGCAAAACGCAACGTTTCATTAAAAGTACTTACCAACAAGTCTAGCGACGAGTATTTGAAATTTTTATTATTGCCGCGTAAACCCTTCGTATTACCTTTAACCCGTCGGTAAGTACTTTTAATAAAATGCTGCGTTTTAATAAATGCGTACTCATCGGTAAGCCTGTTGGTAATGCGTGAATTATACCCCACCCGAGACCCTTCTTTCTTCTCACTCAGATACCTCTCTCTCTCTCTCTCTAAACTCACTCTTTCTCTCTCTAGCCGCCACCATTACCGTGATTTTCCCCTCCATTTGCCGCCACTGGAGTTCCGTTTGAGAAACGGAGGCCACCTCTACGATCCCTGTGCTTTGGTGAGCATTTTAATCTGTTTAGTTTTTTCATTTGATTAACTTTTTCTATTCATTTATGGGTGCCCATAGTATTGTGTGTTTGTTGCATTGGTGATTAATTATCGTTATTAATTTGTTAATATAGGAGTTTTGGTTGAGGGTCATAGTGACTATCGACTTTGAGATCGGTTTGCTATTCTTTTTCTTTATATTAGTCTATGTTTTGTATGTATATAATTATAGTTATTGAAATTTATAATGTTTAATTTTCAGGATTGGATTTGGTTGACTGCAGAGGGCTTCCCTACATTTTAGTTTTTTTCTTTACTGCTATAAAGGTTAGTTGCTGAATCCTTGTTATTTATATCATTTAACTATTTATTATATATGTATGATATATAGAGACTTATATTTTCTAGGATAGAGTTGTGGGAAATGGGGATTGCATGACTGGGGGGAAGGGCATAGAGATCCTTCCCTGACTTATTTGAATTGTTTGTTGTGGGATTCTTTGTGTTTGCGGAGATTGCAGGATGCATGTTATGGAGTTATAAGGGGATGTGCAATAGAACGGTTTTTAGGATTATGTGAATTGTATGTAATTATTAACATGTAACTGTTTCACTATTCCTATTCTATTGTTGATTTTTATAATAATATCTATAATTGTTGAATTGATCGATATATCTAACAATGGAAGCTCCTAATTGTAGAGGAGGTGCTGTCAAAATTTTGTTAATTTTTGTGTGAGAATAATAGATTAAAAAATGTAACCATATTAAGAAAAACTTAAAAACTTAAAAGGCAATTGAGTTTGTTAAATATAAGTTAAAGACCAATTGAATATGTTTTAAAGACCAAATACAATAAATATCAAACGATGGATGCTCCTAATTATAGGGGAGGTGCTGCCAAAATTTTATTAATTTTTGTGTGTAAATAATAGATTAAAAAATGTAACTGTATTAAGAAAAACTTAAAAGGCAATTGAGTTTGTTAAATAAAAGTTAAAGACCAATTGAATATGTTTTAAAGACCAAATACAATAAATATCAGACGATGGATGCTCCTAATTATAGGAGAGGTGCTGTTGAAATTTTGTTAATTTTTGTGTGAGAATAATAGATTAAAAAATGTAACTATATTAAGAAAAACTTAAAAGGCAGTTGAGTTTATTAAATAAAAGTTAAAGAGCAATTGAATATGTTTTAAAGACTAAATACAATAAATATCTGATGGTGGATGCTCCTACTTATAGGGGAGGTGTTGTCGAAATTTTGTTAATTTTTGTGTGGGAATAATAGATTAAAAAATGTAACTATATCAAGAAAAACTTAAAAGACAGTTGAGTTTGTTAAATAAAAGTTAAAGACTAATTGGATATGTTTTAAAGACCAAATATAATAAATTTTTGATGATGGATGCTCCTAATTATAGGGGAGGTGCTGTCGAAATTTTATTAATTTTTGTGTGGGAATAATAGATTAAAATTGTATTTGATAGTAGTAATTTGACATCCTTAAAAAATTGTAGGTTCTTTGGTTTATCATAAGCACAATGTTACCTTCAAATTGGTCACGGATGTATGATAGATTACATCCTAATAGAGGGGGAATTAAGTCAGAGTTTTATAGTGGTGTTGAAGAATTTATGAGGATAGCATGTCAAACACAACAGTTCATTAATGAGGCAAAAGTTAGGTGTCCATGTAATAAGTGCAAATGTTGGAAGTATTTAGATGATGATACAATAAGGGTTCATTTGTACAAGTAGGGATTCATGCCTGACTATTGGGTTTAGACCGAGCATGGGGAGGTCCTTCATGCATGGAATCAAGTGGGTGTGTTTCAAACTGGAAGTAGTTCGGGTGGGATCCATATAGCTCAGAATGACATGGGTAATGTGCCGTGGGAGGATAACTTGGCTAGGCATCAAGAGATGGTGTTTGATACTGCTGGACCTGAATTTGCTACTCGTTATTCGCAGCCTTCAGTCGAGGAGCCCAACCAAGATGCTGCTCAGTTTTATAGTCTCGTAGAAGTAGCCAATCAACCTTTGTAGGAGGATTGTGTGCACCCTAAATTGTCATTAGCAGTTCGAATGTTGAGAATTAAGTCCGAAGGGAATCAAAGCCAAAGTTCTTTTGATTAGTGGGCAGCACTGATAAGTGAACTAAGTCTAAACCTCGATGTAATTGCAAAAGATTTTTATCAAGCTAAAAAATTAGTTTCCAAACTTGGGTTGAAGGAAATAAAGATTGATTGCTGCTTGAAAGGTTGCATGCTTTATTATAAAGATGATATTTCATTGACTGAGTGTAAGTTTTTCCAACAGCCTAGGTTTAAACCCAAGAGACGTGGAAGTGGAAAGTATAAGGATGTCCCTTAGAAAAGAATGCACTATCTTCCATTAATTCCTAGACTCACAAGACTATATCCGTCAATGAGCTCGGCTTCTCATATGAGGTGGCACAATAAAAATCAAAGGGATGAGGTGTGATGACGCATCTATCATACTGTGAAGCGTGGAAAAAGTTCGATCAACAGTATTCTGATTTTTCTTGTGACCCACAAAATGTTAGATTGGGACTATGTTCAGATGGATTTACTCCGAATAATCAATTTAGCAAACCCTATTCCTATTGGCTTTGTAGTTATTCGCCCTATAATCTCCCTCCTGAAATGTGCATGAAAGATCCTTACCTGTTCTGAACATGTATAACCCCTGGCCCTGATAATCCAAAGGCTAAGATTGATGTGTATCTTTAACCCTAGTTGATGAACTGAATGAGTTTTAGTGTCAAGGTGTTCTTACTTATGATATTTCAACAAGCAGAATTTCATAATAAGAGCTGCATTAATGTGGACCATCAATGATTTTCCAGCTTATGGAATGTTGTTTGGATGGATGACCCAAGGCAAATTAGCATGCCCGATTTGCATGGAGGATACTAAAGCATTCACCTTGAAATATGGAGGAACAAACTCTTGGTTTGATTGTCATAGAAGGTTCTTAGATTCTGATCATCCATATAGGCGAAGTAGATATGGCTTTAAATGAAATTATGTTGAGCATGATGAGCCTCCAGTTAGACAATGTGGTCGCAAAATGTGGGATTGAGTTAAGGAATTCCCAAAAATAACAGAAGTTGGAAAGGTAATGTGAATGCCAGGGTATGGGGTATACCATAATTGGACAAAACAAAGTATTTTCTGGGAGTTACCGTATTGGAAGGACAATTTGGTGCTTCATTGTTTAGATGTCATGCATAGTTGAGAAAAATATGTTTGACAACATTATGAATACTGTATTGGATACAGATCAAATCAAAGACAATGACAAGGCTAGGCATGATCTGGCTGAGTATTGCACGCGGCCTGATTTGCACTCACAAGAATTAAGAGATGGTCAGTTCTATAAACCAAAGGCCAAATATGCTCTGAGTTCCAATCAGAAACAAGTTGTTTGTCAGTGGCTGAAGGAATTGAGAATGCCCGATGGTTATGTTTCTAACTTAAGTAGGTGTGTCAATGTTGTCCAAAGTAAGCTTGTTGGCATGAAAAGCCACGATTGTCACGTCTTCATGGACTGTTTGCTTCCGATTGCATTTAGAGAGCTACCTGATGTTGTCTGGAAGCCCCTAACCGAGCTTAGTCAGTATTTCAAGGATTTATGCTCTTCTACTCTTAGGGTTGATGATCTACTTGTCATGGAAAAAAATATTCCCATAATTCTATGCAAATTGGAGAGAATTTTTCCTCCTGGGTTCTTTAACTCAACAGAACACTTGCCCATACATTTGGCATATGAAGCACAGGTGTGTGGTCCGGTTCAATACAGGTGGATGTATTCATTTGAAAGGGAAATAGGAGGGTTTAAAAGAACCGTGAAAAATAGGTCTCAAGTGGAATGATCAATTTGTCAAGCTTATCTAGCAAAAAAGACTTCAAATTTCTGCTCATTTTACTTTCAACCATATGTTCAATCTAGGAGAACTCGGGTTGGTCATAACGATGATGGAAGGGAGTGTTCTATTCCACCAACTTTGTCTATATTCAATCAACATGGTCGAGCAACTGGAAAGAGCATGGCTCGATGGCTGACTTTCTAGGAGTGGAATTCTGCACACTTACATATTTTGATAAATTGTGATGAGGTGCAACCATTCAGATTGTAAGTCAACAATTCCTTTTTTAGTGCAATTTTATGTTATGCATCTTTATAATAACATAAAATATACTTTTAACAACAGATACTTTGAACAACTGCACGATCAAGATGCTCTTCAACAATTTCCGGATTGGTTTGGATTACATGTAAGTGCACTTGTTTAAGATTATGTAACCCAATACAATCCCGATGTTAATTCTGTTTGATATATATTCCTAATTGGCACTTCAAACTTTATGTATGTAGGTTCATGATAAAAATAATGGTGTAACATGTCCCCACTTGTTTAATTTATCTTAGGGGCCAAAAAATAAAGTAGTAAGTTGGCCGATGTACTATGTTAATGGGTGTAAGTTTCACACAGTCGATTGGGGTACGGGAAAAAACTAACAATACCGATGTTTGTGTTAAAGGCAATACTGGGGACAGAGAATGTGATTGGTATGGTGTCATTCAAGAAATCTTTGAGTTTGAGTACGTTGGTGACCTCACAAATAAATGTGTCCTATTCAAATGTGAATGGTATGATCTTACCCGACTTACTGGGACACGATAACACAACAATTACAAATTCATTGAAATCAATCACACCAGAAGATGTAGAAGTTATGATCCATTCATTATAGCCTAAAATGCTAGACAAGTATATTATATGTCTTATCCTGGAAAAAGTAGGTCACAATGGAGGGTTGTGAACAAGATAAAACCAAGAGGTAGGATTGAAATAGAGGAAGATACAAATACCGATGCTTATCAAATGGATGATCCACCCACTTCAATGGTAGTAATTGATACAGACAATTCTGAAAACCCTCTTCCATTGACTACCGGGGAAGTTGACATAATTGAATGCACAAGTAACCATCCAATCAGAAATCATGAAGATGAAATAAGTGCTAGTAGTGCTGATGATTCACCTAGTGATCAACAACAGAGTGATGATCACTTTTAGATTAACTGAGGTGCTTAATATTATATGCAATATTATTATGAAATTATAATAATTTTCTAATTTAATAAATTTTTTTATTGACTACTTTTTAATTATTTCAGTATGGCTAGTAGAGGCAGAGGCCAACCTCGGAAGGTTGGTTTACCCATCACCACCTTTGCCACCGCCCCTCCCACTTCCACATTGTCCTTGCCACCACCTCTACCACTGTCCCTACCATTACCTCCACCACCTCCCCTTCCACTACCTTTACCTTTGTCCCTACCATTAGCACCCCAGGCTTTAGGATGATGCCTACTCCTGGGTATGCCAAGCCCTAACCTCCATCATTTTTACACCCACAGCCTACTCGCATTAGTGATCCCTCCTCTAGCCCTACTACTGCCCCTAGCCCTCCCACTGCCCCTACTTCCAGCCCTGTATCTGATCAAACTCCTCCTTCCTCCACTGGATCACAGGCACGAGACGCATATGGGAGGCCCCTCAACCCTGATGGCAGGCCACTTGGAGCTAATGGTAGACTACTCTGCCAGATCAGGCCAGACGATAAGGACAGGTAAGTTGAATTTGTTTTTAATTACATTATAGTTTTATATTGCTTATGAGAATTAAATCATTTTGATTGTTTTGTGATTTATTTTATCTAATAGTTTTGAGCCATTTGCGCCGGCTCACCATAGGATCACAGAGGTTATACAGAGTAGATATAACCATCCGTGGCCCACATGGAGTGACATCCCACAAACCACCAGGGAGTCGTTTTGGGAGGACTAGAAGGTAATTCTATGATTTATTTGCTTTTATTAAAATGTATGTTTATATTATTTAATTGTTTGCTTAAATATAATAACTTGTATGCTGTGCATTTTATATGTAGAAATCCTTCTACATTGACCCCGAGTATGAGCCCGCAGTGAAGAGGGCTTGGAAGATTAGATCCTCCAAGCAACTGGGGGATATGTTTCATGCTATCAGGAAAGGGCAAATGAGTAGCTCGTGGCTGGGGGATGCCACGCTCAGTGAGCTGCAACACCACTGGGCTAGTGACCCAAGCTTTATAGATAGGTCGACTAAGGGGAAAACAAACCAAGCCTTATAGAAAGGCGGGTCACTGCACACCGGTGGGTCGAGCACCCTGGAAGGAACCCGCAAGCGTTTGGTAATTTTTTAACCTTTATAAATTTTATATTAACATTTACTATATTTGCATTGTGGCAAATACTATATGTATATGACTTTATTGTGCAGGCAAGGGAGTTGAGCCACCCTTCGACACAGGATGACCTATTTCGGGAGACCCACACCCAAAAGGGTGTGCAGAAGGATAGTAATGAGCCTGGAGATATTTGGGTGGATGCTCATTCTGAGACGACCTATGTAAGTTTGAATTTGTACATAACTTTACTTAACTTTTATTATTATTTTCATTTATGTCATAATTATTACTTGCAATGATAATTATCTTTTTTCCTTTATAGCATGAGTTTACTGACCTCTAGGAGTAGGCACAGACCCAGTACCAGACCCAGGTGGCTAAGGCTGGGCCTGATGCTGACATTCCTCCTCCAACTCCAACCGAGGAGGATGTCTGGGCCCAGATGGTTGGTGGCCCTAACAAGGGCCGCATATATGGGATGTGGTACTATCCTGAGAATATATCCCTATCCTCCACCACTAGGTTAGCTACTGGGGATGATGCCCTAAGGGAGTGTGTGCATGCCCTCAGCCAAAAAGCTACAGTAGCAAGCACAACTCATCCAACAAGAGCGGAGGCGGCGAGGCACAGTTCCTTGGCTAGTTCCAAGAGCGTGGCGGTGGACAGCTTTGGAGCAGGAGTTGAGAGAGATTCGAGAGCTTAAGCTCTCTTTGGAGCGCCAGCAGCAGGAGTTAGCGAAGAAGGAGAAGGCTCAACTCCGGAAGATGCAGTAGCAGGTCATTGCACATGTGATGAGCTTCTTCCAAGGCATGCAGGCTTCGGGATCCTCCAGCTCTGGCAAGACGCTCCCTCATTACCCCATATCCCACTCCCATCCATTGATAAGGGCCAGTCACAGTCAGACGGGGTGGATGATGATAATGGTCCTGATGATAATGATACCACCGACGATGCCGATGCCTAGGACTTTAGCTAGTTTTTATTTATCTTCATTTTTTTTCCATTCTGGATTTGTTTTTTTTTACATTTATTGTGATTTGTGATTTGTGTATATTTTATTGTCATAATTTAATATTTTATTTAATCAGTTTAATTTATTTTTTTTATCAATTTATTATTTTCTTATTTAATATCATTTTAATTGATAATTAGGTATTTATATATAAATAAATATATAATTAATAAATTGGTAAAATAAAATTATTTTTAAATTTTTTTTTATTATTACCGACGAGCAAAGCCATCGATAATATGGATTTATTTATTTATAATAAAATTGCAGAAAAATGAACACCCACCGGTAACACCGTCGGTAAAAATTAAAAATAACCATCGGTAAAACCATTGGTAAAATTATGTCCTTGACGATTCGTTGACACCTTTTATTTAATTATATCGATGGCTATTAATCCATATGTCCGTCAGTAAAGGCGTCAATAATAACCAACTGGTTTTCCTGTACCGTCGATAATATTCATCGACGCCCTCATCACCGATGGCTCCGTACCCATCGGTAAGGCCGTCAATAAAATTTACGACCATCGGTAAACCCATCGGTAAAGTCATCGGAATACCACGCGTTTCTAGTAGTGTTTGATTTATGCGTGTTAGTTTGTGCCTATTTGCAATATTTTTAACTATGAGACATGTTTTATTAATATTTGGGATATGAAGCACTTAAGAAATTTGACCTAAAACAATACTTATTTTTGGAAACATATGAAAAGTGCTACTTTTTATATATATAGACAATACTTTTTTTTAAATGTGTTGCCTTTAATATCTAAAAAATGTTATCTTCTTTATTTAAAAGTGTTGCCTTAAACAATTGACCACACTTGCTATACTAACACTCTGAAAAGTAATGCATTAGCTTTAAAATGTATCATTTTGTTAAAAAATGTTGCCTTTGACAATTGGCCTGATATGATATAGCAACTCTTCAAAAAGTTATGTCTTAACTTAATAAAGTGTAGCCTCTGCTATATCAAAAGCAATACATTTAAAAAAAATATTATCTGTGTATGTATAAATAACACTTTTTATGCATACCCAAAATTAAGTATTCCTTTAGACATAAATTTATTGTAACGAATGTTTGTGTTTTCGTTAACATATGACCATTTGGAAATCATGGGATAGAAATTGGAGTTTATTTAAATTATTTTATGGAAAATTAAAAAAAACCACTGATTACCTCTCCAAACTACTCTTTTCCCAAACCTGTGAAGGCAGAACTTCCTAGCTTCACTAAGAAAGCGAAAAGCTATTAGTTTTCAGGTTGTTGCATGACCTTTAAACAGAATGCTAGCTAAAGAAAGCTACCTAAATTGAAGATGTCAACAATCAACTTGTTAAGCACTTCTTCCTGGATTGAAAATCAATCATTCAACATTTGATCATCATTAACATCAGCAGCGGCAAGTATATATTAACTTGCCTGCTTTTGTGATTGATGGTAAAGATGTTCAGAGAATGCGAACAACAAAACATCTCGACGTGCGATGCACTCGTATAAGTAATTACAAATTTGAATAGTATGCCAAAAGAAAAAGATAAGACGTTCTTCATCAATAACAAAAATTCAAATATCTTGTAATTTAAATAAGGGGAGGATCATCTATTAAATAGATAAAGGCGAAAATAACTCTAAATATGACTGCTGCGAATCCTGATCACGGTAGGTTCTGTACAAGAAAACCTGTAACTATCATTTTTTTTTTAGAATGATCATTCTGATCTAGAAAAGAATCTAAATCCTATATGGTTGCCCATGACATATGGAACTCCATCTCCTTCTTATTCATTGATTGAATTGATTACCTACAATATTGGAACAGGAAAAATAGTTAGTTTTTTTTTTTTGGTAAATTAGAGAGTTGGAACATACTGAAGTTTTTCTAGGTCACATGTTATTTAAGATGGGATGAAGAATATGCTCAATATTTTCAATTATCAGAGAATTACGATTAAAACCCTTAATTTACCTACAATAATATTTAATTTATTAGCAGAACCATAGCTTTTTAATTATTAATATGTTAAAATCAAACTCACATATATATATATATATAATTAAACTCTTTTAAATAAATAATTAACATTTAACATGAGCTATTCAAACATGTATTAAAAGAATTTCAATTATTGTATATATTGATGAATCCAATAAGACAACCAATAATCATTGTTTTGAATGTGGGATCAGATCGGTTGGTCCAACTAATTGAATCAAGAACCGAGCTTTCATCTAGTTCAGTTAAATGCTAAAATTTGTTGGTTTAAAAATCAGTCAAAAATGAGAAAAAAATCGATCAAACCAACTAAATCGTATTCGAATACGCACTCGATTACAAGATAATGGGTTTGATGAGAAATCATGTATAAAATTTAGGGACTTTTAACTCAACAGCAGTGAAGATTTTTCACTTAAAAGACAATATATATTCAAATATGGATGTACTCAAATAAAAATTTATTTATTAAATTTTCGTCGCAACACTATAAATCCCTAGGAAATTTTATAGCAATTTGATAAAAAACACCTCTAACATTTGAATATCAATCTCAAATTTTATAGCACTCACAAAAAATCTGAGTATTTAATACTCTAAAGTTTTAGAAGAAATCGAAGAGAAACCCTATCATATATACATATACTAGTACACTAGTCTATATTGAACCTATGTGCATGTGCCAAATATATACCGATTTAACTCTTGTCCTGTGCAAATTTTATATGGCTCAATCATTTGTTAATATAGTCACTGATCTATTTATTAGATTCTCTCATCTACCTCTTTCTAACTCTCATCTTCTTAATCAATAATGATTAGTTAATCATGAATAAGTCAAATAAATTTACGCATAAAGAGGATTTTCTCCCGCTAGAATATCCTTTTAAGGTAACCAGTGTACATGGTTAATTTTATAAGTATAAAATGATTGATTTGGACCAGTTTTTAGTCAAAAATGAATTTGAACCGATCAATAAATTAGTTTGGTTCCAATTTTATATTGTTATTCAACAAATTCAAACAAATCCTATCCGAACAAGATCGGTTTTTTTGGTTTGGACCATTGGATCAAAATAAAAATAAAGAATTTTAGTTTCTAACAGGTTTTATTCTTATAACTGCAAATAATAGTATAAAACTTGGTCATGATATACATAATAATAGTGAAAATGGATGAATTCCTTAAACGAATATAAGCAGAAATAATTAAAAATAACTCTATCACTAGAAGCATGAGCCCAAGTCCTTTAAAGTTTAGAAATAAATTAAAAAAAAAATAGTTGATCATTAGGTGATCAGGTTGAATATTTGGGTGATCGGTTGGAAAATCATAAATCCGAAACTGAATCAGTAATTACTGGATTGAATTGATTCCAAACAAGCTAAATTCAACTAATCAATTTATGAATTGGTGACAGAAATTTTTTTAAAAAAAGGGTACCTGTAATATAGTATGGCTGAGAGTGCTGGAATGGGATGACAACTTCCTGCCTCATACTATCCAAATCTTGCAAATAATTTGAACAATAGCTATTATAAATGGTAGAATCAATAATGCCATTCTTATTCTCCTGAAGATAATCCAATGCATTATCAACTGCATCTGCTTTGTGTTTCCCTTGTGTCCCATTGCACGCAATAAAATCTTGCACGGACTTGAATCCCTGAGATGGCATTTGCACTGGATGGTTTTGGCTTGATCTAACTATCTTAAGTTCGTTGAACACTTTTTTATACTCATTGTAAACTTTTGCGTACTCTCCATAGGGACCATGTATAGGATCCCTTTGCCTGCAAGATGCTTCCCATATCAACGAATCCACAACTCTTCTTCGATCTTCCTCCTTAGCATTCTTCACCAACTTGGTTATGTTGCTCACACCAAAAACCTTGTGCACAGCATGGAACTCACGGCTTCTGTTTGCTGGAAAATAAGGTGCCAATATACAGTTTTCACTGCACTTCTTCCTTTGATGCTTGCATGCCGCGCATGCTGAATGCATCCCGTTATTATTTCTTTGCATCCTATAATAAGGAGATTTTAAGCCAATGTGATACAAGAGAATCATTTGTTAGAAGAAACCTTTAGGGTCAACTTGGTATATAGCATATTATTTTACAACACAGTACGAATGATTTCCATATAGAATAATGTTAGGTGTACAATAAAATTATATAACAAATACATATCAGACACCTTATTACCGTTAGATGTGATCCCACTCACTCATCATTTTTAATAGTGATAAGATGTGTGGTGTGCATTTGTTATGCAATTTTATTATACACGTAACACTACGCTTTCCATATATTATGTATGAAAACTCAAATAACCCATGTATGTGTCATATGTTGAACTTGACATCAATTTCTCAATCCGACGCAACTTTTACTGCAATTAAGCCTATGCTACACTCGCCCTAATGAAATACTTAAACCTAAACAAAATACCCAACAAAAGAATAAAAGATGCCTTTGGAAAATCCAGATATATATGAGCTGCACATGTAATACTCTTGTTTTCAGTTATGACTTTATTGTTATTCCTATAATGAAGAAGAAGAAGAAGAAGAATGATGAAAGCAGAATATGACCGTATATGCAGCACATACATGGCTGCCTCAATAAAAAAAAAAAAAATCTAGAGATGTTGATGATATAATAATGCATCTCTTCTCCGTGAGAAGGAAAAACACCGGGACAGAGCATAAAATTAGAGACGAATTCAAGATGCAAACCTCGGGCAGTTGTTATTGTCGATCTTCAAGCGAATGAAAAAGCAATATCGGTATAAATATACAAGATATATACAGCTAGTCAATAGAAACAACTGCTTTGTATATATATTATAGGAAGGGCATAGAAAGATGGTCAAGGCTCTTGTCTCTTGAAGTGGTAATTATTTTAGTAGCCCACATAGGAAGAATGAGAATTCTAAACAAACTCTTTTTTTTCTGAAAAAAAAAATAAAAGAAGGATAAAAGAAAGAATTGTAGATAAGAGATAAAATCAGCTTCTTAGGAGATATATAATTCGCGCAATTTTGCTTTAGAAGAAAAGAAAAATCAGGTAGTTACCAACTATGCGTAAATCACGGACGATTAGTGACGAACAATTAAACACTACCTGGATTGTCTCTCGGTTCAGTATTTGATTCTTTTTTTTTTTTTCCTTTCTTTTTTGTTTTCTGGCTGGTCACGTTTGAAAGAAAAGTAGAAAGCATAAACTAATTATTATTCCCCCAACTTGGTTAGTATTTATTTATTTATTTTTTTAAGACGGATCACATTAGTGTAGGACTACTATTAGTTGTTGACTGATTAAACTTTAAGTGGTTGCTCATGTTTTGTTTGTGATGAAAAAGTCATGGAACTAATCATCTAGGCATGTTCTTGACGTGAGGCGAACCAGCAAAGTAAATTTACCATTCGTTGCTGTCACGTAAGGCTATGAGAAGAGTTTCAAACTATCAAGTAACAATATTATAAATCTTTTTTTTTTAATCAGAAAATATTATAAATCTGTTTTTAATTTAAAAAGTCTGTTAAACTAAAGCTGCGAGAAAAATCTGTTTAGTACACAAAACAGTCAATGGGTTGGTTCAGTTAAAGTTAAAGTTGAAATTATGGAAGAAGTACTTCTTTTAAAAGTAAAATTATAAGCAAAATTAGAAGCAGAGAATTAGAAAATTTCTATATATTTTGATGTAATTGTAGAAGTATTTATATAATTAGAAATTATTAAACTATTTAGATAGAATAGATCTAGAAGTACTTTTTTAGTAAAATTACAATTAAGAATATGATTTGTAATTTAAATAAGATAAGCAGTGAGAGTTGTTTAATGAAATATTATTCTTTTATCTTTTTTTAAAATTTGTGAGGATGTATTTATAATTCAATTAATCTCAATAAATAACTACCATTATTCTCTCTTTTCTACTACTTTTGCTTCTAACAGAAGCATGTCTCTACCTATTTTTTAAAAAAAGTAGAAAAACATTATTTTCTAGTTAAAAAACATTATTTTCTAGTTATACTTCTTTTGAGAAACAAACATTCAACTAAATCCTAGAAGTGTTTTTTTTTAAATAATTGAAAATAATTACTTTTTTTCTTCTCGGAATTTTATCCAAACGAGCTCATTCCTAATTATGTTTCACAACTAAAGTTACATCCTGCTTACACTTCAGCTAAGTTACATTAGCAGAAAACACCTTGATTTAAGCATAAGAGTAGCTTTTAGTTTTTTTTTTTTTTTAGAGTATCCACTGCTAACAGCAATGACTAATTCTATTAGTATAGAAGTTCTCCAAAGAGATAGACTTTTGATTCATTTTACCAAAAAAAAAGAAGTATTTTTATAATAATATTTACTAATTTTTTCTTCATTTTATTTTTTAAGAAAAAACTTATGGGTTTAATTTTTATATATTGTCAATATGAAATTTTTTTACATTGTCATCCAATTATGTATAGACAAATTAGCATAGATAGTTAAATCTTGCACTCAATATCTGAAAAGCCATACAAATAATAAAATGATTTAATTGAGTGACAATGTTAAATTATTTTACGTTGTTAGTATAGGTTAAACTCAAGACGTATCCAATTATTTGATTAATTTTACATTTCTCTTAATTAAAATATTTAAAAAAACTTTTCATAGTTCAAAAATAATTTCTTTTTTTCAAAAACTTTATCTAATTAAGATGAAACTTTTTGAATAGTTTTTTTGAATTAAAAGTATTTTTCTTAAAAACATACAACCAAACTAACCCTTATTTTCTAAAATATATAATCAATCATATCTAAACGTGTAACAATTCCAGTTTTGCCAAAATTACGGCTGGTATTATATAATACTACGTGGCATACTATTAATGCACATGTAAAGTGTTATCACCGGAAAAAACTTGAACAGTTCCTTAAATCCATTTTCATAGGCCATAAAGTGTTAATTATGAAAATGAAAATAAATAGGTAATTGCATTTTTTTCAATATTTCTTAATTTCCCTCGTTATATTCACAAAATTTTAAAAACAAATTAAACAATAGAATTTTTTCAGTACCCCTATAAAATTCAAGAATACGAGTCCCTTTCAGTTATGTGTGAGTAAGAATGAGTCATATGTCTCACTAACATAAGTTTTTTAAATCTATCAAATAAAAAAATTATAATAATTGATAATACAAGGGGTACCGATTAGAAAAAAGGGGTTACATGGTTGGTCCACAAACTCGCAGGCTCATGCAAGGCAGATGCGGGCCTGGCTAAAATCAAGTCCATCTATGAAATTGACTATTCCAGTCCAGGCTCATTTAATTGTGGTCTGTTACGGATCAGGTCTGTCCACATACCCACCTCTAGTTTCCGATAACTCTTAGGTATTAAACCCAAAACCAAACATGAAATACATAAAAAGATAATGTGCTACTAGTATTTCATAATTAACACTAAAATAATAAATAAAATGTTTTAAAAAATTAAAAAAAGAACGACAGCCCCTCATTCTCCTCAAAATAATTTTTGAACTCAAGGATGTTAATTTCTCTTAATTGACCCTTATGCCCGAAGCTTCACAAAACACAATAAAGCACTGTGATTGCGACTCAAACACGAGAATTTCGAGCCTTGCAAAGTAGCAACAAATTGGTTTAAGTGTGAAAAATGAAGACAATTGATCATGTGAGCAGGGGATTAGGCTAAGCCCTTTCTTTTAAAATACTGTCTCAGTGGATGGAGCGTCTGTTTCCTAAGCAGAATGTCGTAGGTTCGACCCCTACCTGGCGCGACATTTCACTCCAGTTTTTCATTACGCAGTTTTTATTTTTGAATTAGCAGTTGCGATTTGCAAGGAACTTGGTCCAACATTTGTGAAAATGCAAACTCTGTCCTGGTTTGGTCCTAGTTGGTAAACCCTCGTACAAGATGAAATTACTTAATGGTTCATATTTTTACCAAATTACTTGGATAATTAAACTGAATTTTCCTATGTAACTGTTATCAGGATTTTAAGATTGCTGAGAAAAATACTAAGAAAATAACTGCCGTGAATATTTTATAAATTTCATATTTTTTAGACAAAATACGCAAACATCCTCACAATTATTGCTATCAATGACAGTAATAGTGCAATGGTCTACATTGTTTCCTTTATATATTTTTTTTTATTCTTATATTGTTCATTTCAAATAAATCGCAATAGGTATTTGTTAATGGATAGACTAATTTATCCTTCTTCTTTTTTTTGTGACAATGGTCCTTATTGGAGTCTCTGCACCTCCCCAAAAGAAAATCATTCACAGCATGTCCAACACATGCTCTTGTTCAAATTAGTTATTTTAGAATCCAAATCTAATTTTAGACTACTCTCAGACAAAACACCAACTCAATGCATATTGACTAAAATCAAGGTATCCACCATCGATAGCAATAACTAATTCCCTCACCGCGAGAGCTCTCCCGAAGAGGCAAACAGCTGGTCATGAAATGCGCTTCATTCTCATGGGTAAGGATCGAACCCCTAACCACATGGTTAAAGGATAAAGTGAGCCGCTACCACGCCACATCTCGTGGTTACCAACTCAATGCATATTTATCATAACATATTAACAACCTATGACAGCCTTTTGCATCGAAAATTTGCAAAATCAATAACGCAGGGTCTGTTAAAAGGAAATGCAGTTTTCCACAAGTTCCAAACACTCAAACTATGATAAAATAAAGTAGGAGAGGAACAATTTTATGCTATAAAAACACAATCAATGGAAGTTTCTACGACACACCAAATAGATAAAATATTTAAAACTAAAGCATAGTATATTAGGTCCAAAAATTTAAAACTACATTGCCATATTGCAAATTACTATTAAACAATAAAATAGTTAAGTGCAGCAATAAACACCACACTAATCCCATCTCACATTGCATATCAAGATTGAACAATATCTTGTAAGAAAACATCACATTTTGCAGCCCAATTTTTCCTGTTTGGCAACCAACAAAAGATAAATGTTAATACTACCGTAATTCTTTAGAACGCCTAAAGATTTATTAGCATAAAGGAATCAAAATAATAAAAACATAATCAAGGATATGTACCTCTACAACTTTTAACTTTCACAAATTGAAGCACAACCACAGGGAGCTTGATATTTCTAGTACTAACATAGGATTGAATTTGGTCAATATACAATGTTTTTTTCTTTTTTGTTTTCAAACTTATATCTTGTGTCTAAGATGTTCACAAGAATGTTGAAAGAGTTAGAAACCCATAAGAAGCAAAAATGCGATCTTTGAACAAATAGGACCACATGAATGAAATTTTGAGTTAGCCACTATTTTCATGTCAAAAATCAATTCCTCTAAGTGTGAAAATTACTTCCTGTGTCTTAAATCTCTTAGAATAGTGTTTGAAATAAACTAGTAATTAGAAAGGCAAAAAAAATATAATTTTTAAAGATTTTTATATTTTCAATTTTTGCCATTATTAGTCACTGTTTACTACTATTTTGGGATGTTCAAAATGTTAAAATTGTTACAAAAATTATTTTTAGTATCCTAGGTGTCAAAAATGATCTTTACAAGTATTAGGTTCGGATAGTTTTATAAATGTGAAAAATTGTATTTCGAAACTTTTCAAATAGGTGAATTTTGGCCAAATGAGTTTAATTAAAGTCAATAATGATTTTGGATGTGTCCATATGTTCAAAATACCATTTATAGTGTTAAGAATGATTTTTAAAAATGTTGATACTTGCTAAATGTCAAAAAGTGGAAGTTTGCATTTTAACCCTTAAAGTAACAAATTCAGTCAAAGGCCCAAAATGGTTTTTATGATTATTAGAAATGATTTCTAAAAGCGGTATTGTGTCTCTTAAAGGTGTAAAATAATCTTTGAATCATTAGTTTTGAGAAAAAGTGTTGAATAGAAAATTTAGATCTTGACCCACATGCTTTTAGATGTTACAGTTTTAACCGCTCTTAGGGTTAAGGTATAAATAACAATAACTTGATGATATTGATGTGAATGATGTATTATAAGAGCTATGTTCATATAAATTGTTTAGAAATTGAATGACTTGAATTGCTTGGGTGATATTATGTATTGATAATTATGCATGCCAAATCTTTGAATTATGTGATTGATGATTACTATTTACATTGTACATATCCTATTGAGCATAGCACATACATTAACTGAGTCCATTCCTTGATTTTGGCAACTGGGTAGAAGCATATTTACCTTTCAATGAGATATTGACAATAACATGCTTATGGATATATGCAAATGTGAAGTGCATGCTAATCTGATCAATGAAATGATAATTATAGCATGTCGTGATCATATATGTGGATGTTTGAGATACATGATTTATGTGAAATGAATAGGAAGCAAATTTGGGAAAACTCCGTTCCCAGCAATTATACTGCCGGATTTCCATCAAATTTGTAGACTGAGAGAAATCATAAGGTTTATGAGCATGTAAATGTTAAATGTTAAGTTATGATGATGATTGTGAATAAATGTTCGTGTTTGCATCTCTAAAGGATATGCTAATGATAAAGATGACACAAGCTCTCGAAAACGACCCTTCTGTAATGGGTCGGGCCCAGCATAAGGTAATTAAAGGAGATGATCTTTTTGTATCGGGTTGAGCACGACAAAAAGTGATCCAATGCCCCATATCTTACACTCTGGGAGTTGGGAAATAACTTATCAATAGGAAAAGTGTAGGCCAGTGACTATAGGTAGAAAAGTGTACGAGAAGAGGGGTTGAATCGTGTTTCACTTTTTCTTTCCTTTTATCTTCTGAAAAACTTAATCAAAATACTATCAAGCTTTGAGCTTGAAGTGCAGCAAAAACAGCATTAGAAACATCATAAACTAAGCTTTTTGAACTAAGGAAGTTAACTAAACACGTAAAAGAAAGCTTTTTAGAAGAAACACAGTAATTGAACTGAATGTAGTAAATAAATAAAAGGTGAAAGAGAAGAGATAGATACTACACATGAGTTTTTATACTAATTCGGCCAACCTGCCTACATCTAGTTCTCAGCAATAGTTGAGTTCCACTAAACCTTTCTCAAACCCGAGAAAGAACAAGGATAATCTTTGTAATAGCCTTCCCAAGCTTTCACCTGTGACCAGTAGACAACCCCTACTGTCACAAACTAAGTAATTATTCACCAGCCTCTTCAAGCTGAACCGAATAGTCTTTGATCAGCCTCTCCACGCTAAACCGAGTAGTATTTAAGTAGCATCTCCAAGCTAAACCGAGTAGTCTTTGACTAGCTCTCTAAGCTAAACCGTGACCAGTAAAACACCTTTACTGTCATGTTGCAAGAAGTCTTTGACTAGCCTCTCTAAGTTAACTCACACCGATCACTACTGGATCGAGGTTACAGAGGATTGTGTTTGGGTTTGCAACTCAAACTAACCTACACTCAAGTTTTCTTAAGATGTATAGTGAAAGACCTGGGATAACTTAAATAACTTCTTTCTAGCTATTCTTCCTTTGAAGAACATATGAACAATAAAGGAATGTAGAAAGAATATTTTTACAAGCAAATAAAATGATTAAAAGATGTAATGAACTTTACAAGAAGATAAGGAAAAATTTTCACAGAGTTTTTGCTCTTTTTGTAGCGTTCTATCTCTTTCTTTGAAAGCATAGCATCTCTATTTATAGATGGCCTTGCTTATGACCGTTGCCCTTGATCAGATTTTCAAGTGACACCTGTTGATTATCTATTTGTGTTTTGAAAAAGTAGTCTAGAAGAGTAGCCTGTCTGTTTGTCAGAACTGTTGCAAAAGTCGTTACAAAGTTGAGGTTTTCTGATGTCCTTTTAGAAATTGCTTTTACTTTCTAAACATGGTTTCTGAACTTTTTCTTCTAGAAGCTGGGGTAGTTGACCAAGTTGGCAAAAGAAATGTCATACTAGTTCTAACACTGGTTTTGACTTTTCAATTTCAAATTTCCCTCATTCTCTTGTAGAGCGCATTATTTCACTGTTGAATGAGCCTTCTAAAGTGCGGTATCATTTCCTTGATGAATCTCCAGTCTTCTGGTCTTCAATTGGAGTTTGTTAATGATAAAAACATTGCAAATGTGATGATTGAAGATTCTAAAATACATTGGCTTTAGAGTTTGATTGATATCTTCATTTCAGGTGTACTTTATGAAATCTAGTGCTATTTTCTGAAGACTCGAGTCTTGATCTCTTGTTCTGGTTGCTTTTCTTCAAATCGTTAGGCAATTTTAAGCTCGATTTTTGATATAATATGCTGATTTCCATTTAGTTGCCATCTCTTAATATGAGATAAAACATGTTTACACATGTAAAGTGAAATTATTCTCACTTAATGGAGCCATGTTGAGCTAACGAAAGAACCTTTTTGCTATTCAAGAAACTGAAGATAAACATTAGTCATTCTTCAAAAATTTTCTTAAATTGGCTTTGTTGTCATTCAAAAAACATTTAATTAAAGCTTTCAGAAAGGTTCTAAAGCTAATAGTGACAACTAGCTAGATATGAACTCATAACCTTAGAACTCTCAAGAAGAAGAGAGTATTAGGGTGGCCCCTTATAAGAAGTCACCTAAGAACATAAAGAGGAAACTATATGCTAAGATGTTTATGTTCCTTACTGTATGATAGTTTGCTATAATATGTATGGTATGTTGTATAGGGCATTGACATGCATTCATAATTTGGTATAATGCATTTTAACAAATGAAATTTGCTATGTCCATTATTTTCATAATAAAACCCGAGATTCTTGGGGATGAAGATGATGAATATGTTTAGAGGTGAAATCCATACTGAAATTCTTGTAAAAGTTTCTCATTCCCTCTCTCTTTCTTTTCCATCTTATCTTCAAAGGTCGATGGTGATGTTCGTCTTGTACATTGATGTGCCTATGTGGGAGCTACATTTTGACCCAGGCAACCAGTCATACCACTTCGTCGGTCGTTATGCAGTTCACTTGTTTCTGTTCCTATATCGTCCCTTCGCACACCCATCACTACTTTCTAATTTTCTGTAATATCCCAAAAAAAAGTGTCATTAGCAAGGTCAAGTTTAAACTATGGGAAAGTTGGATAAAGTTTGATAGAGATTCAAATAACGTATCTATATATATAGTTCCCAAAAGACGAAAATAAATTATAAATTTATAATGAATTTTATACATAAATGTTTTTATATGTTGATATTCAATTATTATTTGAATTTGATATTTATTCTTTTTATGAAATTTAATTTTAATTTGAGATGTCATGTTTGATTTTTTTTCAAAACTTTGAAAATATTATCGTATCAAATCTATTAAATCTAATATGTTTATAAGTACCGTTGATATTTATATTTGTACCAGCATTATATATTATATTTTTTTTTGGAAAATATTTTATTCATCGATGAATTATAATGATATTTATTTCAAGATATTAGATATTATTTATATTTAACATGTATTATGAATATGATTTGTTACATATCATAGAGAATTATCAGGTATTATATAAGAAGCTATCAATGATTAAATATGAAATTTATTGATTTTTGACTTATTATTATTATATATAAAAGTAATGATATGCGTAACTTTACTCTTAATATATATATTTGTAAAGATATTGAACGCACCATCACAGGTTGATGTTGAGGTGTGTGTATGTATACTAGTTAGGAACCAGTGTTAAGCACGGCTGATTAGATTATACATTCTGTAATAAGTATTGAATAGTTCCTATTCAAGTAAACACATTTCATATGCATTCAAATAATATATCAATCCAAGTGATGAGAATACAGAAATTACTACTATGCAAACACAATAATTACGAGGCATGATGAATGCATCACCCTAATATTCGACCCAATACTACTAGTACGTACTTAGGCCAAATATTAGTCGTTACTTGCTGGCATGGTTCATCTTCTTGGGAAAATAGACTTAACGAAAATACGAGCCAACTTTTTTTTTGAAATCGTTACTTAAAATAGAAGCCGCGCGTAACTTTACGAGTCGGTATCATAGTATACGGAACGATAACATAGGAATGGCTCCAAACCATAACATCGAACATAACATTAGTCATAACTGAAATACCTCATAGATCAAAATGCCTACCCACTGGGCAGGACTCTTCAAGTACATAATGTATAAATAAATACAACAGAAAACAGAGATACATCGAAAAGAACTGAAAGAAAACATCCCGATCCCCGTGCAATCTATGATGGGTAACCTTAACGCAAAAAGGGGTTTCATCCCTACTAGTGGTGTGCGTGCACTAAGGCCTACCCTCTGTCTATGCAATGAGGTCACGGGTATGGAGGGACGTAGCCAATCCATGGGCGGAGCTCGGCCAGGGCAGGCATGCCCTGCGCCTGGATGGGCCGCCCACGTTGAGGTCGTGGTCCTGGTGCCAGGGCTCTCCGACGCTGGGTAACCGTCTCCTCGCTGCCCGTCGGTCGCTGCGGTGGAGTGGGGGCAGAGTCCTCATGACCCATGGGGACATCCTCTATAGGGTCCTCCTCCGAGTGTTGTGTCAACGGCACGTATACCGGCAAATCGGTTGAACGGTCAGAGGGGGCCCGCAGGTTCTGCTTCCATTGGGGTCGTGCATGCTCGAAAATCGCGGGATCGTCGTAGGGGGATGCCGGGGTGAAGTGGTGGCTATAGACACGGTGCGAAAATGGCCGTCCAACGAACATGAATACACGTAAGGTACATCAGCCCTCAAAATGATAGGACCCATACTCCGGGTCGTGGTGGATCTCCCATCGTGGAGTGTCAATGAATAGGACGAAGGTCGCCATCTCGCTCTGAAGACGTAATGGAAAGGAAAAGATAGAGGGAGTGAGATTCTTACTAAAGAAACTCAGTAGGGTTTTCCTTCTATCCTAGGTGTCATCATATACGTCTCCAGGAATCTCGGGTTTATTTATAAAATAATGGGCATACATAGGTTCAGTTATGAGTTTTCCAAAATCTCATTTTCCGAGAATCCGTTCTTTTTATCATGGCACTTGTGTTACATAGGCTTTTATACTAAAGTCATAGACATAAATCATGTAGCTTGGTACGTAGAATGTAAATCATATAACTGGTACATGGAACATAAATCATATAACTGGTACATGAAACATAAATCATATAACTGGTACATGAAACATAAATCATATAACTGGTACATGGAACATAAATCATATAACTGGTTTACTTAGGTGACATAAGAACCTTTACTTAACTGGGCCGCCCTAAAATTTCTCCCTTTTGAGAAAACTCTAGGTTATGAGCTCATACCACACTAGTCGTCACTAGCATCTAGACTTTATCCATTTGGATAAGTCAACTTCCCGACTTTAAGTACGGGTTTAGGGGGCTAGCATCACATTGTCCCCACCCTTAATTCGGTGGTTTCAAAGGATTACATTCTTATGTTCTAAGTCATCCTAAGTTTAACATGTTTCTTTAAGATGCCACATAATTTATGCATAACACATAATTACTACCTCGGCATCTCTAAAGTTCTTTTACAGAAATAATAACATGTTAATACAAGCTATCACATAGGGATAATAGTTCACATGGTATCATCATACTTGACTCATGGAGTAAAATCATCATAAGGTAAGCAAGAGCAATAAGCCTCTTAACTTGATCATGTTTGAAATCGAACATATAAGATCATGTATTCATGTTAGGCTAAAGCATAGACTAATGTCATAACAATTCTCAGATTCAGGCAATGCAAGATCATAGCTTCAAGTCATTAAATCAGAAAAGCATTCTGTTTGTAAACTTGGGTTACGTGTCGATTACATAAGTCTTGTAATCGATTACACAGCCTCGAGATTTCAAAACATGGAGGTCAGGGGGTTCTGGTAATCGATTACATAGAATTGTAATCGATTATTTTGTTTAAGACACTTTGCTGGGCCCTAGAACATCTGGGTAATCGATTACTTTGGGCAAAAGTTCATATTTGAGCTCGTCCGAGGTTTCTGGTAATCGATTACATGGGTTGGGTAATCGATTACCAGCATCTTTAAAAACCGAAATATGAGGTCTAAACATATCTGAGTCATTCCTTTGAAATGCTTATGGTGGCTAGTTTCTCTTGGAACAATTTTGAACTTCAAAAACATCTTGTCAACCATTTTAACTTGCCAAAACCCTTATAATTCTAAGAACATACCCAAAATGTTTTTGAGTACAACATATGTTTTGGAAAGGCTTAAAACATGAGCTATAGGCTCTTGTGACTAATAAACTCCTCTTGGAGCTATCTTCATCACATGACCAAGATGTACATTCCAAGAATGTTTTCCATGGTTAACCTCTTCTCAAGATGAAATGGGCAAATCTTTGAGCTCTAGTATCTTAGATGATGACATAAAATAAACGTGCTATGCACTTCATTTTAGAGTCCTTTAGAAAGTAAAGTGATAGCTCAAAGTAAATATGAAATGCATATCCATTTTCATTCTTTGAGTTTAGTGAGGACTTGAAATATAACATGAGATGCAAAGCTTGGAATTTAAACGTGCATAATGCAAGTTCATTCTTAGTCTTGGGGTTTAGTGGTTGCATAGAAATAAACGTGCTATGCAAAGCGTAAAGTAAACGTGAATGCAAGTTTCTTTTGTATCTTGTCTAGAGCTCTTACAAGATTTTAAGGAGGAACATAGTCCTAACCCAAAACTCATCTTCACAAGAAAAGAAAAACCATTGGTACCAAGGCATCAAGAGAAAACATGACTTCAAGAGTCATGGGAGTGGTCAAATCTTAACAAAGGGAGGAACCATTTTTAAATCTCTAGGGACCAAGATCTTGATGATCCAAGCATCAACATCCTAAGTCCTCATCATTGAGTACATAGCTCCCTTCAAAACAAATATTTAAACAAGGTTTATGATAAAGGAGAAAGCAAAACCAAAACCATGCTTGGTTTAGGGCCAAAGTTTCAAGCTTTAGAGTTTGTTCATGTGACAAGCATCAACATGAAGCTCCCATCATCAAGCTTACATTTTTCCCATGCAAAAAGGCTCCATGGCCGAAAACATAAGAAGGAAAAGGAAGAAGATCCAAAATGTTCAAGAGAAACATAAACTCCTTTAACTAAACTTGTAAAGAATGAAACTTTCTTCAAGAAAAACTCAAGCTTTAGAGGTCTCATGGACTCATGGTCACATCTAGAGAACACTCATCATCAAGCCATCATATTCAAGGCCTTAAGGCCGAAAAACTAAGGGGAAGAAAAGGAAGAAACCAAAAAAAAAAAAAAGAAAGCAACATAGAGGTTCAACCATTTATCAACTCCCAATCAAGATTCAAGCATAAGAATCAAAGACATGTTTAGAAAGAGTTCCCTACCTTGTGTCTTGGAAAAGGAAGAGAGAACTTGAGCTTGAGGAACTCTTGGGAACTTGAGGGGAAAAGAAATGAGAAAGCTTGAGACTTTGAGAGAAAACTAGCACCTACTCTTGGCTCAAACCTTTGCAAAAGACTAAAGTGATCAAAGGCTCACCAAGGCAAGCTATTTATAGACAACTAAACCATGGATGTGTGGATGGGAAGGCTGGCCGAATTTGTGCTCACAAGGAGAAGGAAAATCTCTTTGAGTTGTCATTCCAAAGTATGGTCATGAGTGTAGCTAGGTGTAGCCTATGACATGTCTTGAAAATGTGACCTATTTTTTAAAATCTTGAGTGAACAAAATCACTAAAATTAGGGCTGCTAAAAGGAGGAGGAAACCGTGTGGTTTCATGGCCCAAGAAGAAGAAAATATCTTCTTGACTTGTCAACTCAAAGCATGGTTTAGATGTAAAGGAAGCATAGTCTATGTATAGCCTTTAAAGAAAACTTTGAATGACTAGATAAAATATATTTCTTTTTGAATCTTGAAAGACATAAATATTTAAATTTAGAAATGAATTGAAAACCTTGATTGACTATATACTTTATTCTTTAAATCTTTGAATGACATTTTTCTTGAAAGATGGAAATTGATTGAAAAGAGTACAAGACATGTGTCATAGGGTAGCTTGACAACCTAGACTAACCTTTATTGACTTCTAAAGAGAGGGTGGTGCCAATTGGGCAACCTTGGGGAGGAAGGATATATCCTCAAACCATGTTCTAGAAGTGTGCTTTGGTGTGAAATAGATTAGTCTTAGGATTAAAAGTTGCTAAGTAGGTACTTAGATGCACTAATAGGTTAATTAAAACCACAAATCCCTAGGTTAGAGGTGGTCTAGAAGGATTAGGGGAGTCAACACCTCTAAGACTAGTGATGTGGGTGTGACAACTTGTCTTGAAAAGAAAAGTTGATGTGAATAGTGGAAACACTATTCGATTAATTATTCATGATTCTTATTCCTTTTTAAAGAATAAGACTAGGATGAGATTTGAATTTTCCTAAGCAATTTTAGGTTCCAATTAATTCTAAATGATGGTTTTGGCTCTAGATTAATTATGGAAATTAATTAACCTTTAATTAGAGCCTAATATTGCTTAGGTTTGGAGTTAAACGGCTAATTAAGCTGAAAATGCGATATGCAGGGGCAAAATCGTAATTTTCACCAAAAGTTGCCCGGAACCTCCGGGACTTAAACAAACATAGTTCATGCCTTAAAATCATTGTTTTGAACCTAGAACAAAGTCCGGGTCGAAACGGAACTTAAAACTGCCTTAATTCTGTTACAGGGGTATTTTGGTCATTTACGTGCAGAAATCTCAGAAATGAGGTTTTCCTGCTTTGTTAGGCACTCATGCTCATACAATCCCCTTCATATAACATATGAACCCTATGAGGATGGCCAAAGCCGGCCGTCCTCGCGTTTCCGGTAAAAATGACCTCAGGGGCATTTTGGTCATTATGAAAGTTTAGCGAAAATCGGGGCGTTACAATGAAAATAGTCCCACTTTTAACTTTATTAATTCAAGGATAAAATTTCATCATATTACTCTCTCAAATGTGATCCTCACCTTATATCTTCCAAATTCTAATAAAATGTATTGTGTGGTAAAAGGAAAATCATAATATCCTTAACATGAACACATACAAAAATAAGAACCAAATTTTAGGAAATACACAATTTAAATACATTTCAAGAAAAGACTCGGAAACACACAACAATACTTTTATTTATAAATTGTTGAATATTTCTAGGTAAACAACATTTCCAGTACAAATACCAGGGCACCCTTCCTCATTGCAAATTAAAATTTTCAAGCCTTTTGACATTTCACCCTTGATATCACAATATATAATTGTCCCTGTGAAAATACCGGACATGGGAGAAACAACCTGACATGTGATATAGCCTGTCCTTGGCTTTTACTCACTGTCATCGCGAAACACAAAGAAAGTAGAAATTGCCGTCGTTGGAACTTTAATGAAAGACCCAAGTCAGAAGGAATTAAATTCATCCTTGGGATATACACCCTTTCACCAATGTTTTTTCCTGTGGTAATCCGAAAACCAATAGCATTGGTGCCCAAATCAGTAACTATAAGCCGTGTACCATTACACAAACCTATAGACTGATCAATATTCCTCAACAACATAATTGGCACACCCTGTTTGAGTCTTAATCTGTGATTTGGGAGTTTAGAGCACTTTATTTGATTCAAAAACTCAACAGTGATCTAATCATGTTTAATATCAATATCAAAATCAAACCTACAAACACAATTCGAACTGAGATACTCTTTTTCATCACATGGTATGATATCAACAATGTAGTCATTAACTCTTTCAACTACTTTAACAGTTGGAGCTAGAATAGCAAGATCTTCAAAGAATTTGTAGTTCCCAATATTGTCCAACAATTCTGGATAAGTGTGCGACACAATTGCTGATACTGGATCATCCCATTCTGAGATTAACAGATCACTTAGAACATCAACTTCAAAATCACAATCAACTTCATGTTCAATTTTACCTTCACCAATATCCAATATTCATTTGGCAAAAGATTTCAAAGTATTGAGGTCACTATCAATAAAACATGACCGATGACACATGTTTTTAGTTAAACTCAAAACCTTACAATCACTCTACAAAAAAGAGGAATTAACACTGGGCATGACAATATCAGTGCGACTTGCCTTTGGGATCACATGTAATATTTGTCGAAAATCACCTCCCAAAATAACGACCTTCCCACCAAATGGTTTAATGGAATTATCATTATCAATGATTCTCATCAAGTCCTTAAGAGTTCTATCCAAAGCTTCAAAAGGCCACTTATTTTTCATTGGAGCTTCATCCCATATGATAACACTGTAGCATTTTAATAAGTTACCTTTTGGACTATTAGGCTTGATGTGGCACATTGATTCTTCAGTTAATTGCAATAAAATTGCAAAAGTAGAGTGAGCTATCCTACCACTAGGTAACAAAAGTGAGACTATCCCACTAAAAGTAATGTTGAGCACAACCCTTCCTTCAGAACACAATTTAGCAGACAAAGCTTTCCAAATAAATGTTTTACCAGTCCCACCATACCCATGTACAAAATAGAATCCACTTATTGCAAAGTTAACAACATCAATAACATGACAATATACATTCATTTGTTCATCAGTCAATTATGGAAAGTACTTTTCATGCTCAACTAACATGTCATGCTTTGAATATTTAAGCTCATTTAACAATAACACATTGTCCATGTTAGAAATAACATCAAGTTCTAAGGGTGGCAATTTCAACCCGCCCTGCAGGTTACCTGCATTACCCACCCCGCTCGGGTAGGGTTGATGCGAGGCGGGTTTTGCCTGCGGGACGGGGCGGGTGCGGGTTTAGGATGAACCCGCCCCAACCCCATATATATATATTTTAAAAAAAAATTGCCTAAACTTATACCCTCTATCCAATTATGTATTCAGCCATTCAATCTCTAAATTTCACATTCCCTCTCTGGTCCCCATGCTCTCGCCTCTTTTTTTAACATAAAAAAATAAATTTTTTTCCTATACTAAACACAGTCATTTCAACTCTTCACTCTTCAACACCCCTGACCAAATCACAACATCACAAGTTCACAACTTATTAACCTAATCTCTCATTCACTTATTCTTTGCATAAAGAGAGTAGCTGCTACCTGCCAACCCGCCACTGCATGCGAAAGCTAGGAAGGAGAGCAGAGAAGGAAAACCCAGCAACCACTGCGTGAAGAAGGGGAGCAGAGAAGGAAAAACCCGCCGCCACCACGTGAGGAAGGAGGACCACTGCCGCTCGATCATACACGCGCCTACCGCCCGCGGCCCTACATGCCCCGTGCCTGATCGTGCCGCTGCCTGCCTCGCGACTGCGCCTTATGCCCTCAATCGCGCTTCACGAATCAGCCCCGCTTGCTCGCCGCGCCTAACCTCGCTGGTGCCCGCCAGAATCAGGTTTACCTCAATCAACGCGCTCTTGCCTACTTCGTGGGTCGAATGCGCTTGCTTCGCCAAAGGAAAGTGAAGGGTAAGTTCATTGTTCTTGGTTTCCCTTCTTTATTTTTTTTTAATAATTCATGCATGAGCTTGATTGATAATTTATGCCTGAATCATATTATTGGAAGTATCATAGCTCCATTTCTGTTTCACAAGCATGGGTCTTAGTTCTGGTTCAGTTCAAGTTTGAGGTTTGGTTCTATTCTGTTCTGTTTAGTTTAGCTTTGGCTTTTGTTGAGTTTTTTTCCTTTATTTCAAGATTAATTTTGTTAGACAATAGAATTAAATTTTGGCTAGATTCTGGTTCTTGTTTTGACTAATTGTCTGGTCTTTTTTTTTTTAATTTGAATTTGCACTTTTTTCAAATGGAGATGGAGGCTGATGCAACCATGGGATTAGAAATTGTTTCTATATTTACGAGAAGAGAAAGTGTTAGTCTAACCACAAAAGCAACATCTATCCCAAGAAATGAAAATGAAACACTTGAAGTTGAAAATGACAACAAATCCAATCTAAAGAGTGTTTATTGGTGGTATTTTGAAAGATTTAAAGTAGATAGAGAATGGAAAGCGAAATGCTTTCATTGTGGCAAGGTACTTAGTGCATCTCAAAGGAATGGGACCAAGGCATTGAAAAATCATGTGCTTATCCATTGCAAGAAAATAAAGTTAACTACATCAAAACAACCAACTATTGCTGAATGTTTTGTGAAACAAGGCAAAAAAAGGGAAGAAAATTTCACATTTGATCCAGCATACTTAAGAAAGTGTCTTGCCAAGATGGTTATAATGCATGAATATCCATTGAGTACTATGGAACATATTGCATTGAGAGAGTATTTTGCCTCTTTACAGCCTTTATTTAAGATGCCTAGTCGCAATACAATCAAGAAAGACATTCTTTAATTTTATGAGGAAGAAAAACTCAAAACAACTCTGTCATTGGACCAAAATGAAAGTAAGGTGGCAATTACAACAGACATGTGGACTTCCAACCAAAGCAAAGGATACATGGTTGTCATGACACACTACATTGATAGCTTATGGAATTTGCAGATGCGCATTTTGAGGTTTTTCTCCATTCTCTTCTTACACTTAATATTAAAACAATGGTTTTTATCATTTCATAATGTACATGTTTTTCAAATTTTTCAATTTTTCTTATGTTCCTGCCTCACACAAGTAATGTGCTCACTCACACATTGATTAAGGTTTTGTTGGAATGGAACATAGATAGAAAATTATCAACCATTACATTAGATAATTGTTCTACTAATGATGCTATGATGGAAGAGTTGTTAGGAGGCTTGGATTCTGATTACTTGGTATTGAAGGGGAAATTATTGCATATGCGTTGTGCTGCTCACATATTGAATTTGATTGTGAAAGATGGCTTAGATATAGTTAAGGAAAGTGTGGAAAAGATTCGTAATAGTGTATTATATTGGAGAGCAACTGCCAAAAGACATGAAACATTTGTTGCTTGGTATAGTAAATCAGGTGTTCCATACATAAGAAAATTAGTTGTTGATTGCCTAACTAGATGGAACTCAACCTATATAATGTTAGAAATGGCTTCATTGTACAAAGATGTCTTCCCTCATTTAAGACAAAAGGAACCTCAATATAAAAGTGTGCCGAGTAATGAGGAGTGGGAACTTGCTAAGGACATATGTGGTAAATTGAAAGTGTTTTATGATGTGACTCAATTGTTTTCTGGTACACAATATCCAACTGCTAATATTTACTTTCATAAAATTTGTGAAAAAAAGTTGGCATTGGAAAAATGGGCTTCTTCTTTTGATCCTTTGATTAGTCATATGGCATGTAATATGAAGAGAAAGTTTGAGAAGTATTGAGATGCAGTTCATGGCATTATGGGTGTTGCTATTGTCCTAGACCCTAGGTATAAAATTGCTTTTCTTGAGTACAAGTTCTCAAAATTATATCTAGATTCAATGGATTGTACAAAGCAAGTTCAAAGAATTCAATAATTATGCTATGACTTGATCATTGAGTACCAACAAAAGACAAGTTTTTCAAGCTCAAATGTACAAGAATTTTCCGCTCAAAACCATACTCTTTCAGAAGATCAAGATGATGATGTTGCTTATGAGTTGTATCTTTGAAAGTTGAAGAAAACAAAGGGCTCAGTTATAAAAATTGAATTTGATTTTTACATTGAGGAAGATGTTATTCCAAGAACTCTTATTTTGATATTTTACTTTGGTGGAAAGTTAATGGGGCCAAATATCCAACTCTTCAAAAAATTGCTAGAGATATATTTGCTATCCCTGTGTCTAGTGTTGCTTCTAAATCCGCTTTTAGTGTGAGTGGTCGTTTGATTAATCCTAATCGTGGTAGTCTAAATGAAGACACAATAGAAGCTTTGATGTGTTCTCAAAATTGGTTATGGGCAACCTATGGAGGCAAAGGTAAATTTTTTTCATATGCTTTATCTAATTCTTTTATTCCAAAGATATTTATATTTAAATGATGTTAATTGATTTATTAATGAATTTATCATGTTTAATTTGCAGGAACAAAACCCATTACTGTGAATGATTATCAAACAGTTAATGATGAAGATAAGGATGTAAAAATTGAAGAATGATGATTTGAAGAATTATGAGGCTAGATGCCTCGACATGAAGTCATGTTGTATGTGTTATAATTTGATATTTATTAAACTTGTTTGGAACTTAGTCATTTTTTCTATTACGGATATTCTATTTTTTTTTGTGCTGATGATTACTACTTTAGAATTTAAATATTAATGTTATTATTGGTTGTATTTTATATTTTTGTGTTTGATTTTTTAGATTTTAAGATAATTTTACAGCTTTTTTTAAAATGGCGTGGCGGGTGCGGGTTTAATCGTGTAAAACCCATGGGTAGGGGCGGGGCAGGTTAAGACTCATTTTGTGGTACGGGGCAGGATCGGGTTGAGCAAAAACCTACCCCAACTCGCCCCATTACCACCCTTATCAAGTTCTGGATAAGGCATACCATAAAATTCACTCAAGGATTTCCTATTCTCCATTAACATCTTCTCAATCTTGAACAAACAAAGGTTTTGCAAATCCCCATCTGCAATCGTTAAATCTACAAAAAAAAATTATAGTTAATAGCATGTAACACATAAAAGAATAAATATAAAAAGGAAAAACAATATAGCATCTCAAACCTAGATGATGGATTTCACGTCTTTTCTTGTATAAAATACCATCTACTAACAGATTCCAAGTTTGCTTCTAAACATATGAAGGCTTACTCATCAAGTGTGAAAGCAACAAAGTAACAAATAAACATCGCAAAAAAGGGCTCGATGATAATTTAGCAGCCTTTTTAATCACATCTATGAACTCTCTATCATTAGTCAACAGCCCTAGTGCATAGCAAGCTTCTCGAAATGACTAATAAGTAACACCTGCAACAGTTTTTGTATCCTCAAAACTGGTGCATCCTTTTTGTACATTGAGCAATGATCGCAGGTAGAACAAATCTCTATTTCCGAAAGGTACAAAATTAAGTCTAACTATACATAATTCCCTCTTCCTAGGATACCATTCTCGTTGACCAACATTATACACAAATTGTGTGGGAAACACACCATAAGTAAGATTTTTACCTTCCAAAAATCTTTTATTGGCTTCCATTCATGCAGTAAACATTATATTTCTCTCCCCCTTTACCCATACGATGCTATTAATCGAATCACCTTCTTCAAACAACACACTTTGTTCCATTGGTAGATGGAATCTCAATCTTTGCATATGAGGCCATCTATGATGAATATCAAAAGTGAAAATTCTCCATGCAGATTCACATGGAGACAAATATCTACAATCATAGTGGTGCTTGATCTCATCCACTTTTTCATCAACCATCTCACTATAAGGTTATCTCACGGCAACCATAACACGGTCTGGTCCTTTATTTATATATTTAAACAAATACTTTGTTGAATTAGATTTATTACAGAACTCAAGATTCATGTGTGCATTATATTTCATGAGTAATTTAGGATTGTATGGCACAACAAACCTATTATCAACCTCCACATCTTTAATCATAACATGAACACCAGTATCTCGTCTTTGATAAACTAGAAATCCATCCTCATCAAAATATGTTTCTTTTACAAACTTCTTAGGGAAGAACTTTGTGCATTTGCCATGTTTCATGCATGGGGAATTCAACCTCACAAGTTTGCAAGGACCATGTACCATGAATTTAGTAACAACACCATACAATGATAGGTATTGTGATGGATTAGGCAATTCAGCACAAATCAAATTATCAATTATTCCAGTAGGTTGATTTGACAAGACTTTCTTTAAGCCATAACAATATATGAGCATGAGGAAGACTATGTTTTTGGAACTCAATAGTGTATATTCCTAAACAATGTTAATAAAAGTTAATCTCCAAATCATTTGATCTGACAAATATAAACAAAATGAAGAATGGTTATTAAAGTTGCAACTTACCAACAACCATTTTCCTAAAGAATTGACCTTTCTTAAAGTTATCCATCAACTCAATTAATGTCATATGAAAAACTCGGCAAACAATGTTAGGGCAGTCATCCAATGACAATCCTCTTTCACAGACAAATCTCCTAATTTCAGGCCAATTAGGATTGCAAGTCACAGTCAAGAATAAATCTAGGTAACCAAACTGTTTACATATGGCCATAGCATCCTGGCAATTGTTGAACATGTACCTTCTACCACCATTAAAGGAAGAAGGTAAAATAATGCTATTCCCAATAGATATTGCATAGGTGTCGCCTCTCTCAATGGCTTCCTCTAATCCCCTTAGAAACTTAGATCTAACATCTTTTTGATTGTTTCTAATAAATGATAAACGTTGCAACTCAACCATTGAATAGCAATCAACGACGAACTACTGAAACAACCTTCTACTCCTCAAGAGTATGCCTTCCTCAGCCAATCGCTCTTGAATTCTAAAGGCAATAAATTCACGGAGCGACACTTTCACCCTCTTTGGACAATTCATGATGCCCGCTTTGAATAGAATATCCTCTAGAAATCCATCCTTCCCGTATGGAAAAAGAAAAGGATATTGAACGGGTATATAAGTCATATGAGTCTCATGCAATCTTTTTAATTGACCTGAATGACATTTAACTATAATGTCCCGGCCATGCTCTGTGCTATCAAAATCACCAACAATCAATGCAGCAACTTCATCAACTGGTGGTGTGTTGTATGTACAGGCATCAAAACCTCTATTCCTAAACAAACGCAAACTGACATGCTCGATAGGATTTGACTGATAGTGATCACGAACTCTTCTAAATGATTTCCCTAGAACATTGTGATCATCAATTATTTGAATAAGTTCACAAATCAAAGATTCATCGAGCTCACAACGCAAATTTGCTGAACTATATATTCCAAAAAAATAAATAAATAAATATTGGCTAAAAAATGGGATTATAAATATTGACATGAACAAAGTATGACATAACATATCATACCTGAAATGTGATTTCCTGTTCCCCAGCTCATTCAGTGTGTAGTATATATACACTTGGGCAAATTTGGGCTTCTCACCGGCAACTGGGAGAAGAGTACTAATTCGGTGCCAATTTTGACCACTAATTATAAATTGTGGTGGACCAGCCCCATCATTCATAGATTTCTCAATTTTACCACCAATGGACGTGAATGCAAACATACTATTGTAAGACCGAATATTCCCAAGAAAATGTTTTGACCTCGAATCATGCCTATTAAATAAATCGCCTAACAATCTAGGAGGCTTAGACAGCAAGGGGAGGTGAACTCTACCCTTACAACAACAAATTGAAAAATCAAGATTATCTGAGCCATCACTTTTCATTGCTCACTCACCATACCACAATAATGCATCATAGAATGAGCATCCACATATACAGTCTCCAGAATCTACATATGCTAAACATGTAATAAAAACATATTATGCAGTGACCAATGAATTGTTAATATCAAATTAATTTCATGATAATTAAATAGCCCACCAATATGTTCACTTTGATTAAAAAGGTCACTATCCAAGTGCTCTCCACGCGTAGATGAATCCAGAATATTGGATCGTCCTGCTGAATCCATATATGAATAACACAGTTGAGCATTAATATGTGTTTTTCAACTTAATTGTGTATTAGATATTTAAATACTACAAAAAACCATAATGCAAACCTATAAACAATTGACCACATGAAAACTGTAATAGAGGCTGCTGTGTTACAAAGGAACTAACAACTTCATTATTACTTCCATTGATACCTAGTTATCATATAACATTTAATAAATTAATGATTATGTTTTACTTAGAAAAAATGCAACAAAAAAAAATACCATAACTTTGGCACTATTAGTAAAAACATTGTATCAATTCTATTGCTCACTTAGTTTATCAAAATTATTCTGCAGACTTAAACCTCTTTTCATTCTCATGATGTTAACTCTGTTAGCTCTAGAAACTTTTGACATAGCTTTATGGTGTAAATTAAGTTTAGCCTCCTATCATGCTAATAAAAGAATAAGCACATTCAAATTATCACTATTGAAAAAAATACTGAATTTAATTGAAAGAAAGAGATTCCAAAAGTATTATCATAAATAAAGACAGAAATATAAAATGCTATACTAATCATTTTTTTAATCATAAAATGGTAATAAGAACTACGGCAATAAACAATTACCAAATCTTTATGAGAAGAGTCCAAATCTGGAATATATTGCTGATCTGATGAGGTTACTATTTAGCACAAGACAAATAAATATTTTAGTATTGACCATCTTGTACCCATCTGATTATTATTAAAAAAATTAAAGAAAATTATGATTACCATTCTTATGAGACTTTGGTAACTTTTGAACATGTAATTTGCTAATTCTATAGGCCCTAGCATTCTTTGTCACTATATTTTCCTTAGTCATCCGTGAATTTCATTTTACCTAGAACCAAAGAAAATATCAACAAACAAATAACTCATAATTACAACAACACGTATAAATTTTGAACAAAACTATAACTCGGACACACATAATTAATCTGAAACAAAAATATAATGTTATCAAAATAAGAATTACCGATACATGCTCACAGGACTTGGTATTAACAATTATGGCTTGACTACTGCTTGATGGTTCTACCAAATCATAGAAAAAATTATTTGTCACTTTTGAAAATACAAGAGGCCTTGATCACTTAAGATTAAAAGTTAGTTAAAATAATATAGAACACAATATATGGAGAAAGGTGAAAAAAAAGGTATCACCATGCATATGTGATTGAGAAGCCTTCTCTATTTGCAATTGGCTTAGTCCATAAGCTTTAGCAATCTTAGTATTGTTCTTGTCAATAAACTGACACAAGAAAAAAGTAGAATATGAGCATCAAAAGAAAAATCGGATTCTACCTCTTATAAATACATTATTTATAACATGACCTTATATTAATAACAAAAAAAAAACAAAACAAAATTGGCATAATGAATTAAACTCTCCAACATAGAATGTAACACCCCAATTTTTTTGTCTGAGAAGAAATGACCGAAATGCCCCTAAGATCATTTTTCACCCAGAATTCGAGGATAGCCGACCCAGCGATCCTCGAAGGGTCAACTCAATGTTTGAAGGGGATTAGATGGTTTTTGAATGGTTTAGGAAACGAAAATCTCATTTTCTGAGGTTTGGGGGTCAAAATGACCAAAATACCCCTATAGCATTTTTACGCGGGTATAAGTGCCGTTTGAACCCGGAACTTTCCCAGAAGGTTTAAAATGATGTTTTTATGTGTTTAGTGACCTCTGTTTGAGTCCTAGTGTTCCCAAACAATTTTTGTGTAAAATTATGATTTTGCCCCTAGAATAGTGTTTTTAAGCTTAATGATGTGATTAAGCAAACCTAAGCAATATTAGGCTCTAATCGAAGATTAATTAATTTTCATAACTAATCTAGAGTCAAAATAATTTATTAAAACTAATTAGAACCTAAGATTGCTTAGATTAAACTTAAATCTCTTTTTAAAACTCAAGATTCTAAGTCATGGAATCTTGAATAGTGTTTGAATAATATTTTCTCACTCCAATTTCCTTAAATCAAGGAATTGTGTTGGCATTGAATTCCAAGTTAATAAGGTTTGACTTCATTAATTTAAAAAGATCACCTCCTAATCTAGTCTTACAAGCCCTTAATTACCTACTTACTTATCTAAACACTTACAAACTCCTAAATCCTAAGCTTAATCAAAGCTACACCTAAACACATCTCTAAACCACAATTAAATAAAAGATCTTCCTCCCCCATTACAAGGAGAAAATGGCGCCACTTCACCCTCCATTGTCCATCACATGTTTGTTCATTCACACACTCAAACAACCATGCCTACACCATACCTAGCCATACCTCAAGTCATACCTTGGAATGACACTTTGTAAAAGATATTTTCTCTCCTCCATGGCCATGAATTTCGTGGTTCTTCCTCCCCATTCACTCCTTCACATTTTGTTCTTCTATAAATACTTGACTTGAGAGCACTTGGTCCATTTTTGCTTATTTTGTGCATCAAAGTTTCAAAGAGAATTGTCTTAAGTTTCTTTTCTTCTCCAAGAGCTCAAAAGTTCTTTCTCATTCTCTTCTTCTTCATCTTCCTCCTCTACCACAAAGAACCACTACTTCTCAACCATACACAACCTTCTAAACACTTAGCCTTGCCTTTCCAAGGATCAAATTCAAGAATTACAACTTTCTTCCTTTCTTTTTCCTCCTTGGCCGAATATACCATCAAGCTCCAAGGAAGATTTTCCTTTCATCCTCTTCTCAAGATCAAGTCCTTGTCATCTCCAAGAAAACATACGTTGGTAGGGAGTTGTTTTGATGATTATTTCTTTGCTTTCTTAAGCTTTATTTTTGGTGCTTTAATGCTTTACAAAATCGGTTTCTTCCATTCCTTTTCTTTTAACATTTTGGCCTTCATGGGCTTGTTGGTTTCTCATGATAGCTTGATGATGGGTGTCTCTAGATGATGACTTGAGTTCATCACAATGAGATCTCTAAAGCTTGAAACTTAGTTTTGATCTTAACACATTTTTGTTTTTCCTTTCCTTTTCTTTAACCTTGGTTTCGGTTTCCTTTTCTTTTGCTTTCCTTTTGGTTCTAGCCCTTTTTCCTTTTCTTTATGGTTTTGTTTTCTTTGGAATCCATTTCCTTGAACTTGATGATGATGTTCACACCATAAGGTTTCCTTGAAATCTTGGTACTTAGAATTCTAGAGCTTACTTTATCTTGATGAGATTAAGTTAGGATTAAGATGTTGGTTCTTTAAAAACTTGTATGAGCTCTAGTAATTATATACTAATGAACTTGCATTCATGTTTACTTTTTAAGTTCGTGCATTGCATATTTATGTTAAGCTTTGCATTCACGTTTAAGTTTCTTTGCCATCACCTAAAAACATAAAGATTAAAATAAAAGCTTGCATTTTCATACCACCTAATGATTAATCTCGAAGCTCACCTATTTCGGCCTTAAAGTCAATTATTTTGGAGCCTAAAGCACTAATAAAGAATTGGACTTGCATTTATGTTTACATTTCCTTGTCTAGCATATTTACTTTTTAAGTCATCACCTAAACTTTGAAGATAAAAATGAAGTTGCATCTCATATTTATTTTAAGCTCTCACTTTACTTTTCTAATGAAGAATAAAATGAAGTGCATAGCATGTTTAAATTCTTGTTATCACCTAAAGATTCTAGAGCTCAAAGGCTTGTCCCTTTATCTCAAGGAAAAGTTGGATATGGAAACATTCTCTTGAATGTATAATTCGGTCATATGAAGATGATGAGCTTGGTGTGAGTTTCATCTAGTCACAAGTGCCAATAATCTATGTCTTAGGATTTTCTTAAGCATAGGTGAACTCAAAGAATGTTTCAAGCTTGATTTTATGTTTTAAAGACCAACCATGGAAGATTTAAATTAGTTGCTGCCCCTATTTATTTTATGATGATTTTGACGAAATAAGTTGGTTTCCAAAGAGTTTTAGAAGTCCTAAAATGATTCCATGAGAAACTAGTAACTTATGTGTATTGAAAATGGAATTTTATGAATGATGTGATGGTGTATGACCATGGTTCTGCCTTGATTATTTGCTCACCATTTGATGATGATTTTATTATGTTAAAATGCGTGGAATCATGTATATTTAATATTAGAATTGATTTGAGGAAGCTAGGAAAAACTAGTAATTAGAAAAAGATGGAAAATGAGAATTATAGAACACTTGGAACATAGAAAATTCTGTTTCTGTCCAGCGACCTTCTAAGGCAGTAATCATGGTTTAGAATTAGTTTATATGCGTAGGAACCTCTCATAATTGGTTTAGATTTAATTTATAGCACCTTAGGCAAAGACGGAACTTAAAAAGGGTCTAAAACGTAGATTCTAGAACCTCGTAATCACACAAACTTAAAACTATCCAAATCTGCATAGTGCTGTTTGGATTAGTTCCTAAGCATAAAAATTATTGAGAATAATTAGTTATGAACCTATAGGTGCATAAAAGAATAAAGACGGATGTTAGCATAATTAGTTTTCAAGATTAAGACCTGTAAGGGTCAAAGCATAAGACACCATAGGTCCCAAGACATAATGAGCTTTATGACTTCAAGTAGATGTATGTTTAATTATGAGAATGACTTGAGCATAACATATGTATTCGCTGAGCCCGGTCCTTGATTCCGACAATCTAGTTAGAAGCATGCTATCTTTCAAGAATGTTAAAGTAATGATGTGATGATGTATATGCTATGATGAGTTTGACTATATGACTTCATGTCTTATGTTGATGTTGAATGGCTATGCATACTCTACATGTTTCGTGGCATAAAGCAAATTTGAGGAAATTCGGTTTACAGCCTTTATGCTACCGAATTTCCGTCAAATTTGAGAACTTAGACAAGTTTTTGAAAATCATGAGAACTTAAATGTGATATATTACTGAGACACGTCTTGGGTGACATCAGTTCGGCCGAGCACCCCCAGGAACAAAACCGTGAGGATATTGACATCGAGCTTGTCCGCCAGTAGATGCGTTTCAAAGAAGAAATGATGTGTTACCCATTCTATCACCCCATATTAAATTTAGTGACGACTAGTTAGGATTGAGCTCATTCATAAGCGATAGGAGAGATGTAGTTTGGTGACCAGATTATCACCGGGGCCGGTGAGTCGGTTGGATTTTTGGTGAATATGCTAAGAGGGTGGTCTTTAAGAAAAAGAACTTAAGAGTTTGACTTATAAGAAAGATGTCACATGAAAAGTATTGTGCCTTTTTATTCCACATATATGATTTATGTTTCTTTATGTTGTGCTCAAGTACTATGATTTTCATGTTAATGTGCATATGGTATTATCATGCATTCATCCAATATCTGTTGCACTCATGTCACTAAGACTCATACTAAAAGACACCCACTTCGGATAAATAGATTTGAAAAGTTTAAAACCATACCTTACGCATGTACGCCTTTTTCATAATTAAAACCAAAGTGGCTGGGGACGATGACGATGACACTTGTGTTAGAATCAGAAATCCCTACTGAAAATCTTGAATAAGTTTCTCATCCCTCTCTTTTCTTCCATGTCATCTCCAGATGAGGATAACAACGAGGTTCGTGAATTCTTCTAAGGCTTGTGTTTAAGAGACACTCTAGCAATTGGGGCAGAGAGTCATTGCAAAAGCATAGATAGTTTAGCTTTTAGGTTGATGCTTATCCAGCCTCGTAGGTGGATAAAGAACACTTCATATATATGTGCATGTTTTGATGTGAATGATGGTACAATGATACTAGTAATTTATGCATCTATGAAGATGTAACGATATTATGTTGTTATGTATAATACTATATCTCATGATTATGTATGGTGTGATTACTTTTTCTTGTACATTATGGTCATGACGAACGTTAGGTTAGCGCGTGGCTTACGTTTTGTTTTCAAGTTTCAAAAAGAAAAATTTATCCGTATTTTCCGCTAAGTATTTTAAAGAAAGGTTTGAAGAAGGAGACTAAAAGAGTAATAGACTAATGGTTAACCTAAATATATTCTAGGAGTATTGGGTTAAAAATTAGGATGTTACACAGAATATCATCCACAACGATATGAACTCTCCATTATGGCTTAACATTTATTTTCACTCTATGAATTCCATTTGGAAATATACCTTTACAAAAAGAACTAATCAATAGTATCCAAAAAGGTTTAGTAACACCAAAAAAATTGTGCCCAATATTTATATAAATAAATGAATGAATTGTTTGTATACAAACTTTAGTTTTAGTTGCTATCTGAACCTAATATTCTCCTATAACTCACTTTAATTAGAAAAAAAAAAGCTTAAATAGCATGACCCATCTATTTACCTTCTACCGTAAAGATCATACATGAATAATCTACATAGTAATTAATTTATGATAAAATTTAACAAATTATAAATAAAAGTCAAATTCATTTTTACAATTCTTAATCTAATAATTTTTTTTTAGGTCTAATAATCTATATTCTTTTATTTTTTACCCTCATGTTTATAAAATGAAAATACCAATGACCCATCATCAGCAAATGAACCAATGTTTTCCTCTAACTTACTTTAATTAGAAAAAAAATAGCTTAAATAGCATGACTAATCTATTTGCCTTCCACCATAAAAATCATGCATGAATAATGAAGTTCCCATTCAAGGAGTAAGACTGAATCAGGTAACATGCAAATCAAAACAATGTTAATAGAAGTTAACAGTTGTAGGAAAACATATTAAATTTAACAAAATTATAAATAAAAGTCAAACTCATTTTTTCAATTATTAATCTAATAATTTTTATTTTTAACCCTTATGTTATAAAATGAAAATACCAATGACCTTAAAACATAGAGATTCATATGTCTATGACAATAGTAGGACTAAGAAGAAAATTTTACCTCTAAAGAAAAATTAAACAAATTAAAAAAAATTTGACAACTCATAAGGTCATTAAAACTTTTTTTTGTGCTTTACATGCAAAATGAGGCATATAGTCCAAGTTGTTGACCCAAAAAGTACACAAGGCCAATATTTTTCAATATTAGGAATAAAGAGACGGTTTTAAAGTCCATGAAAAACTAAAGAAGTTCAAATATTTGGGCCAACTGATAAGGCCATTCAAACAAATTTTTTTAATGCTTTACATGAAAAAAAGGAATATCATAAGGTCAACTTTTTCTTATGCTTTACATCGAAAAATAGGAATATCAAAAGTGTCCAAGGTCAATTTTTTTTAATGCTTTACATCAAATATAGTCCAAGTGCGAATTTTTTTTTTTATGCTTATAAGGCCAATTTTTTTTGTCAATAAATTTTTTTTATGTTTCAACAATAGGAATACAGAAACATAGTGAAGATGAGTGAGAAATTAAACCAATTAAAGTAATTGGGCCACTAATATCTTCATTCAAATAGTAATTTTGTGTTTTACATGCAAGAAAAAAATAGGAAAGTCCAAAGACTGGACCAAAAGAGCCTCCAAGCCCAATTTAAATAGCACAAACTCAACTACTGGAGCACATAATAAGTTTAAAACTGGACCACGTAATGATTCCAAAGAGTATTCACCAAAACCTTAACAAAGTCCATACTTACTATTTATTATATGAATAATATCCAGAATGATAAAAATGTCTAAGTAATAGTTAAAATTTTATCTAATAATTTTTCATGACATAACTCAGTCAAGTAATAGCATTTGCAGCCTTTACGATTAAATTATAAATTATTTATTAAAGTACAAGAAGTGTTCAGTATAGCAAGATCAGCTCTAGTTTCATGGATATCAGTTAACTATTATCAGTTTCTAAAATTAATTTATTTATATAGTATGAGAGAACCCAATACTTTCTTGGCAATAAATAAATAAGTAAATAATAATTAATAGGTAAATAATAATTAAAGGTTCACAGTTAAATTGTTGTTATTGTTATTAGTATTGCTATTATTTTGCAAGTGGATTAGTAGACAGTATGGCAGAAATAGTTTCTACGAAGTAATACTTAATATCTAAATCATTACGTCATCAGTAGCAAGCAGAATACGAGGAATAAGTTGCAGTATTTGAATTTGTTGTTGATTCAGTTAGTTTATGTATGTTGAGATCAGTATAGTAGAATTACAACATATTTTAGAAAAGTCGTTAACCTTGGTACACCTGGCTGCCAAGGAGGCGGTGTACCAAGTGGCCATGGAATCGGTCTTATGAGATGTTAACTTTGGTATACCTAGCTGCAAAAGAGGCGGTATACTAAGCGGCCATGGAGGTAATCCTATAAGACTTTAACCTTGACATGCCTGGCTGCCATGGAGGCAATGTGTTAAGCAGCCAGGGAGGCGGTATGTCAAACAACCATGGAGGCAAGCTTTTCAAAGACCATAGAAGTTCGAGACCTAGTGAGGTGCCCAAAGAGAATAGAGTTATTTACACACAGCTATTACCATTCTTATTTATATATATCCATCATGTTCAGAAAACTGTTATTTATGATTCTAATATACCCTAGGATACGGTCTTAAAGAGGACAAACCCATAAGTAAATGTTTATGATGCAAATGAATGCATATTGAAAATGAATTTAGTTTTAAGTCAATTTCCTTTAAGTTGGATTTTATTTAGTTAAGATAGGAATCGAATTGAATGTCTATAAATATTATTATCATTACATAATTATTTGTATGTCCTTGTTGTATGTATTATTATTATGTAGTTCCTTGTTGTCCCATATGAGCTGTGGGTGGCTATCTGCTCACTGAGTTTTGATGAACTAACCCCTTCTTTTTCCTCACCTTTATAGTTATAGTTGCAGACCCAATTACCCACCCTCAATAGCATTGTAGCTCTTCTAGTAGTGATCCTCACTCTGTATTGAAGTTTGAAATAGGATAATATTAGAATAGAGTACTCTAGTAGTGTATAGGCTAGGTTAGACATAATTTAGCATGCATGATTATTTTAAAGTTATGTTATTTTGTCATAATGATATGATATGTAATTTCTTTCAGGAATAAGATTTAAGATTGTCTATTTTAGTTATGGATTTTGGAATGATTTGGAAGAATTAAATATTTTATGAATTTATAAATAAAGTTTTCAAGAAGTTTTAAGGAATTTATTTATTTTTATAATCTATTATGAGCATTAGTTTAGTAATTTACTATGCATCATTGCATGAAATTAACTCCAGAAGGCTTCCATAAGGGACAATATCCCTTATGTGCCGATTATGAATTTTGGGTCGTGACGTTTTCTACGGTTACTATTTTTAACGATGACTTTGCTTATAAGTGTATGGACCCACGCATGAAGGATTTCCTTTGTACTCGTCCTAT